>CAMRHE010000598.1:0-600000 GCA_947044405.1 Leptodactylus fallax
GGCAAGTGTATTGAACAGGTGTGGAGATTTTTTCTGTACAGCTAAGCTGTATCTTGTCAGAGACAAACAGAGTGTAAAGAGACAGCAGGACTTAGTGGAGTCCACGTGAAAGGAACTGTGCTCAGTGGCTGATCAGTGAGACTGACATTGTGACTGTGTATATGGATACCACAGATAGAGACTCGCAGTGCTGTTGATGTACTGAACAGCACCTGCTAAATCTCGGCTTACATCCCAGCTCAGTGTATGGATTCGGCAGGACTGTCAGTGTGCTGAGTGGAATCTGCTGTTGGATTACATTGCATTCATTGGGTTTCCCCTGTTAAAGAGGACTTCATTGGCTTCTCCCAAGATCCTGATAACAGTGAGGGGAGGACGTTTCACTATAAAAAGAAAGAGAACGACTTTGGGCCTCACCCGCGCGCTTTCTACAGACTGTAAGCGGTCCCACCTGGACCACTGGGGAAAAGGGGTGCACCCAAATGTGATGTCAGGGTCAGTTAGGGATAGTTTTGAGTATATTGTTCATTCAGTGTCCATACTGCAGAATTGGACAGAGTAAAAGTAGAAACCATTGCAGAATTTGCCTTGAAATTGTTCATGCTATATTGTATATTTTGCTTGTCTTTATCCCTGTCATTTTACCTTCAAATAGTCTTTATTAACTTATAGTAAATATATATTCTTTTCTTGAACTACCGTGTGTGCGTTCATTTCTGGTTGTGGAGACCAAACCACCTGCCTTGCTCTCGGTTCACACAGTGAATCCCTTATATCCTCAGCTTTATTGTGAGAATTCTGAGTCTGAAATACAGTTGGTAATTAAAGCTAAAGCTTGTCTAGGCTTGGGCTACCCAGAAACTTGAAATTGCTAGTGACTTAAAGTCATAGTTTCACAAAGTTGCAGTCGCATGACCTAAGGGAAATAAGTTGCATGTTGCTTGCAATTTTGGCAGTCTCATGGACATGTAAACCACCTCAGTCATTGCTAATTCCATAGGACCTTTTCAATTCACGGATCACTTTTTCTCTTGCAGTCCCAAGTAAAGCTGGGTTAAGGGACTGGAAGTATTCTCAGGGTCTGTGTGTCTTCATTGACAAACACTGAAAGGGCCCAACTCCTCTCCCCTCAGAAATCCTCTAGCTCTCTACTGTATCAGTGTCAGTCCCATGCACTATTTCTCCATATACACTTGATAAGCTCACTATGCTCTCTCACAGTCCACTACACAGCACCTAAAGAATTCCATGTGCCTTCTATGTAACCCAGTTGCAACTTAGTACAAAAGCCACACAATTAAATCTCCACATGTGACTAGAGACCAGGCACATGCCCACCTGTAAACAGTACTAACACTGCAAGCACCTTAATAACACTTGCACAGTGCTTGCAAATAAATGTTGGTTAGCACACCCTGGCATGTTAAAGGCACAATACTGGCAAATGACAGCATGTCAGCATCACTACTTGTAAAACACAATACTATAATTTTGAGTGCTCTAGTTAACTGGGGCTTGAAAGTTCAGTGTACACATTATTTGGGTGAGGGATGCCAAATCGATTAGCTCCCTTAAGTTGTGCTGTAGACCTTTATATCCATGCTTTCTTTATAGTGTTTTAAGGAAAAAAATGTAGTTCAAGACTATGTCTCTAAAGAACTGTGGCCAGGATATTATATGAGAGCATGTGTACACACAATTTCTTCAACAACACTAAATCATTTGACTCCTTTTTAACACTACATGTAAACTGAATTTCTATGAATCTTTCTTTTTAAATGTATTAATTTTTTTATAAGACTTAGTACACATAGTATTAACATGAGCCGAATGAACCCTTGCACAATATTTATTTATTTAGTTAAAATGCTCTGCTAATGGCAAGACTGGCAAAGGATCAAAGTATTCCATTTGTAATAGATAAAATTCCAAAATGGTATTGGACTGCAGCAACAAGATTGCCTGTACAAACCCTAATACCTGAGTTAAAGTATCCAAAACTAATTCTGGTTTTCTTGGTAATAAATTTGTGGCTTGGGAATAAATGTGAAAATTAATATTTAGAGCAAGGAACTGTAATCAGTTTTCACAGTCATTTCTGTGTTGCCAAGTACATAATCCACAAGACTGACACCTCTGTTACTTGGAGATCATTCATAAAATTACGCTAATTCAGTTATTTAAGAAAATCAGTTTTACTGATCTTTAGGGCAACATATGTGCTATTGAAAGGTTTTATAAAAATAAAAACCTGAAAGGTTTTCTTCCTGCAGCTATGAATTATCTATATATACATGTAAAACAGCTATATATTGCAAAATTGTAATCCAATTGTACTGCAATCCAGCTTGAGGAAAGCTTTTCCTTTATCATAAATTCTGTTAAATGATAGTACAACTTGTCAGTTTGAAAAACTTTTTGACATGGCACTAAACGAAATTTTGATTAGTCTGAGTATGGGTGCTGAGAACTCCCAGAAATTGCTGAGTGATGTGCCCATTCATTTTCTCTGAAAGAGTCATGGATGGTATAAGAACTCAAAGACTTTTCTACAAACTCATAAACTCACCTACCCTTCTCCAAGGATAGCTAAGTTGAGCTGAAACAAAGGGGCAAATGAGACATGTTGGGTGTATAATGTTATGTTTTGTCATGTTAAGTACAATGGATTTATATGACACCTGGTGGGGAAGATCAGCATTCAGGGAATACTGAAGCCTGTACTTTGTTTGCCAAGCACAGAACTGTACAGTACAAATGCTGTGCTTGGTATTTCAGCTCAACCCCGATTAGCTTGAATGGGACTGAGCTGCAAACATGCCATGTCACCAATGAAGGTGATGTTGTCACATGATCTGTGAATTGTACTTGTCCCTCACCTGAGCAATGCAGTGAGGGTACAGGGGGATGGACACCTGCCAATCTGACATTGTTGACTAAACTCAAAGGAAATATTAGTCCTTAAAACCTCTTAAAAGTTTACTGAGTAATAAAAAAAATAAAGTTACATTAACATTAAAATGACTATTAAGCTTACTGACGGGATAGCAGATGTATTTTTTCAAGTTTCATGAAGGAACATTTATATATGTACTGTATGGCAACTGTACCGTGTTATTGACAGCACAATGGAAGTATTATTTGAAAACAAGCAAAATAAATCCAAATTCACTAGAGAATCCAAGACAAGATTGTGATTTTTGAGCCAAAGCCATGACTGGGCATTGCTGATAACGGGGTCCCCCTATGAACCCCCCACCACCTTTGATACCCAAACTGCTGGGCCTAAATGCCTTCCCCCTCTTTTCCAGCCTCGACCCCTGCCCCCCAGCTCTCAAACCCCCCACCCCCTTAGAAATAAACCAAGACCAAAGGGTTGGATTAAATCGGCCACAGCAGCCGTATTTATTAACAAACAACAAATAAATAACAACAAGTATAACTTATTATAATTTGCATAACTTAAAATAATTTAACAATAAACGCTTAACCTGGGTAAGAGTCCTTGGAGCTACAAAAAACTATCAATCCCCCGGCCTGGCGCTAACATAACCACACCATAAATTTACCACCAGCCGCGACCACCGGCTCGGCGGCACCATGAATAAAGACGAACTCCTTCTTCCATGTACCAGCTCCCAGGGCCAATTTACCCTGTAACCGTTCACCGTGCGCCAGGCCATCCACCAAAATGTGCAATTACCACCAAATGTATAGGTGGAGCCTACCTTTGACTCCACCCTTTTAGCCAATTGACCACCAACTCCAAGGACCCCACCCGCCAAGGCCACCGTGACACCACCTGCAAAAAGATAAACAAGTTAAAATAGCCCAAGAAAGAGAAAAAAAACGGGAGGGAGGGAGGGACCGCTCGTTAGCATGCCGCGCAGCTCCAGAATGGCCGCTTCCCGGGCTGCGCGGCATAGTCAATTCGAACGGGGTTAAGCCCCCGCCCCCAATTCTTCGCGCCCTAGCGCGTTATTGGTCCCCCCCCCACAGCCCGCCCCCAGTCAAGATCCCTGCGCTTTACTGCGCAGCGCTCCGGTCTCCCCTGACTGGGCATTGCTGATAACGGGGTCCCCCTATGAACCCCCCACCACCTTTGATACCCAAACTGCTGGGCCTAAATGCCTTCCCCCCTCTTTTCCAGCCTCGACCCCTGCCCCCCAGCTCTCAAACCCCCCACCCCCCTTAGAAATAAACCAAGACCAAAGGGTTGGATTAAATCGGCCACAGCAGCCGTATTTATTAACAAACAACAAATAAATAACAACAAGTATAACTTATTATAATTTGCATAACTTAAAATAATTTAACAATAAACGCTTAACCTGGGTAAGAGTCCTTGGAGCTACAAAAAACTATCAATCCCCCGGCCTGGCGCTAACATAACCACACCATAAATTTACCACCAGCCGCGACCACCGGCTCGGCGGCACCATGAATAAAGACGAACTCCTTCTTCCATGTACCAGCTCCCAGGGCCAATTTACCCTGTAACCGTTCACCGTGCGCCAGGCCATCCACCAAAATGTGCAATTACCACCAAATGTATAGGTGGAGCCTACCTTTGACTCCACCCTTTTAGCCAATTGACCACCAACTCCAAGGACCCCACCCGCCACTGCGAGCACGCCTTAATCCCTTAAGCGTGAGAGACCCGCCACACTTCCAGGGCCCTCTCAACACCCTCCTGGATACCTAGCGTCCACAAATCTATACCCCACCGCATTCAGATGGACCCCGTCCCGCAACCAAAACTCCCCCTCCCCAGACTCCAACTCCTTGTGCCGCACGCACACACCGCCGTTCCTGGACACAAACCCCGCAACAGCCCGGTTAACCTTAATCCTGGCCTTGTTGAGCCTTTCAACAGACCTAGCCTCCCGCCATGTTTTTCTCGGTACAATATCGGACCACACGGTAACAATCCCCGGAAACATGGACCACAACCTCAACAGGTCATACTTTATGTCCCTCACTAAATCGCGAAAGGGACGAACCCCCAGGTCATTGCCACCAGCATGTATCACGATAATGTCCGGAGACCGATCCAACCTCGTGCACCTGTGGATTTCGGGCATGACCCGACTCCACACCATACCTCGGACTCCAATCCAACGTACAACGACCGCAGCCCTGTCGAACCCCAGCTGCCGACCATTCCGCCGCACGCCGGCCCTCTCCGCGCCCCAGAACACAAAAGAATGGCCGAAGATCCAGACTAACCGAGCAGAAGGGCCTACGAAAGAAGAAATAAAGTAGGGGGAGGGCGGAGAAAATACCCAACAACACAATGATTCACATTTGGGCAAGGTGTGGACGTATGTATGATCTATACCTCTGCGATTCCCACCTACCGATACGTCGGACCACCTCCGAGCTCAACCCCCAACTAGCTGCTTCTGTCGCTGCGCCAATGCGAAAAGAGTGTGGAGCATATCGAGAGGCGTCAAGGCCCAGCGAGTCCAAACAACCCCTAAAAACAGCCGAGAACTGATAACGGGAAAGGAACGAACCATCCTCATGACGCAGGAGGGGACCGCCCGCAGAAGCTGGAACCAACCCCCGAAAAACAAGCAAACAACGCACCGGGCACATATCTGACCCTACAACCGCACCCAGGCGCAGATACTTCCCTGCCCCCGCCTGATCCGTCTTAGACCTGCGAACCCTGACCACTAGGACCCCTTCCTCCATGTACACATCATCCACCTGTAAACCACCCGGCCGCTTAGTCGACACGGACACCAACTCACCCACCCTGAGAGCCCCGAAAAGGCTAGAGAAAAAGCCAGGTGAAACAAAACGCATTCATAGTGCGAAGAACAAAAACGGCCCAGTTCCAAGCCCAAACGCTCCAAAAGCTGAAATGTAACCGGGCGCCGTGTGTCACTACTTCCCCTGCCCCTGCGGAACCCCTTAAGCGCACGTTGAACCAAGAAATGTTTGGTAAAGTCCGCCAAACCCCTCAACTTGAAACCAAATGCCAACGCCGCTACCGCACCATTAACTTTCGCCACGGACCATCCATCTGAAGACCAACGGCTTAACAAGAACAATAAAGCCCCAACCCTATCCTCATCAGTATGTACCTGACCTAAATCTCCCACCCAATCCTCCCAAAGCTGCCAAGCCCTTGAATACTTATCCCAGGTGCCGGGGGCCAACGATGCCTGAATCAATGTCCCTGCTTTTCGCAAACCAAGTCCCATAATTCTGGAGGACATGGAATCCCTTCCACTTCCGCCCCCGGAGCCAGGGCACGAAACCGCTCCCACTGGAAACGAGACAAAGAATCAGCAACGTCATTTTTAACCCCCGGAACATGCACTGCCACCACCCATGCATTCAGGCACAAGCAACGCAATACTAAACGCTGAAGCAACTTGATAACTGGAGGAGAAGACGCAGTCACATTATTAATGGCCGACACAACTGACATGTTATCACAATGAAATCTAACTTTTTTATCCTGGAACGCCCCACCCCATATGGACACCGCGACTAAAATCGGGAATAACTCAAGTACAGTCAAATTCCGCGTCAGACCTTGTTCACGCCACGACGCAGGCCAAGGAGCGGCGCACCACTGCCCCCTGTAATAGGCCCCAAAACCGTGGCCCCCTGCCGCATCCGTAAAGAGGTCACAATCGAACACATCGATCACTGCTGACCGGACCAGTGATCTACCATTGAACTGGTCTAAAAAAGTGTCCCATACTGCCAGGTCCTCCCGATGTATCACCCCCAGCCGAATAAAGTGTCGTGGATTTGACACCCCGTTCATGGCCCCTGCCAGCCGGCGACAAAAAAATCCTACCCATGGGGATAATGCGGCAGGCAAAATTTAAACTGCCTAACAATGACTGGAGGTCGCGCAACGCAATTTTTCGCATGTGACGAGCACGCCTCACCCTCTCTCTAAGATCAACCAGCTTGTCACCAGGCAACCGGAACTCCATTGCCACAGTGTCAAGCTCTATGCCCAAGAAACTCAATCTAGTGCACGGACCCTCAGTCTTTTCCGGTGACAACGGTACCCCAAACTTACTGGCGACCCACCGCGCGGTTGCCAACAAAACCGCGCATACATCGGAGCCCGCCGGACCTATACAGAGGAAATCATCGAGGTAGTGTATCACTGACTCAACCCCCGCCACATCCCGAATTACCGACTCTAAAAAGGTGCTGAACGCCTCAAAGTATGCGCACGATATTGAGCAACCCATAGGGAGGCAACGATCCACGTAATACCCGCCGTCCCAGTAACCTAACGCTGTCAGGGTGTACCGGCAGTAACCTGAACGCCGCCTCCACATCCGTCTTAGCTAAGAGGGCCCCTGGACCGCAACGCCGTACCCAATGCACAGCTGCATCAAACGAGGTATATACTACCGAACAAAGCTCGGGTGCAATACCATCGTTGACCGACGCTCCTTTGGGATAAGACAAATGATGTATGAGCCGAAACTGATTCGGCTCCTTCTTCGGCACCACCCCCAAAGGAGATACAATTAAACCTTCCAAAGGGGGTGATGCGAAGGGGCCCGCCATGCGCCCCAAGGCCACCTCCTTCCTCAGTTTTTTGGACACCACCCCCCGAGTGTTCCGCTGCCGACCTCAAGTTAGTTATACAAAAGGGGACTGTGTGCGTCGGCAGGGGAATCCTAAAACCCTCCCTAAAACCTTCTACCAGAAACTTTGCACTCTCCCTGTTAACATAACTATTTAGGTACGGAAGCATGGCTTCCAGCTTCACCGGCGTCTGCCCCTTGTCCACTATTAGGCAAGGCCTTGGTCCTTTGTTTGCGCAAGCAACGTGCCGCACCATGGGACACCCCTCCGCAGAATGAACAGGCATGTTTGAATCTACAGTTGAAGCCGAATTTACATTGGGCTTCATTGAACTGCCAACACAGCCCGTAACGTTGCTGGGCCTGTGCACCTGCCCCCCCTGAGCCGTAACTGAGACCACCATGGCCGGTTCCACCGGCCGCCCCAGGAAAGGGCTGGCCAAAGCGAGCTGGCGCCATAACCCGAAGCCACAAACCTATATCTTTCTGGTCCCACCGTATGCTGGGCCGAACCGCCTTACGCTGACGGAACTGCTCATCATACCGCAGCCATGTCTGACCCCCATACACCCGATACGCCTCACCTATAGAGTCCTGATAGCAAAAAAGCCCCGAACAGTTGTCAGGAGCCTTTTCACCAATGACACTCGCTAAAATGGCAAAGGCCTGAAGCCAATTAGCAAAAGTCTGTGGAATCAGGCGCCACCTACGTTTTTCTTCCTCCTCTTTTTTGCTATCCTCCTTCTTACTCTTGTCTAAGTTAAATTTAGCTAAAGGGAGCAAGGAAAAGATTTCGACGTACTCGTCCTTCCAAATCTTCTCCCTCACTTCCTTTTTTTAAATGCGCCCCTAGAGGACCCTCAAAACACACATAAACCTCCCCCCGAGCCCTATCGTCTAGCCTCACCGAATCAACCTTCTCTTTATCTGTCTGGACAGACACTGTGACACCCGCCGGAGCCCCTACCACCGGCGCACTCTGTGACGCTACTGACTGAACCGCAGGAGGGACCCACGCCGCCACCGGGGAACCGCTAACACTCTGTTCGCAGCGCGACAGTAGCTCCCTCACGCTACCCAATAGCTCCCTAATCCCCTCAGAAGCTACACCACCACCCACTGGGGACTCCGGCCTATCTATCCCTAACCCCTGGGACATTAGAATAGGAGGAAACGGACACGACAATGAATGGTACTCACCAGACTGCGTAGGTGCTGTGGGCCCACCAGTCGACGGTCCTGCATCCTGCTGACCTGGGTCGCTGTACAGGAGAACGCTGGCGCCTGTTGATTGTTGAGAACCATCCCGCTGACAGCTGCAGCACGACCGACATCCCTGGGAAGGTTGACCTGCACCCGCGTATGCACTTGAAACCACTGGATGCACCTCGGACCGGGGCTGTGGTGCCGTGAAGGAGGGGCCAGCGCCGTGCTGCTCGTCTTTCAGAATTTCCCGCTGCTGTACCAAGGGCACTTGGAAAGCCGGAACCGACGGGACTTGAAGACACAGTCCCCCTCCCGCTGGAGCATCACAGGAGGGGACCGCTGCACCACGTGCTGTAGCCATATGGAGACTGGATGTGGAGGTCCCCCCACTGAGGCCAGTGGCAGGGATCTCCACCTCCGCAGGGGCCAGGCGACTGGCAGGATTCCTCCCAGACCGGGACCTCCGCGCCTGAGCAGTGGAGCGGGGTGCCCGGCCTGGAGGGGCCCGAGAGGGACTCCTATGTCGCCGGGCCCTAGGGGGCGCATCAGGGCTCAAACGTGCCGGCGGGCGAGTCCTGCGCGGCCGCCGCCGCCGCTCAGACGCCTCCGGGGGTAGTGAAGGGTTAATGGGGGGGGGGCGGCAGGCTGCATAATGTCAGCCAGCCGCTCCTGCAGCCAGGCCTCACCATGGACGCCGGCAGCAGCTCTGATCTGCTCCAGGATGGTATCGAGGGATGCCATTACAGTGAAAAGGTGGGGGGGGGGGGGGGAGCTGACCGCTCGTTAGCATGCCGCGCAGCTCCAGAATGGCCGCTTCCCGGGCTGCGCGGCATAGTCAATTCGAACGGGGTTAAGCCCCGCCCCCCCAATTCTTCGCGCCCTAGCGCGTTATTGGTCCCCCTACAGCCCGCCCCCAGTCAAGATCCCTGCGCTTTACTGCGCAGCGCTCCGGTCTCCCCGGAGGAGGGGTAGGAAGAGGGGAGAAGAAAAAGAATCCCTTTTATTTTCCTTTCCTTTGTGGGGCCCCCCCGTGTTTGGGGGTTTATGAAGAGTGGGGGGGGTGAAATAAAAAAACACTCCGGGGGGGGGCCCCCCCCCCCCGGGGGGGTGCTGTTCCCCCTTCTTTTTGAGAGTGGGGGGGGGGGGGGGGGGGGGGGGGGGGGGTGGTGGGTGGGTGGGGGGGGGGGGGCGTGGGGGTAAATTTGTGTTATAATAACAATCCTCTAAAAAAGAGAAGGGGGGGGGGAGGAAGGATGAATGCCACCAATATGTTTTGTTTTACTGGCTTTACAAAATGCAAAATAACATCCTGTGTGACAAAATAATATTCTGTGTCACAAACTAACCTTCTGTGCATTCTGATTTCTGTTCGCAATGTGAACAAATAGTGCACAAGTTTCTGTTGTTTGCTACAAAATGTAATTTTGTGTTTACAACATTTATTTTGTGATTCTATGATCAAAATAAAAATTAATTTTGCCAAAATATATTTTTTTAAGTGGCAGGGCGCCTTGTGTAAACTGGAGTTGTGCTGCTGACAGACAAGAAGATGCCATTGTTTGAAATAGCAAATATAGGTGCAGCCTGGGAATTATTGGCAAAATCCACATGCGGTTACTATGGCTATATACAGACACCCTGAAAGGACCCTATGGCTAGTTTCCCATGACAGTGTCCAGGCCAGGAAAAACGTTGCATGTATCAGCAGCATTTACTGGCCCATTCATGGCTTGGCTGGACTGAGCTCAGCATGTCAGCTCAGCTAAGTCACATTTGGGTTTGTAAATACATTCAATAAACAGATTGTTTTTCCTGGTTTGGCTATAGCCACTTGATACCAGGCTATCTACACTACTGCATTTTGCACATGTGATATCCATGCTAATTTTCAGGTCATATGCTGGTTGTAGAAAACAAATCATCTTCATTGGGTCATTTGGTGGTTGTGAGAAACAGATCTTTTTTTCCCTTTCCTATACTATACTATTCTATGTCTTTGGGTCCATGAAACACAGACAGCACATTGAAAGCATCTATGTGCTGTCCATGATTTTCACAGACCCATGAGGCATGTCTCCCACACTTTTTCATTTTCTACTGTTGATCCATGAAAAATGAACGGGCGTGGTTGCTGTGGGTGCATCAGTGGGTGCACACACATTTCATGATTTACATGGACATTACATATATGAAGAATGGGGACATGTGAATAAGGCTGCATGTACATAACCATATTTTTGGTCTATGTGCTATCCATTATTATGAATCTATAATAATACATAACATACAGAACTATTAATTTCAATGGCCCCATGCACATAGCCATATTTTTTTTATGTATCCGTATGAAGGCTGTAGTACCGAGCCGAAAAATATGAAGCATTCTGTCATAGGGTCTATGGATATAACAGACTGAACACATGCCGCAACCCAGATGGAGGGAACCGGAGGATGGGAGAAGTAGTGGCGGATGATGTGCCATGAGCTAGGCCGAGCACACTCAACCACGCTCTTCCCTCTCAACCCCCTTCCGCTCCTAGGCTCAACACCGATGAGAGGAGTCCTGCAGCACTACCTGATGGTGGTGGTAGTAGTTTCCCCCGGGGCGCTTCCAGTTGGAGAGGGGACCTCTCGACTCTGAGCCAGTGTGATCTTGTTCAGAAGGGCCCTGATGGTAAAGCAGGAACAACTCAGACAGCCAGATGTGCAGTGAAACAGGATAATGCTTTACTCTGAACAGGTAACAACAAGCAGCTTCCAGAATGGGGGTTGTAGTTCTCCAGGGTCCAACTCCCCAGCCTTGGTATTAGGAGGGTGCCCAGGGATGTTAAGGCCCTAAGGTTAATCTCCACTTCAACTCCAACTATAACTCCTGTCATCCGCCTCTCACAGCAGTAGATACTGGGGTCTGTAGCGCAGGGTAGTCCTGACAGGTTACCTTGGATATGGTGCCGAGCCAACTCTTCCTGTCACAGTACTCCACTGCTCCTCCTGGCACAAAGTCCAAACTCCTGACAGATGAACTCCCTCGCTCAGGGCTGTCTCTAGATGAGCCTTGGGCTGTATCTTCCTCCTAGGGGCTGAAAGCCGTTGAAGCCCAGATTTCAGTGCCGGCTTGCACTGACTCCTCTGAAAACTGCCACTACTGCACACTAGACTTAGACAGGAACTAGACTGAGCTTCAACAGTTGTCCAGGAGACAAAAGTCTCCTCAGACCCCAACCAGTGACCTGAGATAGGCCAGAGCTGTACCAAGGAACGAGGTTTAAAACACAAGGAAAGAACTACAGGGAATAACAATAGGACAAGCTGCATAACAATGACATAGAAAATAGAAGATAGGACAAACCAACATAACCCAGAGCCACAAGAGACAAACAATAAAAACAAGAGCACTCTGGGATGCTGGACATAGATGCCATCTGTGTGCAGTTTGTTCCATTTTTCATGGACTATTGTGGTCCCTCCAGCCATGTGCATGGAGCCTAAGCCCTAAGATTTTATCTAATCTTCCACTCCACCTGCACAGTTTTTTCTAATAAAAATCACTGCAGAGTCAAGTGCTAACCAGCCTAACATTTCAATTCTGCAATGAGTTAATCTTATTTTATATTAATTTAAAGGGGTGATTTACCTTTTTAATAGTGATGGTCGATCCTTAGGATAGGTAATTAATTTTAGATTTTCTTGTCTGTTGGAGCCCTGCAGATCATTTTTTTCAGGTCAGTGTTACTCCCGGTAATGCTTACATGCTGGGAGTCAAACTGTTCATTCGCCATACAATGTGTAGTAGCAGATTTAAGTACTACAGTGGTTTCCCATTGAAGTCTCTCCTTGTCTGTGGGGGTCCCAGCTGTCGGACCTCATCAGACCTAAATTTGATGGCTTATGCTAAGGATAGGCCATCAATATTAGTAAAGTGGATATCCCCTTTAAAATTGAAACAGGTTAGGATTATGCTATGCTTGGTGTGCTGCATGCTGATATGAGTGCATAGACATCTTTCCTCTGAAGGGCTGTCTGCCACTCCTTTCATCATATACACAAACTTGTTGCAGTCTTGAGCTATGATGCTTTCAGCATAGTCATCTTCCCAGCAGACAATAAATATTCATTACTAGCTGCCTCTGTTTTCCTGAGAAAATAAGATTACTGTTGCATGTGCTCAGTCTGTAGACAAACCACAGTGATAATATACATGAGGCTAAAACATAGAGAGGATGTGCCAAAAAATAAATTATGCATGTCTGACGGAAAAGACCTATTCCAGCGCTGGGCACTGGGTGTTTTGGACATTGTCAGTTTCTGGTTTAGTCATTTACTGTATGAAACTCAAAGCACAGATTTTACAGTACATTCTCTCTCTTGAATCTGTTAAAATAAAAATAATGAAATGTTCTGTAAATAAACATATGCAATATACATATACTATACTGCATAGCTACTGTTCCAATAATTCACTTTCAGGCAAATGCCAATGGAATTCTAATTGTTCTACTGACAGGTTCTGTATTTTTCAAAGGTTTATAGGGCATGTTTACATATAGTAGATATACTGTGGATTTTTCATCTTGTTTCATGGCTGGAAAACCTTCAGAGTATTGCAGTAACAGCAAAGTGAATTAGATTTTAAAGAGTATCTTCCACCACTTCCACCAACTCTAACTCTTTGCACCCTTCAATAGGTGCCACTCCGCTGATTCTGGCACAGTTGGAATTTTTATCTCCAGCACCCACAGTTCCTGAGTAAACAATCCTGTTAGTTTCAGTGCCTGATATGGTATTTAGGCTTTCCACTGCCTCTGCTCTCTACTGTCGGGTTGGCAGTCCTAGACTGGAGCAGACAGCATGGCATGGCCCACCTGCACATATGCAATGGTGAAACTAACTGCACAGGGTGCTCAGGAATGGTGGAGGATAGAAAAAAAAAATTCCATTGTGCTGGATTCAAGGCTCACAATCTAAATTTCCTAGCGCACATTAGAAGACATACAGTAGTAGCATAAATATGTATCCAGTATATTAGACCTTTGGCAAGGAGCTTTAATTAACACAGGCCCTACCATACCTGCCAGTCAGGACTGTTGATGTCACCAGCCTTAGGATTCCAAGGCCTCAGAACTCAGGCTAGGTTCCATGATATTCCTTGGCAGCTGACACTGTTACTAAGTTGCAGGCTTTTATGTCTATTGACATCTTGTACATTCTTTACGTGAAAATGCATGACTGTACCAATTAGCTAATATTATTCATCCTTTTTCTGATGTAAGATGAAGATAAAAAAAAATGAATTAAAATAAGACTGGCCTGATTTACCATTGTTTTTTAAGGCACATCCATTTCATCTAAAGACTAAACAAGCTACTATTGTATTTCATATGTAGAGTACTAAATACTAATAGGATATTGACAGTCTTTAGATTTGTAAAGCCGAAACAAAATCTCAGTAATCAGGCATAACACAGTCAGTTTATCTCTGCATAGACAAAATTAAATATTGAGCATTATAATAATACAAAGCATGCGTCGATCAATAGCTACAGTATGAATAACAATATAGCAAATTGATAGCCATGCTTAAGACGTGAATCTTTGTCCAATGACATAGTGCCCCAAATAGCGCTATCATTTTGGATTCAATGCAATTTAAAATTAAAAAATAAAAAAAATACGAAAAATAGATGCACAAATATATTTATTTCATCAGCTTTAAAGAAATCTGCTGATAATATGAACTGAAATTTATCGGTAATATGGGGATAAGTTGCTGATGAGTAGTGTCCCTGCTGACCACAAGAACTAAGGTGTTTTGTACCCCAGTCTGAATAGAGCAGAGTTGGACAATGAGTGCCTCCGTTCCATTTGTTTCACCCCACTCGTGGGGTAGCCAGAGATAGCCAAAGTACTGGACTTGGTTATTTCCAGTGGTCCCATTAAAATGAATGGCTCAGAGGCACCCTCTGCACCCCTGTACTCCTGATGGTGGGGGTGCTAGCGGTTGGACCTCCACTGATCTGCAACTTATCCTATATCCTTGATTTTATGGGCTTTATGAATACTATACATTTAAAGACAATCTGTCACCAAGTACAAAATACAAAATGCCATATATCTTGCGATTCTTGCTGTGCTCCTGAACAATTTGGGTTTTTGAGAAAAAGGAAAGGTTACTGCCCACTTGGAAAATAAGAACTCATTTACATTTAAGCTTCCAGGGAGCGTTTCTTTTGAACGGATGGATGGATTTTAGAAATCAAACCCCAAATAGTTCAGGAGCACGGATAGAATTACTTGATATCATTGATATCAGACATTTAGTATTTTGTACATGCTGACAGATCCTCTTTAGGCCAGGGCCCCACGTGGCGTAAACTCTGCGGAAAAAAACATGGCATTTTACAGTCTCAGCAAAGTGGATGGGATTCTAGTAGCAGACACACTGCGATTCCAAAACTGCGGTTTTGGAAATCGCAGCATGTCAATTATACCTACAGAAATGCCGGCAGTTTCCTTATAGATATAAATGAAGCAGAAAGTTCGCAGAGGAAACCTCTGCGGACTTTCTGTGAAAAGCGCTGTGGGATGCTACGTGGAACCTTAGCCGTAAACACATTTGAGGAGATTTATTAATTGCTAGAATTCTGGCCTAATTTGCTACAAAAAATGTCACACATGCTTTAGTTGCAAACTAAACAGGTGGTGTAAAGTTATAAAAAGATTTTTAAGGCGAAGGCTCCACGTTAGCAGGCTGCAGCAAGAAAGCATTGTGGGTAAAACTGTGGCAGTAATGCTTTGCAGTTTTTCCTGCTGTGATTTTCACAGAAAGTTCGCAGAGGAAAACTTTCTGCTTCCATTATACCTATAGGGAAACCACCAGCGTTTCCTTAGATATCATTGATATGCTATGATTTTCAAAACCGAAACAGTTTTGAAAATCGCAGCATGTCCGCTGTGCGTATTTTTCCGCAGTGTGTGGATGGGATTCGCTAGACTGTAGTGACTTTGCAGTGACTGTAAAATGCCGTGTTTTTTTCTCTTTAGCATTTACGCTGCGACCAAATCGCAGCGTTTACACCATGTGGGGCCCCGGCCTAAATATGCACCAAATTTATCTTCTGGCTTGAGCCACTTTGATAAAATTGTCATTCTTTGTTTACTTTCAGTGGATAAAAATGGTCATGTGATACAGCTTGTTACCCCACATAGTTCTGTGTACTGTGCTGTGACTGTAACAAACTGCACCTGTGTCCATCACATGACCATGATTTGTATTCACTGGAAATCAACAAAGAATGACAGCAAGCAGAGATCTAGAAAACTATGAGGAATTAATGCGCAAAGTATATTGGAAAATTGTATAATCTATTCATTATACAAACAAAAACATTTATTTGCTGAAACTGGACAACCCCTTTAATTCTTCAAAACTCAGTCCCGCAAAACATTTTATTGACTGTTGTCACATTCCAATTTTTCTTTTATACACATTAAAGGGGTTGTGCCTTTGTGGACACTTCTTCCCTATCAACAGGACAGGAGATAAGTGTCCGATTGCTGGGGTCCCAGACGCTGCATCCCCCAGTGATCAGGAGGACAGGGGATCGAAAGTCTCCATAAAGTCTCCTTGTGAATGGAGCACCAGTGCACATGAGTCAGTCCCAGAAGCCCCATTGAACTGAATGGAGCACTGGTCATGTACCACACTGGCGCTAGGATCACCACTTTTAACTTTTTATTTATGAATGAGCGAGTGTGGTTGTAACTTATGTACAGCCATCACATTTTATGCAGCCAAATCATGCAAACTATAGCTACCATGTCTGCACATGGGCTATACAGTGGGTACGGAAAGTATTCAGACCCCTTTAAATTTTTCACTCTTTGTTTCATTGAAGCCATTTACTAAAAGCAAAGAAGTTCATTTTATTTCTCATTAATGTACACTCAGCACCCAATCCTGACAGAAAAAAAACTGAAATGTAGATATTTTTGCAAATTTATTAAAAAAGAAAAACTAAAATATCAGATGGTCATAAGAATTCAGACCCTTTGCTGTGACACTCATATTTAACTCACATGCTGTCCATTTCCTTCTGATCCTCCTTGAGACAGTTCTACTCCTTCATTGGAGTCCAGCTGTGTTTAATTAAACTGATTGGACTTGCTTAGGAAAGGCACACACCTGTCTATATAAGACCTCACAGCTCACAGTGTATGCCAGAGCAAATGAGAATCATGAGGTCAAAGGAACTACCCAAGGAGCTCAGAGTCAGAATTGTGGCAAGGCACAGAACTGTCCAAGGATACAAAAGAATTTCTGCAGCACTCAAGGTTCCTAAGAGCACAGTGGCCTCCATAATCCTTAAATAGAAGAAGTTTGGGAGGACCAGAACTCTTCCTAGACCTGGCCGTCCAGCCAAACTGAGCAATCGTGGGAGAAGAGCTTTGGTAAGCGAGGTAAAGAAGAACCCAAAGATCACTGTGTCTGAGCTCTAGAGATGCAGTAGGGAGATTGGAGAAAGTTCCACAAAGTCAACTATCACTGCAGCCCTCCACCAGTCGGGGCTTTATGGCAGAGTGGCCCAAAGGAAGCCTCTCCTCAGTGCAAGACATATGAAAGCCCGTATAGAGTTTGCCAACAAAACACATGAAGCACTCCCAGACTATGAGAAATAAGATTCTCTGGTCTGATGAGACGAAGATTGAACTTTTTGACGTTAATTCTAAGCAGTATGTGTGGAGAAAACCAGGCATGCTCATCACCTGCCCAATACAATCCCAACAGTGAAACGTGGTGGCAGCATCATGCTATGGGGGTGTTTTTCAGCTGCAGGGACAGAACGACTGGTTGCAATTGAAGGATAGATGAATGCGGCCAAGTACAGAGATATCCTCGAAGAAAACCTCTTCCAGAGTGCTCTGGACTTTAGACTGGGGCGAAGGTTCACCTTCCAACAAGACAATGACCCTAAGCACACAGCTAAAATAACAAAAGAGTGGCTTCGGAACAACTCTGTGACCATTCTTGACTGGTGCAGCCAGAGCCCTGACCTCAACCCAATTGAGCATCTCTGGAGAGACCTGAAAATGGCTGTCCACCAACGTTCACCTTCCAACCTGAGACGGAACTGGAGAGGATCTGCAAGGAAGAATGACAGAGGATCCACAAATCCAGATGTGAAAAACTTGTTGCATCATTCCCAAAAAGACTCATGGCTGTACTAGCTCAAAAGGGTGCTTCTAGTCAATACTGAGCAAAGGGTCTGAATACTTATGACCATGTGATATTTCAGTTTTTCTTTTTTAATAAATTTGCAAAAATATCTACATTTCTGTTTTTTTTCTGTCAAGATGGGGTGCTGAGTGTACATTAATGAGAAATAAAATGAACTTTTTTGCTTTTAGCAAATGGCTGCAATGAAACAAAAAGTGAAAAATTTAAAGGGGTCTGAATACGTTCCGTACCCACTGTAAATTGAACCAGTCTCAACAGATTGTACTAATATTTATTTTGATATCTCAACAGTCTTATAAATGACAAGAGCGGGCACATGAGTTCATGCAAATGCCTACTTGTTCCTAGAAAAAAAACAGGGCACTAGGCCACATTCACTAAGCAAGTTCCCAGTGATTTTGTTGAATACCTTACTTTGAGTTAGTGAAGATTGTAAGCTAGTTCCAAAATATACCCGGGTGGCAATGTGCTAGAATCAACAAAAAGATTTAGTACCTATTCACAATGAGCAATGTTGAATGTTTTTCTTTCAATAAAAGTCTAGTGTACACAGAGGCGTAGCTAGCGGGGGGGGGGCAGGGGGGCGGTGGCCCCGGGCCCACTAATTCTCGTGGGCCCACTTTGGGGCCGCCGCATCACAAGTTACCCTCACATATTAACTGCATCGGCGTCTGCATGACACCGATGCAGTTAAAATACATTGTCTACACGTACGTAGCTCGTAAACCACAAGCACATTGAGGCCTGTGGCCTACGAGCTTCCCTAAGATGTCTGCGTTTGCGCGATGACGTCATTTTCCTGCGCCGTCCGCGCCAGTACGCAGGTCCTGCTTGTTCAGTAAGCGGTGGCAGTGCCGGCGGTGGAGACTCCTGCTCGGGGGATCGGAGGTAGGTGAGTAGCATCAACTTTTTTTTTTTTGTAACTCACTTTAGGCATTGTAATTGGGGGTGGGGGGATGGGGGTAGTACATCTAAGAGGTCAATTGGGAGCATTAGGAACTTAGATAAGAGGCCATAACTACAGTAATATAAGGGTATTAGGGGGCTTTAATGAAAGAGGATATAAATTATAGTGAAAGGTCAGTGGGGTCTGTATGAATGTAAGGGGAGATAATATTAGGGGGCATTGGGGCAGTATTAAAGGGGTTTTCTAGGGAATAATAAAGTTTACTAGTAAAGATTGTATTGGGCAAATTGGAGGAGGCAGGGAAAGTGAAACAAAAAAAAAAATACTCACTTGTCCCCGGGCAACCAATGTCCTCAGCCCTCTGCTGCTGTCTGTCCAGGCACACGCACGCCGCTTCCCTGCGCAAGTCCTGCACTGCACGTGATTGGCCTCAGCGGTGGCTGGAAAAGACTCGGTGATGTCACTCCTATACATAACTGGGTCCTTTCCAGTCATCACTGACACCACTGATGGCCTCAGCAGTCACGTATGGCACATGTCTGAACAGACAGTGGCGGCAGACACCAGAGCACTGGGGACAGGTAAAGCTGGGTTTACAGTAGCGCTTGGTTTCCGTTTTTCGGGTCCACTTGGGGACCTGAAAAACGGAAACCCAATTCGCTTGTAAAGCGGTTACCTGCGGACTATAATGGGGTCTGCTGGGTTTCTGTCTGGTTTCTGCCTGAAAAATGTGGAGAAAAAAGACCTGCTTGCAGGACTTTTCTTTCCGCATTTTTCAAACGAAATGGGGGACGGAATCTCTCAACGGGGTTCAAGTGTTGGTGTGAACCCAGCCCGAGTATGATTTTTTTATCACCTACTCCACCTCCACTGTGATTTGTCCACTTCCTGGACAACCCCTTTAAAGAGGATCTTTCATGTCCTCATGAACCTGTGATTTTATATACCGCTAGAAAGCCGACAGTCGGCTTTCTCGTTATGTGCCCCGATGGAGGAGATATCGGTGCCGTTAGTTTCGGCACATATCTGTCCCCACTGTCAGAAGGGCGTTCCTGACAGTCTAGCGTCATCGCTGGGCTGTGAGGAAGGCTCCCCCTGACAGTACTCTAACATAGCCTTGTACTGTCAGAGGGGGCGTTCCTTACCGCCCTGTGATGACGCTGAGCTATGAGATAGGCCCCCTCCCCCAGTACAAGTCTTTGGGGGGGGGGACGTTCCTCACAGCCCAGCGATGATGCTAGACTGTCAGGAACACCCTTCTAACGGTGGGGAGAGATCAGTGCCAAAACTAACGGCACTGATATCTCCTCCACCAGGGCACATAATGGGGAAGCCGACAGTGCGCTGAATTCAGTGCACTGTCAGCTTTCTAGTGGTATATAAAACCGCATATACATGAGAACATGAAAGGTTGTCTTTAATACAAAGGGGTTATTAATAGGAATTATTAATACAGAGGGGCATTTATGTAAGAGGGCATAATTTATACAAGGAGACATAAGAGGGTGTAATTAATAATAGGGGAATTGGGCAATATTAATTTTAGGTGGCACTCGGGCATTAAATTGATTTAAGGGGGTACACAGTGCATTATTAATTAGGAGGCATTATTAATTGAGGGGCAGTATTAAATAAATGGGGCACATAGGAGCATTATTAAATTAAAAAGGTACATGAGGTTATTATTCATTTCCAGGGGATTTTATATCCTATATTTTATAATTGGGGTAGCAGCAGGATGGAGATTTCATGTAGTTGAGGACAATGTGGGTTGGTGCCTGGAAAAGTGAGGAGCCAAAGATGTCTGTGTTATAAACTTTACAGTCACAGCTGGAAGAAGTGGTCATGGCGGTCCAGATGGAAGAAACGATAAGTGTAAATAGTCAGAGACGTCACCGGTAAGTCACAACATTGTTCCTGTACTGTATTTACGTAACTGGTCTTCACAGTCCTGTGTAGAACCACTATATACCACTATACAGTCACCGTATAGTGATAGTGTTGGAATACCTGAGTTGGGGGCCCACTTGGATGTGTTTGCCCCCCTGTGCTGGACCCCTAGCTACGCCTCTGAGTGTACAGCGTTTAATAAGATGAAAGAATCGATTCACAAGCCTTCTTTTCTCACAGTTGCTCTATCAATAACCGATTGTAAGTGAAATTGAAGATTCGAAGTCAATATGATATGGTACACAATACAAATTGTAGTGAGTAAAGAAAAATAATCAAAATATATTTCTTCTAATTGTCTACTTTACGCTATGGCATATTGTTTTATATGTTGTACAGTATTTATATATGTATGTTTTTAAGATCAGCACAAGTTCATCACGTTTTTAAGATCAGCACATAGAAGCTTATTGTCTCCTGTTTGCTACCTGTTTGCTATAAATTTTCAAATCTGCAATGTACCATTTAGAGACAATTTCTCATCAGTGTTATATGGTAAGACATCATGTGCATGGCAGTTTTATGGCTTCATACAGCCATTAAGCCATCATATGCACCCATAGGCATAGAGGCAGTCCCATTGTACCTCTCTATGCATCCAATAACATAGTTTTTTCTGTAATGTAGAGCTGTGTGAGGCCCAAAAGATATACCTAAAAGGTATACCAATCAGGTAGGAAGACTCCAAAACTAAATCAATGACGCACCCCTTTTCATTTAGGATAATACTCATTTTCAAACCATAAAATGTGTATGTTAATGTCTCCTTATACTTCTGATGCAAGATGCAAACCAGGTCTAAATAGAGGACTGTAACCTATGTTTACATCTGTATCAGAGGATTTGTTTTGACCCTCCACTGCAGAGTTTGTCTAAAGTCATGTACAAAAAAGTCCTGCATGCAGGATTTTTTCATCTGGTTGAATGACAATGAAAATAATGACTAACCTCAGGATCCATTATTATCCACCATTTGGTTACTTCTTTAATGTCTGGACAATTCTTCTGTTCCTATGACTGAATGGAATGGACTAAACATCCCATCAATGAATCCAGCCAAAGTTACTATCACATGTACTTAGCCTTTACTTCTGCTCAAACAACAGATATACTAGACTACTTGTCTGTGCTCTAACAGAATCGTTCTTTAATTCATTGGGCACACACAGAGTGGGATACGACAGCAGTTGAGTTTGGATATGCTGTTGTATATAACTGAATCTGACATCTAAATAATTCAGCCTTTTCCTAATGTCCAGCCTGTTCCAGCCTTTGGCTGACGTCACACACCCCGGGGTCACCGCTAAGGCCCATGATTAGGCATCAGGTTTCATGTGGGGTGTGCTGCTTTGACCCAATTACAGGCTTCAACCATGACCCCGAGGCCCATGAAATCAGCGAGAGACTTGGAGAAGATGCCAGGGGACCCCCAGGCACCACCAGACACTGTGGGGAGGCCCAGGAAAGGTGAAGCAAGGCAAGTATAATAAGTGGGCCTCCACTTATTATACTCTGGGGTCTGAAGAGATCATAGAGTTTAGTACTGTTTTGTGGGTGATGAACCCCAAAAGTTTCAGGTTCTGGTTGAGGCCAAAACTTTTGGAAAATTCAGGTCGAATCTACCTGGCTTGATGTGAACCAATTCATATATCGCTATTCATTATTCCATTTTTGCACTTAGTTAGATTACATTAACTCTTTAGTAACCTACGATTATAGATAATATTGCCAAAAATTATACCACACATGTAAAAGTGTCTTAATGTGGGCAAAGAGTTAAATGAGTTGTCCAGGAATTTCAGCAATCCCGGAGGAGGCCTGGGGGAGGTGGAATATAACAAAAAATCATGTTCACCAGTCCCTCATCAGCCATAGGAAAGGAACCAGCACCGTATGTAAATTACATCAGGGGTTCCTTTCCTTTGGCCGTTGAGGCCACTGATTGGCCTCAGAGGTCAAATGCAGCGCAGGACTTCTGACGGCAGCTTCACGGCGCACACTGAAACAGACAACGGTGGTGGACACCGGAGCACTAGGGAAAGGTAAGAATGATTTTTTTGTTATGTTTCACCTTCCCAGGCCCTCTTTAATTTACAGGTAGTAAAATGCAAGGTTAAAAAGACCTTTAGTCTGCTTCAAATATGGACATTGTTTTGCTTTTCCTAATTAAATCTTTTATTTAAGAACCGTTGATAAGAATCTGTAAGCTAAGCAGACGCTCTGTAGAATGTCTGTGATGACTGCATATTTAATAGAAACAGCACATTACTGTAAAGTCTATGGGGTATATTTATTAAAATGGTCTAAAAGCAAAACTGTGTAAGTTTCCAATAACAACCAATGAAAATGCACCTGTAATTTTTCAGGAGCAGAACGCAAAACAAAAGCTGCGCTGTGATTGGTTGCTATGGGCAACTAAAACAGTTTTGCTTTTAGACTGTTTTAATAAATATGCTGCTATATGTCTGATATTAACAAATGAATATTAATCTAGAAACTTTACAGGAATTTCTATATCTGGCTCACAATGGGTTAAAATAATAATAATAATAAAAAAAACAGTACTCATCTCATTGATCCTTGTGGCTCCCGTTCAAACACTGCTTGGGTACCCTGCTGGTCTCTGTTTCATAGTCACTTTCAGTAAAGTTAAAGTTGTCTTTTCTAACAATGATCATTTGCTATCAGCAGGTACTAGTCATGTCTAGCCATGCAATTCACCTACAACCATACATTTCCCCTTCAAATAACGTCAAGGTCAGGCCAAGTCCACTAGAGCAGGAGCCAATCTTGCAAAGCAGTTTTCCATTCTGGCTCATATATCAGATGATTCCTACTCTATGAGACACTATATTTGCCCTAATATCTGTATGAGACAACCCCATTAGGGTTCCCTGATTGACAGATAGATACTTAAAACTTTCTGTTTGTATTCATCCTCACTCACTTCGATATTAAAATTAAAACACAAGGTCTCTCCCTCATATTTCCATTTTTTGATGTAAAAAATAAGGCAGCGTACTGACAGAAAGGACCTTCCATTTTTATTTTCTCAATTAAGTCAGCAAGGGTTAGTAAAAATGGAAAGTCTTCTGTTTGTATCAGGTAACATCCATTTGCAAACCTGACAGTATTGTGAATGTAGCCTAAGAGTGGGTTCACACTACCGTTGTCAATGGCCATTGCTGTCATCCATCATAGGATGACAGCAACGGACATTAACTGTACCAGAGTAACAGACACAGACTAAGTCTGTGTCCCTTTCCATTGACATTAATGTAAACAATGGAAAGGGACATCCTATGACAGATGACAGCAATGGACATTAACAATGGTAATGTGAATCCACCCTAATAAATTTTAATAAGCAGTCCAAGATGTAGTAAAATAGTGTTCTGTAATTCACATAGTTCCTACCAGTAAATGCATAAAATTCAAACTGTGTAACATTGAAACAAAATGACCAAAATGCGTCAGAATACTGACGTCTATGTTAGTAAATAAATAAAAAATAAAGCCACAAGCGAATAAATATTTGTAACAATGCTTATTTAATGAAGAGACATTTACATCACTCCCTAAATATTAGTGCTGCTCTATGTGTACACATATCCTTTACACATAAAACTCTCCAACTTCTGTATGTACAGCAAAATTATTGTAATTTAGCATAAACATATGTTTTATTATACCAGGTGAACAATTTAAAAGCTACATTACAAAGCTGAAGCTAGGGGTGGCAGTATGAACAACATCATGATTCCTCATTTTAACATGCAGTTCAAAATCAATCTCTCCTGACATGTCTGTCTAATATTTGTATGCCATATGAAATAACAGTTCTGGAGCATTTTCCTTCATAAAAATCCACAATTGGGTATAGTTCCATTGAGAAAGAGCTGTGTTGTTCCAGAGGTGTAGCTAGGGGTTCAGCACAGGGAGAATAAACATGTCCAAGTGGGCCCCCAACTCAAGTATCCAAATATTATCACTATTCGATGAAAATATAGTGGTAGATCCGGGGTCTACACAGGGCTCCACCAGCCATTTAGGTGAATGCAGCATTCTTTCTGACTTCCTTATTGGTAATCCGATTGTCTGATAAACGTTCTGTACCAAAACATTACAACATGTAAATTTATGAACTGCATATAAATAAACCACATTACTTTCAGCTACAGAGTGCCTGAATCTTTTGTAACTATGGCTGGAGTGAAATCTTTTCAGTGCACAACAAGCTACAAAGGGCCTGGAGTGCCAAGATATTCCCTAGCACTGGCTTATTTTAAGTCTGTTGTTGTGATCTGTCATGGGAAACTGTCTGCAATCTGCTTCTATAAACAAGTCATGCTAACTACATACTCCCAATATAGATATAGAACATGTACTCCCAATACATACACATAGTTCTTGTCAGAGAATGGGCATAGAAACTATTACAGCAATCCATATGTGAGAGAAATCCTGCCATAAACACTCTATAAAGAGAAAGAACTTTATTTGCAAAATGTCCCATCAGCACCTGAAGCAGAGGGAGGAAGTAGGAGGAGGCTTGCAGAAGGAAGAGGAGACTGCAGTGGGGAATACTCTGGAATAATCTTGGAGCAGATTCTGAGAGACTGTTTCATCATATCTGAGGGATAAAGAGATGAATAAAGACCCCTCCATTTCACCTGAAGCAGAGAATGAGAGAGAGGATCAAGAGCAAGTCAGGCTCCCAACAGTTTCACCTGAGATACAGTGAGAAAGCAGTCGCCATTTTACCTAAGGTAACCCCAGAAATAGAGCCTCCTCCATTTTGTTTTTGAGACTCTTGCTATTAAGCCACAGAGATCTCCCCTAAGGGCTGAAAAGACTAACCTGCTCTGACCAGAGCTAATATAACAGTGAGCTAAGCACTAAGAGGAGAAGTTACTTGCCGGACATCTGCATTATTATATCAGTTTTTCTTTGCATCCCGAACAATTTTCCGGGCAGTTGTGGCTGAAATTTTGGTTGGTCTACCTAACCGTGGTTTGGATTCTGGGCATGTTATCAGGCCAAAATCACCAAGGTATGTGAACTTTTGAACAGGGTCATTTTAATGTTTTTGCTTGTCATTATGATTTAGAAAGAGAAAACACAGAAGTTTGACAATAAATGGCTTTAACCAACCACTAACCATGAATGAAGAAAAAGTTTTTGTGTTATCATTCATATTCTCTGAAAAAAGGCCAAAAAACAAAAAAAATCTGCCGGGGTATGTAAACTTTTTAGCACAACTGTATGTGTGGATAACTTCCAGAGCAAATCTTTGCTATCACACTTCTTTATTAACATATCACATTAAGGAGGACATTGCAACTGGTTAACCCTGTTATCACTGAAGACCTGCTCCTAAGAGGACATTTTTCCCTCTCTCCTGAACTCCTTTAGGTTTCCTAAAAATCCCTCCTGGCCAGTGTTGGGTACTTGTGAAAAGTGTTAATTTGCTTATCTTGTACTGCCATTCTGAGAGTTATCAAAGGCCATAGTGTGAATGGGCGCCTGTGTGTAAGTTGAAACATGTAAACTCTGAATTTAGCAAATTGTCTCTTGCATACAGTGGGGAAAAAGTATTTAGTCAGCCACCAATTGTGCAAGTTCTTACACTTAAAAAGATGAGAGAGGCCTGTAATTGACATCATAGGTAGACCTCAGCTATGAGAGCCAAAATGAGAAAACATATCTAGAAAATCACATTGTCTGATTTTTTGAGAATTTATTTGCAAATTATGGTGGAAAATAAGTATTTGGTCACCTGCAAACAAGCAAGATTTCTGGCTCTCACAGACCTGTAACTTCTTCTTTAAGAGGCTCCTCTGTCCTCCACTCATTACCTGTAGTAATGGCACCTATTTGAAATTGTTATCAGTATAAAAGACACCTGTCCACAACCTCAAACCACACTCCAAACTCCACTATGGTGAAGACCAAAGAGCTGTGGAAGGACACCAGAAACAAAATTGTAGACCTGCACCAGGCTGGGAAGACTGAATCTGCAATAGGCAAGCAGCTTGGTGTGAAGAAATCAACTGTGGGAGCAATAATTAGAAAATGGAAGACATACAAGACCACTGATAATCTCCCTCGATCAGGGGCTCCACGCAAGATCTCACCCCGTGGGGTCAAAAGGATCACAAGAACGGTGAGCAAAAATCCCAGAACCACACGGGGGGACCTAGTGAATGACCTGCAGAAAGCTGGGACTAACGTAACAAAGGCTACCGTCAGTAACACACTACGCCGCCAGGGACTCAGATCCTGCAGTGCCAGACGTGTCCCCCTGCTTAAGCCAGTACATATCCGGGCCCGTCTGAAGTTTGCTAGAGAGCATTTGGATGTTCCAAAAGAGTATTGGGAGAATGTAATATGGTCAGATAAAACCAAAGTAGAACTGTTTGGTAGAAACACAACTCATCATGTTTAGAGGAGAGTGAATGCTGTTGCATCCAAAGAACACCATACCTACTGTGGAGCATGGGGGTGGCAACATCATGCTTTGGGTGTGTTTCTCTGCAAAGGGACCAGGACAACTGATCTGTGTACATGAAAAAATGAATGGGGCCATGTATCATGAGAATTAAGTGCAAACCTCCTTCCATCAGCAAGGGCATTGAAGATGAAACATGGCTGGGTCTTTCAGCATGACAATGATCCCAAGCACACCACCAGGGCAACGAAGGAGTGGCTTCGTAAGAAGCATTTCAAGGTCCTGGAGTGGCCTAGCCAGTCTCCAGATCTCAACCCCATAGAAAATCTTTGGAGGGAGTTGAAAGTCCGTGTTGCCCAGCGACAGCCCCAAAACATCACTGCTGTAGAGGAGATCTGCAAGGAGGAATGGGCCAACGTACCAGCAACAGTGTGTGCCAACCTTGTAAAGACTTACAGAAAACGTTTGACCTCTGTCATTGCCAACAAAGGATTTATAACAAAGTATTGAGATGAACTTTTGTTATTGACCAAATACTTCTTTTCCACCATAATTTGCAAATAAATTCTTTAAAAATCAGACAATGTGATTTTTGTTTTCTCATTTTGTCTCTCATAGTTGAGGTCTACCTATGATGTCAGTTACAGGCCTCTCTCATCTTTTTAAGTGGGAGAACTTGCACAATTGGTGGCTGACTAAATACTTTTTTCCCCACTGTACCTAGTCTCCTATAGTGTAACATTGCCCTTATAGAGTCAGAGACAATTAATGCTGTGTACGCCATAAGGGCTGTATTCTTTTTGTAAACTGTTCATTGCAGTATCATATGCATTGCATCCTTGGTTCCAGTTATTAATACACATCTTAAGAAAAGGTTAAATCTTCTGGGTGTGGTTTGTTTTGAATTACTACAGTCATTCATAAAAGTGAAACTACAGGTAGGATATAGGGGTTCTCCCAAATCGACCCCTGGTGGAGGAGTCTAACCAACACCGTGTTCACAAGCCTGGTGAAGATTCGGGTGGAGGAATTGCATGATCAAGCTGGTGAAGAGGCCAGAGTTATAACCATTTCTGTAATCCTAAACACCCCCCAGTGGACTACATTAAGGGGATGTTACACTCGCATATCGTCTTTACCAGGGGTCGGCAACCCCCGGCTTATTTCCCTGGCACGGCAGCGGATTCCTCACCCAGCAGCTTGGATTGGACCAAACATGGCCGAAACAAAACGGCTATTATTATACTGGGGGGTCTCTTCAGACCCCCCAGTATAATGAGCGGAGACTTAAGAGAAGTGATGAAACATAAAAAACAATGATACTCACCTCGCTCCCTGCGCTACGCGGTGCCTGTGTGATCTGCCGGCACTTCTGACAGCTGACAGAGCCTCAGGGGTCACGTCCGACGTCATTACGCATAATGACGCGACGTGACCCCAGAGACCCAATCAGCGGTCGCTGACTACAGGCAGAAGCGCCAAAGAGAACAGAGCGGCTGCGGAGCGTGGAATGGTGAGTACATTTTTTTTTTTATGTTTGTCACCTCTCTTGGTCCTGCACTTATTATATTCGGGGGTCTGAAGAGAGCTATGGAACATAATACCATGTGCAGGGACCTCTATGGGACATAATACCATGTGCGGGGACCGCTATGGGAACTAATACCATTTGCAGAGGCCACTATGGGACATAATACCATGTGCAGGGATCGCTATGGGACCTAATACCGTGTGCAGGGACCGTTATGGGACCTAATACCGTGTGCAGGGACCGCTATGGGACCTAATACCGTGTGCAGGGACCGCTATGGGACCTAATACCGTGTGCTGGGAACACTATTTGACATAATACCGTGTGCTGGGGCCACTATATGACATAATACCGTGTGTTGGGGCCACTATATGACATAATACCGTATGCAGGGGCCACTATGTGACATAATACGGTGTGCAGAGGCTGTTATGGGATATAATACCTTGTGAAGGGTCGCTATGGGACATAATACCGTGTGCAGGGGCCGCTATGGGACATTATTCTGTATAATGGTGTGTTTTCTGCATTAAGGATGTGTTTTTGCATAGAAAACACAGGCACTTTTTTTTTGTGCAAAATGCACCATGTGAACGCAGTTGTACATTGAAGTAAAAGTTCCAGTGGCCTAAGACTATATCTGCATCCAGAGACATAGTGTGTATTCACCATAAGGATGCCGCCATACGGTGCTCCTGGACACATACATTTACCACTAATTTGGGGGCTGCACATGGACTTTCATTGCTTCTAATTGGAAAGTACAGGAGCGTCCCAGGAAATAGCAGTAAACGCATGTGTGCTAAAGCATCTGGTGGCAGCACTTCTGTGTTATGGTTTGTGGTGCATAACTCTAGTTCAGGGGTCATCAGACTTACAATTATTGACCGGCACTCCGAGTACCTCATCTTTGAATTTTGAATTAAAATCGGCACGCCGAACAAAAAAGGTTGCCTACCCCTGGTCTATACAGAAAAAGAACAATGAAAATCACAGAAGTGATGGATCCAGCACATCAGGGATATGAATGGTGCCCAACATAACCCATTGACTAAAATAGGATTGACCTAGTTTTTATTATTACTGGACAAAATAGGGCAGCATTCTCTGCTATTTTGTCTGAAACTTTTGACCTAATCTGAAGTGCACCACGACACTCCTTTTTATGGCATAACCTACGGCCACAGGAAGATCTTTCACCACCTCCAACAAACCCAGCTCTTTACATCATTTAATATTCGTTGCTCCACTGATTCTGGCACAGCTGGAATTTTTTCTCGAGCTCCACCATTCCCAAGCAATCAGGGCTATAAATTTTAGTGCCTCATATGCTATTTAGACTCTGAACAGTCAGAAGGATGGTGTCAGGCAGGAGCAGGCAAGTGGTATGATTAGAGATCTGACACTGGCTGCCTCTGACTGGGTCATGGCCCCCTGCCTGACAGCGCCCTACTGACATTACAGAGCTTAAATAGCACATCTGGTATCAAAATTGCAAATTGCTCGGGAATGGTGGGGGCTAGAGAAAAAACTCCAACTGCACTGAAATAGACAGTGAATAAACAATGCAGCTCTTGGTCAGGTAAAAGCAGCTGATTTGCAAGGAGCCTGAGAGCCCCCCCCCCATCTAAAATCTTAAGGATAGACCATCAATTTTAGAAAACTGGATACCCCATTAAATGTCTAGGTTTTAATACACTTTTTTTGTAATTGACAAATCTTATTGTAGAGCAGAAAATTGGAAGATCAAGCAATTCCCTGCATTGGACAGTGGCCACCTTGCCAGAAACCAACTAGCGCATCAGTTTTCTGATAGCAATTGAAGTCAAAAGCTTAACAAATAAAGCAGCTAAGATAAAATGCAAGCTATAAGTGGATCGGTTTAAGACTGTCAAGCCCGGCAAACTTTGCTATATATTATGAACAGCTAATAGCAATAGGAAAGAAAATTAATGTGAAAACATACTGGAAGCCCCGATGCCTGAAGGGAAAAACTTAAATAGAAAACTCTCAAGTTGCTCTTGCTGATTCAGTAACTTAAATGTATTGGCTTTGTGCAATTCATTTATTTAGGGACTTTGATGCACATATCAGAGTATGAGCATGACTATAGGTTTCAGAGAAAATCTCAATTGAAAGGCTTTGTTCTAAAATCTGCTGACATCAGCTGTAAAGGTCAGCTCTTTTCTTTTATAGCTGTATGCAATGTAAAGCCTCTACTGATGCCTAATATCAGTATATACTATACAAGCAAGCTATATTGTAGTAGTACGCAGAACAAATAATAACTTGTATAATTAAGATTTTTACATTTTTATTCTGCTGTGTTTCATGAGCCCCAGTGCAAAATCTTTAACAGGCCCGACACCTTTAATGTCCTCTTTATAATACTGGCGAATGTGCCTGAGGATCCTCATACCCTCTATAGCTATAGTTCCGGTTTTATTTAGCCACCAAGGTCAAGCTTTATGACTAACACAATAGTATATTTGTGAATGATGATAATATCTGTACAGAGTTGTAGAATATATTGGTTCTATATAAGATACTGTGGTCTATATTTACCAATGTGTGTATGCCAGTTTTCTGAAAATGACGCAAATCTTATGTGAATGCATGGTTTTCAGAGGACAATAAGAGCAACTGCTGGGATTATGTTGTTTTTCACAGAATTGACCACTAGAGGCTGCTATTTTACTGTCAAGAATATGTGCTGCACTTTTACACTTGACCACTGAAGGCTGCTATTTTGTCCTTATACTTTCCCTTAACCAAGATGGCCAGTGTTGCTGGTAATGAAAGTCATCTTCCTATATGTAGGACTACTTCCCACCATTGGGAAGAGGGTGAATACCATTCTAGGCTAAAATAATATTTCACAGTAGGGAATGGTGAAAACAAAAATGTAACTTTTATTTTTGTTCAACGAATAAAATTATATCAAATAAATATGTGGACGTCTGCAAATAATAGTTAAAAAACGGGACCCCCCCCCTCCCCCGGGGGTTAAGTCTATTTAGACAGAGATATTGCCAGGTGTCCACTGGAGCAAGTCGTATGCGTGCTGACACCACCTTAAATTCACAACCTATATATTAAATCCCTTGATATCAATATCCCCACACGACAAGCCCATACAATTTGTATGGTTACTTGATAAAATGACAGATGTTTAGTGCGTATTCCCTAATCTATGTGTGTTAGCCTAATATGTATACAGGAACCATACAAATTGTAGGGGCTTGTGGTGATGGTGGTGGTGGGGTATTGATATCCAGGAATTCAATATATATGGAGTGAATTTAAGGTGGTGTCAACACACATATGACTTGCTCCAGTGGACACCATATTATGTCCATTGGATAGGGATTCTCTAAGGGTGCTCCACCTTAAATAGACCCCCCGGGAGTCTCATTTTTTAACTATTGTTTATGGATGTCCACATATTTTTTTTTTATATTATTTTATTTGTTGATCAGAAATGGAAGTTATCTTTTACGTTTTTGTTTTCACCATTCCCTGCTATGAAGTTCTTTAAAGGGGTGTCACATGGTGTTAAGACATATTCACATGTAGGCATTTGGACAGCTGCAAATTCTATCCAGAATCTGCCTTCCATTGTTTTCAATGTGAGGCAGTGACAGAAGCTCCTTTTTTTCAGGACACTAAAAAAGAAGGGTCCTGCTCAATCTATTGGGGATTCTGTGGCTGATTCAGCAGCATAACCCGCAGTGTGAGGCTCAGGCTGATTAGCCACATTGTGTCTGAGGCTAATCAATAAGCAAAGAAATCTGAGGTGCTTCCCATTCCTCTCCAAATTCATATGTGTGAATGGCCCCTTAGTGTACAGGTCAGGCCACCAGGCACACAGGCCACTTAGGCCAGTGACTGACTGCAGCAGTAACCTGTAACAGGAACTGCAACAACCTAACTATTGTGACTTGCTCCAGTCTTGTGCCCTTGTCAACAGCCTTTGCTATAGACTGTTCCTGCTCCTGTGCTGGATTACTTTTTACATTGGATCCATCCAACCTTCAACCTGCCTTCGCCATGCTTTGCACATTTTCTTAAGGTTATTTGATTCCATCACTGTTTCACCATTGGAACAACAGCATGAAATGACTATGACATGTAATTTGTTGAAATTTAAAGAGCAATTGCATAAATATTAACAAAATGTTTTTTGCTCTGATTTTGTTGGGTCAGTCTTGGTCAAACACTCAATTTTATTCCACAGCATGAAAATCAGAATCCCCCCTGTAACCATTGCATCATTTGCACCATCTTTTATTGTATTAAAACATCTACTTTAGAATGCATGGCATTGTTTCCAGTCTATTTTTACTTTAATTATTTTCTGGATGCCAAGTCTGTCTTTATTTAGAAAAGTTTTTTTTTCTTCTTCTAGATATACTACTATCTTGCATTCAAAAAAAAGAAAAGAAATCTAAATAATACCAATTTTTGAAAGTCTATTTGGTGATTATTAATGTGTGATTTGTTTTTGAGCAGTTGTGTACTCTCTGTATAAGGGCGCTTTTATGCACACCTATTCAGACTATGTGTGTTGTCTGTATTTCCAGGCCTCATCGTGGTTCCTTTAAACTGAATTCACAGCTTCTATAGTATTGTTCACTTCCAAATTACTGCGATTATACTATTCCGTGTTCACAGCATTTTGTAGGTGCAACACAGTAGAGCCACTATATTTCTGGAGAATGATGCTGTGAGTTTACTGTAGAGGAGCTGCAGTCAGTTGGGAAATACAGGTCAAGCAGGCGAATTTCTCGCCCTGAATATGTTTGTGAGAAATAGCCTTTGCAGGAAAGCAATTATTGGATATTTTCTGGTTGATCGCTATGATTAAAAAGTAGAACTTTGCCTATCACTTTGTGATGCCTGTATTGTATAGGGAAAAAACAGCATCATAAACTTTTAAAACTGAGTATGACTCAAGTGTTAATATAGGAGAACAGTTTTTGGAACTTGTCTCACTTGCGATATAGCTCATAAGATTTACACTTGAGCATTGTTTTTACTTTTAAAATTATCCATTGCAAAAAATAGATTTTAACCTTCTTTTGCTTTATCTTCAATAAACTGTGTCAATCACTGAGGCTCTTAGACTTTCACATCCTGTTGGAAGTAAAACTTCCAAGTTGCAACTTGCCTGGATGTGCTGAATATTTCTGTTGAAAAAACACACAACCTTTGTGGTTATTAAAGTGAAGAGTCTAAAACCGTACTGAGCACTGTAGTAAAGCTCAGAGAATGTTATGTTTCAATGACAGTATGAATAGTGCTTTATAATAAAATATCAAAATAGATGTATTGACTGGGCTTATTATCCACTGCTATTTGTCTTCTAAATGAGAAGGGAAAATCTAAATAAAATGCGTTCAAAATACTTATTTAATACCATTATTTTTCTAATGTGTGAGTCATGGCACATTAGAAATCAAAGGTAAAATGTAACTTTGCATAAAACTCATTTAAATCAAATAGCCACCAATAGCGCACATGTAGTGAAGGCGTACTTGGGGAAAAGCCCCTTCCCCTCCTTATCATATCCACTGTTCCCTCTCCCATCAAAAGTGACTGATTCAGACATCATGTCATATATTGCAATGACTATCATTATACTTCTCGCTTACCTAAATTCTAGGATAGTGATGAGACGGAAGAGAATATCACAAGATAGTCTGCAACCTTCTAGACACATACTAGTTGCAGTCGCAAAGATTTGCTTATTTTTATTTTTTTATTTAGGATGTAGTAGGACTGGGGTAGGCAACTTTTTTAAAACTTTTTTTTTAAATGAATAAATCAAGAACGAGTGTTTGTGCCCAGCAATAATGTTGTCGACCCCTACATAAAAGTGAATATAACGGGACTGAAAGTTGTAAAACAGAGAGTAGTTTGCCTCAGTATTACAGCTGTGTGAACCTTGCCAAATGTCTGTTCATATGTGCATCAGATTCTCTGTTAGAAGCAAGTAAAAAGAATTCTAACACAATAGTGCATCTTTCTGCACGAATTTGTGCAGTAGAATACCCCTATATACAGTATGATACTCCATAGTGCCCCCTATACATAGTATAATGCCCCTTATTGTCCCCTATTCACAGTATAATGACTTAGTGTACACAGTGTAATATCCCTTCATGACCCCCTATACACTGTATAATTCTCATTAGTGCCCCTATACACAATATAATGCCTCTTAGTTTCCCATACAGTATGGTTCCCCATTTGTGCCCCCCACAAGGTATAAAGCCCATTAGTGGCATCCACACAGTATGATGACCTTGTAGTTACCCTTACATAGCCTAATGACTCATTAGTGCAAAAGCAAAATAATGAGTTTCTGGATATGTCATCATGAGAGGTAATTGCTAAAGCCAATTATTGACTGCTGTGATAAAGTACAGTGCTGGCCAAAAGTATTGGCACCTCTGCAATTCTGTCAGATAATACTCAATTTCTTCCAGAAAATGATTGCAATCACAAATGCTTTGGTAATAATATCTTCATTTATTTTGCTTGCAATGAAAAAACACAAAAGAGAATGAAAAAAAAAGTCAAATCATTGATCATTTTACACAAAACTCCAAAAATGGGCAGGACAAAAGTATTGGCACCCTTCGCCTAATACTTGGTAGCACAACCTTTAGACAAAATAACTGCGAACAACCGCTTCCGGTAACCATCAATGAGTTTCTTACAATGTTCTGCTGGAATTTTAGACCATTCTTCTTTGGCAAGTTTCTCCAGGTCCCTGAGATTTGAAGGGTGCCTCATCCAAACTGCCATTTTGAGATCTCTCCACAGGTGTTCTATGGGATTCAGGTCTGGACTCATTGCTGGCCACTTTACAAGTCTCCAGTGCTTTCTCTCAAACCATTTTCTAGTGCTTTTTGAAGTGTGTTTTGGGTCATTGTCCTGCTGGAAGACCCATGACCTCTGAGGGAGACCCAGCTTTCTCACACTGGGCCCTACATTATGCTGCAAAATTTGTTGGTAGTCTTCAGACTTCATAATGCCATGCACACGGTCAAGCAGTCCAGTGCCAGAGGCAGCAAAGCAACCCCAAAACATCAGGGAACCTCCACCATGTTTGACTGTAGTGACCGTGTTCTTTTCTTTGAAGGCCTCTTTTTTTTTCCTGTAAACTCTATGTTGATGCCTTTTCCCAAAAAGCTCTACTTTTGTCTCATCTGACCAAAGAACATTCTTCAAAAAAGTTTTTGGCTTTCTCAGGTAAGTTTTGGCAAACTCCAGCCTGGCTTTTTTATGTCTCTGGGTCAGAAGTGGGGTCTTCCTGGGTATCCTACCATAGAGTCCCTTTTCATTCAGACGCCGACGGATAGTACGGGTTGACACTGTTGTACCCTCGGACTGCAGGGCAGCTAGAACTTGTTTGGATGTTAGTCGAGGTTATTTAGCCACCATCCGCACAATCTTTCGTTGAAATCTCTCGTCAATTTTTCTTTTCCGTCCACATCTAGGGACACTGCGCACGGTAGACAGAGGAACATTCAGGTCTTTGGAGATGGACTTGTACCCTTGAGATTGCTCATGCGTCCTCACAATTTTGCTTCTCAAGTCCTCAGACAGTTCTTTGGTCTTCTTTCTTTTCTCCATGCTCAATGTGGTACACACAAGGACACAGGACAGAGGTTGAGTCAACTTTAATCCATTTCAACTGGCTGCAAGTGTGATTTAGTTATTGCCACCACCTGTTATGTGCCACAGGTAAGTAACATGTGCTGTTAATTACACAAATTGGAGAAGCATCACCTGATTTTTCAAAGGGTGCCAATACTTTTGTCCACCCCCTTTTTTATGTTTGGTGTTGAATTATATCCAATTTGGCTTTTTGACAATTCTTTTTGTGGTTTTCCATTGAAGACAAAATAAATGAAGATACTATTACCAAAGCATTTGTGATTGCAATCATTTTCAGGAAGAAATTGAGTATTATCTGACAGAATTGCAGGGGTGCCAATACTTTTGGCCAGCACTGTATGTAGAGCCTATTACATGGCCGGATATTCAGGACAATAGGCGTTTCTAGGAACATTTGTTCCTGTTAATTGCTCTGAACTGTTATTACCCGACCAACGGGCAAATCTACAATGATAACATTTTTTATGTCGTTTCAAAGGTGCAGGATTATTGCCAGCACATTGCCCTGTGTAAACAGTGGTGTATGGGTAATAATCAATGCTACAACAATTGTTTCTCCCCCATTCACTTTGCATCTTCCTGTGTAACGTTTGTTTACTGTCAATCAGAGAATGGAAATAAAATGTGAATTATTACAGTTTATTGTCTTGTTGAGTTTTCTGAAAAGTTGAAACTCTTTTTAATGGTATTTTTACACACAGCATTTTTGGGAAAAACTCTACTGTAGTTATTGATGCAGTTTATGAACATAAAATGCTTGGTGTGAAAGCAACCAAACGAAGGAAGACTAGGAGCAGAAATGTAATTAAAAATGTACGTATTAAATAATGCAGAATGAAGCTGGTGAAAGTACAGCTATGGATCTAAGGATATAAATATGTACTCTTGTACAGATGTTTGTATTCATGCCTTTTTCAATAGAGTACAGTTCTAGGGTACTGAACAATAACTCACTACTTTGAAAACATATTTTAACACCTGTACATAGCCTAGGAAGTGTTTAAAGGTATAGATAGCTTTGTCTAATACTCCTCAGCTTTGTATGCACAAATGGCAAACCAGCTGTAACTTGCTGGGATATAATGGTGTTGCAACATATAATTCTGACCTAAGTAAAGTTTTATATTAAATCAGGCATTGATATTTCATCTCACTTTCAAGGACCTGTTTTTGGGCTTAGACTTGTTTTTAGAAAAAGTGTGATTATATTACAAAGGTTGTGTGTTACCTTGATTTGTAGTTGGAATAACAAGTAACTTGATCAGCTACTGACTTCCTGTTTCCATTCATCCTTTATTCCCCATATACAATGTCGTGCAGTAATGTGTCTGGTTTTTACAGGATGACAGGGAGGTTTCTTATTCACTTAGTTTACGTCTAATTCCTCATGTTTTTTCATGGAGGTGAATCATAACAATGCTATGCAGATCAGTAAAGATGTCCCATGAATGCATTCGGACCAGTGAAGAAGCTTGCTTGATACAAATTTAAATATAGCCCTTGAAATCGATATTGTTCAAGTGTATGAATAACCATATTACTTTTCAGGGAGAGTCATGGTCTTTTTTTTTTTTGTGGGAATGTGTTGACATTTGCGGTGACCAGATGGAAGGTAACGCTGCAGTTGGGATTGCGGGGGTGCAAACAGCGCAGACTTGTCACGGTCTCTGGGCACGAGGGCGCAGCGCTGGTGCTGTCCCACGTTACCACCACTGGTACCGGTGATGAGGGGGCTGCACAAATGTTGGTGGTGATTGTTCCCCCGGGGCGCTTCCCCTATACTGTGCCGACTGGTGGTGTTTGGGGCGCCCTGATGTTGTCGGTGCAGAGTCAGACACAGAAACGGTTGTAAAGTTGAACTTTTACTTCCATGGGTGTGGAGGCACAAATGCTTAAACAGTTTCTTCAATACAAAACAACGGGGTACGCCTGGTGACACAGCAAAGTCCTGAGGTGCAGGGTAGACTTGATGAAAGGTGTTCCTAGCCCCTTATACTTCAGTGTTACAGCCCTAAGGTGCGTCTGGGCTCCTATTTGGCCCATAGGAGGATGCCCACCATGATACTAGTACATAATATTCCCCACTCACGTTATGTGGTCCTGATAGCTCAGAGTTTCGGGGTGCAATAGTCAGGGTGGCAGGATATTCCACAGGTCTGGCCTTGGCCCCTGGATCCTGTGATACTTGCTATGGAGCACGTGTTCCAGAATGTTCTCTCCACAGTCTCAGGCTGACAAGATAATGATGCTTGACTTCCTTCAGGGCGATGGCTAGGCAGACAGGGGACAGGATCTTCTGAATAGCTGGAGTATGTCAGCTCTCCAACCTTCCTGGGCCTGTCTAGGACTTGAGATTCCTGCACTAAACTCACTGCTTTCTTCACAGGACATCACACTTATCTCCTCACCTCCTCCTCCTAACACTCCACACTTCTAACTCCTCACACGCAGGACCTTCCTGCAGGGGTGTTACCATGGGGACCCAGTGATCAGCTGACTCCTCCCCTTTTCCCAGGCGATGTCCTCCCATTGGACATTTGGTTACTATTCAATCCTATGGGAGGTGTAATGCACGTGTGAGGCTCACTAGGTGGCGCTGTGTTGTGTGAGACTCAGGACCCCCTGCTATGTCACACAGGCTATGAAGCAACAGGAAATAATACAATGCACAGAGATCACCCTCAGCCCAGCCATAGCCAGCTCTGGGATGCCACATACTCCCCCTCTTTCACTGAGCCGACCTCGGCGACGGGCTGGGGTGAAGGTGAGAAATGTAACATAACGTTAATAAATACGAATAAAGTGCAAATGTCACTAACAGTTTAGAAAAATATAATACTTAGAAACTTGAGGTAAGACCTCCCGGTATAGTCCTGGAATGTCCATGAGAAGTCTGAAGGGTAACGGAGAGATAATTAAACTCAGACTCATGGAACCTTTTGGCGGTACCATCAGACAGTCCATATAGAAACAACAGTAGTGCAAATGGGTCCAGAGGCTCTCTGGCACAAATTTCGTGAGTGTCCATTATCATGAGAGTCTCTCTGAGAAACAATAAACAGTCCTTTCTGTAAGGAAGAGTAGGCACTCTAGCACGAATGTCCATACCGCAATGGGGTAACAGAACTTCCTTGGCTCGGTGAGCCAGGCACTATGGCTTGGATTGTTGCATATAAATGTAAATACTATATTACATGGCAAGATATTATATATATACTGTATATACACACAGGAAAAACATTAATGTAATCAGAACAGGAATAACATATATACAGAAGCAGAGACAGTTAACCTCTTTTACCCGAGGACAGCCATGGCATCACTATAGCGTGTTGGAGGTATGCCTTTTGTGGTACGCTCAGAACGCCTAAGTGGAACAAGATTTGAATCAGGAACAGAGTCACTGAAATCAATTAAATCATCTGTCGAAGGGTTCTCTTGCACTAGAGCAATTGGTGGATAACAGCTAAATGGTAGTAGTTTAGGCGCCCACATAAGCTCAGTTAACGTTGGGGGTCTCTCTTTCGCTTCAGAAGGTGACAAGATCTCTGTACTCGTTGTCTCAGCTGGGGGCACCTCTGTGGGTAGTCCTTCTTTAAGGCACAGCTTCAGACGGTTTCGGTGTACTACTTGGGGCTGTCTCCCAGGTTTAGAGATCTCATACACGTCGGATTCAGGATATGGTATGGAGATGATACTGTATGGCTCTTTCTCCCAGAATGGATCCAATTTCCCATTCCGATGGTTATTCCTTAACCATACACGGTCGCCAACTTTCAGGGGCGCTGCATGGGCGCGATGGTTGTAATCCTCCTGTTGTCTCCTACGAACCTCATCCATGCGCGTTTCAACTATCTCTTTAGCTTCCTCCATACGTCGGCGGTGTTCAACAACCCAGTCCGTTATGGGTAGTGGATTGATGGTGTCAGGGACCTTCACACCAAGGGTTAAGTCTGAAGGAAGTTGACCTTGTCTTCCAAACATTAGATAAAATGGTGCGTATCCCGTAGATGTTTGGGGTGTGTTGTTGTAAATATAGGCCAAGTCCTTGATACGCTCAGGCCACTCAACACCAGGTGTAACTGCGGCTGTTCTTAGCATGCCGATGATCACTTGATTTGCCTTCTCGCACATACCATTCCCTTGAGGGTGATACGCTGTGGTTCGCAACTTCTTGCAGTCTTGGAACTGACACAGCTCACGGAACAATTGGGATTCAAACGCCGATCCACGGTCGGTGAGGATATGCTCAGGACAACCGTAATGGCGGACAAACTCTGCGTAGAAGGTCTCAGCCGTAGTTCTTGCTGTAAGATCTCTGACAGGCACGATGACAAGGAACTTGGAGTAATGATCCACCATTGTCAGAGCGTAGCTGTAGCCGGAACGTGTGGGACCCAACTTCACATGGTCCAGAGCAACAATTTCACACGGCTTTTGAGTCTTAATTGGATGTAGAGGGGCCTTCTGATCTCTTCGACCTTCCTTGGTGATACTACAGGCGGGATACTCTCGGCACCAACTCTCAATGTCACTCCTCATCCCAACCCAATAGAAGCGACGACGGATGGTAGCTTCGGTCTTTTGTACCCCGAAGTGACCGGATCTGTCATGATACGCCTCAAGTATCATCTGTGCGTCTCTTCTTGGTACGAGGATCTGATGAAGCCTTTCACCTGTGACAGGATCAAGAGTGTTTCTAAGTAGAAGGCCTCGTTGGACAAACAGGCGCTTCCTCTGTCGCCAAAGGCGTTTTAATTCCACGTCATGAAGACCTCTCTTTACACGGGTTGGTATTCTTCCTGTAAGCAGGAAATCTGACAATTCTCCTAAAACTCTGCTCTCTTCTTGGAACGTTTTCCACAGAGATGGCTCCTGGAGGGATTCGGCAGCTGTTTTCGCCAGAGATTCTCCTTCTACAGGGACACCAATAGCAACCTGTTGGGCAAACTTGTTGTAGAATGGTGGCATCTCCACCTCTTCCCAGATGTCTTCTCGGGGTGGTTCTTCTCCCACAGGCAACCTTGAGAGTGCATCAGCGTTAGCGTTGGACTTGCCACTGCGATACTTGACAGAGAACTTGTAATTCGCGAGTCTTGAGGCCCACCGTTGTTCAAGGGCTCCCAGTCGAGCAGTGTCCAGATGTGCCAACGGATTGTTATCTGTGTACACGGTAAAGGGTGTGGCAGCCAGGTAGTCTTTAAACTTCTCTGTCACGGCCCAGACAAGCGCCAGAAGTTCGAGTTTGAAAGAACTATAGTTCTGGTCGTTCTTCTCCGCGCCTCTCAGACTCCTGCTGGCGTAGGCGATGACTCGCTCTTTGTTGTCCTGAACCTGGGACAACACTGCACCCAAACCTTGGTGACTTGCATCTGTGTACAAGCGGAATGGCTGACTGTAGTCGGGATAGGCTAGAATTGGTGGTTGCGTCAGAAGTGCTTTAAGCGCTTGAAAGGCTTCCTCTTGACGCGCTGTCCAGTCTACCGGAAGCTTTCGGTTGTAGTTTTCTCTGGGACAACCGCGCAACAACTCGTTCAGAGGCTCGGCTACTTGGGCGAAGTGTGGTATAAAACGCCGGTAGTAACCTGCGAATCCAAGGAAGCTTCGGACTTCTTTGACGGTAGTTGGTCTTCGCCAGTTCTGGACTACAGTGATCTTTTCAGGATCAGGTTGGACGCCTTGTGCGCTCACGACATGCCCAAGGTAGTGAACTTGGGGTTTCAACAGGTAGCACTTGGAGGGCTTCAACTTTAGGCCGTGCTGTATAAGTACCTTGAATACCTCGGACAGGTGATGAAGGTGTTCTTGGTATGTCCTGGAGAATACAATAACATCGTCCAGGTACAGTAGCACACTCTGGAAATTCTCATGGCCGAGGCACCTCTCCATAAGCCGTTGGAATGTGGCTGGGGCATTACATAGCCCAAATGGCATACTATTGAATTCAAAGAGTCCCATCGGGGTCGTAAACGCAGTCTTTTCACGATCTTCAGGCGCCATAGGGACTTGCCAGTATCCACTGGTTAAGTCCAGGGTCGAGAAACAGGTAGCTGATCCCAAAGCCGTTAGAGATTCCTCAATCCGCGGCAATGGGTATGCGTCTTTGTGCGTGACGTTGTTGAGTTTACGATAGTCCACACAAAATCGTAGGGTTCCGTCTTTCTTCTTGACAAGGACTAGCGGGGCTGCCCAGGGACTGTTACTCTCCCGGATGACATCAGCATCTCGCATCTCTTGGATCAACTTTTTCACCGGTTGGTACATCGCTGGTGGTATTGGACGGTGACGCTCCTTGATTGGATGGTGGTCGCCAGTCAGAATGCGATGTTGTATGGTCGTGGTCTTACCAAAGTCCAATGGGTGTTTGCTGAATGCCTGTTGGTAACGCTTGGCCACATTGCGAACCCCATTGATGTGCTCTATAGGGGTATTGGCGTCTCCCACATTCAATTCATCCCACCAGGACTTCGTGGCTCCATTCTGAATGTTCTCAGCAGCTTGGGTGGAACGCTGTGTGGCGGTAGAATCACCAGAGAGAATGTCTTCTGGTGCTAACCGGTGTAGCAGGGCCACAGAGTGGAACTTGTGGAGGTTCATGGGAGCATCGCCCAAGTTGACTAAGCGGACAGGAACACGTCCATTGGAAACTGTGACAAGGCTGCGAGCAGCCATGACAAGTGGTTGGCCATCTACCTGTATGGGTTGTAGCAAGGCCTCGTAGTCCTGATTTTCTATGCCCGGACGGGCACGGCACCACACCATAGTTTCTGTTCCAGGCTGTAGGGTTACTGGACGGGTATCGTGGATCCGGACTCGACCAATTTCACCTTGTTTGTTGGCGAACTTGTGCTGGGCATTGAGTACACGAATGGCCCGCTGAATGGTCTGCTGGTCACTGGGAGAAGCTGTAAGGAGAGAGGCATGCAAGGCATCCAACACTTCTGCAAAGCAATGGCGTAAAACATTCATGCCTAATATTACAACTGCAAACCTATCATCCTCTACATCAGTGACAATTACACCCTGTCTAGGCAGTTTCAAGTCCCCAATCTGGATAGTGGGTTCCCAATAACCCTGCTGTGGTATGGGCTGTCCATTGCTGGCACACAGATTTATCCATGTGTCAGGTGTTCTATTCAACACATCTAAGTCCCAATGTTCAAGGAACACCTGCTTGCGCAGGGTTGTTACCTGAGATCCAGTGTCCACCAACGCTGTCAGAGGGACGCCGTTCACCCGGATTGTGATGTGTGGGCAGGCTGAGACGAAGCGTGACAATGGCACTGAAGATTCACCTGGGCCCTTCTTCTTTCCTCCCGAGGGGCGGCCCGCTGCCTCGGGGGTGGCCCGTTTAACTGAAAACACTGAGGCCTGGTGTGTCCATATCTATGGCAATAGGTACAGTATGGCCTCTCACTCTGCGGAGGTTTCACTGAAGACGGACGTCTGGGTGGAGACTCAGGTGAGATGTTGAGACTTCGCAAAGGATCACTGGATGATGAAGACGGCTGGGTCAGACGATCTAGACGGACGGTGATCTGTTCCATGGCACGGGTCAGATGATCCACTCGGGCCAGAAGGTCATCTCTGGAGTCTGCTGGTGTAGTCTGCGCAGTTTGGGCAGCAGGTGAGGTACCCAGAGGTAGTGGCAGGACAACTGGAGCAATGCTTGTTGAGGGTCCAGGTGAGGGAGCACAGATGACTGGGCTCGGCTGGGGCTGCTCCTGTCTCAAGACCTGGATGGCAAGGGCCTTGAAGTCAGCAAACGTGATGCTGGGATGTTGTGCAGCAAGCATTCGCAACTGACTCTGTAGCAATGTGGTACCCGCCCCTTCTATGAAGCGGTCAAGCAAGATTTTATCAGAGTCCACATTTTCACGTGGATCCACTTGCACCACAGCTCTGAACGCCTCTTGGAGGGATAAAGCATAGTCCCGCAGGGTCTCACCAGGTAGTTGTCGTCTGGAAAAGAAGCGCATCTTTACCTCGGAGACAGATCGCACGTCAAAGTTCACATGGAGTTTGTCCAGAATTTGCCCAGGGGTTCTTTTGTCAGAGGCAGGCCAGGATTTGACCTCCCTAGCTGCAGCACCCTCAAGCTGTCCCAGCAGGATCTGTATCTGCTGTTCTGTATTCAGAGGATAGAACTGGAAGAGAGACAGCATCTTCTCACGAAAGTCCCTGAGGGTATGCGCCTCCCCTTTGTAGTGCGGCAGCCATGGTGCGCCAGGGTAAAATGGCATGGAGAATGGTAGGCTGCTCGCCATGGGCACTGCTGGATCACTAGAAACAGATGGCACAATGTCACTTTGCTCAGTCATGTTGTTTGCAGGTATGACTGGAATTAGGTCGCCGTCTCTTTAAGAAACTCAACTGCTTGCTGGCAGGGAATGGAGACTACAACTTGGAATGCTGTCCCTTTAAGAATGCTGTAGCTATTAACAGAGTCACTGTGATGCAGGCAGACGGTGTGCTCCCCCTCTTTAATGGTGGCACTCCCCACGGACACTGTACACGGAAAACACTCGCTGGGGCCGTGGGAGGACTGAAGACAAGGACAGGGAGGCACAGTACTCACTGACAGCAACTGCAGCGTGGACCAGAGATCAGCGGTGCACAGCAGGGACGGTGATGCGGCACCGGAGAGTCAGAAATGGCGCCGGCACGTTCGCCTTTCACTTTCTTGTATGGGTGCGCTGGAGCATTGCGCTCAGCATTCTGGGCTCTCCTAAGATGGCGGCAGATGGGTCTCCTGGCCTCATGGGCAGTGCTAAAAATCTCCCGCACTTTTGCAAGGTTCAGTTAACCCTTTGTGAGCGTTCTTACACAGCGATGTGGCGCAGCAAACAAGTCCTGGGCGTTTTAACTCTTCCAGGGCTGCAACACACTGAGAGGACAGTCTTTAGGGCTTACTTCAGGGGTATAGGGCTCCCCCTCTTTGTGGCAAGCACTCTCAGGGAATAAACTTGATCTTAGCAAAGTCCACAATAAAGACCGATGCTCTGGAGACAATTTGGCGCACTTTTCATGGCGACTTTCTCAAAATGGCACACACCCGTATCCTGTTCGTGACGCCAGTTTTTCTTGCGGTGACCAGATGGAAGGTAACGCTGCAGTTGGGATTGCGGGGTGCAAACAGCGCAGACTTGTCACGGTCTCTGGGCACGAGGGCGCAGCGCTGGTGCTGTCCCACGTTACCACCACTGGTACCGGTGATGAGGGGGCTGCACAAATGTTGGTGGTGATTGTTCCCCCGGGGCGCTTCCCCTATACTGTGCCGACTGGTGGTGTTTGGGGCGCCCTGATTTTGTCGGTGCAGAGTCAGACACAGAAACGGTTGTAAAGTTGAACTTTTACTTCCATGGGTGTGGAGGCACAAATGCTTAAACAGTTTCTTCAATACAAAACAACGGGGTACGCCTGGTGACACAGCAAAGTCCTGAGGTGCAGGGTAGACTTGATGAAAGGTGTTCCTAGCCCCTTATACTTCAGTGTTACAGCCCTAAGGTGCGTCTGGGCTCCTATTTGGCCCATAGGAGGATGCCCACCATGATACTAGTACATAATATTCCCCACTCACGTTATGTGGTCCTGATAGCTCAGAGTTTCGGGGTGCAATAGTCAGGGTGGCAGGATATTCCACAGGTCTGGCCTTGGCCCCTGGATCCTGTGATACTTGCTATGGAGCACGTGTTCCAGAATGTTCTCTCCACAGTCTCAGGCTGACAAGATAATGATGCTTGACTTCCTTCAGGGCGATGGCTAGGCAGACAGGGGACAGGATCTTCTGAATAGCTGGAGTATGTCAGCTCTCCAACCTTCCTGGGCCTGTCTAGGACTTGAGATTCCTGCACTAAACTCACTGCTTTCTTCACAGGACATCACACTTATCTCCTCACCTCCTCCTCCTAACACTCCACACTTCTAACTCCTCACACGCAGGACCTTCCTGCAGGGGTGTTACCATGGGGACCCAGTGATCAGCTGACTCCTCCCCTTTTCCCAGGCGATGTCCTCCCATTGGACATTTGGTTACTATTCAATCCTATGGGAGGTGTAATGCACGTGTGAGGCTCACTAGGTGGCGCTGTGTTGTGTGAGACTCAGGACCCCCTGCTATGTCACACAGGCTATGAAGCAACAGGAAATAATACAATGCACAGAGATCACCCTCAGCCCAGCCATAGCCAGCTCTGGGATGCCACACATTTTCATTGGGGCACATACAAATTTTCGATCATTTTTTATTGTGTTTCCATGAAGCAGAATAAACAAGCACAGCAATTGTAGTGTTTTGTTGTTTGTTTTAGTTTATCGTTTACTAGGTGACTTATATACATATTTAGATATGTCTAGATATGTATGTCACAACCAAATGATTTTGTGATGTTATTATAAAATGATATGCTAACTATCAAATATGTACCAATGTACAGTTTAAGGCTTTTTTAGTATGTTATTATATTGTGTTAAACTGGTTTCATGAGATGTTGGAGTCCTTAACTAATTTAGGGCTACAGTAAGTTAAAAGGAATTTGACATGTCTAAAATGCCTCCCAGATCAATAAAAGTGCAGTGTGGGTGCCTTTAACAGGAGCAGAAACATATCTTTGTTGCCACAAACTGAGGAAGCAATGGATCTGCAAATCAGCCTTAGGCCGGGGGCCCCAAGTGGCGTAAAAACCAAAGCGTTTTACAGTCCCTGCAAAATGTGAATCCCATCCACATTTTTGCTGCGGCCCACTATGTGGGGCCTTAGCCTTAAGTGCATTAGGGGAAGGCCTATGCACTTATTAAAAGTCTCTAAACAACTCAAAAACTCATTCCCGACATCCGTCATAATAGTACGATGGATGTCAGATATTTAAATATGGCGGCTGCTCAGGAGCTGAGCATCCGCCATAGCTGCTGGGTCTCTGCTGTATTATACAGCAGAGACCTGGCGCTAATGCCGGGGGCACTAATGATTGCAGGCATTAAGGACCCCAGCAGTCGGTCAAGGCACTATTTTTCCAGCACTTTTTGAGGAGGATCGCCAGTCCCCGGAATGAAATCTGGGATCGGCGATCCATTGCCATGTCAGGCTCCCAGGCTCATCTGACATTAACTTCTATTACAGGCTGGTCAAGATAAGTAAAAAAAAAAATAAAGTGAAACACATACACATTAGGTATCCCTGTGTCTCAAAATGTCCGGTCTACAAACTTATAAACATATTTTTCACATGCAGTGAATGCTGTAGTGGGAAAAAAATCAAGAGCCCAACCGCCATTTTTTCACTGTTTTGTCTCTATAAAAAAATTTTCACAAAAAACGATCAAAGCAATAGACATTCCCCAAAATAGTACAAGTAAGAAGTATATCTGGCACTGCAAAAAAATATGCCCTATACACAAAGATAAAAAAGTTACCGGTGTCAAAATATGGTCCGAAGAAATGTTTTTGCAAAGTTTTAAAGTTTTGGATTTTAGGGGTTAGATAAAACTATATAAATTTAGTATCTCCAGAAACGTAGCAACCCATAGAATACAGGTGCCATGTCATTTTGGCTGCACACTGAATGCCATAAAAACTAAGCCAGTAAGAAATTCACACAAATGCAGTTTTTTCCCAATCCCATCCCTGGATTTTCTGGATTTTTTTTAAGCTTTCCAGTACATCATACAGAATATTAAATGGTAGCATTACAAAGTACAATTTGTCCTGCAAACATTAAGTCCTCATATGGCTCTGTGAATATAAAAAAATAAAAAAAAATATGAGGTTTGGAAAACGGGAGTAAAAAAAAAACCCAAAAAATTTAAAAATGCCTGCGGCGAGGTCATGGGTGGACACATCATCTGTATATATAGTATATACTGTATGTATATCTATATACACTGTATATCTATTTAATATACAGTACAGACCAAAAGTTTGGACACACATTCTCATTCCAAGAGTTTTCTGTATTTTCATGACTATAAAATTTGTAGATTCACAATGAAGGCATCAAAACTATGAATTAACACATGTGGAATTATATACTTAACAAAAAAGTGTGAAACAACTGAAAATATGTCTTATATTCTAGGTTCTTCAAAGTAGCCACCTTTTGCTTTGATTACTGCTTTGCACACTCTTGGCATTCTCTTGATGAGCTTCAAGAGCTAGTCACCTGAAATGGTTTTCACTTCACAGGTGTGCCCTGTCAGGTTTAATAAGTGGGATTTCTTGCCTTATAAATGGGGTTGGGACCATCAGTTGTGTTGTTCAGAAGTCAGGTGGATACACAGCTGATAGTCCTACTGAATGGAGTGTTAGAATTTGTATTATGGCAAGAAAAAAGCAGCTAAGTAAAGAAAAACGAGTGGCCATCATTACTTTAAGAAATGAAGGTCAGTCAGTCCGAAAAATTGGGAAAACTTTGAAAGTGTCCCCAAGTGCAGTGGCCAAAACCATCAAGCGCTACAAAGAAACTGTCTCACATGAGGACCGCCCCAGGAAAGGAAGACCAAGAATCACCTCTGCTGCGGAGGATAAGTTCATCCGAATCACTAGCCTCAGAAATCGCAGGTTAACAGCAGCTCAGATTAGAGACCAGGTCAATGCCACACAGAGTTCTAGCAGCAGACACATCTCTACAACAACTGTTAAGAGGAGACTGTGTGCAGCAGGCCTTCATGGTAAAATAGCTGCTGGGAAACCACTGCTAAGGACAGGCAACAAGCAGAAGAGACTTGTTTGGGCTAAAGAACACAAGTAATGAACATTAGACCTGTGGAAATTTGAGATCTTTCGTTCCAACCACCGTGTCTTTGTGCAACGCAGAAACGGTGAACGAATGGACTCTACATGCCTGGTTCTCACCGTGAAGCATGGAGGAGGAGGTGTGATGGTGTGGGGGTGCTTTGCTGGTGACACTGTTGGGGATTTATTCAAAGTTGAAGGAATACTGAACCAGCATGGTTACCACAGCATCTTGCAGCAGCATGCTATTCGATCTGGTTTGCGTTTAGTTGGACCATCATTTATTTTTCAACAGGACAATGACACAAACACACCTCCAGACTGTGTAAGGGCTATTTGACCAAGAAGGAGAGTGATGGGGTGCTACACCAGATCACCTGGCCTCCACAGTCACCAGACCTGAACCCAATCGAGATGGTTTGGGGTGAGCTGGACCGCAGAGTGAAGGCAAAAGGGACAACAAGTGCTAAGCATCTCTGGGAACTCCTTCAAGACTGTTGGAAGACCATTTCAGGTGACTACCTCTTGAAGCTCATCAAGAGAATGCCAAGAGTGTGCAAAGCAGTAATCAAAGCAAAAGGCGGCTACTTTGAAGAACCTAGAATATAAGACATATTTTCAGTTGTTTCACACTTTTTTGTTAAGTATATAATTCCACATGTGTTAATTCATAGTTTTGATGCCTTCAGTGTGAATCTACAATTTTTATAGTCATGAAAATAAAGAAAACTCTTGGAATGAGAAGGTGTGTCCAAACTTTTGGTCTGTACTGTATATATATATATATATATATATATATATATATATATACTAGAAGTTTTATAATCTTGTTTCAATGGAAATGCTTATTTATTTCTGAATTATATTTTTATAGGGTTTAGAGGGGTTCATTTTTCTGGTATAGCTTGTCAAGTGTTCTACATAAACGGGGCAGATTTAAACAGATTTATAAAAAATGGTCTAAAAGCAAAACTGTTTTAGTTGCCCATAGCAACCAATCACAATGCAGCTTTCCTTTTTGTAGGAGCAGAGTACAACAAATATAAGCTGTGCTATGCGTGTTTGCTATGGGCATCTAACACAGTTTTGCTTTTAGACCATTTTAATAAAACTGCCCTATAGAGTTAAATAATAGAATTCTGTCTGCCTGCACTAGTAATAATTTACATACATACTGGTTTATTATTTTATAACATGTATGTATTAAGCTGCTAAACTCTTTCTACTGATGGCTACATGTAACCCCAATTCCTTCCGTAATCTCTAGTAATCTCTATGTTTATGCAGGGCATCAGGGAGTAAAATGGTATGTAGCGGGGACATGTACTTCAATGGAGAAGGTTTATTATGCCTTCTATGCCACAGGGCATAATAAATTGCAAATTTTTGCGCAAATAGGGTTTTTATGCAAAAACATTGCAACTTTTTCTTTTTCGTGCCACACTCACCACTTTCTTGAAGAGGGGGCGTGGCAGGGCCATGCAGGGGGTGGGGCCATTAGCCCTGACAGATTTATTATCATTTACACAAGAAATCTCATAGTTCATAGCTGCCGTAGTCTCCCTGATGGTGGGTGCTCCTCATTTATGAGGAGGCATGCACCTCATCATATATCATGCACCTCCATCACTACACCCTCCACCGGTGATGGGGTAGTGTTATCAATGCCAGTCCTCATAAAACTCCTCCAATATTTTTCAGTAAATACTAAGTGTTTGCTAGGCTGCTAAATAAACCCTTCACATATTAAAATGCTTTCTGAAATGCTTTCAGGTCTGATCATGCTACTGTATTAACATTTACTGCTACTCGATACATTGCTCGATTTCCTTTGTGCACGAAGTTATATTAGATGTGCATGCAGAATTGGTATGATGGCTATAAAAAACACAGTTTATGTAGTTCTGAGAACATCAGTAACACAATATAAGAACTTGTGTAATACCACTATGCAGTAAAAATGTGCTGTGATATTTATGTGATATTTATATTTGTCAAAATAAAAGTCATGTTCTAATTTTACCCGTTTTCACTGATCCCTTCAATGTATGAGGGATCAGTGAAAAGGGGCACCTCTTGGGTGTGATTTTTCACGGCTGTTTTCACCATCATGAAATCCAGCTAAGAGCTGTAGCTCCAGAGCCACAGTTCTTTTTTTTTAACCAAATTTAAGACCAAAATCACATTTGTAACCCCATTAAAACTAGAGCCAGCTTTGGTTCTAGCATTAAAATATACTTGCTGCTCTCACTTCAGCCTGTGTACAGTCATGGCCAAAAGTTTTGAGAATGACACAAATATTATATTTTCACATGATCTGCTGCCCTCTGGTTTTTATGTGTGTTTGTCAGATGTTTTTATCACATACAGAAATATAATTGCATTCATATTATGAGTAACAGAAGCTTATATTGACAGTTAGAATGAGTTAATGCAGCAAGTCAATATTTGCAGTGTTGACCCTTCTTCTTCAGGACCTCTGCAATTCTCCCTGGCATGCTCTCAATCAACTTCTGGACCAAATCCTGACTGATAGCAGTCCATTCTTGCAGAATCAATGCTTTAATTTTGTCTGAATTTGTTGGTTTTTGTTTGTCCACCCGTCTCTTGATGATTGACCACAAGTTCTCAATGGGATTAAGATCTGGGGAGTTTCCAGGCCATGGACCCAAAATCTCTATGTTTTGTTCCCTGAGCCATTTAGTTATCACCTTTGCTTTATGGCAAGGTGCTCCATCATGCTGAAAAAGGCATTGTTGAGCGCCAAACTGCTCTTGGACGGTTGGGAGAAGTTGCTCTTGGAGGACATTCTGGTACCATTCTTTATTCATGGCTGTGTTTTTAGGCAAGACTGTGAGAGAGCCGATTCCCTTGGCTGAGAAGCAACCCCACACATGAATGGTTTCAGGATGCTTTACAGTTGGCATGAGACAAGACTGGTGGTAGCGCTCACCTCTTCTTCTCTGAATAAGCTGTTTTCCAGATGTTCCAAACAATCGAAAAGGGGATTCATCAGAGAAAATGACTTTACCCCAGTCCTCAGCAGTCCACTCCCTGTACCTTTTGCAGAATATCAGTCTGTCCCTGATGTTTTTTCTGGAGAGAAGTGGCTTCTTTGCTGCCCTCCTTGAGACCAGGCCTTGCTCCAAGAGTCTCCGCCTCACAGTGCGTGCAGATGCACTCACACCTGCCTGCTGCCATTCCTCAGCAAGCTCTGCACTGCTGGTAGCCCGATCCCGCAGCTGAAACACTTTTAAGAGACGGTCCTGCCGCTTGCTGGTCTTTCTTGGGCGCCCTGGAGCCTTTTTGGCACCAATGGAACCTCTCTCCTTGAAGTTCTTGATGATGCGATAGATTGTTGACTGAGGTGCAATCTTTCTAGCTGCAATACTCTTCCCAGTTAGGCCATTTTTGTGCAGTGCAATGATGACTGCACGTGTTTCTTTAGAGATAACCATGGTTAACAGAAGAGAAACAATAATGGCAAGCACCAGCCTCCTTTTAAAGTGTCCAGTGGTGTCATTCTTACTTAATCATGACAGATTGATCTCCAGCCCTGTCCTCATCAACACCCACACCTGTGTTAATGGAGCAATCACTGAAACGATGTTAGGTGGTCCTTTTAAGGTAGGGCTGCAATGATGTTGAAATGTGTTTTGGGGGATAAAGTTCATTTTCTAGGCAAATATTGACTTTGCAAGTAATTGCTGTTAAGCTGATCACTCTTTATAACATTCTGGAGTATATGCAAATTGCCATTAGAAAAACTGAAGCAGTAGACTTTGTAAAAATTAATATTTGTATCATTCTCAAAACTTTTGGCCATGACTGTACAGGTGAATGATTTCTTATTCTCCTATTCCAGTGGCTTTAGATGACCCCAAGGGAGGGGTGCCATGAAATTGTATCACACCCCCCCCCCATCAATCAGCAAATTGGCTCTCTCATTGCCATATTGAGGTCTTATTTTTGGAGTGATTAGAGGAACACTTGTTCATTTAATCACTATTTTGTGCCTAGTTAGGCTGGCTGTTGTCTCCACAGCCTGACTAGTCAACCCCTTAGTTGCAGCCATCACCTAGCCACGTCGATGATAAAATAAAAATGTTATGGTTCTTGGAATATGGCAACACCAAAACAAATTGAAATTATTTTTCTAAAAAAGATTTTATTGTTCATAAGTAATGAAAAAATAACAATAACTATATACACACGTGGACAAAATTGTTGGTACCCCTCGTTTAATGAAAGAAAAACCCACAATGGTCACAGAAATAACTTGAATCTGACAAAAGTAATAATATATAAAAATTCTATGAAAATGAACAAATGAAAGTCAGACATTGCTTTTCAACCATGCTTCAACAGAATTTTTTAAAAAAGAAAACTCATGAAACAGGCCTGGACAGAAATGATGGTACCCTTAATTTAATATTTTGTTGCACAATCTTTTGAGGCAATCACTGCAATCAAACGATTCCTGTAACTGTCAATGAGACTTCTGCACCTCTCAACAGTAATTTTGGCCCACTCCTCATGAGAAAACTGCTCCAATTGTCTCGGGTTTGAAGGGTGCCGGCATGTTTCAGCTCCTTTCAAAGATGCTCAATAGGTTTTAGGTCAGGGCTCATAGAAGGCCACTTCAGAATAGTCCAATGTTTTCCTCTTAGCCATTCTTGGGTGTTTTTAGCTGTGTGTTTCTGTGTCACTATCCTGCTCCAAGACCCATGACCTGCGACTGAGACCAAGTTTTCTGACACTGGGCAGCACATTTCTCTCTAGAATCCCTTAATAGTCTTGAGATTTCATTGTACCCTGCACAGAGTCAAGACACCCTGTGCCAGATGCAGCAAAGCAGCCCCAGAACATAACAGAGCCTCCTCCATGTTTCACAGTAGGGACAGTGTTCTTTTCAAGATATGCTTCATTTTTCCATCTGTGAACATAGAGCTGATGTGCCTTGCCAAAAATTTTGATTTTTGTCTCATCTGTCCATAGGACATTCTCCCAGAAGCTTTGTGGCTTGTCAACATGTAGTTTGGCAAATTCCAGTTTTGTCAGATTCAAGTTATTTCTGTGACCATTGTGGGTTTTTCTTTCATTAAACCAGGGGTACCAACAATTTTGACCACGTGTGTATGTATATATTTGATGCTGTTATAATTTTAGAGACCATAAAATAATAGTCTCATTAGAGATGGACGAACCTCTGAAGATTTGTTTTGTTTCACGTTTGGCTGGTTCGAGTCCAAGATTCATTTTGGGTCAAACAAGTTTGGAATGAACATGGCTTAAATTGACTTGAAACATAATATATAACATTGTCAGGGCTCCTAGGACCCTATCTATTCAATTAGTTATGAACTTATATCCAAGTGAAAGGGACATAAATGTCTACAGAAAAACGGATGGTATTCAAAAGATCCAAACTCCAGGTTTAACCATACATTGCTCTGACACTCACTTTTATGCATTTTAACACTTAAAATGCTCCAAATATTACCCTTTCTTTTTGTTTTATTTGATACCAACACTGTGGAACCAACAGTGTGGTATAGTAGAATGTGATGGACCAGGCCGCAGGACATGTCTGGCACTGGTGGTAGCTGTGGCAACATGAGTGGCAGTACGGCATGGAATAATATGATGGACCAGGCTGCAGAATATGTCTATCTGAGTGGTGGAAGTGGTGGCAGTTGTGACAACACGAGTGGCAGTACGGCATATAATAATATGATAAACCAGGCCGCAGGACATGTCTGGCTGAGTGGTGGCAGTGGGGGTACTGTTGCAATATGAGTGCCAGTACGGAAAAGAATAATATGATGGACCAGGCAGTGGTGGTAGTCTGGCTCACACAGCACAGATATTCTCCCTCACGCCTATGATTTCTATCACTAATCTGCCTTTAATTGATTAAGTCTGACTAAACTTTTGTTCTACTCCTAAGATTCTGTAGCTGTATTGCAAAGTTTGCTGTGTATCAGCTATGTATTGCTGAAGAAAATGGAGTAATTGCTTTGGATCATGCAGAGATGAGTAATACTTTTATCCTCTACTTCCACCATCTCTGAAATGCCTGTTCCAGCCCACAACATCTTGTATACTGTAAATTACATCTGCACTGTAAGGGGTCCACCTACCACTGAATATTGGCTGAGAGGCTGTGAGATGATGTCAGGTGATGCCAAGATGTCTCAGTGACTCCCAGAAAGGTGTCTTCTGTATTTTCACTGCTCGATGTATGTCACAATGGCCATTTTAGTTTGTCGAAAATAAATCATTTATTTGGATTCATTAAAAACCAAACAATTTGGAATATTCGGGTTGAACTCGGCTTGGAACAAATCGTTTGCCTATTATTTATACAGTGTTTTGAATACAACAAAAATAAATCTTAAAAAAAACTATGGCAAAATTGTTGTTTTGTTCTCTATATCCCCCACTATAGAAAATAAACGTACTTAATACATTATATGTATCCACAAAAAAGGTCTTTTAGTTTATATGCACAGAGAAAAAAATTTCCTGTAAAAATAGATTACCTATAAACAACCTTGTAACAAGAGCAAGTTTATTTATAGTAGTAGCAGCTTGGAACTGACTAAATCATCTAAATTTAGATTTCACTTGAATAAATTTGCTTGAAGTAATTTTGATGAGTCTAATCTCTTATGATGTTTGTTTATCCGTCTGTAATAGGGTTGGACCTTTGATAACAGTGAATCATGGCAAATTGCTTCTATTCTTAGGTCAATTGGCTTATAAGAATGCTTAAGGCTAAAAGCTGATCAGATAAATGTAAAACCCATATACCTTGACATCAATCCGTTATTTAGGAAATAAGTTACACTGGCAGCTGATTTAAGAAACAGGATGAGGAAAATGACCTCACTGTGCACAGTCTGTTTTTGATCATTGCTTCAGCACTCTTATCAGGGCTATTTCTATTGGTTATTTGCGTTTTGTCTTTCAATCCCTCCCTGCTTTGTCTTGTGACATTGAACAGGATAATGAAACAGACACACAGCACTCATGGAAGATGCCGTTTCTGGATGCACGCACTTTTTAAAAAGCCTATTATACCTTATGACTCACTCTGGAAATGTTTTCCTTTTAAGAAATCTCATTATTTACCTAGTAAAATTTGTAATAAAAATCATAAATAGACAGAAGGAATAAGTCTAAGGATGAATATGACATGGTGGAAAACAGCTGCTTCTTGGTTTCAAAGTGTTAATGACTGGAAGATGTCTGATATGCAAATGGATATTACCATCCTGAAAGTAGATACGATAACAGTACTGTACTTCTTCTACTAGTGTTTATCTCTTCAATGGAATTACCGTAAATGATCATTCATTTATAGGACAAAAAGGTGTTTCAGAAGGATGAGGTGTCCTAAGGATAAGCTATCTGTGCTGTGAAACTGGAAAACCTTTATAAATTTTTAACTTTAGATTCACATTAATGTCAGCTTTAAAAAAAAAAAAAAAAGTTAATATCTATAGCTATCTTAACTGTCTTTTAAAAGGAATTTATGCTTGGCATAGATTATTACAAATTTCTGTAAAATTTGAATTTTCAATTTCACTTTACATTTCGCTATTGCTATGTACCATATGCAGTTTATAATCATTTCATACATCAACTTAGACATAAATCTTCAGCCATTTGTATATGTATGCTAATATACTTTTTTGGTCTTCAGTAAGTGATACCTGTTAATGGCTAAATAAAAAGATGATGGAAATTAGCAAACTTTCAAGACTCCATCAGGCACAGTATAACACAATATCTGAAGAGTTGTGTATTTATACACAAAAGGACATAGGAACATAGTGGTAAATGAGACAAGTGATGTAAAACAGAGCTATCAATATAAGGAATAAACAACTACAGTAGTAAATATTGAGTGTGTCAAAAGTTGTTATGAGTCCATACTCGCTAAGATTTGAAGTTTCTTTAATGCCAAAATTTTCATGTCATTTATGTTATGATCAGAGGGAGCTACAGATATTTTTTGGCATGGGGAGATCTGTCCTCTTCTCCTTTTTTGTATGACAGTGTGAGTTCATCCTCATTCTAAGTTTGACCATTGTTATGACCATTTGGAGCTCCTTATTTTATAATTCATCAATAAACATTAAGTTTTATTTAACTATTACTCCCTTCAGTGACATATTCTAATTCCCAGTAATATTCCCCTCTGTGATTTAGTTCATTCTATGTTTCTGCCCTATTTCTCCTACATATAGAGCACCAGTAGGAAATGTTGTACATATAATTAAAGAGGATCTCTCATGTCCTCTGACATCGGTGGTATTATATACCATTAGAAAGCTGACAGTGCGCTGAATTCAGCACACTATCAGCTTTGACGGTATGTGCCCCAGTGCCAGAGACATCGACAGTATTATGTACTGCTGTCAGCTTTGCTGGTATGTGCCTCGATGCCAGAGATATCTGTGCTGTTAGTTTTGGCACCGATATCCCTCCACAGTCAGAAGGGCGGGCCTTACAGCTCAGCATCATCATTCAGCAATGACACTGAGCTGTAAGGCCCACTCTTCTGACAGTGGAGAGTTATTTGTGCCAAAACTAACGCGCAGATATCTCTGAAACCGAGGCACATACCTGCAAAGCTGACAGCAGTATGTAATACTGCCAGTGTCAGAGGACATGAAAGGTCCTCTTTAAGTACACCACATTTTGTGTGGTGCAGGTGAATGTATCTGGTATTTTGTAGTCCTGACTCATTTCCTCTGGTTGCAGGGAAATGTTCCTGTTGTTGTTGGAGAGGACAGTGAGCTCCTAAGGATGATATTTCAGAGATTGGGGTCAGCTTATAACACAAGAGAGGGGGTCTGGAAATATGGATTTTAGACATCCATCTTTTTGTAACGTTTCATTATCTGCATCAGAGGCCTACATACTGTATATAAGAGTCCCAAGAGCCAGCTTCTATAATATTCATTTGTGACATTTTCACTCCCAATTTTAGACCAAAATATATTTCATAAATATCAAAGCAACATCAGACCTGTACAATTATGTCAGCATGAAACATCAGAGTTGTACACAGGTTGTAACACAGAAGAAGAATGTCATTTATGTGGGTGTTTAAAGGCTTTTAGTTGGGTAATGTATCATTTAACAAGATATAAATGTGTAAATAGTCTACGAGTTAGAACAACCTGTTACCATTTGATAGTTCTCAGACTCTTTAGAAAGGTGATTACATCCCATTCTCAAAGTACTGACTAAAACATCTTGTTACTGCAAGACTTATGTCCACAAACTACATTCTTAAGAAAAGACCTTTTAACCTTTTAACTATGGACAATGTATTACATTTAATATAACCCTGATCCTACACCTTAAAATGATTATCCATCCTGATCTAGCCTCAGGATTAGAGTTTACATTCCACGCCATTTATTTCGAGGTGGCCATGAGATGTAATTGCAGCATAAAACATTGCAAGGCAGTCATGAAACAAATGGCATGCAATGTAAACATCGAAGGGGTCACAGCACTCACGTGAGCTCTTCAGCCCCTTCAAACAGCTGATGGATACCCACTGATCTGTTATTGATGACCTATAGAGAAGATATAAGTCATCAATAAAAAAGAACTGAGCAACCCCTGCAAAGAACCTCTCATAATCACTGTGTAATGAAGTGTCCTTCAGCTTCATACTTTGTGCTGATTTCTGCTTGTGGTCAGTGAATGGACACATTAATGTCTACATAGGCATAAAAACTATCCTACTCATATTGAGGGGGATATTGTAACGTTTATGAGCTCTAAATTTTAAAAGGAACCTGTTATGCTTAAGATGCGACAATGTGACACCTATTGTGCTAATATTCTGTGACCTCAGCCTAAAGGGGTTGCATGAGATTAGTAAAAAGGATCTGCTATATTCAAGTTAATAAGCTGCAATAACAGACAAAGCCACAAGAGTGGCGCTGTTTCTGGATTTAAGCTTGCAGACTTTTACCGTGGTAAAAGTCAAATATTATTCTGCCTTTATCTTATTGACATAACCAACTGGTGTGTATCTACTATAACTACCTCACTTACATACTATACAGAAATGGCTTATATACCAATTTCACAAATGCCTCCATAATTTTTTGGACTTTGTGGAGCTACTATAGCAAGTCCACATATTAAAAATTCTCTATAGTTCTGCAGGGTCACATAATTCATAAAGTGGTATTCCCATGAAAGGACATTATTCCCTGCTCATAATGGAAAAACTTGCAGATCAATGGGGGTCCAACTGCTTAGACCCTGTACTTCAGCTATCTCCAGTGTTCCCATTGTAATTAATCAGTGGGGGTCTGAGCAGTACTAAACCCTGCTATTTTCCCTTTGGTTACTAAGGTTAATGATAGACTGATGTTTCTCAATTCTGTAGAGGTTTTCTATTGAGCAGCAATTTCATTTACGTCAAAGACAGGATTAAAATAGAGGATAACACCTATATAACCAACACAGCTGACCCATCATTGCATCCACTAATGACAATAGATTATGTCACAACTTATCTACACTCTCCCCCATATATTTATATGATATCTAAAAAATTCTGTCATAGATCTCAGTGACTCATCTACAGTCTATTGCTGCATATGGCCATGTCAGCAAAAAATATCACTAAATGCTGCTAACAAAGCAGAGGAGAAGTTCAGGCACGATGGCAGCCCCAATAATCATGTACAATATATAAAATATATATATTTCTCTTACTTGTATGGCGTCAGTCACTGTTCCAGGTAGGGCTCACAATAGATTAAATAGATCAATCAGAAAATAAAAACAAAATAGAAAAAAAATCATATATTTTATTATTTGGTTCTAATAGTTAAAAAAGGTGATACATTTCCTTTAAGTCATTGTTTAGTTGTGCAAATGTTTACCTAAAATGTATAAGCTTGATGGGGGATCAAGGATTTGAACATGTTGCTTTTCAACATTGATTTTTTTGCTCCCCTAAGTTATAAGCATATTTCCTGATCACCATTGAAATAAGCATTTATGTTGGGTTGACCTGAGCATGCTTATTTATGGTGTAGTCAGGAGAAAAAGCTGTCAATTTGAGTTTTAGGCAATTGTTTTATTAATATGGCTAAATGTAGTCAGGGCACAAGGGATAGGCAGAGTAGACAACTGCAATTTACAATTGAAAGACTAAAATAATGTTCTGCTTTCATTTTCTGTGCACCATCAATTGCATGTGACCAACCTGCTACTAATACTAATATGTGCTGGGGTACAATGAGTATTTCACTTTTGTAACTTGTGGAGGGATGGTCCTTGTCACATAGAAACAGAACTAGCCTCTGCATATGCATGAAAGCGACGGTAGTGAAGAGAAATTGAGAGTATGTATTTGGCTTCATTCTCATATCAATATTTTGGTCTGCTCTGTGTAGCCTTTACTCCTGGTTTTGGCTTACAAACACTGACACGAAACACTAAGCATAAATGAATAAGGCCTTATAAGAATGATAGTAGTTGATATAGAAAGGGGTGGGGTGATTGAGGAATTACACTATATACATTACGATATTAACAGATATCAACCTTAACTTCATAGACTATGGTTATTACTGTCTGGGACAGCTAGAACTCTTCTCCTTACCCTGGTCCGACATTTCCTAAGAAGTTGCTTTAAAATAAGTTTACTAATACTTACCAAAAAATGTAGCTTTAAGTTTAGTGCTATAAGGTAAATTATTAACAGTTATGTTTTATTCCTGTAAAATACTATACAGCAGGTTCAGAGTTCTTTGCTATAAAACAGTATCAAATGCAATGTACAGTATGTCTAATTCTAATTTATTTTCCATGTATTTGTGCAGAGCACCTGCATGTGTGGTTTGACATTTTGTTCATTGTGAGTGATAAATGAGCTCGTCCCATGATATGCTGAAAAGTATGCATTCAGGCATCTGCCTTATATTACTATTTCTAAAAAATAAACTAGACTTAGAAGATTTACTGTAAGGCCCCATGCACATGAAAAACGGAAGTGAAAAGATATTTTTTTTTAACATACGTCACACGTCCACTTTTAGAACAATGGTAGTCAATGGCAGGGTTGGACTGGCTCACAGATAAACAGGTGAATCCCCTGGTGGGCCCCTGAGTCAGATGGGCCCCTTGCTCATTCTGGCATGACACAGTACACTCACTGTACTTGATACAGATACTTACAGCATACAGCATCTCAGGCTATGTGTCAGGATAAAATACTGGGTAGGTTATTTAAGAAACTACCCAGCTTATTTTTCTATACTGTACACACATTGGGAAGCTGAGATGACATGTAGGTGCAGAGTCAGGACAACCAGTGTCCTGGGCCCCATCTTCTCAATCACTCTGTAGGGCCCCAATCATCTTTCAGAATCCTTCTGCTTCCTGAGGAATACTGCTGAGTGGGTACATATTCCCTGCTCACAGGCCTCACAGGCCCAGTTTAAGGCAAGAGCCAGGCAGCAGACTATTGACAGGGCCTTCAGGATAGAAACAATCAGATGCAAGGGCTAGGCAGTAAGCTCGTGCTGAAAAATAAATTTATATTGGTGGCATTTTAGGAATTTGCAGACAAGTGTGAGGTAATATTTGCATGTAGCTGTATAGGGGCCCCCCAGAATTAATTTTACTGTTGGGCCCTAGGCTCACCACTCGACACTAGTTAATGGGTACATACACCTATACATCTTATAACTGAATAACATGCATTAAAAAATAGGAAATGTCCTATTTTTTGTTGGTTTTTCTAACCTGATGGACCCACTACAAATCTATGTGTCTGTTTTTAATGTCCATTTTGCGGCTAATGTATCTGTGTCAGCAAAAAAACACTGCAGAAAAAAACATGGCAGTAACAAATTGCGTTTTTTTCACATCACTTTTCTTTGCGATTTTGCAGGGCTTTCTGCCCCTATTACATCTATATGGAAAACACCAGCTTTTCCGTAGGTATAATTGACATGCTGTGATTTTCAAAAACACAGCTTTTCTGCTGTAGATTTTTTTTCTGCAATGTGTGAATGCGATTAGCTAGAATTCCCTCCACTTTGCAGGTTTGTAAAACGCAGCATTTTCGCAAAGTGGGGCCCCGGCCTAAAAATGGATTAGTGGGTTGGGTCAAAATAAAAGGCCATTGAAGTTCATAGCTTTTTTTAACTGACAGTTGAAAATAGATGACAAGCTGATGCAAAATGGTTGTTAAAAATTAAATCTATAGGGAAAACGCCTGCGATTCTGCAGCTAAAATTAACATGCTGTGTCTTTCCGCAGCTCTTTTTTTTCTGCAATGTGTAGATGAGATACATGTAAATGAAATTACTTTGCTGGTAATGTAATATACAGCGTTATTTTCCGCTGTGTTTACGCAGCAGACAAAAACGCTGTGTTTCCGCAATATGGGGCTTTAGCCTTACTCAGTTTAGTAGCCAGACTGTTAGAGTAGACTACTCTGAGTAGCAGACCTACACTAACAGTATATATTATGGAATTTCATAAATACAAGTTCCCTAATAAACACCTACAGTATTATTGGAATTACTTGCTATTGCACAGCTTCCTGTGAGGTACCCAGTTTTGTATTAGGAAGTTTAGGACAGTTGGTGTCTGAAGCTAATAATACAAAATACAAGCTACTGCATACCTTAGGCATGCAAGGAGTTGGTAGAAAACTTGAATTCCCTGTATTATAGTAACAGTCCAAATAAATAAGAATATTCTTGAAAAATGTAAGTACCCTGTATCAAACATAGGTCCTGAAATTGATCTGTGAACTGTGAAATGCTGCTGAATTTGAGGTTCTTAGTAAGAAGCAAAAAAAAAAAAAGAAGATACTCCTACTTCATTACCACGAAGTTGTAGTGAGAATATGCAGGATTCAGCATCTGTCTCCAAAATAATGCCCATAAAGAATATTTAAACTAAACTTGTTCAGGGAAATGTTTTTGAATGACCCATTATCTCTGGCATCATAAATTCATCATTGTAGGTACATATGGTTTTTAGTCATTTTGTTATTTGCCTCTTCTGATGACATGTTTACATAGAAAGATAATGTTTATACACAGACATTATGTGATGTCAGCTAAAACCAACGCCTGCATCGCAGGAATAAACTGTGGTACAAGTAGCTTCTCTGTTTCACAACATGCAGCTTAGCAGTCACATGCTATCTGTCATCTCTGTCCATATCTTTCAATATAGGATCTTGGTTCCCTGAGTTACAAAATCATGTAATCCAAGTGCAGCAACACATGAAAAAAAAAGTATACGTCCTAATATATAGAAAAATATACATTAATCTTTATTGGATTTATTTATTAGACATCCAACAACACCCAAAGACTGGATTAAAAACATTTAAAAGCAATGCACAAATACATGGGTCAATTAAGATAATCACTGAAACCTATATAGAATTCACCCATAATAAACTGTCAATAATCCCCAATGATAACCTGCCATTGACATGCAATAATACAATCATAAAGAGAAAATACACAATAGAAAAATGTTCCAGAAATGTACAAACAACAAGTAAAGAAAAAGGTGAATTCATATAGAGGGATTTCATAAAGTGACTTTAAAAAGACAAATAGTAACAGTGCTAAATATCATCCATACATAAGACCCTGAGTGTATCTCTGCACTTGGCAGCTTTGCTACATGGTGCTTCCTAAATACAGTAGTCAGTAATCTGAAGTAGTCTAATAACTGAAATGCATAAATTTGTGTAGAACATTGAAGGAGTAAACCATATGGCATTTTTTGACGTCCGCTCTCTCTGCCACGCAGAAGTGGAAATGACATATAGAAGTGTAATTACTATAGTAATAATGCTATAATTATGCGCATGCGCCAACTACAATACCCATCGTATGCACAAACAGCAACGTGAAATTATAAGATTGCCATTAAAGTATAAAACCAAGTCAGTGTCATCATGTTCATGTGCTGAATGTATATATCTGATATGTGCATGTGACCAATGTTGTAGACAAATAGCAGAAATTACGAACCGCCCATTAATATTTCTTCATTTCATATCTAGAATATATCTAAGTAATATATATTCATTATACACATATAGTAAACCATATATTTAATAATTATATGACAATGCATATAGTATCATCATTCTAACATATCTCTAATACCATTCTAACATATCCCCTGCACTAAAGTATACCCATATGCTTACAGTGCCTATTACTTCAGGGACAAGGTGGACCCTAGGCACCCCAGTCCAACACTGGTCAATGGGTGATTGTCCTAATTATGTTGATTTTTCCGGCCTCATGGACCCAATACAAGTCTACACGTCTATGGGTCTGTTACTAATGTCTGTTTTTTGGCTAATGTATTATTTCACAACCATCCTACAGAGCCTATGCAGAACAACATGTGAACTAGACCCAGGCCCAACATCACTCCTGGAATGTCCCGATTTGCTTATTCCAGCAATCAAGAACATAGTGAACTGTTCTATGCAGAATGGGATATTCCTTGATCTACTCAAGAGACATCATCAGGCCCAGATGCCTTGGGTAGCTACAGACCTGTCTCTACCTGTCTCCTAGGGAAAGTTATAGAAAAGGGTGTTGCTGTTACTAGATACCAGACTATATAGTGATGGCATCTATGACCCGTTTCAGTCAGACTTTGGGAAAAAAAACAGCACTGAATCAGCACTCATACAGGTACTAAATGACCTGCTTATGGTTAGATAATAAAAAGAAAAAGGTTTTATTACCACACTGGTGCCTCTGGTGGTCCTGTGGGGACCTTGATAGTAATGCCTCAGGATTAAGTATGGTAAAAAGAGAGAAAGAGTCTGGCAAGTTGCTGCTCCCCCTGGGACCACCTGTCTGTAGGACAGTGGTAGTGCAAATAGTAAAGTAGTAAAAAAACAGGGTATGTATGAGCGCTACTTAATCAGCCAGACATGTATTAAAATGAAACTTTTTTTATTGGATCACAATGTTACTCCACAAGGTGGTGATATAAAGTATGGCAACGCGTTTCGACGTCTTAACTGATGTCTTCATCAGGCCAACTAGATAAGAATCAAATAAAACAGTGGTATAGTATAATGTATAATAAATAATATAAGATATAATAAAAACATTGTTATACATAAGAAACAATCTACATGTATATACATAGACACACACAAACACATGTATGCATGTATGTACACACATATCCCAGCACACATATAAATGTACACATATGATGGCAATCAACAAATGGTTAATGAATAAATAAGTAAAATGAAAAGTGAATGGATTGGTATAAGAACAAATATGGGTTAGATAGATATGAAAAATGGTTATAGTTAATGAGAAAGAGGAGATGGAGGATATATATGGTACCAAGATTAGATGATTAAGTAGGTAATAATAGAATAGGGGGATATATATGAATACGTCTAGGAAATAATTGTAATGAATGAAAAGAAGGGGGGAGGGATATGGTTGTGACATACAATAGATGGGTGAGTAGTCAGTAAATCTGGTTGTTATAAAAGATGGTGGAGTGTAGGAGTATATCTAATTGATACAATAAATAATTAGGATAGGGATGGGATAGTTGATAAAAAATGGAGTGAAGGATAGTTGATGAAAAAATGGATAATAAGCAGGAAATGAATGTATATATATAGATACATGGATGGTTAGATGAATGAGCAATAAATAAATAATTCAATGGATAAATCATGGGTACATGAGCAAATAAATGGAACATCAGGTAAATAGATATGTAATGATAATCCTAATAATTGATTGTAAATGTTTGTAGGGTTAAATGAGAAATATACTTAAAGTAGACTAAATAGTAGATATAATGTTTGTAGAAGCAACTACTGATTTGATATATACAGAGTTGATGTGAAATATAAACAAATAAATAGATAAATGTGACCTTAAAAGCATATAATGAATAACTAAATGGATATGGGGATGAAGGTTTAGACTTACCACGCTAGATCATGGAGCAGGCACAAAGTGTGCCCCTCTCATGATACTAGCGCTTTAAATAAGGGCTTGATTAGTGCAGGTGGCATTGAGAGAAAAAAAAATAAATAAAAATAATATATATATATATACAGAGTTGATGTGAAATATAAACAAATAAATAGATAAATGTGACCTTAAAAGCATATAATGAATAACTAAATGGATATGGGGATGAAGGTTTAGACTTACCACGCTAGATCATGGAGCAGGCACAAAGTGTGCCCCTCTCATGATACTAGCGCTTTAAATAAGGGCTTGATTAGTGCAGGTGGCATTGAGAGAAAAAAAAAAAAAAGGTACAGGTTTTTTTAAAAATTGGATTCTACAGTGTCATTAAGACCATGGGGCATGAGTGTATTAAGTTTGTAAATCCAAAAAGATTCACGTTGGCGGAGTTGTAAAAAACGGTTGGGAGCAGTATTAGGGATGTGTTCAATGGGGATGATGGAAATATGTTTGAAATCTTTTTGGTGTTTGAGAGAACAGTGTAGGGAAAGGTTATGTTTTTTGAATCCCTTGGTAACATTTGATCGGTGGTTGTTAATGCGTAAGTGCAAAGGTTGGATGGTGCGACCAACATATTGAAGGTTACAAGGGCATTCTAACACATAAATAACATAATTGGTATTACAATTTAGAAATGAATTAATGGGGAAACTTTCGTTTGTAGTTTTGGATGTAATGAAGGTTTGTTGGTGTTTAATATTACTACAGCAAGCACATCGTGGGTGTCCGCATCTGAAAACTCCTTTTTTTAGTGATAGAGTGTTATCTGTTTTATTCTTTTCCATACGGATTCGGCTGGGGGCTAAAAGATTCCGCAGGGTAGTGGCTCTTCTGAAAGTAATTGTGGGTCGTTTGGGAAGTTGTTGCTGAAGATAGCAGTCACTCAGAAGAATATCCCAGTGTTGAGTTATGATAGATTTTATTAGTTTATGACTGGAGTTGTATGTGGTTATAAAACTAGACCTGTGTTTGATGGGAAGGGTTGAAGGATCCTGTTTTTGTTTCTCTATTAAACATGAAGCTTGTGATAATTCAGAGGTTCTCTTAATCGCATTTTGTACTACAGATTTTGGATAATGTTTATCCATGAATCTGCGTTTTAATATTTTGGACTGGGTTCTGAAGGTGTCATTGTCATCACAATTTTTTCGAATTCTTTTTAGTTGGCTAAATGGTATATTGTTAAGCCAGGGAATGTAGTGAGCACTGCGGTAGTCCAAGTAACTATTGACGTCCACAGATTTAAAGTATGTTTCGGTGGAAAAATGTATTATCTATGGTTTTAGAGATCAGGAGATCTAAAAATTCGATACTGGTCTGAGAGTAATGATGGGTGAATGATATTCCCATTTCATTATTGTTTAGAGATGTGATGAAATTTGAGGCTGATAATTCATCACCGTCCCAAACAAAAAACAAGTCATCAATATATCTTTTATAGAATATTATATGTTTATTGTTCTCACCTGGGGTTTGGATGTATGTTCTCTCAAATAAACCCATGAACAGATTTGCGTAGGATGGCGCAAACCTCGTGCTCATGGCGCAGCCCTTTGTTTTGACGGAAAATGTTGTTTTGAAATGAAAAGATGTTATGTTCAAGTATGAATTGGATCCCATGTAAAATGAATCCTCTTTGTGTTGGAGGCATTGAGAAATTATTGGCAAGGAAATGATTGATTGCTGCTAGACCATGGGGATGGGCTATATTGGAGTATAGGGCCAATACATCTGCTGTTAGGAGGGCCCAATTGGTTTTGGTAGCATTTCCATCATTTAAGGTTTTTAGATGGTTAATTAGTTGGGTTGAATCTTTAAGATACGAAGGAAGGTCAAGGACCAGTTTTTGAAGATGTAAATCAATAAAGTGTGAAAGGTTACTGGTGAGAGATCCAATGCCTGAAATTATAGGGCGGCCAGGTGGGTTGGTAAGTGATTTGTGAATTTTGGGAAGGTGGTAGAAAAAGGGTAAGGGAGGTTCCATGACTTGTAGGAACTTCTTTTCTTTCTTAGAAGGCCATTGCTGGTGGCTGAGTTAATAAGAGTTCTATATTCAGAAATATATGTAGGTAGTGGGTTGGTGTCGAGTTGTTCATAAAATTCTTTATCTTTCAAGAGGCGATTAGCTTCTAGAATATAATCCTCGCGGTTTTGTATTACTATGCCACCTCCCTTATCGGCAGGACGTATTATAATGTTTTTCTACCACCTTCCCAAAATTCACAAATCACTTACCAACCCACCTGGCCGCCCTATAATTTCAGGCATTGGATCTCTCACCAGTAACCTTTCACACTTTATTGATTTACATCTTCAAAAACTGGTCCTTGACCTTCCTTCGTATCTTAAAGATTCAACCCAACTAATTTACCATCTCAAAACCTTAAATGATGGAAATGCTACCAAAACCAATTGGGCCCTCCTAACAGCAGATGTATTGGCCCTATACTCCAATATAGCCCATCCCCATGGTCTAGCAGCAATCAATCATTTCCTTGCCAATAATTCCTCAATGCCTCCAACACAAAGAGGATTCATTTTACACGGGATCCAATTCATACTTGAACATAACATCTTTTCATTTCAAAACAACATTTTCCGTCAAACAAAGGGCTGCGCCATGGGCACGAGGTTTGCGCCATCCTACGCAAATCTGTTCATGGGTTTATTTGAGAGAACATACATCCAAACCCCAGGTGAGAACAATAAACATATAATATTCTATAAAAGATATATTGATGACTTGTTTTTTGTTTGGGACGGTGATGAATTATCAGCCTCAAATTTCATCACATCTCTAAACAATAATGAAATGGGAATATCATTCACCCATCATTACACTCAGACCAGTATCAAATTTTTAGATCTCCTGATCTCTAAAACCATAGATAATACATTTTCCACTGAAACATACTTTAAATCTGTGGACGTCAATAGTTACTTGGACTACCGCAGTGCTCACTACATTCCCTGGCTTAACAATATACCATTTAGCCAACTAAAAAGAATTCGAAAAAATTGTGATGACAATGACACCTTCAGAACCCAGTCCAAAATATTAAAACGCAGATTCATGGATAAACATTATCCAAAATCTGTAGTACAAAATGCGATTAAGAGAACCTCTGAATTATCACAAGCTTCATGTTTAATAGAGAAACAAAAACAGGATCCTTCAACCCTTCCCATCAAACACAGGTCTAGTTTTATAACCACATACAACTCCAGTCATAAACTAATAAAATCTATCATAACTCAACACTGGGATATTCTTCTGAGTGACTGCTATCTTCAGCAACAACTTCCCAAACGACCCACAATTACTTTCAGAAGAGCCACTACCCTGCGGAATCTTTTAGCCCCCAGTCGAATCCGTATGGAAAAGAATAAAACAGAACACTCTATCACTAAAAAAAGGAGTTTTCAGATGCGGACACCCATGATGTGCTTGCTGTAGTAATATTAAACACCAACAAACCTTCATTACATCCAAAACTACAAACGAAAGTTTCCCCATTAATTCATTTCTAAATTGTAATACCAATTATGTTATTTATGTGTTAGAATGCCCTTGTAACCTTCAATATGTTGGTCGCACCATCCAACCTTTGCACTTACGCATTAACAACCACCGATCAAATGTTACCAAGGGATTCAAAAAACATAACCTTTCCCTACACTGTTCTCTCAAACACCAAAAAGATTTCAAACATATTTCCATCATCCCCATTGAACACATCCCTAATACTGCTCCCAACCGTTTTTTACAACTCCGTCAACGTGAATCTTTTTGGATTTACAAACGTAATACACTCATGCCCCATGGTCTTAATGACACTGTAGAATCCAATTTTTAAAAAAACCTGTACCTTTTTTTTTTTCTTTTTTTCTCTCAATGCCACCTGCACTAATCAAGCCCTTATTTAAAGCGCTAGTATCATGAGAGGGGCACACTTTGTGCCTGCTCCATGATCTAGCATGGTAAGTCTAAATCTTCATCCCCATATCCATTTAGTTATTCATTATATGCTTTTAAGGTCACATTTATCTATTTATTTGTTTATATTTCACATCAACTCTGTATATATATATATATTATTATTATTTTTTTTTTTTCTCTCAATGCCACCTGCACTAATCAAGCCCTTATTTAAAGCGCTAGTATCATGAGAGGGGCACACTTTGTGCCTGCTCCATGATCTAGCGTGGTAAGTCTAAACCTTCATCCCCATATCCATTTAGTTATTCATTATATGCTTTTAAGGTCACATTTATCTATTTATTTGTTTATATTTCACATCAACTCTGTATATATCAAATCAGTAGTTGCTTCTACAAACATTATATCCACTATTTAGTCTACTTTAAGTATATTTCTCATTTAACCCTACAAACATTTACAATCAATTATTAGGATTATCATTACATATCTATTTACCTGATGTTCCATTTATTTGCTCATGTACCCATGATTTATCCATTGAATTATTTATTTATTGCTCATTCATCTAACCATCCATGTATCTATATATATACATTCATTTCCTGCTTATTATCCATTTTTTCATCAACTATCCTTCACTCCATTTTTTATCAACTATCCCATCCCTATCCTAATTATTTATTGTATCAATTAGATATACTCCTACACTCCACCATCTTTTATAACAACCAGATTTACTGACTACTCACCCATCTATTGTATGTCACAACCATATCCCTCCCCCCTTCTTTTCATTTATTACAATTATTTCCTAGACGTATTCATATATATTCCCCTATTCTATTATTACCTACCTAATCATCTAATCTTGGTACCATATATATCCTCCATCTCCTCTTTCTCATTAACTATAACCATTTTTCATATCTATCTAACCCATATTTGTTCTTATACCAATCCATTCACTTTTCATTTTACTTATTTATACATTAACCATTTGTTGATTGCCATCATATGTGTACATTTATATGTGTGCTGGAATATGTGTGTACATACATGCATACATGTGTTTGTGTGTGTCTATGTATATACATGTAGATTGTTTCTTATGTATAACAATGTTTTTATTATATCTTATATTATTTATTATACATTATACTATACCACTGTTTTATTTGATTCTTATCTAGTTGGCCTGATGAAGACGTCAGTTAAAACGTCGAAACGCGTTGCCATACTTTATATCGCCACCTTGTGGAGTAACATTGTGATCCAATAAAAAAAGTTTCATTTTAATACATGTCTGGCTGATTAAGTAGCGCTCATACATACCCTGTTTTTTTACTGCTTATGGCTAGAGACAGACGTACCATCCTATATTTTTTAGACCTCGCAGCGGCATTTCACACAGTTGACCGTGACATCCTAATACATAGACTCAATGAGTTTTGTGGAATTGATGGAACAGTTCTGCAGTGGTTGAGTTCCTTCCTGGCAAACAAAGAGTATCTCTTGGCTCATCATCGCCCTCACTAGCCCCCTCAAAATATGGAGATCCACAGGGTTCAGTGCTATCCTCAATGCTATTTGCAGTTTACATGCTTCCATTAGGCAAAGTAATTCAGGGTCATAGCCTGGCATATCACTGCTATGCATATGATACCCAACTATACATATCCTTCAAGCCTCTTCCTCCCTAAGAGAGGAGACAGCCAGTGAGTGAGTTTCTTCCTCCCTGTGTTTGGAGAATGCAGTATAGTGGAGTGAGTTTGCTCTCCCAGCTAGAAGAGTTTAGAGGAGAAGTAAAGAGATTGAGCCAGAGCCCCTGGTTAAGCTGGCACAAACCACCTCAAGGTCAGTTAAGTCTTGTTCTGCAGTCAAGAGATGGGAATTATCACTGAACACTTTGTTAAGATTGTGTAAGAGTGTAACATTACATGCTTGTAGCCTCAGGTCAGACAGGGGACATTTTTTGGATCTGCATCCCACCGTCATGGCATTACACACACTTTGGATTTGAAGAGTATATCACGGAGTCTTATTCTTGCATCTATCACCATGGGCACTCATTCTACCATCAGACTCAGGGTGGCTTACTACTGCTAGGACATGCTCTGGGGGAACAGTACTACTACCCTCCCACCATCAGACAGACCAGACCCCCTCATAACTGCATCAGCCTAGTAGGACCATCAGAGGATTTGGTAGAGATCCTTGCCATGGTGACCACAGTGATTACTAATCCCAATCTCCTATCCTTCCTCCAAATGGACTACTGCATTTAGTACACAAATAATTGGAGAAATCAGTTGCTTTTCCAACTTTGTGGAACTTATGAACTAAAAGCAAAGGCTACAGAATTAATACAGGATATAATAATTTATAATAGCCTTCTTTGGCTACGTTGAAGGATAGAAATTTGTTTAATTTCACTGAATATAATATGTGGCACAGGGGTGTAAGTTGAAGCTTCTGGGCCCCAATGCAAATCTATAACTTACCTTGTGCCATTTAGAACAGTGGTTAATGTTATGTGGCAGATGGAACTTTGGGGCCCCCTCAGGGTCCAGGGCCAGGTAGCAACTGGTACGACTTTAACCATTTTGGGGTATAGGTTCACCCCCGATGTGGCAGATATGAAGGAAAAGGCACACACCAAAACCAGGAGTGGATTTAAAAAAGAGGAAAAATACCATATGTTGTCTCCCTTTATGATCTATATCTGTATCACAGCATCAACAAAACCAGTACTGTTTCCTTACCCTTAATTTACTTCTGTTTACCATCATGAATTCAGATGCACAATAACATCATTAAACCAGATTAGACACATACATATTTAATTCATTTTACTCAGCTTTCAGTCTTTTCAGAAGTAAGCCACCTGCAATGTTTTATTTACTAATGACCCATTAGAATTCTATGGTTTATATTTTATACTTTAACATTCCCTTTGTGACTGTTATGTTAATGAGCTTTTATATTAATCACTAGCCAAATAACCAACCTCATTATACAGGTATACGTAAGATAATATTTCTTATATAGAGACTTTTGAAATTTCATCCATATGATTCTTTCACACCATATTTTGTGCATACAGATAAGGGGAACCTATCATGTTACATGTCTATTTTAGGGAATACCTCTATTCCGCATGATCATAAAATAACAGTTAGAGACAGTCATGACCTTAGCTATCTACGACCTGTGTGGTTACCTCCAAGTTCATCCCCCTTCTTTGAATTCAATTGTATCTCTGTTCTTAAAGAGTACCTTTCACCACCTTCAACAAGGTCAGAAGGGTGGGGACAGGCAGGAGCAGACAAGGGGTGTGATTCTGAACTCTGAAACGGGCTGCCTCTGATTGGAGCTCTGAGTCAAGCCCCCCTGCCTGACACTCCCTTTCTGACATTTCAGAGCTTACCTAGCTCATCAGACACCAAAACTAACATGATTGTTTCTTGGGAACGGTGGGGGCTAGAGAAAAATTCCAACTGTCTTGGAATCAGGGGAGCAGCACCTATTCACAGATGCTAAAAATGTGAATTGGTGGAGGTGGTGAAATGTCATCTTTAAAGTGCAGATATAATTGTGTGAAAGTACCTTCTTTGCGGTGCAGGCAAATATGGATATGCAGCAAAAGTGAGTAGCTAAAAACATCTGGGCAGCCGTACTGTGAGCTGAAGAATAACGTTAACTTATTTATATTGCATGGTGCACGGCTTAAACAACCCCAGAAAAACAAAGGCCTTTCTCACCCAAAAGAAAAACATACAAATTATCAATAAATAATGTGTACCCCAAAATGGTAGAAACCAGAGGAGTTATAGGAGGTGCTGCAGTAGCAGCTGCTACCAGGTCCTGGACCCTGAAGGGACCTCAAATGTCCCTCTTTAACATAAAATATACCAATATTCTATGACACAAGGTAGATTGGGACATTACAGATTTTACATCAAGGCCCTGGAGCTTCAACATATGCCTCTGGTAGAAACTACAACTCATCTTACAAAAAAACAAGCCCCCATATGGCTAGGAAAAATAAAGAAGTTATGACTTTTTTATGAAAATTCTTAAAACGCAGCTACAACACAGCAGAAAAAAATGGAGTAAAAATGGTTACGTTTTTCACTGCTTTTCCACTACATTTTTTTATTTTTACCTTCCCCATCCCATATAAGTCTATAAGAAAAAATTTTACATTTGCACAGGTAGTATTCACATGCTGCGTTTTTTAAAAATTTACATTATGTTGGTGGAAAAACACCTTTAGGCTAAACCCCTTAGGCCCCACATTGCGGAACGCAGCTAAAAACGCTGCAGAATAAAATGCAGAGGAAACGCAACGTGTTTTTTTCTGTAGCATTGTGTCATTCCTTTTTTGCTGTATTTTTCTCTGTGGTTTTGCTTTCCTTATTAAATCTATAAGGAAAACGTGAGCATTTCCGCTGGTAAAATTGACATGGTGCGTTCATGGGAAAACCTCTTCAAGGCTAAAGCCCAAAGCAGCGAACCGCAGCTAAAAACACTGCAGTAAAAAATGCAGAGAAAACGCATTGCTTTTTTTCTGCAGCATTTTTAATTGTGTTTTTGTTGCATTTTTCTCTATGGTTTTTCTTCCCTTATTGAATCTATAGGGAAAACGCTTGTGTATTAAACTGGTATGATGTTAAATTGGTAGAACTGACATGCTGCATTTTTCAAAAACGCATGTGTTTTTTGAAAACTCTGTAGGGTTTTTTTTTTCCGCAATGTGTGGATGAAATTGGCCAGAATCTCTGTCACTTTGCTTGTACTTTAAAACACATCATTTTTTTCTGCTGCGTTTCCGCAACGTTGGGCCTTAGCTGCATCTTAGTAAATATTGCTTTATTTATTAATCATACTATAAAATATTGATGTGTATTAGTTAGGATGGCTTTTAAGTGGATAGTCTTTATAGTATTTTCACTTTAATGAAACATATCTATTTTAAATTAGAAAGTATTTCATAAGAATTATGAGGGATGTAAAAGGATTCAGAACTGAGCATTGTGTCACAGACATGCCCTTAGGTATGATTTTACATGACTGTACATAATGATCTCATGCAATTATTGGAATGGGTTTCAACTTTTTGACAGATTTATAGAGTAATACTGGCAATTTGCCTTATTTGCTATTTCGTAAGTTATCTATGCAAGATTTTGCCTTAAAATATCCTAATATGAATAATGTCATGTGGCTAAAATTATTCATTTCTTAACCCCTTAACACTCGTGTTAAAATTGGAAAACCCTGCCGATATTACTTTTTTATTGCAGATTTTGGATTTATGGCTCAATTAAATATTGCTGGCGCATAACTGTGTGCATTTTAACCCTTTAGTGATGTAACTAATTTTGGTTTTTAAAGCATTTTATTCTTCTTTTTGTTCCAGTGCTGATAATTTTTCTAATTTTTCTTCAATGTAGCTTTTGTATTATGTAATGTGCTGAATTTTATTGGGGGGAAATTTTTAAAGATTAATTAATTTATATGGTATTCACAGCTCTGTTTAAGTAATACGTTAGCGTTTTCTGGTACGCTACGATTATAACAATACCAAATTTATATAGTATTACTATTTTGTACTACTTTTGCACAATAGAAACTTTTTTTTTTTCCACAAAACAATCTTAATTTGTGTGTCTCTGTACACGAAGACCCATAACATTTTTATTTTTTCATCAACATGGCTGTGTGAGAACTTGTGTGTGCAGGATGACTTTTAATTTTTATTGGTACAATGTAGGGGTTCATGTGCGTTTTTCATCAGTTTTTATTATTACATGTTTAGAGCTGAGATGAACAGAAAACATAAATTCTAATATCTGAATTTGAGGGTTTATGACATTTATCATGCAGGATACATAACGTATTAATTGTATATCATATGTTGTTACAAATATGTCAATACCAATTATGCATATTTATTATTTATTTTCATTAACAAGGGAAAAATCTTTTTTTTTTACTTTTTCTGTAAGACAAAACAGTGATTAAATGAACACGTTTTCCTCTAATTTCTCTAAAAATAAGACTTTAATATGTGACAATATGTTCATGGTACCCCTCCCATGGGTTATCTGAAGTCACAGGAACAGGAGAATAAGAAAGCATTCTCCTCTTTCTGCACTAGCATGTGATCCCCTGAAAACAAGCTAAAGCTAGAGCGGCAAATACATGCAGCTTCTACTTCAACCACTGCTAGCTCTGGATCTAATGGTGCTACAGGAAAGATTTTGGTCTTATTTTAAAAAGCGTTTAGCCTATGGCCCAACGTAGTGAGCCGCATCCAAAAAGCTCTGCAGGAAAAAACGCAGCGGAAATGCATCACTTCAATTATACCTATACGGAAAACGCCAGCGTATTTTCCATAATAAAACGCTGTACAATTTTCCAATATACTTTATGTACCAATTCCTCACGGTTTTCTAGATCTCTACTTGCTGTCATTCATTCTGCTTGCTCCCAGTGGATAAAAATCAGTCCATGGTCATGTGATGTACACAGGTGCACTGCTCGTTACCAGGCAGATGTCTGATTACTGTGCTGAGACTATAACGAGCTGTGCACCTGTGTACATCACATGACCATGGACTGATTTTTATCCACTGGGAGCAAACAGAATGAATGACAGCAAGCAGAGATCTAGAAAATCGTGAGGAATTGGTACATAAAGTATATTGGAAAATTGTAGAACTTTTTATTGTACTAACAGTAACATTGTTTTTTCAATATTGGTCTGAAAGTGACCAACCCCTTTAAAATTCAGTGTGGAGGGTTGCTTTAAAACTTAACATATCTGTATAGACAAATACTTTCACACACACTAACTTTGACACCTATTGTCTTTTTTTTGCATTTTACTTTCCATACAATATTACGAAACAGTTTGAAAACTTTCTTTGAAACTTGTAGCCTGAATTCTGTAGGATAAAGTTATCATCTGTGACTATTTTGTTTAAAGATATAATTATAATGTATAAGTTATTTAAAATTAGCTTCAGGTGGATCGTAGTGGTTCAAAATTTTGATTGAAAATGGAAGAATCTGTGGTTTAGGATAATTTCAGATAAAATTGGACGGTAATTACCTAAATATGACATGTCACAGTTCCTGGCTGTTTTTAAATTCCAGATGAAACATATCTAATAATCTGTATGTTTAGAGTTGTACTGCTGTTGGAATGTGAGAGATTACCATAGGCATATGTTTTCTATAACATTTTGACATATTATATGCATTAATGCATGGCTTAGTGGTCAGAGATAATGACAGGAAATAATTTATGTACTGTATCTCTAAAATCTATTTTGAATGAAGAATGTATTAGCACCATAGTGTGCACATATAGCTCTGCCATACTGATTCAAATAATACACAATGGGGGAAATTTATTAAACTAAATATGCCGGAAAACTGGAGGAAAAAAAGTAGAAAATTTTAGTACATGTCAGTTTTGGTTAAAATATGCCGGAAAACTGGAGGAAAAAAGTAGAAAATTTTAGTACATGTCAGTTTTGGTTAAAATATGCAACATTTTGCTGGTTTGTGCCCATCATGTTGCTTTTCCAAAAAGTATGTGGTGAGGCTTCTCGTGTGGGGCGGTGGTCTGCAAAGGCTCGGCAGATTTACTATAACCTATGCCAGAAATTAGTCTATCTAAAATCTACACCATATACTAGTGAATGTGGATTTGTGTTTCTGATGTACGGAGGGCCAACAATGTGCCTAATTTTTTAACAGACATATGTATGCTTCTTAATAAATTAGGCACATTTCTACTCCAGTGTACAGGGAACCAAGACTGGCATATAAAACGCTGGTCTTGAAAAATCTCTCCAGTGTCCACAGAGTAAGTTCAGACTCAAAGTCTCTGTGAGGGGCATTGTATTACAATAACCCTCCTCAGGTTCTGTATAAAACTGACCGTGCAAATGTATTCGCATGCCCCCCCTGTAGTTGCTGTTTATGTAGTTCCCTTAAATATTAGCAAAGTAGCCGCAAAGGTGAACCTACATAAATTATATAATTTCAGGGTTTTAACTGATTTATGTTAAAGCCATATAAAATGATAAATTTCCGTATTCACACAGCTTTTTGCTAACATTGATAAATAGTGTAAGGCTAAGGCCATACTTAACGGGCCGCAGCAAAAAAGCGCTGCGGGAAAAACCATGGCGGCAACGCATCACCGAAAGGCCACAGAGGTTTCCTCTGCAGACTTTCTGCTTCCATTATACCTATAGGGAAACTGCCGGTATTTCCGTAGGTATAATTGCCATGCTGCGATTTCCAAAACCGTGACGGTTTTGAAAATCGCAGCATGTCCGCTGCATGTATTTTTCCGCAATGTGTGGATGGGATTCACAGAGACTTTAGAGCGCCGTGTTTTTTTCAGCGGCGTTTCCGCGGCCGCCAAACCCTGGTATTTACGCCATGTGGGGCCCCGGTCTAAATGTGTAATTTATCTCATTGCTTTTAATTTGCACATTAAATATAATAATTGCTCTGGGTTATTAGTTTTTATTTTCCTGCCTCTTGTTGTAACAGTATCCATCTGAATAAATCATGATACCAGATGCCAACTTAACATTTTTGTAGCACAGTGGCTGTAATGGTGAAGTGCTTGCTACATCATACTAAAGTATTATATAAGTAATATTTTTTTTGTGGCCAGGGCAAAATAGTCCCCTTTTAACAAATTGTGAAGGAATTTACAGACTGTTGGCAACCATGATATTAACCCTGAAGAGAAGTCCAAAATGGGAGTCTGTCGGCAAGAAAATTGTAATCAAAGTAATCCCAGTAGCTTGTAGTGCTCCTGGCATACTTTCCAATTATACCTTTGTTATTCAGCATTGTGCCGCTGCCCAGATGGAGGGAGCCAAAGGATGAGAGTAGTAGTGGCAGTAACAGCTTTCACTGAATAGGCCGAGTGCCCTCAACCAATCTCCCCAGTGCACCTCCTAGGCCGGACACTGATGAAGGGGCCTACTGTGCTACCTGATGGTGGTGATAGTAGTTCCCCAAGGGCGCCACTTGTGCATCAGTTGTGCAATTGTGTATCAACTGAACTCATATCCGGCCAAGTTGCTGGTGATGAAATTGCTGTCATACCAGGTTAGGCAACTGATGGTGCACTCAAATGTGGCAATTGCCTCAGTATAGCAAAGTTCATGGCACCATCATTACATGGAGAAAAATTATGGACAGGGAATGTACATGCCTTTCACAGCCCAAAACAAGGCCAGGTTTTAGTAGTGAAACTTTCACATTTGTATAGGCCTGGTTCAGAGCCTTCCAACATGAGACAACACTTATTCACCACTTCCACTCAATGGACATCTTCCCATTACAAATGGCAGCAGGGTAGAGTGTTCCTTCCACTGCCCCTGTAAGCTGAAGCACTGCCACTATGTCCTGGACGAGAAAAGCCACACAGCAGAAAAGTTGCTCTTCTTATGATAGGGCCTCAGCAGTCATATGGGGAGCGCCAACATCATCACGCTTTGATGCTACAGTGTCATCATGTATGCCCTGGTATGAAAGTGTCATGACAGTAATGTCCCCATATGTTTGAGTGGAGAACATTTTTATACACTTTCCCAGACCTCCTGTTGGGGCCTGAAGAAATATTAAATTTTCTTGGTGAACCTTGGGATTATTTGAAATTTGTGATGTTTGCCCAACTCTATCAGTAATGCTATACAGTAAAATAAGAAATTTTTTTTTTTTGTGTAAATGTCGCTTTAAAAAGTACTATAAATAATAGTACTGTATATAATAGGTGTAATGGATAACTTGCCTTCTGTAGAAAAGTTGTGTATGTGCATATTACTTTTCAAAAAGTTCCGGGGGATTCAACGTATTACTTGACTATATTCAGTAAATCCTTGTATAATAGAGGTGAAAGGATGAATTATTGGTGCCAGACTGGAAAATGGCCCTACTATATTCTAATCAAGAGAGTTTCTAATAGTAGCGACCTGATTTAGTCCGCTGCCGTGTCCAATCATGCAAATAATGAGAACAGAGTGCAGTGAGTGTTGACTTCAGCAGTGTGTAATTCAGAATGTTACTTGTCAGCAGAACCTTGGTTTCATGCAATGTTAAATTTAAACCTCTGTATTTAGCATGGTGTTTGACTGTTGCTATCGTATTAATAGAGCCGCCCATGAAGGACACTCATTTGGAAGACAAGTGGTTGATACAGATCAATATGATGCTGGAAGGTTGCCCGAAACAGCCACAGATTATACTGAGGAGGAAAAATAAGCCATTACTTTTCCAAACTGGTCATGTCATGGGGAACATACACAATACAAATTGCTGCAATTAAATAGTCATTGACTTATGTTGTTTTCAGAAAGAAATATAAAGAGCATGTTAGTGTCACAAGTTGCCTTCTTAAAGGACCACTTTCATTAATTTAGTTTTAGCTTTAATTAAGATGTATTGTATGAGACTTTGGAGATGATAGTTTGCATAACTTTTGTATTATAATATAGATATCTAGAATTTTCATCTAGGATGGCAAATACAAAAGTTGTGCTTCTGTTGCTAAGTCAAAATAGAAATGAACTGCTAATGCTGTAACAAGTCACCTATCTCAGGATAATAGGGATTAGAGCTTGTTATCCTTTCAATTCATCATTTATTTTGTCTTTGTTTGGAGCCTGAGTGTTTCATTTTTCCAGATATGACAGCAAACAGGACAAAACCCTGACATACCCCATTGTACCCATCAAGTACCATTAGTGTTAGCTATATAATGAATCCAGTAGAATGGCGCTACCCCTTGCTTTGGACTGGTCCTCATTCCCCCCCGGGAGTGCCTTGTTAGGCCCTATGGCACTCATGAGAGATATTTGGCGCACATGTGTATCCCGTTTCCCCCTCTCCTCCTCATGTTCCTCCATGACCGCTTTCATTCTTGACCCTAATTACCCGCCTGGACTCACTGGGCCTGTAGCGGGTCCTTGGCTGAGAGCGGGCCTTTTTCGGTACGCTGACATCATTGATTATAGGACCCGGGCTCTTTTACCATTTGCTGATCTCCAGTCCGGATTTGGCCTGCCCCGGTCCAGTGAGTTCACGTATATACAGGTCTCCCATCTGGCCTCCTCTATTTTTCAAGGCCCCACAGCACCCATCCCTACGCTTTTTGAGAAACTCTGTAAAACGGGTGTTGGGACAACAGGGCTTATTTCTGATATATACCGCCTTCTTTCGAATCCCACCCCAGATGTTTTGCCCCAACATACTTATATGTCACGGTGGGAGACCTATTTGAGGACACCCATCTCGAGTAACAATTGGTCCCTCATATGGAGAAGAGCACCCAGGACTTCTAGATGTTTACACAAAAAGAAAATATTTTTAAGATGTTGATGCATTGGTATCATACCCCAACTGCACTTCACTCTTTTGACAAGAATGTCCCGGACTGCTGCTGGCGGTGTGGCACCCGCCCCGCACATATTTTCCATCTTTTTTGGAACTGCCCCCTGCTCCAGCCTTATTGGCGCCAGGTCCGGGGTCTCCTGGAAGGGGTCCTGGGTGTTAGCCTTCCCCTGTCCCCTAGGACTTACCTTCTCAACCTCCCCCCACCCTGATATTTAGCGCAGGCCCGATCTCCAGCTCCTGTTGCTCCTCCTTCCCTCCGCTAGATGTCTGATTGCTAAACACTGGCAGCATCCAGCCCCCCCGGCCCTGGAGGAGTTATACGCTAGGATAAACAGATGCGCGCTCCCTGGAGTACCTGACGGCCCGTCTTAATAATCAGGAGGAGAGGTTCTGCCTGATTTGGAAACCGTGGGATGAGTTTTGGCCAGTCCAGCCTCTCTGACCCGGCTGCTGTGTGGATGTCCTTCTGTCACCCTTCTGTCCTCCTGTCTTGTCTGCCCCTGTTTGTTGTCGGATTCCTTGGCCTTTATGGGGCCATTTCTGGCCAGTTTGTTTAAAGACTTGTAATTTATTGAGAATGCTGAGCAATCCTCGTCTGTCCTATGTTTGTTACCTTCAGTTACCGTATTTTTCTTGTATATTGTTATTCTGTCTGTATGACAAAAACTTTTTAAAATAAACAGTTGAAAAAAAAAAAAGAATGGCGCTACCAGCATCTAAGCATTACTGGAAGCTGTGCTCTCTGAAGCAGCTGATCTGCAAGTGTCCTGAGTGCTAAGGATAGACCATCAATATTAGAAAGTGATAATCCCTATAAATTAAACATAATTGTTTTTAACCTTTTGTTGTTATTGTTTTCTTAAATGCATTTTCTACTGATCAATGACTGGGTGATGTTTAATTTTCCTTTTATTGAATGTACTGTAAAACATTATTAAGTAAAGGGGTTTAGAGCCTCATAAAACTAAATGTATAATAGGGGCATAATAGGGGTATGTTAAAATAATAAAAGGTTGTTCACCCCTTCACCATCCGTCACTGCTCTTTTCTACAGGCTGCCTGGGTTGTCACTGACTTCTATTTTCTGGTGTCTCTCAACACTACAGGAAACAATCTAAGAAATCCATTCAGACAATCACTGGAAATGGAGCTTAGCATAGACCCGGGTATCCTGTAAACAAGAGCAGTGGGGGATTGTGGAGGGTTTAGTAACTTTATTTTAATTTTAACTTGCCCCTACTAGGCACTTATACTGTACACACCTTTAAATTGTTTAATGATGTGGGGAAAACAGAATATGATTATCAATGGGTGCTCTAAAAGTTTTAATGTGTTTTCTAGGCAAATTATGGCAAAAAGCCGATGTTATAAAAGAAAAAAGAAAATATTACTCACCTTGTAATTCATCCACCTTTCTAGTGCTGCCTTTTTATGCTGCATAGTTGTCTTCTGCCCACTGTGTGAAACTCTAGGTCTATCTTAGGAAACTTTGGTACTTTGGAGAGCCAGTCTGATCTTGACTGGAAAATGTGCATCACAGATTGTCTCTCTGGTTTCATAAATAGATCATAAATAGAGATGAGCGAATTGAAGCTGACGAAGTGGAATTCAATCCGAATTTCAGGAAATCTTCGATTCGCATCGATTCCGTATTTCCTCATGCTTTGATGTATCAAATCACACAGCTCCCATTGGGGGTTTTAACCCCTTGGATACCATGGTCAAACTGATACTAACCTGTCTTGGGCTCAGCATTAACTCTGAAGCCAGTGACTGAGGTCCTGCTCCCCAGGCTTCACTGCTGGGGCCTATGAGTGGGCCCCAGCGGTCACGTGGAGCGCGCTGGTATAATGACGTCATCACGCCCCCACGTGACCACTGAGGCCCAATCACAGGCCCCAGCAGTGACGTCTGGGGAGCAGGACTTCAGTCGTAAGGAAGAAGAGGAGCGAGGAGGATGCTCAGACAGCAGGATTCCCAGGAGAGGTGAGATTAAGTTGTTTGTTATTTTTAGTCACTTCCCCTGGGCCTCTGATTATTATACTCTGGGGTCTGAGGGGACCCCAGAGTCAGGGGCGTAACTCCCGGCTGCCACAGGGCCCCCGATGTTTTTTTTTTTTTTTTTTTTTTTTTAAATAGGCCGTTACCTGCTGGAGTAACCCCAGCAGGTAACGGGCCCTATATACTTACCATTCCCCGGGGTCCTGTTCACAGCCAACTGTACTTCCGATTCTGCAGAGGCGGCTGTGAGTAGGAGCGGGGATCGGTAGGTAAGGCCGCGGGCCGAACATCACAATCACTGCTATCATTATACTCCGGCGTCTTTTCAGACCCTGGAGTATAATAATTGGAGGCCCAGAGGAGGTGAGGGAACATAAAAAACAATGTACTTACCTCTCATACACTTCTACAGGCTTCGGGCCTGTTTGGTGACGTCCCAGATGTCAGCCGACATCATTTTGCGTCGCGACGCCGGCCCACATCACCTGATGCCGGCCTGGTCCAACATTGAAGAAGGCCGAAGTAGCAGGAGTGGACCGGAGAGAGGAAGAGGTAAGTAACATTGCTTTTTTATGTTTCTATCTTCTCCTGGGTCTCCAATCATTATACTCTGGGGTCTAAAAAGACTCCAGAGTATAACAATTGTTCATGGGTGGTCCACTATGGGGCATAATACTGTGTGCAGGGGCCACTATGGGGAATAATACTGTGTGCAGGGGCCACTATGGGGCATAATACTGTGTGCAGGGGCCACTATGGGGCATAATACTGTGTGCTGGGGCCACTATGGGGCATAATACTGTGTGCAGGGGCCACTATGGGGCATAATACTGTGTGCAGGGGCCACTATGGGGCATAATACTGTGTGCAGGGGCCACTATGGAGCATAATACTGTGTGCTGGGGCCACTATGGGGCATAATACTGTGTGCAGGGGCCACTATGGGGCATAATAGTGTGTGCAGGAATGCAATTTGTGCGGGGGGGGGGTTGGGGGTGGCGGTTCGGGGGGGGGGGGCCCATGTCAAATGTTCGCCTTGGGGCCCAGCCATTCCTAGTTACGCCACTGCCCAGAGTATAATAATAGCACCAGCTCTAGTGGATTGAAGCAGCGATATTCTGATTGCTCCTTCAATAGGTATTCGCTGCAATACACGTGTATTGCAGTGTATAGGAGGCTGTCAGCCTATGCGTCTCCATTCAAGGCAGCATCAACCAGGTATGCGGAGGGACAACGATGGGGCAGACCCGGGGTCACTGGTCAGACCCCGGGCTGCCGAATAGGAGCAGAGGCACCCCCTGAAAACGTCGCAGAGGGGGCCAATTGGGGGGTTTAAACACTTTTTTTTTTTACATTTTTTTTTATTTTTGTCTCCAATCTGGACCCCAATATATAATAAAACCCCTGAGATGCCATGTCATGTTTGACCACGGCATCTCAGGGGTTAACACCCGTGATCGGAGCTCCGCTCCGACCAGGGGTGTTAGAGAACAGTGTCAGCCGTTACAACAGTTTCTGTGTGCGCACCATGCTTCCGCCATGGTTTGCGGGAAGTCCTTCCCGGCAGAGCCGCACATTAATTCAGATCGAATCGTTACGGAAAATTGGCCGAATCGAATTTTTGAAAAATTCACTTATCTCTAATTGTGGGCTTGGAGGTGATAATACTTTTAGTCAGTTCTCTGAAAGGGTAATAAAATTTACAACCTATCATTGAAAATTGCTAACAGTCTATTGGTCACATCCAAACTATTAGATCAGGCTACCCTGCACCAACAGAGCCCCACAAACTGCAAATAACCTATTCTCCCTACTATCACAAAAATCATAAACCTGGGGTCCAGTATTAGTTTATATTTTTTGCAAACATTGTATACACAAGCCCACAACCTGCATCAATAGATATCTCCAAATTCACAAGCAAATACATACATACTGCAGGCTGCTTATTATTATTATAAGATTATATGAAAAAGTGTAGTTTAGGCCTACCTAACAACCAAGGCAAAATAATTTTTTGTGATGTGTGAAAGGTTGCCCAAAACCTCAGTGTTTCCTATGAAATGTTGCTGTGTAGCTTAGTCCTAAGTGATGTAAAGCAAAATGGTCACTCTTTGTTTTCTCAGTCAACATTTTTTTTTAAATACTTTTGTCCTTTTTGTCCATATTTCCCTTTAGTTTACTGTAATCTTACTTGGAAAGTAAACATTACACTCATTGTGAAACATTTCAACAGTAGGCACTATAAGATGTTCACCTTTCTTGGTGCTAATTACTGTTACATGATGTTCAGGACTATTGTAGACTTAAAGGTGTTCTCCAGGACATTTTAGTATTGCAGAAGAAGACTGGGGAAGATGGATAAAAAAAACACAAAACATACTCACCTGTTGCAGGTGCTCCAGTGTCCCAGGCCAGTGTCTGGTCCCATGGCACGCCGGTGCTTTTCTGGCGGAAGTCCAACCCTTTAAGTAGTGAAGGATATACATGAATAAATATATCATGGAACCTAATGTACCATATTCTGCCTATAGCAGTGAATCTGAGTCAGCCCACAAAACACTCTGTAAGTATCCATGAACAGGAATATACAGTCACATTCAAAGGGAATTTGTACAATTCAAACAATATTTGCATGGTAGGAATAGCTGAAATTGCAGCAATAGACCTCTGAAGCTATTCCCATTCATCTTGTTTTATTACTCTGTAAATGCACAGTATATAGAATACAAACATCTGCCAGGTGAAAAGATGGGGCTATTCCTTTGCTGATATTACTTTTTGTGTAGAAAATGACATGGACATGATTATTCATCATGTGATCTGTTAAGCTTCCATATCAGATCTACTCTACCTATGGCACATATGATCCTTCATTGATAACCTGGCACAAGGCCATACAAGTGATATGATCTAGAGTTTAGGGTGATGGATTATAGTAGTGTAACTCCTCTGGTAGCAATAATCTAAAAAAAATAGTAAATGTAATGTTTTTTCTAACAAATAAGAAGATAACAAGATATGCAGAATTACAGATAATCCCAGTTTAACCAGCTGTAAAACCTCTTCCATGTTTTAAGCTATTAGTTTTATTACTTCTCCAGCTGAGGTTGATCACATAGAGTAAAGAGAGGAATTATTACTTAATCTGCATGATAGGTGCCTGAATAATGTTATATTTCATTTTCATTCCCATGTCAGAATATCCTTCTGTTCTGGTGAGAGCAGCAGACAGTTTAACAGAAGCAATAATGTCATCCCCAGGAGACAACACATCATGATAGTACTTTTAGGTCAATTACTTTTATCCTTAGCTAGGTCTCTTTTTTATCAGCTGTGGTCCTCATAAATTATATGTCAGTAAGGGCTAAACTGAAAGGTCTCTAGACCTATGTAGGCTACGTACAATTAGCTGTTATTTGCTGTCATTCATTCTTACTGGGACACCTCAAATGATATGGCAGTAAGGAGGTCAATAACAATCTGACTGTGGTCAGTTTTCTGGAAAGTTCAATTAAATGCAAGTGGTCAATGGTTAATTAAATTAAATTAAATTAAATTATAATAATAGGACACAAAGGCTGAAACCAAAAGAAGAATCAATGAGGTTACATTACTGGGTTTTCATGCTAGTGTACAGTCATGGCCAAAAGTTTTGAGAATGACACAAATATTATATTTTCACATGATCTGCTGCCCTTCTGGTTTTTATGTGTGTTTGTCAGATGTTTTTATCACATACAGAAATATAATTGCATTCATATTATGAGTAACAGAAGCTTATATTGACAGTTAGAATGAGTTAATGCAGCAAGTCAATATTTGCAGTGTTGACCCTTCTTCTTCAGGACCTCTGCAATTCTCCCTGGCATGCTCTCAATCAACTTCTGGACCAAATCCTGACTGATAGCAGTCCATTCTTGCAGAATCAATGCTTTAATTTTGTCTGAATTTGTTGGTTTTTGTTTGTCCACCCGTCTCTTGATGATTGACCACAAGTTCTCAATGGGATTAAGATCTGGGGAGTTTCCAGGCCATGGACCCAAAATCTCTATGTTTTGTTCCCTGAGCCATTTAGTTATCACCTTTGCTTTATGGCAAGGTGCTCCATCATGCTGGAAAAGGCATTGTTGAGCGCCAAACTGCTCTTGGACGGTTGGGAGAAGTTGCTCTTGGAGGACATTCTGGTACCATTCTTTATTCATGGCTGTGTTTTTAGGCAAGACTGTGAGAGAGCTGATTCCCTTGGCTGAGAAGCAACCCCACACATGAATGGTTTCAGGATGCTTTACAGTTGGCATGAGACAAGACTGGTGGTAGCGCTCACCTCTTCTTCTCCGAATAAGCTGTTTTCCAGATGTTCCAAACAATCGAAAAGGGGATTCATCAGAGAAAATGACTTTACCCCAGTCCTCAGCAGTCCACTCCCTGTACCTTTTGCAGAATATCAGTCTGTCCCTGATGTTTTTTCTGGAGAGAAGTGGCTTCTTTGCTGCCCTCCTTGAGACCAGGCCTTGCTCCAAGAGTCTCCGCCTCACAGTGCGTGCAGATGCACTCACACCTGCCTTCTGCCATTCCTCAGCAAGCTCTGCACTGCTGGTAGCCCGATCCCACAGCTGAAACACTTTTAAGAGACGGTCCTGCCGCTTGCTGGTCTTTCTTGGGCGCCCTGGAGCCTTTTTGGCACCAATGGAACCTCTCTCCTTGAAGTTCTTGATGATGCGATAGATTGTTGACTGAGGTGCAATCTTTCTAGCTGCAATACTCTTCCCAGTTAGGCCATTTTTGTGCAGTGCAATGATGACTGCACGTGTTTCTTTACAGATAACCATGGTTAACAGAAGAGAAACAATGATGGCAAGCACCAGCCTCCTTTTAAAGTGTCCAGTGGTGTCATTCTTACTTAATCATGACAGATTGATCTCCAGCCCTGTCCTCATCAACACCCACACCTGTGTTAATGGAGCAATCACTGAAACGATGTTAGGTGGTCCTTTTAAGGCAGGGCTGCAATGATGTTGAAATGTGTTTTGGGGGATAAAGTTCATTTTCTAGGCAAATATTGACTTTGCAAGTAATTGCTGTTAAGCTGATCACTCTTTATAACATTCTGGAGTATATGCAAATTGCCATTAGAAAAACTGAAGCAGTAGACTTTGTAAAAATTAATATTTGTATCATTCTCAAAACTTTTGGCCATGACTGTAGGCTGAAACTAGTTAGTATATCATGTAAAAGTCCAGTATATATATAGCAATATTTTACATAGCTTTCAATCTGATTCTTTCATCAGGAGCATCATTTTGATGAGTTTTCTTAAATCCTTTTAAGTGATAGCTTAACTAAAGTTTACCGTAGAAGAGTAATGTAAAGCTTCTTGTCTTAATACAACACCAGTAATAGGGTGGATGTCCTGCAACAGAGGTAGGCAACATTTTTTGCAGAGCATGGCGAGGTACCTGGTGTGCCGTGCAATAATTAATGTTGTCGACCCGTACATAAAAATCATTATAATGGGATTTGCAGTTGTGTGAACCTGGCCATATTTGTGTCCATATGTGCATTGGATGCTCTGTTGGAAGCTTCCATTGCAGGTAAAGAAAAAATTCTAACACAATAGTGCAACATTTTTGCGGTAGAATGCCAGGACCACTTTATACAGTATCATGCTCCATAGTGCCCCTATACACAGTATAATCCCCATTAGTGTTCGCTATACACAATATAATGCCCCATAGTGCTCCTTATACACAGTATAATGCTCCTTATTGCCCCCATATACACTGTATAATCCCCCTTAGTTTCCCCTATACAAAATATAATGCTCCTAATTGCACCTTTACACAGTATAATTCCCCTTAGTGTCCCCTATACACACTATAATGCTCCTAATTGCGCCTTATACACAATATAATTCCCCTTAGTGTCCCCTATACACACTATAATGCTCCTTATTTCTCCTTATACACTGTATAATGCCCCTTAGTGGCCCCTTATACACAGTATAATGCCCCAGTATAAGTTCCTCACAGAGTATGATAGTTACATAGTTACATAGTAGATGAGGTTGGATGAAGACATCAGTCCATCAAGTCCAGCCTATAACCCTACAGTCCCCTACAGTGTTGATCCAGAGGAAGGCAACAAAACCCATGAGGCTTATGCCAATTGCCCCATTTCAGAAGAAAAAAAATCCTTCCCGACTCCAATTTGGCCCCATTTGTGCCCCCCACAAAATAAAAAAGCCCATTAGTGGCCCCCTCACATAGATTAATATCCCATTAGTGCCCTACACAGTATTTCCCACATCTGTGCTTTATTACTGATGATCACACTGCTCCCATTTGTCAGCCCTCTGGCAGCTGCACGTGCTGATGGCATCCATAACTTGGCAGTTATGGTCCTCCACTCACTGCCAAGTTATGGATGCCATCATCACGTGCAGTTGCTGGAGGGCTGACAGAATGGGGGATCGATTATCTGTAATAAAGCACAGAAGCTACTGTGTCAGGAAGTTGTGGCTCACGTGCCACTCTTGGCACACATGCCTGGGTTTGCTGACCCCTGTCCTACAATATACCATTTGTACCAATATATCATTTGTACAGAGCCCAGATGCCACAGCTGCCTTTCTACCCCTTATTGGTAGATAAATGAATTATGTTAGCTGAATATCCAGCTGACATCTATATCCCAATGCCTAATAGGCTTGAACAGGCATCTTTCTTACCTTAAACACCTACAATACTTAATGAGGACACTCTATATAGCCAAAACATCTCATAGAAGTTTATTAATGTAAAATACATATACATGTATCAAACATATCATACAAATATAAATACATGGAGAGATAACAAACAATACACTGGAAGGAAGCCCATGAGGTGTGGTTTGGATGTGAGCCCACCTTGATTTTTTTTGTGTCTTTATTATGGCGCTGGGTATGTATACTTTCAGTTTACGTATACTGATTTAGTAGACATCTATATTGATGCATTAGTGTTTACTTGAAAAAAATGGTAGCCTTTCCCTATGTACCTAGGTATTTATGAGTATATATTCTTGGCATTTTATTACTATAATGGTTTGAGTATTTTACTTTTTATGGTATTGTATTTTTGCATAGGAGCCTACTGTGGAGATATAACTGTTATACTAGCTTATAGCTAGTATCTACGATCTAATTGATACTTTCCTTATTTACCCGGTGGGTTATATATCTGGTGACCACTATCCTCTACCCTTTAGGGGGAGTAGGTTATCTGTATCTTTGACGCTGTTGCGGCAGTGTATTGTTTATCTCTCCGTGTATTTATATTTGTATGCTATATTTGATACATGTATATGTATTTTACATTAATAAACTTCTATAAGATGTTTTGACTATATAGAGTGTCCTCATTAAGTATTGTAGGTGTTTATTGTTTCTATTGATGGGACTCTAGATTTTATACTAAATTGAGGAAACATTTTTTTCTGGTTGATCTTTCTTACCTTAGACCACAGGTGTCAAACACAAGGCCCGCGGGCCGAATCCGGCCCGCTGTCTTCTGTTATCCGGCCCGGCACATATCTGGCCCGCAGGGCCGCGGCATTTTTTATTGTCTATGTAATGTAAACCAGCCCAGGACAGGCCGCTTAAAAAAAACAAAAACAAAGCTACGCGATACCTGTCCTGGGCTGGTTTACAAGACCTCTGCATGTCAGCGCAGGTGGCGATACAATGACGTCATCGCGCCTTCTACGCTGACACGCAGACGTCGCGGACAAGAAGAGGAGGCGGCGGCTGCATCAAGGCATCGCAGGTAGGTGAAGATAAGTTTTTTTTTTATATATATACCTGTATATAAATAGGCCGTTACCTGCTGGAGTATCCCTGGCACGTAACGGCCTATTTACTTACCGATCCCCGCTGCTGCTTTTCAGACCCCGGAGTATAATAATCGGAGACCCAGGGGAGGTGATAAACATAAAAACCAGTGTTACTCACCTCTCCAGCGATCCAAAGAAGGCCCAGCAGGCTTCGGCCTTCTTTGGTGACGTCCCAGGCGTCACGTGAGCCAGGCCGATGTCATTATGTCGCGACGCCGGTCTGTGCGACATTGAAGAAGGCCAAACGCAGGGAGCGCACCGGGGCCTGGGTAAGTAACACTGGTTTTATGTTTGTCACCACCTGGGTCTCCGATCATTATACTCTGGCGTCTGAAAAGACCCCAGAGTATAATAATAGTTCATGGGGGGGGGGGGTCACTATGGGGCATAATACCGTGTGCAGGGGCTACTATGGACTATAATACCATTTGCAGGGGCCACTAAGGAGCATAATACCGATTGCAGGGGCCACTATGGAGCATAATAACATGTGCAGGGGCCACTATTGAGCATAATACCGTGTGCAGTGGCCACTATGGAGCATAATACCGTGTGCAGGGGCAACTATTGAGCATAATACCATTTGCAGGGGCAACTTGGAGCATAATACCGTGTGCAGGGGCCGCTGTGGGGCGTAATACCATGTGCAGAGGCAACTATAGAGCATAATACCGTTTGCAGGGGTAAACAGTATTTGTATAGTGCTTAATTTTTGATATATTCAGAAAAGGATGAGGATAGTATGTAACATGCCAATGTCTTAGGTTTTAACAATACATTATGTTCTTCCTGGTTGACCTCAAAGGGCTGATTGTAACAGTAGTAATGTACAAATGTAACTACTGCTTAATAGCTCGCTTATCTGTTAAGGAGAAGTTACTTTTATACATGTGTAAAATAATCTTGGCCCTTCAAGGTACCCCGTGAGGCTGAAGTGGCCCCCGGAGAAAATGAGTTTGACACCCCTGCCTTAGACCTACCTGCAGAATCATGTGGCCACTGAAGGGGGGGGGGGGGTGGAGACAAGGCTTCAGCTGTGTGCTGTTGCCGCACTGTCTGGCTCACACTCACTTATTGACAGTCAAAGCAACATAAGTTGATGCAAGACTAGTCTAGTTTTGAAATCCTTGCATCCCCGAACAGAAGTCATCAGGAGGCAGTTACGCTATCCATTTAAACATGTGATCTTACAATAAAAGTGTTCTGTCCATGCCCAAGTGAAAAGAGTTGTATAAAATGACATAAACATTGCTGCTTACGTTCAAAAACAGTGTCACACGTATCCATTAACTGCTTCTGGATTTACAGCTCAATGCCATTTAAGTGAATGTTTTTATAATTTCATATAACCCCTTTCAGGTTATGTGCTCATGCTCTGTGTGCTCTATACCATTTCCCAGAAAGAGGTCAAAGAATGGGAATATTCTGCCTTTCATGGGGTGTCTGGAACATATTGAGTGGGTAAATACAGTCTGACTATCCCTGGTGCTTTATTTCATAACTGCAGGATGTGTTATTGACTTGCCATAAGACAACAGCCATTGGGAATGTTCATATCACCTCAGATATTTGCTGCCTGTATAGGACAATAACCATCCCAAAAAGAAAGTTTCTGTAATGGTGGTTATTGTCTTTCCATGAAAATAACACTGACTTAGGCCTCTTGCACACCACATTGCCATTTTTCATTGAAATAATGTCCATAAAAAATGGCTGTGTGTGTCAGTGCAAGTGCACAGGTGGCCATTATTCATGCAGCAGTGAATAATGGTAATGCGACAGCCCTTTTGAAACTTGTCTCACTGTCTCATGGCCATTATAGAACTCATGAATTTTAATGGGTCTATTCTCATGGTACTATCTATGTCCATTTTCACAGACAAAGACAGTGCATTTCAGTTTTTTTTGGTACCTGTGAAAAATGGACCAAAAAAAAAAACACAGACATGAATAGAAACATGTTGTGTGTTGAATGTGTTCTTAAAATGGACACGAGATGGCAGTTGCTAAAACGGCCGTTACATCAATTTTTCAATGTCGTGTGAAAAGGCCTTAGTTTGGGGATGGATGGGGCATAAACACTGCTGAATTTACTTCAAGAAATTTTAGCATTGTGTTTTCCTGAAAGCCAATGTGAATTTGGATAGTTTTAAGCTGTGACACAATTACAGGAAACCCAGCAGATCTCCTGCTGCCTCCAGTCTTTGCAATGTCACTGATAAAACCTGCAGCAATCATTGACATGCAATAACTGAATATTCGATAGTTGCAACATGTGGATGCATGCTGCTACTGTACAGTGCAGTGAATTAGTTGCCAATGAGTATGTAAGGGGGTGGAAATCACACTCTTCTACAAAATGGTGTTTGCACATTATGCGTTTGTATCCTACCCTGGGTCTCCGATCATTATACTCTGGGGCACTATGGGGCATAATACTGTGTGCAGGGGTCACTATGGGGCATAATACTGTGTGCAGGGGTCACTATGGCGCATAATACTGTGTGCAGGGGGCCACTATGGCGCATAATATTGTGCGCAGGAATGCAGTTTGTGCGGGGGGGGGGGTTGTGGGCGGCGGTTCGGGTGGGAGGCCCATGTCAAATGTTCGCCTTGGGGCCAAGCCATTCCTAGTTACGCCATTGATAACTATGCTACTGTTTGAAGGGATTTAGGGAGGCATGTTTCAGTCAACTGCCTCACCAGCAAACCAGGGAAGCATTTGGTTAAAGAGCAATGCCTTCATCTATATACTCTGTACATACATACTGCAGAGCTTTAACCTTTTGTTCCACCTCACTGTCTGCCTCATTCAAATTGGGCCAATAACTCAATCTATGCAGGTCAGCGAAAAAGCTAATAATCTGCCAACTGTACTTCACTGTAGAGAATGGAATCTTTCTACGGAAACAAACGGCAAGGAGGGGCTGGCTTCTTATTCCAATAAATCTGAATAACTGCTACTAGGTAAATGGTGTTGAAACCACGTAAGAATTTGGTCTACTGTGTGGGAGGAAAGTGAGAAAACTACAATCTGTCACGTTTAACTTAACATTGTGACTCTTGTCTTCCCTTTCTCTTTTCAAAGGGCACAATAACCTAAATTCAGATTACTCACCTAATTGTTTCTGCTGTTGTCTTATTTTCCCAGCGCACAATATATAATGTTAAGTTTTTTCTAGTGTTTGCCAAATTGCCACCTGAGCATCCTGCATGAAACATAAAACAAAACAAGTAACATTTATATGCGACATGGAACGTAGTACCATAATCAATATATGAATAAGAACTGAAAAATATCTATTATTATACATTGTGAATATTATAATATACAGATACTTTAATTTCTTTGAATATAAATTCTACTTTTACTGCAGCAAACTGTATTAGTTAATATGCTATATGATAAATATTACTTCAATGAATATCTCAATATGGTAGATTTATAACAGCCTTTTCTTAAAGGGGAAATCTAGTAAAATGGTCTGCCGATATGTCATTGGTATGTGTCAACTGATGATATTGGTGAAATTTGAAAGCTTAGCTCAATCGTGATTTCATGCTCAAAAATGCAGCAGTTCTTCATATTACATTATGAAGATTTGCTGAACAAGATTATATGCAAAGATTCACTTACTTTAATGGCTGTTCATTTTGTGATAAAACTCTCAGTGCGCTATAAGTTTCACATTGGTAGTGTCCAACCTCACAGGTTCAAAAGATAGATCATAGGGTGGAGAGGCACCCCCTGTTAAAAAGGGTGTCAGTCATCAGTTTGACCTCTGCCCGAAATCCCCGTATCATGGGACACTCCCAGAAGATATTGTAAACCGTGCCTAGTGCACTTTGGCATAACCAGCAGGACAGGTGGAGGAGTTCAAGGAATGCTACCACACTATCTGCTACAGCCCAGGGGAAATCGAGCACGTCAATGCCTCCTCCCATCAAGACATATATCTATGTACGGGAGGCCCATACCCTATGGCAAAGGGCAAAGTTATATGTAACGGCGCAATCGTAGTGTGTTTCTTGTAGAAACACTACAACAGCCCAGAGGGCATGAAGCTCTCTCAGGACTAGGCGGCGCTTAGCATGAGAGCCCAGGCCCTTAACATTCAAAGTGAGACACCTAACTATGAGGCAGTGTGGGTAGTAATATCAGCAAATATTGTAACAATCCTTTCGGTTGGAGTACTTGGGCCCTGTCCAGCTTGATTTTGTTGAGGTCCTGTTGCCCCATTGTCAAGGTCTACAAGATGGTGCTGCATGTCCCTCTGGGCTTGAGACTGTGCAGCATTTGCATCATGAAGCCAGGTGACACAGGCTCGTGATCATCCTCTAAAGTCTCAACCCGGGTAGCAATACATTGTAAATCCCTCCAAACCTCAGAGATCGCCACTCTGCAAGTTTCAGTAACTTCAGCAACAAGCTACTTAAACTCCTGTTAGGTAGGCAATTAAGGAATAAAAGAGGACCATAGTGGAAGCACAGTTGGAGAGGAGCCCAGAGCTTGGCATCCCATATCTGGCTTGGAGGCAGGGAAGCATTGGGCCCCATCTCCTTCGCCAGACATGACTCAGAACTTCCAAAATCAGGGCCCAAGGCCCAATCAGCAGTTGCCAAGTCCAGTGGGGCGAGGGCAGGAGAGGCGAGCCCCTGGAGTGATGGGAGCAGTGGGGAGGGGGCCCCTGAGGAGGCATAAGGATGAGGGCCAGCAGGGCTAGAAGGAGAGCCTTTTGGGAGCCAATTCATTCACCCCCTGCAGGGGTGACAGAGGCGGAGGGTGATGGCGGGAGTTTTCAGGCGGACGGCCTAGGAAGGAGGGAGGGGCTGGCGACATTACACTGAGGTCCGGGGTCTCTGATGTGACTAGGGCTGCCGAATGAGCAGGTGGAGTGACCAATTGGGACCTCTGTGGGAGCGGTGGGGACCTCCGTAGTGGCTGCAGTGGAAGAAGAACAGCTTCGCTGTAGTGCCGTCTGTGCAGCAGAGATGGCTGAGCTGGTCCAGGCTGGAGATGAGGATGAACCCCTCGATTGTGGAGCGTGAGGAGCAGTCAGAGGGTGCTGGGGCATCTGGAAGCACCCTCTTGCCTATTTTCTTACCCATGTGTGGTTTAAAGCTGCAGTTAGGTCCCCATGAAGTGAGATGCAGGACCGGAGCCCCCAGGCAGATGTCTCACTCCATCAGTGGTTTGGATTTTTCTTTTAAATGAAAATAAAATACATGGAAATGCAGTACAGGTTCTATAGTTTCTCTCTTGTGGTCAGTAGAGTGATTATCATTCTATTCAATATTAATGCTCAATTGCCAAAAGTGACAGCCACTTATTGAACTGATATGAACATAGTCAATCTCTGAATTACCAGTACCAGCCATCTCGTCACTGGAAACCACCAGACGGTATTAAAGTATTATCATATGCAAGAGCCAGTCTGTAATTATAACAAGGAGTTGTTTTTAACAAAATTTTATTGAATAGCTTACAAGAGTGTTACACCCATGCTAAAGCAATGCATGGATCCAGAGTAGTCTCCATGCAGCACTTGACATATGACTTACTATACTGTCAGAAAGTAGTTCCACATAGAGTAGTACATTGTTTTGTCGGATATCACCCAAAAAACTGTAAATGGTGATGTAACTATCTATTCTCTTCCTCTAGAGAAGCACAGATTTGTTAAAAGTGGGTCCCTGACACATAGTCAAAGCTTGTTTCTGTGACTGGCTCAGTTACTCACTATAGTCTTAAAGGTCCCAACCAAACTTGCCAACATTTGTGCCCTGATGTCTGGGAGAATGGTGCGCTTAACACGCTGTGAAAGTTTTCAAGCAAGGTCAACCCTTATCGTAATGGTTATGTGCCCCATTTTGTGATGTGGGCACAAAATGTGCTGGCCATGCCCGTTTTTCAGGTTGATCAAATAAAGTGCCCAAGTAACATATAAAATGACTGCTAGCCTAGTGGCTGCAGGAATATTCCACCATGTTCGGGAGATTTTCCTGCTCATATCCCTTTTTTTCTATCAACGCCACAGCTGTCTGTACACAACCCTAATAAACTAGGCCCCACCCCCTGTGCACTTGCAAGCTGATTTGCATATCCATAAAAACACGATTATCTCTACATTACTTTATTGGTTTTGTGGCCACAAAGGTATGTTTCTAATCCTATTACACAACACTATTATTGGTTTGAAAGCCATTTTGAACCTGATAGATGCCATTTAAAGGAATGTTCTCATTGCACCTTGGCTAGGATACATCTTACTGCTTGTGCAAAGAAATCTAAAAGAAGAGCATTTTTTCCATCTATAAATTGTGCCCTTGACTAAGCAGTGCCCTCAATGGACACCTACTGTACCCAGGGTCAGACTGGCCCCGTGAATCCCCCGGTGGGCCCCGTGCCTTTAGGGGGGCTTACCGGACCTTCACTGCTTTTTTATAATAGGCAGTGGAGGTGTGGTAACGGCCCCTATTCACTTACCTCTCCCCGCTCCTGGCTAGGGGGCCCCCGTAAGCCGAACATTACGTCATCGCAACGTGATGTGCTGTGCACAGGGCCCAGGCTGTTGCAGGAAGAGGAGAAGCCGCAAGCAGGAGCGGGGAGAGGTAAGTGATGCAGCCAGATTCTCCCGGATTTTGTGATCTGGTTTTAAGAACCAGATCGCAAAACTGGGAAAAAAGTGGTGCCGCCAACCCGGTTCTGATATTAGTAGAGGCCACAGGCTTCCTGCTCTACAACTCATAGACTTGTAGACCACAGGCCACATTGAGCCTGTGGCCTACAAGCTAATCACCCATACTATATGACTGCTCTCTACCACCTCCTGCTTCTTCCTGCTCCAGGCGCACATGACGTCACATCAGTGCGCCCAGGGCAAGAAGAAGCGGGACCGAGGAGCAGACAGGTGAGTACTCACCCAATACTGCTATAGGGGGGACCAGTGAAGTGGCCACTGTATGGGCATACAGTGTCCCCCTTCACTATTCCCCCTCATACAGCATACAGTGGTTCCTTCATTATTCCCCCCCATACAGTGGCCCCTTCACTTGTTCCCCCATACAGTGGCTCCTTCACTATTCCCCCCCCCCCATACAGTTATAATTAGACCGGGGCAGGTGAAAAAAAACAAACAAAAAAACGCCAAATTTTCTCTCCTGTCCCCAGTGTCTTCCAGTGCAGTTTGGTCCTGCAGCTCAGTTGTTCTCTTCCAGCGGAAGTTCACTCTGCACGTGACTACCTGTGACATCACGTGACTCCTGAGACCAATCAGTGGCCTAAGGGAAGGGACCTGGGATGTCACAGCCCAGGACAACTTCTGGAAAAAGAAGATAGCAGAGCTGCAGGACCGGACCATGCTGTGATACACCTCCCCCCGGACTAATTATAAAAAAAATAATAATTATGTTGGACAACCTCTATAAAGTGTGGCGCATTAGGGGGGTATATTAAAGGGGTTGTCCAGGCATTATCCTCATAATAGGCCATAAATACATGATTGGTAGGGGTCTGACACCCGACCCCCAGACCGATCAGCTGTACGGAGTCACTTCTGGTGCCCGTCCTGTACACAATATGGGGCCGGAAGCAGAAAGCTCTGTTCATTGTACAGTGGGTACGGAAAGTATTTAGACCTCTTTAAATTTATCACTCTTTGTTTCATTGCAGCCATTTGCTTAAAGCAAAAAAGTTCATTTTATTTCTCATTAATGTACACTCAGCACCCCATCTTGACAGAAAAAAACAGAAATGTAGATATTTTTGCAAATTTATTAAAAAAGAAAAACTGAAATATCACATGGTCATAAATATTCAGACCCTTTGCTCTGTATTGAGTAAGCACCCTTTTGAGCTAGTACAGCCATGAGTCTTCTTGGAAATGATGCAACAAGTTTTTCACATCTGGATTTGGGGATCCTCTGCCTTTCTTCCTTGCAGATCCTCTCCAGTTCCATCAGGTTGGATGGTGAACGTTGGTGGACAGCCATTTTCAGGTCTCTCCAGAGATGCTCAACTGGGTTGAGGTCAGGGCTCTGGCTGGGCCAATCAAGAATGGTCACAGAGTTGTTCCGAAGCCACTCTTGTTATTTTAACTGTGTGCTTAGGGTCATTGTCTTGTTGGAAGGTGAACCTTCAGCCCAGTCTGAGGTCCAGAGCACTCTGGAAGAGGTTTTCTTCCAGGATATCTCTGTACTTGGCTGCATTCATCTTTCCTTCAATTTCAACCAGTCATCCTGTCCCTGCAGCTGAAAAACACCCTCATAGCATGATGCTGCCACCACCATGTTTCACTGTTGGGATTGTTTTGGGTAGGTGATGAGCAGTGCCTGGTTTTCTCCACACATACCACTTAGAATTAACGCCAAAAATTTCAATCTTCGTCTCATCAGTCTGGGAGTCCTTCATGTGTTTTTTTTTGCCAAACTCTATGCGGGCTTTCATATGTCTTGCACTGAGGAGAGGCTTCCTTCGGGCCACTCTGCCATAAAGCCCCGACTGGTGGAGGGCTGCAGTGATAGTTGACTTTGTGGAACTTTCTCCTATCTCCCTACTGCATCTCTGGAGCTCAGCCACAGTGATCTTTGGGTTCTTCTTTACCTTTCTCACCAAAGCTCTTCTCCCATGATTGCTCAGTTTGGCTGGACGGCCAGGTCTAGAAAGAGTTCTGGTCGTCCCAAACTTCTTCCATTTAAGGATTATGGAGGCCACTGTGCTCTTAGGAACCTTGAGTGCTGCAGAAATTCTTTTGTAACCTTGGCCAGATCTGTGCCTTGCTACAATTCTGTCTCTGAGCTCCTTGGGCAGTTCCTTTGACCTCATGATGCACTGTGAGCAGTGAGGTCTTATATAGACAGGTGTGTGCCTTTCCTAATCAAGTCCAATCAGTTTAATTAAACACAGCTGGACTCCAATGAAGGAGTAGAACCATCTCAAGGAGGATCAGAAGGAAATGGACAGCATGTGAGTTAAATATGAGTGTCACAGCAAAGGGTCTGAATTCTTATGACCATCTGATATTTTAGTTTTTCTTTTTTAATAAATTTGCAAAAATATCTACATTTCTGTTTTTTTTCTGTCAGGATTGGGTGCTGAGTGTACATTAATGAGAAATAAAATGAACTTTTTTGCTTTTAGCAAATGGCTGCAATGAAACAAAGAGTGAATAATTTAAAGGGGTCTAAATACTTTCCGTACCCACTGTATATTAGCTGGGCACCTTCACTGCATCTCAGCACATATTGAAGTCAGTGGAAGCTGAGCTGCAGTGGAGGCACTGGGCTGCTATACAGTGGATGGAGCTTTCTGCTTCCCTCCCTGTATTGTGTACAGAACGGGCGCCAGAAGTGGCTCCATACAGCTGATGGGACCATGTGTGAGCCCCCTAGCAATCAGGTATTTATGGCCTATCTATTTAATTCCCCCCCCCCACAGGATGTTAGCCCACGTCACTGCTCCCACACAATATAATGGGTCCATCACTGTTCCCCATACAGTATGGGGGACCAGGGAAGAGCCCACTGTATGGGGGGGACCAGTGAAGTGGCCATAAAAATTTGGCCCAGACAACCCCTTTAAAGAGGTTGTCCATAAATTGGAGCGACCACTGTGGTGGCCAGGGAGGTTTAAAAATTTTTAAAAAGCATACTCACCTGTCCCCAGACACCCTGTTGTCCCCTGTTTGTGTCTGTACAGTCTCATGGCCGTGCCTCATTTCTGGAAGTCCTGTACCTAATTGGTCTTAGCGGTCACATGAGGTGCAAGACTCCCAGCAAGAAGGCACCGGCACGAGACTGAATAGGCACTGGTGGCGAACAACGGAGTGCTGGGGACAGTTGAGTATGCTTTTTCTATTTTTTTTTTATTTTACACATCCTGCTCGCCACATGAGTTGCTACAATTTCCGGGCAACCTCTTTAAAGGATTTACTAACATTGACAGCCAGTCTTTAGGCTAGGCCATCAATATTACATCTTCGGGGGCTGACAGCCAGGACCTCTGCAGATCAGCTTTTCCAGGACAGAGCGGCTACAGGTAATGGTAACAATTCTAGGAGCCACGCTGTCCACTTTCCATACACGATGTAACAGTGGGTTTAGGTAGTGCAGTGGTGCACATCATATGGTGGGTGGGCAGCATGGTTCCCGACATGTTATTACCTTTAGCCGCCCTGTCTCGTTACAGCTGATCTGCAGGGGTCCTGGCGGTGGGCCCCTAGAAACAATTCCACTGATGGGCCCTAGACATCCCAGTCCGACACTGGTTGTACCTACCCCTTATTTTTGTCATGCTCTCATACTGAATGTGCTTCACTGAACCTCTGAGTGTGACAAATCATTTGGTACCATTTATGAAAGGTTTGTCTGACAGACACCTAGCAATAATTCATAGCATAAGAGAAATACTGAGAAGTATTATTCAAATATGACTTGTGTTATAGTTTTATGGTACAAAACATGAACAGTTTCTTTCTCATCTCTGTATACCTAAAATAAAGTACAGTAAAAACTGGGCTTAGGTCTAGCCAGTGCAACTTCTGCCCACAGTCTGTTTTTCCTTTGATTTTCTACCCAGACTCTAAAGAATGCTCAGGTTAATTTGGCAACATTCTCAAGTTCTTCCATAATCCCATTTGGAACTAGTAGCCAATGGCTTACTTTGGAGACTTCCTTGCTATTAATGGATGTCTTGTTTCTTAGTAGATACTAATGGTATTATAAAATCCTTCTGGGAAAATATCTTGTGGACAGATAAGACCAAGATAGAGCTTTTTTTAAATAAAGCATATCATTCTACTGTTTACCATAAATGGAATGAGGCCTACAAAGAAAAAAAACACCAACAGTCAAATATGGTGGAGGTTCAAAGATGGTTCGGGGTTGTTTTGCTGCCTCTGGCACTGGGTGCCTTGACTGTGTGCAAGACATCATGAAGTCTGAAGATTAGCAAAGGATTTTGGGTCCCAATGTAGGGCCTAGTGTCAGAAAACTGGCTTTACGTCCTAAGTCATGGGTCTTTCAGCAGGGCAATGACCCAAACATACTTCAAAAAGGACCCAAAAATGGATGTAAACAAAGTGCTAGAGAGTTCTGAAGTGGCCAGCAATGAATCCGGATTTAAATCCCATTGAACTCCTGTGGAAAGGTCTGAAAATTACTGTTGGGGGAAGGCACCTATGAAATATGAGAGATCTGGAGCAGTTTGCAAAAGAAGAGAGGTCCAAAATTCCAGTTGAGGGTGTAAGAAGGTTGTTGATGGTTATAGGAAGTTACTGATTTCAGTTATTTTTTCCAAAGGGCGTGCAACCAAATATTAAGTTGAGGGTGCCAGTAATTTTGTCCGGCCCATTTTTTTGAGTTTTGCATGAAATTATATCATTTTTGGCTATTTTTCTCAGTTTTTTGTGTTGTTCCAATACACACAAAGGAAATAAACGTGTATAACAAAACATGTGTAATTGTAATAATTTTCTGGGAGAAATACTTCATGTTCTGGAAAAATTTCAGTGGGGCCAGCATTTACAGCCATGACTGTATATACATATATTTATATTTATGCATAGTAGATGAACTGTACAACACAGTTTCTGATGCAACAAGAAATATGAACATCACATTTTTCAGTGATCAAAGCATCATTGCTTTTTTTTTCAGTAAAGGAAATAAGAAACCTGATGCTGTTCGCATGATGGCTTGTACTTGTAAATACCTAGTGTATTTGCATAAGGGTAGAGTGAAGTGGAAAAGAGAAGTATTTTGCGAGACAGCCCATTCTGCTTAACATGATATGATAACACACATACAGATCAGGAGGAAGTCACTCCTAAGTTTGGACTTGTCTTGGAACTTTCAGTTCTACATACCAGTAAAACAAATGGTTTTAGAATGCCCATACATGCCTGAAAGAGAACAAATAACATGTCATGTTTGCTTGTACCAATCGCCTGTACTTTAAACTCAGTGTCATTAGTTCAGTCTAGTGTTATGGTGAATGGTTTGTTAACCTATGGAATGCTGGGTACCAAACTGCTACAAAAGATTTGGGTTCATGGTATTATGGTTGCTGCAGGCTCAGTTTACATTTACAAGAAAGCTGGATATAAATAATATGTACTATATTACAAAACTCTAAGTTCTGGTTTTAAGATAACCATCCCAGGAAGCTTTCTAAATCCAGGACATAGATTAGAAATTAGAATGGCCCTCTATAAACTATTAATCTGTTTTTCCACGCATCTTAGCAGGCCGTGACCAAGCAAGACATTCCCACAGATCTGACTTAACTCTTCCTTCTCATGAATCCCTCAGTTTACTGCCAAGTATTGAGCAGTACTTTTACAAAAGGAACGAAAATTTAAACCTGATACTTAATGAATTAAATAAACTTTTGCATCAAACTTTAAACTGATACCTTAAGGGTATGTCGAAAATGTATACAACATGGCTGCTTTCTTCAAAAAAAACTGTTCCACACCAGTTCACACATTGTGTTTGGTATTGCAGCTATCTTGATTTATCTCAATGGAACTCATTTGCAATATCAAACACATCCCATAGACAGGCGTGCAGCTATTTCCAAAAAAACATAGCCATGTTTTTCTAATGCTGGACCTACTCCTGTAATACAATAAAAGCCATTGAAAAGTAAAGGTAAAATTCGCTACCTTGGACCCTCCAGGGAAAATTATTTTGAGACACTCTCCATCTATACAAAGCATGTAGATGCCCACTTTCAACTGCATTATAAAATTTGCTGTCATCATTGCACACATAGATATATCAACATGATCGAATATACTATTACTGATATAATATATAAAAAATGAACAATGAAAGCTAAAATTCTGATATGTAGATTTGTATATCAGACTGCATTGTCTTCTATACAGTAAATAAAGTGATAAAATAAAATTCATGCATTGCTGAAATGCCAAGCAAATTTGCTCATCTCTATTGACCATATTAGTTCTCTTATAGAGAAGCTTTACTTAACAACCAGGCACCCTGTGGGCCCTGTCTCCTTCTTTCAGCTCTTTCTAGAAGTCAGTCACAGTAAGGTAATGATATCTGTAGAGAAGACCTCATGCTGGAAGTTGTAGGTTGTAGGCAAGATTAACTACTTTTGCTATAGAATATAAAACTTGATCTGGTATTGCTAACAAAACATTTCATGCATCTTTTTTGTAAATAAAAAAGGACTTAAAAAATACTGCTGTAGCAAAAATTAAGTAATATATTAAAAAATAAAGTAAAATAAAAGCAAAAAATACAAATTTAAAGGCAACGCGTTTGGTCAGTGAGGAACTGCTTTTTTAAGCGTATATACATTCCGCAACCTTACACGTTTTATATACAATCCATGCTAAAAAGGAAACACCCTCAAGGAGAGGGTAATAGTATTAACGCTAAAAATGCTTGAACATATTGACATTCATACACATGGAGAGACCTTGCAACAAAATAGTGATATAAGTGGCCAAACAAGAATAAATCAGTATGGATGTACATTATTGTCTTTAAAAACACAATCAAGTTATTATATTAGTGGCAAACATTAGAATAACCAATACAATTGGACGTAAAACATTAATGGTCCTTGACTGTAGATACCAACGAACACACACAGAGTTCACGGAGATCAACAGTATAATGTTTTACGTCCACGGACTAGAGCTGCAGCCATTTTTCACCTGTGGGGGAACAACGATTGGATGGAACGAAACATGTCCAGATATGTGTATCACAAGTTAAAGCGGTTTTCTGGGCAAATATGTTATATTTTAAATAGGCCAGGGAGGTGAAAAAAATGTGTAAAAAATTGATACTCACCTTTCCCCGGTGCTCCAGTGCCTCCCAGCGTGGTCCTGCCGGTCCATTGTTGTCTTCTGGCGGAAGTCCCCGCCGCCCGTGACCGCTGAGGCCAATCAGCTGTCTCAGTGAAAGGAAGCTGGCGAGGAGTTTCACTTCTAGAAGACTGCGCTGGGAGGACACCGGAGCATCGTGGTCAGGTGAGTGTGAGTTTTTTTTTTTTTTAATTTTTCACCTCCCCGGCCTATTTTAAAAATAATTTTTTTTTGCCTAGATAACCTCTTTAAGCAACTTTTCTAATCACAACTTGATTTTGTGACCACAAAGTGATATCCCAACTATCCTGTTTGTATCTACAGTATGTGTGGTCACAAAGGTGGAGGGAATTGCAGGCTTTTGTGGCCTTTGTTAGCATGTGATATTATTTTGACTTAGTTTAAAGAAAAATTGGAGATCAGTTAAGCGTGCACAAATCTGTATGTCAACCAAACCCACCGACCATCTAATGTGAATAGGGTCCACCCTACTCTGCCCCAAAAGCAGATGTTGAGGAAAGAATGGGTTGGGCAGATGAATTTCAACTTCCCAGTTGTTTTTGTTAACAGGAAGATAAGCCACTGTCAGACAGGATTCTCCCATCTACTATTCAGTACAAATAGACTACTCAGCCGAGCTGAATATGCATGTTTATAGGGGTATTGGGAAAGATAGCTGTCAGCTGAATACTCGCTATCGCATGTACATGGTTAGCTTAAGACAAAACATGTAGCTGGTTTATAATGAGATAATGTTTTTTAATCTAATTGTTGCTTTAATCTAAATGAAATATATCTTTCTTTAAACTTGTGCAAATATATCTTTAAAATGTACATTTTTCACTGCCAGCTTACACCCAAGGGGCACCTGTTTTCACATATACCTCATAAATGTATATAGAGTATATAGAGGGATCAGTGAAAATGGACCATCCATGTAGGCTTATTAGAGCAAATTTATTATGCCTTGTACGGCAGTTTTTCTGCAAAAAAAAATTACAACTTTTTTTTCTTCTGCACCGCCTTCGACACTTTCCCGGAAAAGAGATATAGTAAGGATGGACAGAGTGCTGGACCATTTGTTATAAAGTATGCAAGAAATCTGGCATAAATGATGTGGGAAATGTACGCCAGCTACAAGCCGCCGTATATTTCCTCTTCAGCGAATGGCCTGGTGGAGGGTCTATGAACATTGGTGTTATTATTGCCAGTCAAAGAATATGAAATAGTAATAATAGCTCTATTTGTCTTCCATCTGAAATAAGATTGTTTAGCAGTATCTTCTTCCTTGAAACATCTGTATTCTGTGTTTCGGTACGATTCTGCTGATACCAAATTTATATGGTTTTATTTACATTTTAACCCCTTAACAAAAATGAAAAACGTTGCAAAATTTTTTTTTTTTTAAAAGTCGCCATAATATTCTGACACCCTTAACTTTTTTATATTTCCATGTACGGAAATGTATAGGGCGGCTTTTTTGCAGGGCCAGGTGTTGTTTTTAGTAATACCATTTTGGGGAATGTCTATTGCTTTGATTGCTTTTTATTCAAATTGTTATCCGTTGCGAAACAGCGAAAAAAGGCAGTTTGGCACTTTTGATTTTTTTTTTTTCCCCACTACGGCACCGTATGAGAAAAATATTTTTGTAAGTTTGTATACCGGGAGTTTTCGGACACAGGTATGCCTAATGTGTATGTGATTCACAGTAATTTGTAAATTTTATATGTATTCTAGGGAAAGTGATTTAAACTTTTAGTTCTTTTTGGGTTTTTTTTGTTTTTTTTTACTGCATTTATTAGACCCCCTAGGGGTCTTGAATCCCAGGGGGTCTGATCACTAATGTAATGCATAACAGTGCTAATTCACTGCAAAATATCGGCATTTGTATAACAGGCTGCATAAAGCAGTCTGCCATACAAATGTATGGGAGACAGGCCTTGGAGCCTTCATAGCAACGGGACACCAGTCTCTGTGATTCCCAGCTTTGACCGAGGCGCCAGGGGCCTTAATGCCTGTGATCAGTGCGGGCACTGACTGCGGGCATTAGAGCTCTATAATACAGCAGAGACCCGGTGACTATGGTGGGCGCTCAGCTCCTTTGTGGCTGCCATATTTAAATACCCGAGATCTATACTATTATGGCAGATTTAGGAAGGGGTTAATAGGCGCCTGCAGACCTTTGCTCACTTTCCAAAGACCAGCGTGGAGACATGATTTATTTTGGTCCATTTTGCAGACCACAGAGCTCCATTAAAATCTATGGGTCCATGAAAATCACTGGAACATGAATGCCTTCTTTTTACCTTGTTTTTCACAGACCCACAGACATTATAAAGCATAGGAAATTTTTTAAAAAGTTGTCCATGATTATCACTGACATCACACATCCACAACGCAGACGTGTAAAGAAGGCCTCAGTTGTCAATTTATTTGTAAGTGTCTAGAAGGAATAACAGAGAAACAGTTCAACGCAGAGTTATAAGAAAAGATGGGGAGTTGTTCTAGTATTAGGAATAAAAGTATTTAATAATGCAGGTAAGTCAGGATAGGTGACAGGTCCTCTTTAGAGAACCACACAAATGATCTTAAAAACAGTGAAGATTGTGTACAATACCAGCATAGCAATTTTTACTATGTACAACATATAGCCTATGCAATGTGACATTGGGAATAAAGATGATAAATGATAGGGGAATACATTGTATGGCTCATTGGTCAACACTTTGAGGCAGCTCAATATGCACTTAGGGTATATGAATACTGTTATACTGAAACACAAAGCAAAAATTTAAGACAGGAACTCTCTAATGATTAAGACGCCAAACACATTTATCTTATGCAGGTAGGAGTTGAGTTGGATTTTTTTTACTACGTAGAACATAAAACAAAAGTCAAGATATTTGCAGATTTTACTCAGATACATATAAAGATCAATTGCTTACATTATAGTGACCTTATTATTCAAGTAAAGCAAATTTTAGGCACAAAATTAAACTGATGATACATGTAAAGCCATACAAAATCATTTTAAGATTGATGCAAACAGACAAAAATGTCCCCTATTTCCAGATTACTGGGTCCATTGGTTTATTGCTGTGTCAGATCAACTCATAAAACGTTCAAATAGAGGATGATGGTTGTTATTTTCCAAGTCTATTCTCATTTTTAGCACAATGACAAGAGACAAAAAAACAGGATTGGAGATTGGTTTAAACTTATAAACATTAGGTTATCAGTGAGGTCTAAACAGATGGGCTTGAGCTAAATTTTATACAATGAATGTGGTCAAAAAAGACAACAAAGGTCCTAGCGAGCCACAAACAGCAATATCTAGAATAAAAGATGGGGAATAAACTGAAGACCAGATAGAAAATATTCCAAGCAGTGATAAGGAACTGCATTCCAGATATACAGTATATGAATGAGCAAATATAACTGAGTACCTTTTTCTGTGTTTTGTCCATTTTTTGCAATTATTATGTTTTGAGACTTGTGCTATACTGTAGGAGTGTCTATGCTTTTCCAGGCAGCCCTTCCCAGTATCTACCCACTGCACCTCCTAGTAAGTTTCATCCACAGACAGTACAACTTCCTTGCATCCTCTCCATACTCTACACTCCCTGTGTACTTCCTGCCTTGCTGTTTGCTATTCTAACTATTTACACAGGTACATATACATATATATCCATGCATATATACTGTATGAATATATACATATACACATGCATATACAGTATATTGTATGCATACATACATATACACACATATACACTGACGAGCAAAAGGGTAAGAATTTTTTGAACTTTTGACTTCCAGGCTCCATATCTCCTCATCCACTACAGCTTAGACTGTGAGACTACCATAATTTTATAGAAAATTACAGTATATTGGTTATCTCATACATAAATTTGACTTGCAACTATTTAGCATATGATTAGTTATGCAGATTCTTGTCATGTAACCGCATTGCTACTGTTTTGCTCCTGGTGGCGGAAAAATATTTTTCTTCTTGTATACTACAAATTACAACCTGTTCTCACATTCTGTAGTAGCTCAGAGTGTTATTAGGTTGTTTCCCAAGCGAAAGGTCACTGGTTCAAATCAAGGATCAGCCATGAAGAAGATTCCCCAAGATGAAAGAGAAACAGCATTATCCAGATCATCGATAGACAACTGACAAACTGCATCATGTGAGTGCCATGACAGTTGGAAGAATACAAAATGCAGTCCGTCCGTCCATCCATTCAAAAGTCAAGAGGTGGACGTCCAGGCAAAATATTAGGCGTCAACAAGTCGGCTCATCACAAGAACTATCAGTTCTGGTGCAACAAACATGGCAGGGGAGGTGGCTAGATGTCCATACAAGCAAAGTGCGACGTGCATTACACAACTCTAGAATGGTGGCCTGAAAAAAGGTAAAGAAGCCTCAACTTCAATATTGTCATAAGACGCGTCAGCTCCAGTTTGCAAAAAAGTATGAGAAGTGGACAGTAGAAGATTGGAAAGTCAATAGACTGGGGGCTAATGGATCAAGAAATTGAAGGAACTGTCAAGTTTGGTGGAGAAAGCTGATGATATGGGGTGATTTCACATCCAAAGGCATTGAATACTTGACCAGGATTGATGGTGATCTCAGTGCTGAGCTATATTCTACAAGCCAAGTTACTTCATACACTCGAGTACTGTGGGTGTGAAGAGGACGACATAGTGTTCCAGCAGGACAACAACCCAAAGCATACGTCGAGATTAGTAAATAAATGGTTGTGACAATGAATTGGAGATGCTGGACTTGCCCCCACAGGCCCTAGACCTCAATCCAATTGAAAACTTATGGGTAGAGTTGAAGAAAAAGCTGTATTTATACCCAAGTGAATATACCAGTATGCACCAAATTCGAATGTGTAGAAGAGACCTGGGTTTGGATTTTGGTCGAGACATGCTTGAATCTGATTGAGAGCATGCCCTGAAGAATTCAGGCAGTGTTGAAATCCAAAGGTGGATTTACAAAATAATAGAAATTAAATTTAGATTTTTAGGGGCAAAACAGTAACAATGCAGTTACATGACAAGAATCTGCATAACTACATTCTGTAAAAGATATTCAGTAAAATATTGACATAATCTCTGTATTGACTATAGATTGACTTATCCAAATGAAAAGATGACCTACACATCTTTTTAGATAAAATTTACATTTCTAATTAAGTGGATTGCTTGAGAGGCAAATTTATGGAAAGAAAAACTTACGTACAAAATGTTTTGAATGAATTTGCTTGCAAAACACTAAAGCATAATGACTTGTTATTCACCATTTCACAGCCGCGTGTAATGAATGACATGAATCTGCTCACACATAAGATTGCTTTCACAGACCTTTCTGAATGGCTGATATTATACAGTACATCTTAATTTTCTCCCTTTATACTATTTTTAAACCATGGAAATTTGTGCTAATGTTAGTAAAGGAGCCAGTACACAGCACAATGAAATTGTGTTAATATGTGTGTGCTGTCATATTCCATTTACTTTATCTGTCTCATCTCTCCTGCCCCTGTAGCATAACAATAAGTATTAAACTAGAAGCACTGTATATTTTATTTCAACATCCCAAAAAAAATTCAACAACGCCATGCTGTTTTCTTAGCTTGTCTAATTACGGATAAACATAATAGCTACTGAGAACAGTACATGACCCTACTGTATGCTGTATTATTCTACAATGGAACAGTTTGTGTCCTTTTCAATAAATGTATATCCTTAACATTCTACTGAGGTCTTCTAATGAATAAAATCTACAATCAAATCTTACTACAGTTTCATATGACCTAAACACATCTGCATTTTAGCATTTCAGAATCCCTGCTAAGGCTGGAGCCCCACGTGGCGTAAACACTGCAGTTTGGCAGCGGTGCAAACGCTGCAGCAAGAACTGTGGCGTTTTACAGTCACTGCAAAGTCTAGTGAATCCCATCCACACATTGCAGATGCATTGCCACTGCAGTTTTTCCCACAGTGTTTTTTGTTGTGGGCTGCTACGATGGGCCTTAGCCTAAAAGTCAGAACACCCAAATCCAGACTTAGCTCAAAAACGAGCTTGAAAAGGAGTTGTCCCATCAGTCTTTGCACATATACCTCACTGAGACATGTGGATCCACCCACTTGGACCTCCACTTCTCTTTTGGCAAAAACAAAGGGCTACTCCACAAGAGCTGCTCTGATGGACTGACCACATTCATACATAAGGTTGGTTGGCCATTCACTTTTTCTGCAGAGGCTCCCTTGACATTGACCCTTGATATATTTAAAAAGAAGTTTTCTTTATGGGACAACCCTGTTAGGGCTGTGTATAATGAGCCTTTAAAAAAGAAGCACTGACATAGCATCTAGTATATCTTTTATCTTATTTGTGGTCTAGACTTGTATCTAGAATTGTTTAGCCTATTTAATATATTTTGTTTTAAAGATAAATGTATATTGTAATTATATAATTTATTATACAAGAAAAATTGAACCTTCCTACTGCTTATCCTAAGCTGTACTTAGTTAGGAGGAGGATAAGGACAATACTGCTGCAAGAGCACACCTGAAAGACTCTTTATTTTTTTAACCCCTTCACTTTAGCTCCCCTATTCATGTTCTTGTTTTCCACATTTATGCTGTTGGATTCCTCAAATTCAGCTGCCCTCCATTACACTACAAGAAAATGTATAACTCAAAAATAAACAACCTTAAGGCATAAAGCCCCACGTAGCAAAGCACAGCACAAAAATCTGCGAAAAAAAAATCACGGCATTTTCCTTCACTGCTCCTATTATATCTGTATGCAAAACGCAGATTTTTCACTGCAGATTTTTTTCTGCAATGTGTGGATTGGATTAGCCAGAATCCCATTCACTTTGCAGGTACTGTAAAATGCAGTGTTTTTTTCCGCCGTGGCAAAAAGCTGCATTTCACAATGTGGGGCCACAGCCTAAAAGTAAATATAAACATCCCTGACGATAAAAACATGGCTAGTAGACTGACAATGGAGATGGTTGCCTTTTCTGCCTTCCCAGGTTTGAACACTTCTTGGGTTGCCACAAAGCGCATAGCGAGGCGGCCATAAACTGTGAGGTGCTTGTGCAAGCTTTAAAAGATGCTGATTTTACAGGTACCCCTGCAGCTTTAAGGAGAAGAGGGAGGAGGAGTTAAGTTCTAGGGACAATATTTACAGTTGGTTTTGTCGATCTAATGGCTCACCTTCTTCCTGATTGGAGAGAAGAACAACCAACCTCCCTCCCGTTTTTTTTTTTTTTTTTTTTTTTTAATCGTTTGATTGAAGTTTATATAACAAGGCATACAGTACAAAAAAGAAGCACAATGCAAATAACAGGTAAGGTACAATAAAATTCTGTATAGGAAACGGCAAAATTGAACAAGCAATTCAAAAGAAACAATCAAAATTGTTGCTGGAGAGTCCATAACGTATAAATCCTGAAAATAGAGACCATAAATAATCCCAAAGTCAGGAAGGAGGTAGACAGAAGATCCAGACGAACCAACCTGTAGAGGACAAAGGGTTAACGAGCATAGCAGTACAAAAGAAACAATCAGAGAGCAGAATAGTGCCATCGGGCCCACTTGGTCTGAATAGGTCTAGGGGTACCACAGGGGTTAGGAGACAGGTGAAGTTTGCAGAATGCGAAGTAGGAGCACCAAATTAAGTTATAAACACATCAAGGGCTGTATGAGAGGAAGGGGCAGTATATAGGGTCAACGGTGAATTACACCAGAGACCCCAGACCTTGTTGACTTTAGTAGGACAACCTCTATCTTTATATACCAGTTTATTATATGGTAAGATTAAGTTCACCAGTTTTCTCCACTGTGAGAGGTAGGGTGAGCGAGGAGCCATCCAACGTAGAGCTATGTCTTTCCTAGCTAAGAATAGAGGTTTTCATAACATAATACAAGAATGGTGTGGCCAGAGCTCCTCCTCCAGAATGCCGAATAGGCAAAAGTCAGGGGCATATGGAACAGGGGCACCAAGGACTTCAGAAAATACGCCCACAACCTCCGCCCAGAAATCATTAATGACAGGGCAATCCCATATGATATGCCAGAACTCTGAATACTCAGCTGTACAGCGCAGGCACCCTGGATGTTGCAGACGCCCCATCTTATGCAACCGTGCAGTAGTCAAATAGCATTGATGTATGATATACACTTGAATCAACCTATTGTTAACTGACGGGGATACAAATTCTGATTCCTGGACTTCTGAATAGGACTCATCAGTAAGAGCAGGAATCAGAGTGCACCATTTCAATAAAGCAGGGGCGGCCAGATTTGGCAGCGTTGCATGCTGCTAAATCTGTCCTGCCAGTTTGTGAAGAGGTAACAACATGCCAACCATCTTGATAAGATTTATCCGTCCAGCTATTGATAAAGGTAAAGCCCACCAAACTTTAAATTTAGTTCTGAAGTAACCTAGAAGTTGGTATACATTCAGGTTTAGGAAATTGCTATGATCATTAGAAATGCGAATTCCCAAGTATTTATAGGTATTCACCACTCTCAGGCCACAGAAAAAGTCTCTGGTGTCCATCGGTAGATGTGGAGAAATAGGCATATATGAGGATTTAGACCAGTTAATATGCAGACCAAAATAGGTACCAAATCTATCAATGTCCTCCATAGCCCTGGGGAGTGTATGAATAGGGTCAGATATAAACAAGAGCATATCATCTGTGTATAGGGCTGTCCTCTCTTCTCAGGTACCAATGATCACTCCTTTGTACATTGGGTCTGTCCTAAGGATAATGGCAAGAGGCTCTATCGCCACTGCAAAGAGTTATGGAGATAAGGGACAGCCCTGACAGGCCCCTCTGTGTAGGGAGAACAGAGGAGACAAAGCATCATTGATAGAGAGTGCCGCCCTAGGGGACAGTTATAGGAGGGTAATTCATGGGATAAAGTATTCCCCAAACCCAAAGTGATGGAGAACCTGAAGGTGGAAGGGCCACTCCACGGAGTCAAATGCTTTGGCAGCATCTAGAGATGCTATCGCCCAATCCTGTTTTAGAGCAGACCCACCTCTGAGATACCACCTGGACCCTCCTAAAGTTATCAGAGGTGGACTTACCAGGCATAAAGCCTGTTTGATCCGGATGGCTCAAATCTAGAATGACAGTGTTCAGTCTATTCGCTAGAATTTTTGTAAGCAATTTATAATCTATGTTAAGGAGAGAGACGGGTCTGTACGACCCACACTCCAATGGATCCTTATCTGGTTTGAGAAGGAGAATAATAGTAGCGTCATAAAAGGACTCCAGCAGAGTGTGGGCCGAGTAGAGCATCCTGGTAACATTTTAACAAGACAGGAAGTAAGGATCTTGATATTGTACATAGACCTCCACTGGTATACCACCCAGGCCTGGGGATTTACCCCTGGCCATGTCAGCCAGACAGTTCTTCCATAGTAAGGGAAGAGTCTAGAAAATCCCGCTGTTCTTCAGTCAAGGTTGGGAAGGTCACCCCTGTAGTTTTACTTTATTTTTATTTCTGTGCAAACCTGTCTGTTTGCTGCTGGTTCTTTCTTTCTGTTACAGATGTCACAGCATTGGCAGGTTTTGTGTCCAGGAAAATGGGAAGTGGCCCATATGCCTGCTGGCCTACAGTGGATAGTCATTCAAGCGGGGGAGCTAAAGGAAAAGCGGTTTCAAATATTACGCTTTCTTTGGACATTTTGTTTATGGTTTACGATTCAAATGGTTATGTTCAATAAAAGCTGTGGCCATCCCCACTAAAACCCACAAATAGGTCTGAGTGTATTTATTTACGGGTTAAGGGCAACAGGGTACTAAGGTTTACGGTACAGAGGGGAGTAAGTCCTCACAGTCTTAGAATGATATTAGATTTTGCTTTCAGCTCGTATGACAAACTAAAAAAGACTTAGGATAAAACTCCACATTGTGGAAATGCAGTGTTTTGCATTGCAGATATTGCTGCATTTTTTTGAGCCAAAGTAAGGAGTGGATTTAACAGAAAGGAAATGTCTAAGCGCTTTCTTTATATTTTCAATTCCTTTTCAAGCCACTCCTGACTTTGGCTCAAAAAACTGCAGCAAAATCTGCTACAAAAAACGCTGCATTTCCACAATGTGGGGCTTTAGCCTTAAAGACAGGGCCACATGAGCAGGTATTGCAGTGATTTAGGCACTACAAACTCGACAGTGACTAACCTGCTATGATTTGCAATAGCAGCACTATAGATGAGATTTTCAACTGCAAATAACACAGAGTGAGAAGTGACTTGTGCTGCAGGATTTAATCCCACATGTCAACTATTGCTGAAGATTTAGCCCATGGATTTCATTCAACTTGGGCATTGCAATGTAGCCCACGTAGCGACCCGCAGCCAAAAAGTGCTGCGGAAAAGACCACAGTGGGTCCTATTATACCTATATGGAAGATGCCAGCGTTTCCATAGGTATAAGTGACATGTTGTGATTAACACAAACATGACGGTTTTTGAAATTGCAGCATTTCCGCTGCGGATATTTTTCTGCAATGTGTGGATGGGATTAGCCAGAATCCCATTAATTTTGCAGGTACTGTAAAATGCAGTGTTTTTTTTTGCAACGTGCAGCCCCGGCCTAGAACTGTTTGTTGTTGCTGATGTTGTTTTAATAGTCCACTGAAAGGACATTGTTTTTCAAAAATATAACCTTAAATCACTTGGTATATGCATCAAAATCAATTAAATTATAAAAAGAAAACAAAAAAACCTTATAAATTTATGTATGTCAAATATTCTAGTCAAATATGCACAGCTGTTGGTAGCACCATAATGTGGAGTACACAAATGACAATTTCATAGCATTGTTGAAACTTGCTTCCTTTATCAGAACTGTCATTAGCACTTGGCTCTAAGGGTGGCACTATAACATGCTCTTGGCTCCCTAGAATTGGACTTTGCACCAGCACAAAATCGCTTTTTTGTTTAGTTACTTAATATGTTCTTAATAGCTAGTCTCAAATTTGTTTAATTAACTGTTGTCTTTAATACACTGTACAATGTAGTTTAAGGGTGTGTTCACACGGCGGAAAATGAAAATCAGCATTCCGTCGTGGCATCCCATTCCTGATTAGGCCCGGATGAATGGGCCTAATCAGGAGGGAGTCTCGAGCTGCGGACACCACGGGCAGAATCCGCCTGATGATAGGTCTTGTTGATTTTTCTTTTTCCACTAGCGGAAAAAAAACGCTAAAGGAAAAAAAAACACCTCCCATTGAAATGAATGGGAGGCATTTTTTTTCAGGCGGATTTTGAGGCGGATTCCGCCTCAAAATCCGCTGGCAAAAACTCTGTGTGTACACAGCCTCAAGGGGTCGCCCAGTTTCAGACCAATATTAAAAAACAAATGTCATTGTTTACATATTGAAAAGTTATACAATGTTGCATTATACTTTGTGTACAAATTCCTCACGGTTTTCTAGATCTCTGCTTGTTGCCAGTGAATAAAAATCAGTCCATGGTCATGTGATGGACACAGGTGCACAGCTCGTTACCAGCAGATATCTGATTACTGTGCTGTGACTGTAACGAGCACCTGTGTCCATCACATGACCATGGACTAATTTTTATTCACTGGCAACAAGCAGGAATCTAGAAAACCGTGAGGAACTGATACAGAAAGTATATCGGAAAATTGTACAACTTTTCATTATACAAACAATTATATTGGTCTGAAACTAAATCTAAGTGTGGCTTTCAAGTGAAAATATAGCTTGTGATCCATACCTTGACTACTAGAAATACATAGGACTCAACACAACAGTTGACAAGCCTATTTAGCTTCTTTGCAATAAATCTTCACATAAAGCAAGAGGTTTGAGAGCTCTGATCAGTAGGACACATTTGCTTGACTCTAATAAACTCTGAAGCAGTAATCAGCTTAATCATATGTCAGAGGTGACAACTCAGAGTACATTACTAGTTAGGGGTTTCAGGAAATCTGACAACTTGTTATTACGTACATTGTAAGGTCATCAAGAAAGTCAGCTTGTTCTATCACAGTAAATAGCTGCAATGTGGAGAATACCAATGACAGAACATTGAATATATATATATATATATATATATATATATATATATATATCATGAGAACAGCGGTTCCCAGGTACCCTGTGTGAATGGGGGATAAGTGTTGTTTGTCAGAAAACCCCTTTCGGCTAAGGTTTCTTGTAGCGAAATTTAGCTAAAAATGCTGTGGGAAAAAATGCAAAATTGTGATTTTGCTGCTAAATTTAATATACTGCAGCTTTTCTGCAGCTTTTTTCCCCGCAATGTGTGGATGAGATTACACAAATTTGTTCTGTACTGTCTTTTTCTGCTGGGTTTTCAACTGCCACCATAAACATTGCGTTTACACAACTTGGGGCTTTAACCTTAGGCTAGAGCCTTATACCAGCAAAGTAAGGCTAAGGCATCACGTAGTGGGCCACAGCGAAGAAGCACTGCAGGAAAAACCGTGGTGGAAACGCATTGCGGTTTTTCCCGTAGCTCTTTTCACTGAAAGTCTGCAGAGTTTTCCTCTGCGGACCTTCTGCTTCCATTATATCTATACCACGACGGTTTTGGAAATCGCAACATTTCTGCTGTGCAATGTGTGGATGGGATTCGCTAAACCACAGCAAAAACACAATGAAAAACAGTGCATTTTTTTCCACAGCGTTTTTTAGCTGTTTGGCAACATGGGATCTTAGCCTTAAAGTCCTTATTGCTGAAATAACTGCAGGTGCTCTTTTACAAACGTATAAAAATGTACATTTTCTTTCAATGTTACTATTTATGCTTCCAGAACAGAATCGAACAGGTCTGAAATGTTGAAAGTTAATAGGATTCTGTCTATGGTGTGTCCTTAGATTTTGGCTTGCTCCACTATGAGCACTACATAGCCTGAAATTTTCTTTTTAGTGCTATTAATGTCAAGCAGCTGTGCTTGTGCTTTATTGTAATAACAAGACAGCTCTTATGTGTGTTGAATTATTAATACTGGTAATTGCAAAAAGTTGTTTCTAGTTTAAAGCCTAAATTTTCTATTAACAAAGAAATGTGTGTATTTGGCTGACTGCAAAAGTACAAAAAGTTCTACAATAGGGAATCTAACAAAAACTCTAAGTGATTAAAAGATAACCACTATACTCATATACTTTTACATCACACCTATACTGTTGATTTCTTAAATAGGTGAATCCGTTCGTCATTCATTCTTCAATCTTTTACCTGGGAAATTAATCTAATATCTGCAGCATGTTAGGTCAGGTGCACGCAAGCAACAGATGGCTCTATTTATGAACTGTATATTTAGAGCTAGTAGAAAATTAGGTCCCTTCTTGTGAGAGTATATATTACATTATATTAACCACAAAATGATCCCTAGAAAAATGCAGCCTGTAAGAAACAAGGCTTTAACCCTTTAAGAACGCAGGGTGGTTTGTACGTTAATGTTCGGCGCCATTTTTCACATTTTCCCTCCCCGTCTTCCAAAATTCAGAACTTTTTTTTATTTTTCTGTTGACATAGCTGTGTGAGGGCTTATTCTTTGTGTGAAGAGTTGTACTTTCATTTCCCACCATTTTGGGGTAATGTTTTGATTAGCTTTTATTTACGTTTTTTGGGGTCCATGTGAAATAACACGTAATTCTATCATAATTTTTTGTTTTTACAGTGTTAACTATATGCTTAGCGTGACGTAATAGTACGGCGCAGAGCAGGAAGGGGTTAAGACGACAATCCAACTCTTTTTTTTTTTTTTTGTTTAGCTATGCAAGGTAGTCATCGAAGTAGAATCAAAATCTGCTATTGCTGATGCTGCCACATGTCTATTTCCTGTTTCTGCAAAACTGATATTAAAGGAAATCTGTCAGGGCAATTTGGGACACTAAACCACCCACACATCCATATGTACCTGGGGTTTAGTGTCCCAAATCACCCTGTTATAATGCAATCTATGGCCGCATTAAAAATAAAAAAGCTTTATGCTCACCCTGCCGCTGTACTCCCCGTGCCTGCGCAGTTCTTCAATGAAGTCAGAGGAGTCCACCTCGGCTTCAGTGCGCATGCCCTGCAATTACATAGTGAAGCTGGGGTGTCCATATTTGGCTTCACTGAAGAACAGCGCAGGTGCCGGGAGGCGTGCCAACGAAGAATCTCATGAATAAGCCGGACTATTCTCGGCTGAACAGGGCTCATCGGACCCTTCGCTAGGTAAGTATAAAGGTTTTTTATTTTTAATGCGCCTGCGGATTGCATTACAACAGGGCGATTTAGGACACTAAACTCCAGGTCTATAAGGATCTGTGGGTGGTTTAGTATCCTAAATTGACCTGACAGGTTCCCTTTAAGGCTGAGGCCCCATATTGCGGAAACACAGCTTTTTTTGTTGCAGATTTTGTTGCGGTTTTATAAAGAAAAATGATGGTCCTTAAATTATAGAAAAGGCCAAAATTGGTGTAGTTCCTAAACAGTTAAATATACACATGTGGACAAAATTGTTGGTACTACTCGTTTAATGAAAGAAAAACCCACAATGGTCACAGAAATAACTTGAATCTGACAAAAGTAATAATATATAAAAATTCTATGACAATGAACAAATGAAAGTCAGACATTGCTTTTCAACCATGCTTCAACAGAATTTTTTAAAAAAGAAAACTCATGAAACAGGCCTGGACAGAAATGATGGTACTCTTAACTTAATATTTTGTTGCACAACCTTTTGAGGCAATCACTGCAATCAAACGATTCCTGTAACTGTTAATGAGACTTCTGCAAATACCTCTCAACAGGTATTTTGGCTCACTCCTCATGAGCAAACTGCTCCAGTTGTCTTGGGTTTGAAGGGTGCCTTTTCCAGGCGGCATATTTCAGCTCCTTCCAAAGATGCTCAATAGGATTTAGGTCAGGGCTCATAGAAGGTCACTTCAGAATAGTACAATGTTTTCCTCTTAGCCATTCTTGGGTGTTTTTAGCTGTGTGTTTTGGGTCATTATCCTGTTGCAAGACCCATGACCTGTGACTGAGACCAAGCTTTCTGACACTGGGCAGCACATTTCTCTCTAGAATCCCTTGATAGTCTTGAGATTTCATTGTACCCTGCACAGATTCAAGACACCCTGTGCCAGATGCAGCAAAGCAGCCCCAGAACATAACAGAGCCTCCTCCATGTTTCACAGTAGGGACAGTGTTCTTTTCAAGATATGCTTCATTTTTCCGTCTGTGAACATAGAGCTGATGTGCCTTGCCCAAAATTTTGATTTTTGTCTCATCTGTCCATAGGACATTCTCCCAGAAACTTTGTGGCTTGTCAACATGTAGTTTGGTAAATTCCAGTTTTGTCAGATTCAAGTTATTTCTGTGACCATTGTGGGTTTTTCTTTCATTAAATGAGGGGTACCAACAATTTTGTCCACGTCTGTATTAGTACCATAACGGAGCATATAGAATAACCATTATGTGCTGCTATAAAATACAGTGATGAGGTAGTTTCCTGGCAAAATATGCCTATAAAATGAATCATTGAGGCATTGGGACTTCATGAGTCACCACTCATTCCATTTGTATTTTAGAAAATGTTGCAGTTTCCAACAGGTAGACTTTTCTGTGTCATACCAAAGAACACCTGATTCATGTTATGGGGTGGGGAGATGAGTCATGTAACTACTATGCAAAAGCATTTTACCAGAAGCACCTTCTTCTTAGGCTAGACTTCCATGTATATTTGAGATAATAAAATCTTACTTTGACTATATCAGGTGTTAACGTTGCTGAGCTTTTTCATTAAGCAGAATCAATCATGATACCACTATTTGTTATCGGTAGTATTACATTATGCTACAAGCAAACCTACTTCAGCAAAGCTGGCATTGGTTTCCTGTAGCAGAAACCTGCCTCAGATGTACCTGAGCAAAACAAAAACCCCAAAAAATACATGTGCTAAATTCCTATATTATGTATATTCTGACTTTTTCTGATGCGGTTTGCCCACAGCGGAATCACGTGGAAAAAAACACGGCGTTGTACAGTCATTGCAAAGTGGATGGGATTCTAGCAAATCCCATCCCAACCTTGCGGAAAAATTGCGGTTTTGGAAATCGCAGCATGTCAATTATACACATGGACCATCATACCAGCAGTTTCCTTATAGGTATAATTGTAACAGAAAATATCAAAAAAAGAAAAGCAAAAAAAGACATGGACCGCACATCCCAATCTTATACATTGATCTTGTGCTTCTCAGCAAATTCTACAATACTGAACATGAGGTTCGAAGTATACATATTGATCAAGGTGTATAAGCCCACTAGCCAATCCCATCCCAACCTTGCGGAAAAATTGCGGTTTTGGAAATCGCAGCATGTCAATTATACCCATGGACCATCATATCGGCGGTTTCCTTATAGGTATAATTTTAGCAGAAAATTCGCAGAGGTCTCCTTTCTCTGAAAAGCGCTGCGGGAAAAATCGCAATACATTGCCATTGCTGTTTTTCCCGCATCGCTTTTTGTTGTGGCCCGCTACATGGGGCCTTAGCTTGAGGCTGAGGCCCCACGTTGCGGAAACGCAGCTTCTTTTGTTGCAGATTTTGTTGCGGGTTTTTGTGCCAAAGTCAACAATGGCTACAAAAGGAATGGGAAATATAAAGGAAGCTCTTATACTTCTACCTTCTGCTCAATCCACTCCTGGCTTAGGCTCAAAAAGAAATGCAACAAAATCAGCAACGAAAAAAATCTGCTTTTCCACAATGTGGGGCCTTAGCCTTAAGTAGTGAAAGGAGGTAACTTACAAATATGACATTGTGGCTCAGAAAAACAACTGTCGCTTTTTACCCCAAAAAGGTTGACTACTATAGTACTGAACCCAATGGAATATAATTTGGATAGGAAAGGTTTATAGTTACTGTACAGTATAAATAATGGTGTTGTAGAAAAGTAATTTTAGTACCAAATTTACATTCAATTTAACTACAGTATATTTTAATTATGAGACATAAAAAATTAATCCAGAATTCCTTATATAAAGCTAAAAGCCAACACTGGGTTTCCCATGTGCCACCTGTATGTTCAACTGCAAATGTCCATTAAATTTGCTATTTACAGAGATATACTGATTTAACTCCTTCCTTTCATTTTTGACTTCCCGCCTTCCAAACCCCATAACTTTTCTATTTTTCCATTCACAGAGCCATATGAGGGCTTAATGTTTGTGGGACAAATTGTTCTATGTAATGGTACATTTAATATTCCATACGATATACTGGAAAGCTGGAAAATAGTTACCGGTATTTTATGGGTTGGTACGATTATTTATTATGCTTACTTGTATAGCGCCATCATATTCCGCAGCGCTTTACAGACATAGACATTCACTGTCCCATATAGGGCTCACAATCTACATTTCCTATCAGTATGTCTTTGGAGATACAGAGAGAACATATAAACTCCTTGCAGATGTTGTCCTTGGTAGGATTTGAACCAAGGACTCCAGCACTGCAAGGCTGCGGTGCTAACCACTGAGCCAAATTATAGTTATATAATAAAGTTTATACATGTATATAATAATATATAGTTTTTTTTAAGGCTTTAACCCCTTAAAAAAAAATGCCTCTTTGTTGACACCTCCCTATAAAATAAACTGCTCAACCAGTCTGAAATATCTTTTGAATCCATCCTGTTCTCCCAAGACACACTGCAGATCACAGTAGTATCACATTACAAGTAACCACAGAAGTCTGTGGAGAGTGTAGAGAAAGGGAAAAGAGAAACACAGGCAGAAAGAGACTGCAGCAGTTAATAAGAAGTTCTATATCTCACCTCAAGTGTTCTTTCATATCAATACTGTTCAGTACTTCTGGTACTTGTGTATTACGTGCTATGTGGTGCTCTTTCTTCTGAATAAGAGTGTAAGGAGCAAATACGCGCAGCATGGAAATCACAACATGTCAATTATACCTACGGAAACGCAGTTTCCCCATAGATATAATAGAAGCACAAAGACTTTCTGCGAAAAGTGATGCAGGAAAAACCGCGATGCATTGCCGCCATGGTTTCTCCTGCAGTGCTTTTTTTGTGCGGCCAGCTACGTGGGGCTTTAGCCTAAATATATTTTATGCAAGAAGGTTATTCAAATGTTCTGAACATACTGTATATTGTATGGGTGTGATGCATTAAAAGTGAAAGATTCTGGGAAGACTCAAAGATAGAAGCCTTTATATACTGGCTGTTAAAAGAAAAGTTTTATGTGATGGTGATCAAGTCTAAAATATATACAATGACACCCTGTTCTCTGATGATAAATATGTCTCTTAATCTCTTTCATGAGATATGGAACAAAAATCACTTCTGCAGCAGAATTGCTGCTTCATATCCATGAGTCAAGCCAGTGTTATAAATTAAATTACTAAACCATTCTTTCACGTAGAGCTCTGCATACTATAGTGCTATGTGAGATAAATGAACTTGATATAAGAAGGCAATATCTGATCCTTGTAAATGCCTGCCACATGCTAAAAGACCCATTAACTGATGAAGATGATGCATCCTTTACCTCATATTTACTGGATTCTATTGGTACATCATATATTTCCATTGCTAAGTAAATTTTATTCAGCCTTAGACGCTGTTCAAAGAAATAATGAAACAAAACATAGTTTTTGCTTTTCTCTCTCTCAGATATATTATAGACAGTCAATCTAAATGGTTATGTCACTAATAATAGGCATAAGATAATTTTAATGAATGTATCATAATTTTTCCGTAAAAGGCCAGATTTGTATTTCTCTGTAATACTGGTTAATTCAGAATATCACATTTACAGTTTTTTTTAAATTTATATGCAGCTGAGTTTACATCATATATTGTCATTTCAAGGTGGTGACTGATGGTTTTATTTACTGATATTTATGAAAATGATTTGTTCACTAAAATCTTTTTAATCGAGCATCTAATATGGAATTTACAAGATCAGCAGAAGCAGAGAAAATTAATTCACCATATCCCTTTTGTTAACAAAGTTCCAACATTTTATTTTTGATGTATTCTTACATACTGACTTGCATACATAACCACTTCTGGAGCGTGATATTTTCCCTGGTTCAGGACCGGAATTTATTTTTTTTTTTTTACTTGAGGTTTTGAGGGCTGTAATATTTTTTTCTTTTGCAGTATTGAAATAATCTTGACATCTTTTTTCGGTGACACATAGGGCTTTATTTTTCTGTTGTTTTTATTTTTGTACTTGTTTCCTTTATTTTAATATTCTAGAAAATGTAAACAAAAAAGCAAAGGAAACTTTCTGCTTTTCACATTTTGCATAATTTTTTGAATAGCACAACATGCTACTAAAAAGTTTTTATAATAGTGTTCCCTCTTTCTTACAGTAAATTTTACAAAGCTGACATGAGCATGGTGGTGGCACTTCATTGATGTCATAGTAAAGGAATATTACTGCAATATGATATCCTATACTAAAAGGACATTTTTACTTCTGAAGTACTGTCCAATTACTAAGGCTACGGCCCCACGTTGTGGAAGCGCAGCTTTTTTTGTTGCAGATTTTGTTGTGGTTTTTTGAGCCAAAGCCAACGATTACTACAAAAGCAATGGGAAATATTTAGGTAGTTCTTATACTTCTACCTTCTGCTCAATCCACTCCTGGCTTTGGCTCAAAAAACCGCAACAAAATCTGCAACAAAAAAAAGCTGCTTTTCCTCAACGTGGGGTCGTAGTATAAAGGTGTTTTCCAAGTCTATAATGTTGATGACTTTCAGATTATTGGGGGCACCCCTATTGATTAGATAATTAAAGCTGTTCTGGGGCTCTGGTGAGTACCATTTTCTCTTCTTAGGCCAGTGACATCACATTTATGACCTGCCTTATCCAATGATTTGCCAAGTGGCGTATCACATGTGTTGAGAGGGACCAGGAAGTAGAAAAGGTATATTGACATTGTACTCACAAGTCACATGACCTGCCTCAGTTACTCTTTGGCAAAGTAACATTTTGTGTTGAAAGGGACCAGGAAGCAGAGACTGGTGGCGACCTTTGTAACAGGAGCAACAGGAATATCTTGTGATATTAATTCTTTAATTCTTTAACAGCCTATCTAAAAAAAAAAAAAAAAAAAAAGCAGAAAGTCAGTTATTTTCACATAGCATTCAATCAGGAAAGATACAAGTGGAAAGTTTTCAGTTTGTATTGCTCAATCTGTTAACCTTAATGTCTGTTGTTCTGACCTTCTGATGGATCAGAACTAAGAGTAGTAGTGTGAAAACAGCATAACATACTGTTCATATACTTTTGTATACATATACTGCATGTTTGTAAGTGTTTGGAATATCCACTGCAGATGGAATCAGAGGACAAAGCAAAGTCTGTTAAATCAGTTCAGTGAGCACACACAGAACCGGGAAGCAAATAGCATAAAAATGGATTTTGTTATATAACGGATGCATCTTTTCATGTAAATTAGCTGTTTTACTTTGTTGCTATGTTTCTGGAAGTGACCTGAAAGAAATTAGATCTAATGGCTGACATCCTTGCTTTGAAAGAAGCAATACAACACAAATTCATGTTTATTAGTAACGTAGCTAAGGTCAAGCAAAATTCACAATAGCTCTAAGTTAAGTTATAAATAGAAGCTTGATCACAGTAGCAATACTTGGTCTGGCGACTGGTAAAAAAATGATAATTAAGTAGAAAGCATTAGCGGCAGTTAAAACATTGAAAGCTGATTATTCTAATGGACCGGAGATGCCACCGTTGTTCTGAGGAGGTCCTATTCACAATGAATGATTGCTCTATAAACCATTCCCTGCTGTGCTGACTCAAACACTTAGATATTTTTAGCTCCCGCTGCCTCTCTTTTTTCAGACTGTATAATTGGATTTTTAGGCTTTTATTAGAGCTTGAAATAACTGCCTACAGGAACTCACCATATGCTGATTTACATGTTTGCAAAACATAATCAGATTATAAAAAACGACGGCATTTTATTTCCTTGATGTTGTTCATGTGTAAAAACACCTGATTATCTCCTCCATATCCAACGAACAAATTTTGAATATTTGATGAATGCCTTTTCAGGTTTTACTGGAAGAAAGTCATTGTGATAGCTAACTGGCTTTATAGGAATTGGATCCTTTGCAGGAGTTCACCTTGAGCTTTGACATGTTACAAAATGAATACTCAGGACAATCTAATAAGCCCCTGTTGCCAATTTAGATTTCCCGCAGACCCCTGTTGTTACAAAGCAATTACACAGGATGGCATAAAAAGACAGCAGAACCTAGGTGATGTTTAACACAGCAGAGCTTCTCAGTCCACATGGTCCCCTGCATAATTGCTGTTTCATTACTGCTACTTATGCATACTTCCGTCTACAGAACCCTCTGCCAAGAGAAAGTGACAACAGCACCAGCATATCAGATGTCAGATTGGAACCAGGAACAGTTCCAAAACAAATCAGTGCCATAAACTGCTTGGCATGTGGCTTCAGTAGATGTGTACTTTAATTTCATTTTCTAGTGAATTCTGAGGCAGAGGAAGAATAAATTGTGTCTATGTCAACTATTATTTGTATCTCATACTAGTTCATTGTGTGCAATGAAAACAGTAATTATTAGAAAAATAAACCATGCTGAAACATTTCAAGCTATTAAATCTTAAACTTGAAAATGCGGTTAACCTATTATAATGCTACATATACAGTGGGGAAAAAAAAAGTATTTAGTCAGCCACCAATTGTGCAAGTCTCCCATTTAAAAAGATGAGGCCGACCTGTAATTGTCATTGTAGGTAGACCTCAACTATGAGAGACAAAATGAGAAAACAAATCCAGAAAATCACATTGTCTGATTTTTAAAGAATTTATTTGCAAATTATGGTGGAAAATAAGTATTTTGTCAAAACACACACTGTTGCTGGTATGTTGGTCCATTCCTCCATGCAGATCTCCTCTAGAGCAGTGATGTTTTGGGGCTCTCGCTGGGCAACATGGACTTTCAACTCCCTCCAAAGGTTTTCTATGGGGTTGAGATCTGGAGACTGGCTAGGCCACTCCAGGACCTTGAAATGCTTCTTGCGAAGCCACTCCTTCGTTGCCCTGGCGGTGTGCTTGAGATCATTGTCATGCTGAAAGACCCAGCCACGTTTCATCTTCAATGCCCTTGCTGATAGAAGGATGTTTGCACTCAAAATCTCACGATACATGGCCCCATTCATTCTTTCATGTACACGGATCAGTCGTCATGGTCTCTTTGCAGAGAAATAGCCTCAAAGCATGATGTTGCCACCCTCATGCTTCACAGTAGGTATGGTGTTCTTTGGATGCAACTCAGCATTCACTCTCCTCCAAATACAACGAGTTTTGTTTCTACCAAACAGTTCTACTTTGTTTCATCTGACCATATGGCATTCTCCCAATACTCTTTTGGAACATCCAAATGCTCTCTAGCAAACTTCAGATGGGCCCGGATATGTACTGGCTTAAACAGGGGGACACGTCTAGCACTGCAGGATCTAAGTCCCTGGCGGCGTAGTGTGTTACTGACGGTAGCCTTTGTTACGTTAGTCCCAGCTTTCTGCAGGTCATTCACTAGGACCCCCCCGTGTGGTTCTGGGATTTTTGCTCACCGTTTTTGTAATCATTTTGATCCCACGGGGTGAGATCTTGCGTGGAGCCCCTGATCGAGGGAGATTATCAGTGGTCTTGTATGTCTTCCATTTTCTAATTATTGCTCCCACAGTTGATTTCTTCACACCAAGCTGCTTGCCTATTGCAGATTCAGTCTTCCCAACCTGGTACAGGTCTACAATTTTGTTTCTGGTGTCCTTCCACAGCTGTTTGGTCTTCACCATAGTGGAGTTTGGAGTGTGACTGTTTGAGGTTGTGGACAGGTGTCTTTTATACTGATAACAATTTCAAACAGGTGCCATTACTACAGGTAATGAGTGGAGGACAGAGGAGCCTCTTAAAGAAGAAGTTACAGGTCTGTGAGAGACAGAAATCTTGCTTGTTTGTAGATAACCAAATAGTTATTTTCAACCATAATTTGCAAATAAATTCTTTAAAAATCAGACAATGTGATTTTCTGGATTTGTTTTCTTATTTTGTCTCTCATAGTTGAGGTCTACCTATGATGTCAATTACAGGCCTCCAGTGTCGGACTGGGTTGTCTAGGGCCCACCAGTGGAATTGTTTCTAGGGCCCCACCATCAGGACACCTGCAAATCAGCGGTACCGAGACAGGGCGGCTAAAGGTAATAACATGTTGGGAGCCATGCTGCTCACCCACTATACCATGTGCATCACTGCACTACCTAAACCTACTGCAGCACCCTGTATGGCAAGTGAACAGCGTGGCTCCTAGAATTGTTACCATTACCTGTAGCTGCACTGTCCTGGAAAAACTGATCTGCAGAGGTCCTGGCTGTTGTATCATCGCAGATGTAATATTGATGGCCTATCCTAAGGACAGGCCATCAATATTAGAAAGATGGATAAATCCTTTAAAGATTTATATATAAATTAAAATGCATACTCAAATGTCCCCAGCGCTCCGTTGTCCGCTGCCAGTCTCCATTCAGTCTCATGCCGGCGACTCCTTGCTGGGAGTCCTGCACCTCATGTGATCGCTAAGACCAATTAGGTACAGGATTTCCAGAAATGAGGCGCCGCCATGAGACCGAACAGACACAGGCAGGGGAACACGGGGTGCTGGGGACAGGCGAGTATGCTTTTTTAAAAATTTTCTTATTTTTACATCTCCCTGGTGGCCGACACAGTGGTCGCTCCAGTTTATGGAAACCTCTTTTAAGGAGTTGTCTGGGCCAAATTTTTCTATGGTCACTTCACTGGTCCCCCCACATAGTGGCCTCTTCACTGGTCCCCCATACTGTATGGGGAACAGTGATGGGGTCATTATATTGTGTGGGAGCAGTGATGAGGGCTAACATCCTGTGGGAGGAGGGACATTAAACTGTGTGATGCATATTAAAGGGGTTGTCCAGGGTTAATCTTTTTTATGGCGTATGCTCAGGATAGGCCATAAATATCTGATCGGTAGGGGGCTGACACACGGCCCCATCAGCTGTTCGGTGCCACTTCCAGCGCCCGTTCTGTACATAACACAGGGCCGGAAGCAGAAAGCTCCATCCACTGCCCAGCGCCTTCACTGCAGCTCAGCTCCTACTGACTTCAATAAGTGCTGAGATACAGTGAAGGTGCCCGGCTAATACACAGTGGACAGAGCTTTCTGCTTCTGGCCCTGTATTGTGTACAGGATGGGCATCAGAAGTGGCTCCGTACAGCTGATCGGTCTGGGGTCAGCCCCGTACAGATCAGGTATGTATGGCCTATCCTGAGGATAAACCATAACAAATTATGCCTGGACAACCCCTTTAATATACCCCCCAGGGCCCCCCTAATGCGCCACACTTTAAAGAGGTTGTCTAGTATAATTTTTTTCTTTTTTATAATTAGTCCGGGGGAGGTGAATCCCCCCCCCCCCCCCCCCCCCCCCAAAAAAAAAAAAAACATACTAAACATACTCACCTGTCTCCAGTGCTCCGGTGTCCTCCCAGCATGGTCTCGTCCTGCAGCTCCGCTGTCTTCTTTTGCCGGAAGTCCTCACTGGCTGTGATGTCCCAGGTCCCTTCCCTTAGGCCGCTGATTGGCCTCAGGGGTCACGTGACGTCACAGGTAGTCATGTGCAGGCAGAACTTCAGCTGGAAGAAAACAACAGAACTGCAGGACCGAACCACGCTGGGAGACACTGGGGACAGGAGAGAAAGTTTGGGGTCTTTTTTTGGTTTTGTTTTTTTTCACCTGCCCCAGCGTAATTAAAAAAAAAAAAAAATGAAGGAGCCACTGTATGGAGTTTAAACTCCACAGTGGCCCCCACCCAGTATTATAAGCTCCACAGTGGCCCCCACACAGTATTATATGCTCCACAGTGGCCCCCACCCAGTATTATAAGCTCCACAGTGGCCCCCACACCGTATTATAAGCTCCACAGTGGCCCCCACCTAGTATTATAAGCTCCACAGTGGCCCCCACCAGTATTATATACTCCCCACAGTGGCCCCCACCCAGTATTATAAGCTCCACAGTGGCCCCCACACAGTATTATATGCGCCCAATAGCCCCCCCTCCGCTTCAGTGCTATTATTATACTTTGGGGTCTCCTCAGACCCTAGAGTATAATAATCGGAGGCCCAGGGAAGTGATTAAAAATAACAAACATTCATACTCACCTTGACTTACCTTTCCTTGGCATCCTCGCTCCATCCTGCCATCTTCAGCGTCTTCAGGACCTTTTCCGACGTTGCTGCCGAGGCTTGTGATTGGGCCTCAGCGGTCACGTGGGGGCGCACTGGCGTCATTACGCGGCCGCGCCCCATGTGACCGCTGGGGCCTAATCACAGTCCCCAGTCACATGACAGAGGAACGCTGGAGAAGACGCTGTGCCCCGGAGAGGTGAGAATATGTATTTATTGTTTTCAGTCACCTCCCCTGGGCTCCCATCTATTGGAAAAGGGCCTGCAATATGCCAGGGCCCCTTTCCAATAACAGTATGTATAGCGGTCAGGGAAACAGGCTTTCCCCGACCACTATTATAGTGGTCCGGGGCCTTGGCCATCTCCAGCTGGCCACGGGCACCATACCCCGCCGAGCCCGGTCGCGGTCGCACCAAATGCGACCGCGATCGTTACGCCACTGGTCAGGGGCCCGATTGGGATGGTGAGGATCCCGATCGGGCCCCCATGACATGAGGACTAATAGTCGGGGCTCGGGGCCCACCGGTGGATTCACCGGTTCCCCAGTGGGCCAGTCCGACCCTGTTCGAGTGAATAGAAAAAACTAAAATACCAAGCACAGCAAAGTACAGTACTCTGAATACTGTATTAATGGAAGCAAAGAAGAGGCCACAGCTCTGGCACGAGTGCCACAACCCCATCAAATATTGATAGCTTATACTAAGGATAGGCTTGTCAATTAAAAAAAAAAGTTAGAAAACCCTCTTAACTTTAACCAAGAAAAGCTCTTTAGTGTACATGTAGTGTTCTTCCTTTTGTTCAGAAATATGACATCACTTTTCACTTATGAAAAGTTGTTTTAAAATTGGTGGTTCTCTTTAAATCTCAACCACTTTGCTGTTACTGTACATTGCGATAGGTTAGCCAGCAGTGGTCCATAGCAGCTAACTCACTGCATTATGTTTTGCGTGAAACCAGTTTACAACAGGAAAATGGTTTAAAAAATGGCATCAGAGCTCCAGTTGCTATGAACAGCTCAATAAGTTTTAACAGTTTCAATATGTCAGTTCTATGATTGCATGAGTAGACATCAGAGGTGGAGTGAGTACTCTCCCATGAATACACAAGACAAATAAATTGTGTGTCTTGTGTATTTTTTTTTCAGTGCACCTGGTAGTTTTTTTTGTGCTATTTTGGCTACTACTATTATGGATCTGAAACGTATATAGGACAGCACATTAACCTGACAGATCAGCTTTTTAATATTAAGTAATTAGGATACAAAAGTGCATATAAGTGCATATTTTTGCAGAGTTATTAATGGCATTTTTAATTTTTATTGTACAACCCCAATTACAAAAATGTTGGGAGGCTGACTAAAATGTAAAGAATGCAATTATTTAGAAATATCGTATGTACGTTGTACATTGCCTTTGTAACATAATTCCAAATTGAAAATCCGCATACAATATACTTATATGGTAACTTCACATTCAGGGGCAAAATTGCTATAAAAATGATGTGTGAATAGAACCGGAGAATAGTTCCGGCCGCGGAGGTTCCCCGCTTACTTCCGGGATCGCGCTGCCTGCAGATGGATGTCGGATAACGCTGCGCTGTGGTGCGAAGGCCCGAAGGACCGGAGGTTTTTTCTTTGGGACCGAGATACCCCAAGAAGGTAAGCCAGGAGTAACTAAAACCCCTAGCAACGGGAGGTCACAAGAGACCTCCGTCCACCTGTTCCACACAGGACAGAAAAAAACACAGTGGAGGGAGGTCTCTTGTGCCCTCTTATAGGGCTAGTAGGAGGCACCTTTTTGGTGCTAATTAAAGGTTCCACCTGTCCTAAACAACACACAGGGGCAGAGATACCCCATATTGTGCTGCTGTCGGACGTAAGGGGAATAGTCATTTACTATCTGATCAATGGCCTCACTAGGGAGATGAGAACAGTTTATGGGCTACAAAAGAAGTATAATTACACTGCTAAAGAGTTGTAGAGGATAATAAAGTATAGTACTGAGTAAATAGGCATTCAAGTACAGCAGCTCAGAAATCTAAGAAGAAACATTAGAAATAGTCAATGGGTTGTCTCCACTATGCATTATACCCAATGTGCTAAATTCAGGCCACAGCACCTAAAAATCCATTGAGTTTTCAGCTTCAGTTTTCTATCCTAGAAATCATTCATTTATCCCAAACCCTTAATCTATTTGCAGTTGGATGTATCCATTTGTCTATCTGTCACTCTTCTAATGTGCTGCATACTGGCTTCAGTCCATACCACTTACACATAAATCTTGATTTATATATTCTCAGAAAAAGTTCAACTTATGTAACTTTTATGCTTAATTTATTGTTGTAAAGGAATAGTGCAAAGAAGCACTGACTGTTTATTTGGGGATGATGACTTGTTTATAGTGAACAGCTCTGTTTTCTTTCCCAAGAATTATGCAAAATATAGATTAACCCTTTGCATGCCTGTCTAGGATCAAAAACAAAGATCATTTATCATCCATCTAAATTTTTTAGTAAAAATGTGAAGCCTGGGTTATCAATGTATAATATATATATATATATATATATATATATATATATGGGCAGTAACCATAACAGAAAGCAAATGATCCGGAAGGTGTGGGCATGCCCAGGTAGTATCAAACAGCTAATTTGCATATGAAATAAATGTTGAATTTCTCAACAGTAAGATTGCATTTAGGGGCAATAAAGGTATGTTCACTATGTTACGACTTTTCTGGGACTTTAATATTATGTTCTAGCTTACCTATTGATCAACTAATAGCAGAAGCCACAGCGCCACAGGCAGAGCAAGCGCCAAAGCTGCAGTACCATTAATAGCTGTTACTCACCATTCTTATAGATGGCCTCATGTGAACTCATATCTGCTGCCTGCATAGAGGTCACTATACTGAACTTTCCAGGCAGCTGAGACGGGTGCTGATCTCTGCTGCTGGTGGTTTATAGTGTTTGGGTTATCAGGTTTTCCCTGACCACTGTTATGAGGCTGGAGTGGAGACCGCTCAGTGGATATTTCGTTTCCTTTCTATTGATGTGTAGGACAGATTTGCTCACTTCCCTTACCAGTGCCACAGCTAACTCAAATTTTGCCAAATGATCTGAGGATGCATTTTCATGTGAGTACAGAGAGACTTAACTCCTACATTTGTTCCTGCAGAGCCATGGCTAATTTTCTGTTTGCAGATCATGCACAGTGCCATGGAATTTTCAATTGGCAATGTATAAAACAATTCCCACATGGGTGAAACCAGAAGAAGCTGCTGCCAACAACAGAATCAACATTGGCAAAGTTTTCATCTTAACCACTTTTTTCTGACTCATCATGGCCATGGGTTTCTTATACCCCCTTATAATTCCCACCTTAAGATGTCCTTACCAGCATGACTACTAGTACCATGCGGATAAAAGTACGGACCCATACATTTCTACGGCCCCATACACACATCCGTAGTTTTTACAGATGTGTTGCTGGGCAGCAGAAAAGAGCCGCAAAATATGGAGCAGGTCCTATACCTGTCCATATTTACGGCTCCGTCAATTCATTTCAATGTATGGGTCAGTGAAAGGGTGACCTGGCCAGTGGATATTAGATTGAAACATACTGTGTGACAGTTGGATAAGATTATTGGAGTGACAATTTTTCTGGAAGTTTTTATGTGTCCTTTAACAAAAACACTATTGCAAAAAATACTAAGACCTCATGCCCAGGACCGTAGTTTTTATCCACAATTGCAGATAAAAGGATGGACCAATACATTTCTATGGTCCCATATACACATCCACAGTTTTTACAAATGTGTGTCCCAGTGGCAGAAAAGAGCCACAAAATATGGAGCAGGTCCTATACCTGTCCGTATTTGCGGCTTCGTCAATTCACTTCAATGTATGTGTCGAAAATCACGAATGACACACTAATACCAATCCACGTGTCATCCTCGCTGTTTTTACTGACCCGTACACTGCACATGGTCGTGTGCATGTAGCCTTAATAAGATGTTGAGATTTAGAACTAAAGGGTGTCCTGCCCTGTGATACTTAGAGTAACACATGTCGCACATCACAATCAGCTTGGATTTTTGGAGTGACAATGACAGTTTTTCTTTGTTGTCTAACAAAAAACACTATTTCAAAAATCACTTAGCAAATGGGAACCTGGCAGCTTGAATTCTGTAAAATAAACACACTGCTAAACCAAGATCTATGAATACACATGAATCCCCTAGTACTTTGGGAAAAAAAAAAACAAAATCATGCCTTCATGCATTGTTTACATTGTTAAAATTGAATTCATTTAATTAGCTTTTGATTTTTTTTTTTTTTTTACCAGTTCCTTTTTACTTTGTATTGAAACTGGCATCAAGCTGCTGTTGTTGAATCTATTCTTAGTATTTATCTGTATACTGTTTAAGTTATCTGGCTTCCAAAATAAATATATACTTCCATTTGCTTTAAGAAGTATCTTATAGTGTACCTCCAATTATGTATGGAAAATATGAGAGGACTAGCCATGCACTGTAATATACTGTACTTTCTGAATAAATATATACTTCCATTTGCTTTAAGAAGTATCTTATAGTGTACCTCCAATTATGTATGGAAAATATGAGAGGACTAGCCATGCACTGTAACATACTGTACTTTCTCTATGCAGTGTTTCTGTGATAGAGCTAGATAGCGACACTGGACAGACTGTGCTGCTCACTAAGCAAGGTCGTGTATGCCATATAAAACTGAACAGTTTTTTCCTTCATTGGAGGCTCAAATTTTTATATTGCCACCATCATTTTTCAGTAGGTTCAAACCACCATGCGTCTGACTTAAGATTACTTGAGGTCTAATGGAAATATGAGTAAAAACTGACTATAGTGTAAAACAATGGGGCAGATTTGATTATCCTTTTAGACAGCGTTAACCTAGGCCGTCCGAAAATGCACCAAATTTATCACAGTTTACCTTGCATAATAAATCTGGCGCATTTTCAGACACTTTTTCTAACATTATACCACATTTAGGTTAGTTTTATTTGCTGGCATTCTTTACCCTGAAACGTTTGGCTTAATATATCTATAATAAGATTCAACATTTTACGCCAAATATGCATTAGATTCTGGTGCACAATGTAGGGAATTTATTAAGACTGGCATTTCCTATGCCATTCTTGTTAAAGGTCCTTACTTGCATGAGGCGTGCCTTAATTATTAAGAGACCCCGACCACATAATAAATCAGGTGCACGCCATTGTACCAGAATGGAAATCTCCTCCAGTCAAGAACGTTCAGAAATGTCCAGTATAATTCACACCAGTTCTCTGGCATGAGATACAATAAATATATCGGGCTGTGGTGTCCCCATTTCTATCCACCCCACTCTCCACCCTGCTTCACTCACTTTCACAAAAAGTGGTGAGTGAGGTGCAGAACAAGGGATGTTGTGCTTCTTTGGTGCAGGAAATGTCATGTGCCAAAGATGTTCCACAATTACTGGCGTAGATGGGTTATTAAATTCTTCCCAATAAGCAAGAATATCGCTGCAGTCACAATAGTAAATGTGGACAGTTTATTTGTTTATCAGGATGAAATATTGGTAGGCTGAACTGAGTTTTCAATATGGTAGAAGATACAAAATATTTCAGGGCAAAGTTAGCACAAGGTTGAGACATGGCTAAAAGGCTCACAGATCCTAGTTATGTATTCCATTCAGCACTGATACATTCCTCCCATATCCACTTAACCATCAAGATGTCTTAAAGGACCAATTTAATCAGTAAGTGACCGCAAGTGTTGCTCCTATGACTCAGACATAGTCACCAAAATATTAATTTCACAAAGTGACATTTACTTGAGGGACATTTTGAAGCATTATGTAAGTGGGTAACAGTATGTAGAGCTGTTACTAAATGAGCCTATTTATTTCATCTTGACATTTCTTGTGCAAGTATTTTCGGGAACAGCTGCCACATCTGAATCCCAGCTGCAGGCCCTACATCATAATATTTTGGTTGCAAACAAATGTATTTATATGATGGTTGTTTTCCTCCTCGGGTTCTCGCGTTTATACTGTAGATGCATGACATTTTGCAGCTATTTCTACACAGCTCTCACACTACTCACTGTAATTTTATATTGGTTATGCACGTACCGACCATTCATATTGTGTATAGTTACTCCTACACATTTCCAGTAAGTCTACACCAACTTTTGAAAAATTATGTAATATAACATCATTATCACAGGCAAAATCTATTCTGATAACTCTGCAGGGGTAACAGAGGATTCTGATGTCTTCCTATCTCTTCCGTATAGGAACCATCAGTAGACGTATCCTTTTCATTACCCTCACTGAAGTTCCCTCAGTGCGTAAGAGCACATACAGTAACATACACGTCTGGACGTAGTTAATTTACAGGATACAAGCCACCACAAGCAGCACCTGTATTCTGATGATGACTCTTGTAAGAAAGTGGCTGAGGATTAAAGGATTTCAATACAAATTCAAGCAAATTGGCCAGATCGATGCCCGCTTCTTTTGTTCTCAGGGGAAATGCATAGCACCATGTCTGACTACATATTTGTACTCTCTTTCTTTTTAGCAGTCCAATAGAGATGAATGGAGCATCAGCATGCATTATCAGCCTAACTGTCTATTCATAAACATGATTTGTGTTCTCTCGATCCATAGGGGTCTCATTGGTGAGACTCCTACTGATCATACACTTATCAGTTGTTATATGGATAGGTAGTAAGTGTAAACCTGCGCTAGGCAACCTGTAATAGAAGTATAATGATTTTACAATGCATTGCAATACATTAGCTTTGCAGTGTATTAGAGATTAGACCCCCTGGGTACCCCTATGGATACCACATGGTACCATTACGAAGTACTATTTGTCCCAAAAAAATAAGGTCTTGATATGAAAGGTAAACAGAAAAATAAATAGGGCTATGGCTTTTGGAAGGTGGGGACTAAAAAAAGGAAAATCGAAAAATGGTTGTTGTGGGAAGGGGTTAGTAATCTTATGAACAAATTAGATGATATATCAGCATTACACTCGTGGTTTAGTGAAAGTTTTAGTGAAAGTCAAATCATTATGAGAAAAGAATATACAGTACTTCTGGCAACTGATAGGATGAAGACATAGTTCTCACATAACCAGTTTGCTTTTATCCATGCACCATTTATTCTCAATAGGTCTATGTCAATGGTTAGGTGAGACATTGCTATGTTAACAGCCAGGACAGGACAATGGAAGTATAAATGCAAAAGGGGCCCATACTTGACTGTAAATTGATATTCTATTGGAAGAAGTTTTTCAATCATAAAAACTTTACCTGGCATCCATTCTGGAATTTTTGAATATGCGTAAATTTTATCAGACTGTATGCAACATTTATATATGTCCTGTTATAACACAGAGTCATACATTTGCCATAGAAGATGTAAAAGCATTAGTGGACATTGGTGATTATTATTTTTTCTATTAGGTTTATTTATTCTTTGTTATTGTGATAATTCTTAGTAATGTAAATTTGATACATATATGTAATGCATCAGGAGCCATGTGACACACTCACTCTGATTTTAGATGGGTCCCATTTCATCCCATGTTTATTGTGAGAAAGCAGGGAAACAGCAAAAGCAGCCATATTGTTGATCCTATCCACAAGATAGGTTATCGGTATTTGATTTGTCAGGGTTTGACACCTGGACCCCATACAAATCAACTTTTGGAGCAGCCTTCAGGTGCTGCAATTCCCCTGAAAGCACTACTATGCAGTGGATGGTGCTGCACCCCTATATATTAGAAGCTTATGGCATCTGGAAGCTGCTCCAACAGCTGACCTGTGTGGGGTCTGGGTGTTGGAACCCGACAGATCATATACTGATGACCTATCTTGTGGTCATCTTTATGAAAAAAAACAATTTGGTGCTGGAAAGCCCCTTTAATAGGAGAATAAACATCACTGTGGCCACAAACTTATGCAGGAATAATCATTTTTTTTTATCTATATGCAAATGTGTCTAATTTGCCAGTAGAGTCATAATTTGTAAATCATTATCTATGTAAATATTTGTATATCAATATATATTTTGCTCTATTACTCATGTCTGTGGGGTGTGTTTACTGCTCACCCCTATTGATATGTTTTAAGTAATGCTACAATAGAAACGTCTCAGTACACAGTAGGTCACACACTCCAATGTGACCCAAATATCCGTTGTCCAATCAGAATGTTCTAGATATTATTACATCATCAGTAAATTATTAATCACTCATTCATCATTCATCAGTTTAAAGGTGGTGTCATGTCATAGGAAATCTCTATATTAATATTTGACAGGTTTTCCTTTGTTGATGTCTTAGCTCATGAAATATACATAGCACACATTTTATACAATATGAAGCAGTAAGTTATATCTAAATTTTAATCATTGTAATGGATGCTTCTACATAAAGCAAGCAACAATAAGTGCTGCATGCTCTAGGGGTTCATGTATTGAAAGTTTTTGCAAGAAGAGACGTTATATTTTACAGCCTTTAGGTGTCACTGTTGCTATTGCTATCTATGTATAGTTTCAAACACTAAAATACTGAACTGAAACATGTTTGAACAGTGGGTTTTATGAGTCAAATAGGCTACTGTACTACTGTACAGTAATGAAATATAATGGAGCTTCCAGTTAAATAAAATGTAATGTAAGAAGTAAGAGTATTCATAGTTCATCTGCTGCACCTATGTATGTCCAAGAATGTTTGATTAACTGCTACACCTGAGCATTCTTATTAGTGTAGTAAATAGCACGCTTCATTAGCGATTTATTTTCCTTTCATGACTATGCACACCATCTGTTTCCTATCTTTGGTGTTTGCTAAAATATGATTTATATTGTGTTTGAATCTGAATTCTAAATAACATGCTCTTAAAATCAGACTGCATTATTTTGAGTAACGGTCTGTGTTAGGCTACACATTTGCAGATGGAAGCTGTATCAACTGGCTTTGTAGTTAAATATAGAAAACAATGGTGCTTGCACGCAAAAAGGGTACGGTTCTGTTATTACAACTGTATCAGTACAAATTAAAATAGCTGGGTGGTTCTTTGATCCTAAAGCAACCACAGACGTGCATTGTATCCATAACAGTTGTACCTTTTGTTAGTACAGTTTTAGTAGTGCTGAGTTTGTCAGTTTGGCAGTGCTGAGATTGTCTCATATAATCTGTGATTTTACAGATTACTGAAGATAATCATGCTACATATTTTAAAATAGAATGTAATCCTTTTCAATTAAAATGTAATTGAATGTAATAGTTCATGTTTACTGTATATATTGATATAAGTGTCATGCTTAGGTGTACACTAAAATGACTCCAAAATAAATAAAAAATGCAAAATTTCATATAGCTCCATTAATGTAAAAATGAAAAAGTTATGATAGTAGACGATGGGGCAAAAATAGTCCTTACTAAAATTTGTTGTTTTGTGTAAGCAGCTTTAATGAAGAAGTTTATTATTTATATTGCAGCAAAAAAAAAAAAGTTGCAAAATAATACACAGGCTCGAGACTAAAACTGAAAATTGAGCCAACCACGGATCTCTGCTTTCCTACAAAGTTTCCCATACCTGACTGTTAAAATGATATTGATCACTGATGTTCTCTAGTAGACTATAGCTGAAGCGAGAACTGGGCTGGTATGAGCCAATTGTGAGCAAGTATATGAAACAAATGATAACTTTTTGCATGATACTGATAGCACACCATTGAAGATGAGACTCAGAAATGGTTAATATATATATATATATATATATATATATATATATATATATATACTTATTTTTCTGTCTACTTGGTTACAAGTGCAGTGGCCAGATCTTGCTTCGAAAATGTTTTGTGTGGAAAACCTATTGTATAATCATAATACTTTGTTTTCTAAACTATTTTAAGCACATTTTAATGTTCCTTTGAAACATATCAATTGACAGAGACCCAGATGCTATAAATTCCATGTATTGTTCAGCCCTATTTAATGTGGCGTGTGACTAGAAGTCTTTCTTCTTCCTTTTATGATCTCAGTTCTTCCATGACTGAAGTAGGTAGCACAGTTTTCTTTATAGAACGTAGTTGTCAGTCTATTACCATATAGCCATTTACCATGATTGGATGCTGTTAAGATCAATGGCTTTAAAACGTCTGATGTGTTTTTGTGATGCCGAAACTGACAATTAGATGGCAACAAAGGTTGCAGACTTTATGTGGCATTTCACCTGCGTTAAACACTACAATTACTATCCTAGAAGGTCAAGCAATATCATTGAAAAAAAGACAATATTTTCAGAATATATAGTTTTAACACTGATAAACACTGGTAGTAGTATGGGTTGCATTGGACATCTTAAAGGGGTGTTCTAGGATAAAAATATTGATGATCTATCCAGGGCAGGTCATTAATATCAGATGAGACTCTGACTCCCACCCACTGATTAGCTGTTCTTAGCAGAGAATGGAGAAGGAAGCAGACAGCTCTGCTCTCTGCATAGTGGCAGAACTGATTCCCAAATTATCTTGGTTGCCCTTCTCTGCACTCTCTCTAGTTCAGTTACGTCTTTCCTGTACACAGGGGCCCAAAATTGTGCACAATACAGTAGTCTGTGTGTCTGTACTAGTGATTTATATAGAGTCATAACTATGTTCTTGTCATGAGCACTTATGCCTCCTTTGATGTATCTCATAATTTCTTTTGCCTTGGCAGAAGCTGCCTGGCACTGGTCACTTAAGGTGAGCTTACTAGCCACTAAAATCCCAAGTTTTTTTCAGTGACAGTCTAACCCAGTAATTTACTATTAAGTATATAATAATATATATTTGCCAAGTCAGTTGTCAAGTTCATACAACTAAAATATCATACGTTGAATTTACTATGCCAGCTTTTATATACTTGCAACATTTTATCCTAGTGCGGTTGTCTCATCCAAACAATTTCTGTCCATATCCGCTATCAAAGTGTATGGATGTCAAAGAGGGAGATCACCCATTTAGAACCCCCATTTATGTTCCAGAATAGTGAGCTACTGACAACCAGCAATGTTTTCGTTGACAGACCTCAGCCGTCCATCTGTTACATGAATGGCCATTAATCTATATGTCCGTCATTTAGTACTACATTTACCATGTGGCAAATGCATCATGCTCCAGCAAAATCAGCTGTTTATTAGGGTCTATGGACTCATGAAAGGTTCCAGTAGAAAGCACATGCACTGTAATCCTTTACTACTTAAACAAGAGTGTCATGAGGTTAGATACACATAAAATAACAATGCGGTCTTAAATATTTTTACATATGATTTTTGAAATCCATGTCATTTCTCGCTGGCAGCCCTGTGGAAAATGCTGTGAGAGGCTATGAAATCTTGTATAACCATTCAGCTATTTGTCAGTGTAATTCCTTAAAGGGGTATTCCCATGAACATAATCATATTTATATTTGTAGATAATGCAAAGGTAAAGATTTTTGCAAATATAAGTAGCTAAAAATTCTGCAGAGTTTTAAAGATTTTCTCTAACTATGTTAGTGGTGACAGCCTGTTGTCTTGATCGGTTGCCAATGGCTACGACCACGTATACAGAAACTTTCTATGGTCTGGAACTTGTGAGGAACCCAGCCATGACTTTCTTATTGTAGCTGGGTTATCAGGCAGGGACATTACATGTATTAGAAGATATCCCGGCCACAATAAAGCAAATCATGGCTGATTTTCTGACCTTAGAAAGTTCCTGCATTCATACACTGGCAAGCGATCAAGACAACAACTCGTGACCACAAGATATTTAGAGAAAATCTTTAAAACTCTGCAAAATTTAATTACTTATATTTGCAAAAATGTTTAACTTTTAATTATCTACAAATTTAAAAAGGGTTATGTTCGTGGGAATACCTCTTTAATGGGTTTATGCATGTGAGAAGCATAATTGATTTCATACTTGGAAGTGCAATTCAATGACTATGATTTTGTATGAACAAATACCAATAAAAATTTGAAAGATCCACAAAATAAAAACTATATTTGGGTCATGTATCAATAGTTTTATTCAGAGGTGTAACATGAAGCTTCTGGGCCTCAGTGCAAAATCTGTATTAGGTCATTTATAGTACTAGTCTTCTTGTATTGGAAAAGGATACCTTATGGGCCCTCTAAGGCTTCTGGGCCCAGGTACAATCACACCCTCACAAGTTACTCCGCATTGCCTTAACTGATGTCCTTAAATTATCACTAACTTTGCAACAAATGTTGCATAAATCAATAGCACATTGTGTGTAATAGAGGAAGAATACTAGTTCTGAGTATTAAGCTGTATGGCATAGTTTGCATTTTAACAGGTTAAGCTCTCAAGGTTATGTATTCTTTAAACAGTATTAAAGCACACTTCAAATACAGTATGTTTTCAATAGAGGTGAACTTTAGTTTGCACCAAGTTGTCATATGTATACTTGGAGAAAACTAGATATACTGTACTATATGTTGAAACATTTGGCTGTATATAGACAGTGTTTAGCCATACCCTAACTATCGGGGATGTTGTTATCTGAAGAATAAAATCTAACTTTACACATTCAAGTCCTTTATGTTCATAATAGACTATCTTTGAAACTTTATGATTTTGAATTCAGAATCTATCTATCTATCTATCTATCTATCTATCTATCTATCTATCTAATTATCTATCTATCTATCTACCCCATAAACCTCATTGTATTGTATTGAATTTTAGTTGCTGTTTGTCTCTAGATGATTTGTAATATGGCTGCCTGTTTCTACATAATGATGTCATGTTGTTAATAAAGTTAATTTAAAAAAAAAAAATCAACAAAACAACCAAACAGAGGATATGCAGGAAGAAGAATAATGTCTATTTAAAGTTATGTTAAAGGGTATTTTTCCCTATGAATCCAATACTACAGGGTCAAAGTAAATATTTAATGAATAGTTTCAACTTTATTTTTTTATTTTAGAGCAAAAAAAAAAAATGGTATTCAAGCATGCACGTATACGCTAAAGCTTTATTTGAAGACACACAGTATTTTAATGGTTATCATAACCACCCACAGGACTACTTTCATTCAAATCTGTTTGATGGAGACTTTCTGTTCTGTGAGACTCCATAAACAATGTAATAGGAAAAAAAAAACTATCAGCTAAAAGCAACCAAAACAATTTCAAAATGTCAGTGCTTTAAAATGATTGTTTGGCCTCTTATACACATTGCTTTATTTTCTTGTTTTTATAAGTGTCATTATAGAAATGTCAAATGCAGGTCACAGGAAGGGGCAGACTATCTTGGTTGGCAACTTTTAAAGGTAATAGATGTATCACACCTACCTAAACATATATTACATTACACTAGTTTTTTGAGCAAGATCAATACAAATAATAGTTGCTGTATTTTCAGAAAGAATTTACGTTTCAAAGTATTTTGATCCTAAATACAGTTACTTCACTGTACACAGTACTAAATCTATTGCCACAAATGTATGACTATGTCTACAGTGTATTTGCTATTGGGAGGAATTTAAACATGCATAAATACACTTTAAGAACTTGCTACAACATATCAAAGATTCAGACTTTTAAGTGCTTTTTACTGGTCTTGATTCTTGAATCTTTTCCTCACCCCAAAGGGGGTTGCCCGACTCATTTACAATAAAGCATAAGGATATTGATAGGAAGTGAGTGTGGTGTAAACCTAAATAAATAAAACATAACTCACCTTTTAAGTGTGCCCTACAGGGGCATCATCATGTCTGGTCTGGCAAGAACCAGGCTGCCAGCTCTGGAACTGGGCACATAAAATATGAGTTAAGTTTTTTAAAGTAGGTTTTTATACCATGTTCTGTCTTTATGCTGTTTTTAAAGTCTGAATACTACCTTAAATTATGCAGTCAGAAGAACTCTTTAGAGATGTGATTTACTGTTCCATTACTGTAAAATATAATGTAATTTTTCATAACACATTCACAACAAAAAATAAGCAATTTAACAGTTTGTTTTTTTACAGTAAAAAAATCTACCCACAATGTTCTGTTAATGTCCGTAAAAACCCATTGCAGCATTGCAGTTACTGTTATGTCATGGAAATGGGTCACTTAAAAATAATGAACTGTAAAATATACCATAAGCATGTACAATGAGAGTGTTGTAAATTGGTGCAGAGTTGTCAGCCTTACATGAGCCCATAAAATCACTGGGTATAACTATATGGTGACATAGTTAGTGAAGGTGAATAAAATAAAAAGGGTCTTCAAACTCAACATATTATTAGGTGGAAAAGTGCCGTATTGATCCTGAGGACACCAGTATTCTTTATGTACAGTACTTGTTCTTTTTGGAATATCAGTTACTATAAATATAAGATAATTAGATATCTTTGCTATAGATAAATACATACATTGATATTAGATAAGTAGATATATACATAGCAAGATACATACATTATAAATTAAGAAAATCAACTATGTCAGCTTTTTTGGTGGTGCCCAGCTCAGTAGGCTGCACTATCCTATAATGCACAAATAGGTATACCATTGTATTGTATTGTATCGGCCCCATAGGAGTCTATGGACATACACCACAAGTTGTTATTCCAGCAGATACATTAACTGCACCACTGCAAAAGCAATGTGAATAAACCCTTCAATAGATTATGTGTCATAAAGTGGTAACTATATTTTTAAAACAAGCACAAAATTTAATTTTTAAAACACAAAGTTTGTTCTTGAAAATAGCTGTGTTTATCAAAGAACACTGTAAATGAAACATTAGGTTTTCTTATAAATATTGCACATGAATATATGTGCGTGGTTATGTTTTGTTTTATAGCTTGGCTTAAATATTTAGATCTCAAAGAACATCTGTTTCTTGAGAAATGTATTATACCCTTATTATGCTGTCATTAACTAATAAACCACAGTAGAGTAAAAAAAGTTGAAGTCCCATTAAAGTAATGTGTTAACAAGCGTTTATTTATAGGACATACAACTACTGCTGCTATAAATACAGTATAAGCTTAAAAATCCCAGCAATATTTGAATTGTATATGTATATTTTATATCAGTTATTTGCTTTACTATATTTGCTGTAGTTGGGGGTGATGAATGGTTTATGTGCTATATGTATATGTGTTGTCTTTGTAGATTTGTAGATTTTCCCACTTATTTGTTATTACTATATATTATTACTCAAAAATCTTACCTTTTATAATACTAGCAACTTTTTATATAAATGGATCTAAAGAGAGCAACAAGACCAATTTATGATTCCTTGGACCCCAGTTATCTGGATAGCCTGGGCAGAGATGCCTTGGACCTATAACTTATGACAGGAATCTGACTACATCTGTCCTTGACGCGTAGATTTCACTTCTGGCTCACAGGACATTCCCCAGTGATGCACCAAAACTAGAGGCTGGAACCTCTTGCTAATTCTGGCTCCTCTTGCAACAATGTACAAATGGAATAAGATCGGCGCACAAAGCAACAGACCTAATAAATCAGCCCCAACATTTCTTTCTACTGTTGGCATTTTCTGATTGTTTGTAAACTAGAGGTTACATACAGTATAGCTTAGTGATGGACATATTATTATGGACATAGCTCTGCTTTATTGTGCACACAAGTAGATCAACTGATAAATTATACAAAGATCACTGCAGCAGTCACACACACAAACATGCCACTGCAGCAAACGGTAATTATTATTATTTTTTTTTTTTAATCTCACTTTGCTTTATTTCACTCCAATACTGTTCAGTACTTCTCTGTAATCTCGTCCATGACACTAAGCAAATGAGAGTTCCTAAACAGAATGGGGGTTATTTATCATTCCATACTTTTCGCAGGTGCGCCTTTTTTTTAGACTAGTTTTACTGTGATGCCTGTTTATGATGTAGGTGCACGTTCTTGTTAAATTTTGTGCACACGTTAGTTAGTTTAGATGCGCATTTTTTTTGGTCATGTGCACTTTGCCCCTTTTTGGTTAAAAAGGTACAAAAAAGGTTCAACTGCCTTTGTAAACTGATGGCTCTTTTACGCTGCCCATGGACTAGAGTGCATTTGCACCTATTTTGCACCCTTTTAAAAAAGGCGCCACGCCTCCTTTTTCTCGCCAAAAAGCAAGTGACAAAAGCAAGTTGCCAAAAGTGGCAAGAGCAGCATTACAGCATGAAAAGAGGCGCAAATGCTTCATAAACATAGTGTAGTGCAGAAAAAGACCTTAAAAAGGCGCAATTTACGCCAAAAAAGGTGCAGGTAGCTTGATAAATGTACCCCAATGAATCTTCTGTTTTTTCCATGTACTGTCTATGAGAAAAACTATAGCAGCCAGTCTCTGTCTATTAGCTCAGAGACTAACCGAGACTAATCTATCTATCTATCTATCTATCTATCTATCTATCTATCTATCTATCTATCTATCTATCTGTGTGTAGCAAGGGAGTTACATGGTTAGGTATTATGCCCCTCTGGGATAACCCTCTGTTTCCCCAATTGCTTACTTATTTGCAGACTCATATATATATATATATATATATATATATATAGTGTACGGCAATTTCCCTATTCATCAACTTCACACATGATAGCTGAAAAGTCACTTGAAAAAATAGTCAATTCACTATAATACTGTTATAGTTGGAATAACCACTTTGTCCAAAGACCACTCCAGGGCTGTTACAGCCTAACCACCTGTCAAATGGCTGTACTTAGTGAACAGACTATGGCTGCTGGCAGACTGTAGGGCAAATGTTCACCAGCTCTACTTGCTATTTTCATACTTCTGCTGTGACTAAAGGAAGTATTTTTTTATATATTACTGTTACTACATATTACACATCAATAGAAATTTCTTATTGACATGTCTTAATAACATTTGCACAGACATAACAGTATAATGTAAGAACCTAGGAGCTGGTGTGAGAAGAACCCAAAATGTACCTAGATTTTTAAAAGCCTAAAATGTAGAGTGTAAACATATTGCTTTGTGATGTATCGCAAGAAGGGGAACTCCATGAGCAGTTCAAAGTACAGTAAATGCATGTTTATTTGTCTATCAGTCGTAAGTGCAGTAATTTTCCACCTCTTCATCTGTTAACACCCTTCTGCTATCATGCAGTGGATACAGACAGTGCTTTTACAGCATATACATAAAACATGCATATATACATTACGTATAACATCATCAATCACGAGCATTCAAAGTGTAACATGAAATGACAATAAAAATGACATTTCATAAATGAGATTTCTCATAAAAATCCATCTGATTGGGTAAAGTCATAAACAAGTATAAGTCAAAGGTACATGCAAGCATATTTCAGCACAGTCTGTATGACATGCATTGGATTTCTTCATCCTCTAATGAAGGGGTTAAATATTATGTCTTACTGGACTTATCCTTATGGATTTGCAAATGTTAACATTATGTATTTGTATTAAAAACTTTGCAAGCCACTATAAACTTGGCTTTTTCATTGCTTTTACGATTTGCTTTGAATAAAGATGTATATAGTGCATTTATTTAAACACAGATTATAGTGTTTGGCTTCAGTTCAACTTCTTAATTTATATGTTTATGTGTGCAAATGTCTGTTTTGCTAGAGTCGCATGCAATGATTCCACACACGCTTGCCAGGCCACGATTTTCACAGATGCATCAGTTTTCAATCTATTTTAATGTGTCTTGGCATTCTTCAGCAGTGTTTGCTATACTACAGCTGCTCTGAAGAAGTAGAAACAACACTTTCACTAATGCAGTGCTACTGGGAGATGAACCAGTAAAACTGTTCTCTAGCAGTTTTATATTGTATTCTTAACGGGATTTTTTTTAATTATTTTTTTATAGATTGTGAACGCTGTCCAACTGACCTTCAGAGTCATAAATCAACTTCTCCTAACCTTTAAGAAAAGATTGCGTTTTCTGCCCTAGCCCTGTATATAAATATTCATGCCAAAATTAAGTGAATTGTTGCCACCAATATCCTACTTAGAGCTCAAGTACAGGGTTATTTAAATAATTTTTGCAACTTTTTTTTTGGTGACACATAGGGCTTTATGTTGATGTTATTTCTATTTTTACATGTTTTTTTCATTTACTTTATATCCGAGGAAATGTAAACAAAAAAAATGGGAAGACTTGTCTGTTTTTCACAAGTTTCATTTATTTTTTAATAACATGAAGTGCTGCTAAAAAAAAATAAAAATAAAAAATAGTTTTTCCTCTTTGTAATTTTTATGTAGGTGACACATGGTGTTCTGTCACTGAGGGCTTGGCTAGAACCTGTGATGTAGGCGTGGTATTGCCTTTTTTTTATTTTAACATTGTTTTCCCCCAGTAGGTCACAATATTACCTGTAACTGAGGCTGATCAGGCTTTAGAATTCAGCAGCTTCTACAGTTCCCAGCCCAGGTGGTTCACGTGACCGCTGGGTAGGATCCACATCACGGAGGTTCCTATAGCTGTGTACACTACAAAAGGTAAGGCAGGGACGATAATAAACTGTCCCTAGCCTTTCTATGCGAGGACTGGTTATAGTTACAACTGGCTCCCTGGTTCTGCAGCAGCATAATTTCAGGTAAGGGTTAAGAGTGGACCGTCCAGACATATATAGGCAATGTGTGGTTCAGAGCCAGTTAAAGTCAAGAATCCCAGTAGATCCCAAATTATCGCTGGTTGAAGTGGAGCTACGTATTTTTTCAGCCTTTACTTCAGCCAGTATGCAGCAGAACACATGTAGCTGACAGTGTTCAGGGAAAGGAGAAAGGTTTCTCATTCTTCTGTCCCTGTTACTTCAGATAACCCCAGGGAAGGAGGTACCATGACCTTTTGTTTATAATATCAACCCCCCAAATAGCAGTCAGAGAGCATGCTTGCCATTTAACCCCCAGCAAGTGGTTTTACAGTAAAAAGGAAAAATAGACATTTTTTTTCCCTTGTTAATGAAAAAAATAAAAAACACACAATTGCTATTGCTACATCCTTAACTGCCCCTCTCATCTCACCTCTCTAAAACAAAAAGTAATAAAAACTAATCAAAAGGTCATGTGTACCCGCAAAATACAAGGTCTCACAAAGCTACATTGAAATAAAATTTAATAAGATGTGTAACATCCTTGCCCGTTCGGACTTCAGCGCCATTCTCCGGCCACATGCCACTGCGAAGCATGTCTGTCTATGATTCCTTGCTTTAGGTTCTTGTCTGAACACTGTTCTATTCCCTCACCTCTATAATTCATTTTCCACCACACCCATCTCTTACACCTTTGTTTCCCTCTGATCCTCAATCACATCCTTACTTGTGTGATTGACATCTTTCCTTCCAATTAAGTCTGGGGCGGGTTCTTTCTTCCTATATATATAGTTTTCCCACCCTCACCTTAGTGCTTGCTATTTGCCTTTCTGTGCATGCTGGCTCTACACTGTTCCTATTTGTATTTACATTTCTGACATTTGGCTTTTCTTGTTACTACGCTCTCTGATTTTGTACTGTGCTGCTCGACTGGTTCCGACCCCTTGGCTAGCTGACCTCCCTTTGTTGTTGTTTGTCTTGTCTTTGTTCTGTGTCATCACCTATATCCTAAGAAGGGATTGCCGCCCACTTGTCCTGTGACGCCTAGGCATTGAGGCAAGTAGGCAGGGACAGGGGACGGGTTCATCTTAGGACTCACTTTCTTGTCGTTCCCCTCCTCCATAGGTTCACCAGCAGCTACAGAGGAATTGCTCTTCTAGCAATTCCATAACAATATGAAAGCTTAAATGCAGAGTGGGATAAAATGTTATTGGTTTAAGTCTAAAATGCCTTAAGTCGATAAAGGGTTAAAATGCACATAAGGCACGAGAGATATGTGCCAACAATATTTACTTGAGCCATAAATTCAAAATCTGTAATAAATAAAGTGACATTTTCGGCAGGGATTTTGAAATTTTAATGTGACTGGGGTTAAAAGTGACACAGGTGGTAAACTACTTATATGGAATACCTTTTGTATAAGACATCTGATGAAATATGGCATGATTATTTTTTATCTTTTGTCATTTTGGAAAAACCTCTATATGTCCCAATATAAATATGCAGACTTATCGAGGTACGATAGAGTAACACAGTCACTGTATTAGTGTGCCATACTTTAAGTACTCCTAAATACTTGCTAGTAGGTTAATATACTTCTTATTAAATTGGCTCTAGCATATTTGCGTAGCTGAGGAGTTAAATAGTGAGCCCTATCAGGTGTCAGGACTGATGCCTGATGACAATTTCTATATTGTGCTGCTGAATATACTGGTGCTATATAAGGACAATGAATATATAATGGCATGATGTAATGAACTCTCAGTACAGAGCTGCAAATAACTGTTCAAAAAAATTAATAAAAAATATGTCCACTTTTAGGCTAAGGCTCCACGTTGTGGTAACGCATCATTTTTCATGTTGCAGAAATGCAACAGAAAAAATGCTGCATTTTACAGTAACAGCAAAGTGAATGAGATTCTGGCTAATCCCATCCTCACCTATGGATATAATAGACTAAGGCCCCACGTTGCGGATACGCAGCTTTTTTTGTTGAAGATTTTGTTGCGGTTTTTTGAACCAAAGCCAGGAGTGGATTGAACAAAAGGTAGAAGTATAAGTACTTTTATATATTTCCCATTCCTTTTGTAGCCATTCTTGGCTTTTGCTAAAAAAAAAAAAAAAAAAAAATCTGCGTTTCCGCAACGTGGGACTTTAGCCTAAGGGAACAAAAAACACAGAAAAAAAAAGGCAGCAAAAAATGCAATAATAAATCATGGCCTCTTCACTGCTTGAGCATGGTGCTATGCATTGTATATTGACTATGCTTGGTATTGCAGCTCAGCCCCATTTACCTAAATAGAACTGAGTTGCAGCATGGCCATTTAGTCCATCAAAATAATAGTCCCCCAAAAAAACTTTAAGCAGCACTTAACTTCTCATATTAAATTAGAATATCTTTGAAACATTCATTTATTTCAGTAATTAAATTAAAAAAGTGACCTCCTATATTTTCTAGATTCTTTACACACAGAGTGTTCTATTTCAAGTGTCTTTTTTCTGTAAATGTTGATTATGGATTACAGCTAATGAAAACCAAAATCTAAGAAAATTAGAATATTGTAAAAAAGTTCAGTATTGTAAATTCAGTGTGTCACCTGCCAAGGTTTCCTAGGCCTTTAAATGGTCCCTCAGTCTGGTTCAGTAGGACACACAATCATGGAAGACGTTGATTATGAATTGAATTACTGAATCTCTGAAATGAATGAACGGTTCAAAGATATTCTAATTTATTGAGATGCATCTGTATATAATATACGTATATAAGTATAATAAATATATACATTTAGAAAAGATCCTGTAGTTAGAGTATACTGTATATTGTACCTGAGTACATTTGACAGGCTTGTCAAACACATTACATCAGTTTAGCTGAGTTGCTATAATGGAGGACAGTGCCCGATACTGTAGAAATACTACATTTTTCAGAAGGCAAATCTGTTTATTCAGCTTTCCTTTTTCTAATCTTTCAATTTGTTCAAAGATCAGGAATCAAGTAGAGTAACATAAATGCAATAGCACATTGAATATCTGGAAGGGTGCAAATACTTTTCAGAGCACTGTAATAGTAAGGAGTTAAATTACAGTCTGTAGCACATTTCAGTCCCAAGCAATAATGCTTTATGGTTAAAAAGCACATTGGCGACAACAAAGTGGAAATGTCATCTTCTCTTCCAGCATCTCACCCTCATCCCTCCTCCACAATGAACTGCTCTAAGCTGCCTTCTGCTCCTGCTGTGAGCCCTCTGAGTGCAAAGTCACTTAGTATCAGCATAAAATAGTGTAAATGAATGCAAGAATGCTGTCTGCTACCAACACCTTTTAATAAGGCCAGAAGCCACACACCCAGCATCAGACAAAAAGGCTAAGGACTAATATAGTTCATCACATCATCACATTACGTACCTGACAAAGACTTCCACAAACAGAAAAACTGAGCTGAAAGTTGCACATATCACCTAAGCGCAATGGATCAGATTTGCTATTGTGGTTTCGACTGGTGTAAATGTGACACATCTTTGTAATAATGTGGCGCATCTTTCCTGCAACATGGCTCATTTCTTTTGGGCTAAAAAATTTTTATTTGCTAGATATGTGAGTGTGGATTCTCAGACAAAAAGAGGCATGGCTTAAATGCACCACAATACGCCAAAATTTGTTTTCTATTAATCTGACTCTAAGTAAGCCAACTAGAAGGAGGTATAAAATTAGATGAGAGAGTCTAAAGATACATCAATTTGACATTCAGCATTGGCCACTGTGGTAAATCTGGAGTATTTTCAAACTGCCTGTCTGAGTTTACACGGTCTATTAGTACATCTGGACCAATGTGTTAATGCCCAGATTTATAGCTAGAAAGTGTACAGAAGGCTCCTCTACCACATAGAAAACACCAGTTATACAATTGACACTTGGTAGGTAGGAACTAGAGATGGACGAACCTCTAAAGATCTGTTTTGGGTTTTGTTCAAGGATTTGTTTGGGTCACGAGTCAGAGTTTAAATTGGCTTGACCCTTATGTGACGCATACATTTGTTATTTTTGTGTTTTCGTTTTTTACTTCCTGTAATTTTGAAGAAGAAAAAAATTTCTTTGAATTACCATATTTTGATATATGTAAATTTTTTTTATATTTCAGTGGACGGATGAAACTGTGTTAGATGTCTTTTTTTGCCAAACAATATGTAGTTTTTATTTATACAATGGTGGGGAATGTATGAGGTTTTGGTCACTTTTTATTCCATTTTGTTAGGGAGGCAAAATCCTGTTATGACGTTTACCGTATGGGATAAATGTTTTTATTCTTTAATAGTTTGTGCATTTTCGGACTTGTATGTAATCTAGGGAAAGGAGTGGGGGATTTATACTTTTAGATTTTTTTTTTAGCACCACCCCCAGGGGGCTTGAACCTGTGGTTTTCAAATCACTTGTGCCATAGACTGCTATACTACTGTATTACTACTATATTTCGGTCTATGACGGATTCACTATGTAACTATTGAAGCTGCAAGTCCCTTTCCTAGGCTGTCATTAAGTCAAATTTGACGGCAGGAGGTGGGGCATTCAGTTCACTATATATGAAGGAAAGGAAATTTCTATCTGTAGCTCTGTAGTGACACATTCTTTCAAAGTTAGTAGCAGTGATTATAGGATTATTGATATTTTCAAAAAATGAAAAACTTAACTTACTGCCCTGGCTAGGTTTGGGAATAGCTGGATGAGTCGAATAGTACTATATAAAATGCTGATCCTTCCAAAAATTCTTTATTACTTACGCAATCTAGTGGTCCCTATTCCTCACCATGTCTTTAATGACTTCCATAAACAAATGTCTAGCTTTATTTTGGGTAAACGTAAGCCAAGAGTTGCTTTTTCTATACTGACAAAGGATAGGGCTCACGGAGGGATGGGAGTTCCCAATTTGTATGGCTTCCACACCGCTATTGTATTGGGACAACTTAGATATTGGCTCACTACTAGCCATGATAAGCTGTGGCCTACTATGGAATCCCATTTAGCACAGGTGACCAACTGGAAGGACCGTTTGCTTTCTTTAAGGGGCTCAGGTGGCATGCCGTCTTCTACACCCCCTGCAGTTGCTGCCACTATGGCAGCTTAGGATTCGCTATGCGCTGTTAATGACAGTTCTAAAATGCTTTGAAAACCATGTGTATAAAAATCTGTGAATTTTCAGTTCTTGTATCACACCATGTCTGATGAAGGGAGCTAGCTAGTACTCCTGAAAGCTTACCTATAAATATACTCAGTTAGCCTCTAAAAGGTATCGCCTGATTTCTTCACTCTTCCAGTTCTATACCTAGGGTGTCTTTCAATACTCCTCTGTCTGTACCCTCACATAAAATACCCCATATATCTCTGGACGTATGGAACAGGTGTGGAGTCTGGTCTGTTTCTGATTTATATCTAGACAAGGGCCTGGCACCGTTTGTAATGCTTGGGGAAAAATTCGGCCTTCCTGCGTCTGAAGAATTTACATATAATAGATTGGTCTCTTATCTGAATAAGCATCCCTCACAGCAGCAGATTCTCTTGTCACAGCTGGCAGTCGATCTTTTAGCTCTATCCTCTCCCCAATCTGTTGTCAAGACTAAAACGCTTTATAAGGCCTTGATTCTGGATTGTACCTTCCAGAAGACTAAATCAATCCTGCAGTGGGAAGACGATCTTGGTTTCCAGTTTGATGTACATCAGTCGCGCGAGGCGATTCAATGGGCGAAATGCTCCACTGTGTGTGCATCTCACTGGGAACAGTTTAGCAAACTTCTCTTGCGCTGGTATTACCCCCCCCCCCCACTCCACCTGGCAAAATTCTATCCTAACTGCACACCTTATTGCTGGAGAGGTTACGGCGAAGTGGGCTCGCTGTTTCATATTTTTTGCCATTGCCTGACTATACGCCCCTTTTGGTCCTCAGTCTTTTTCCTGATTAATAGACTTTTTTTTTTGTTCAGATCTTGTTCCCTCCCCTGGGTTAGCCTTGCTGTTGCTTGGCATTCACTTGGTTCCGCACAGTAATAGCACTGTTATATGTCAGGTCCCTGGAGCCGCGAGATTGTTGATAGCCTGCAAGTAGAAGACCGACACCTGCCCATCCTTGTCTGAACTGATATCAATAGTGACTACTAATTGCCAATTTGAACAGATGTACACACGTGAACAAAATTGTTGGTACCCCTCGTTTAATGAAAGAAAAACCCACAATGGTCACAGAAATAACTTGAATCTGACAAAAGTAATAATATATAAAAATTCTATGAAAATGAACAAATGAAAGTCAGACGTTGCTTTTCAACCATGCTTCAACAGAATTTTTAAAAAAAGAAAACTCATGAAACAGACCTGGACAGAAATGATGATTCCCTTAACTTAATATTTTGTTGCACAACCTTTTGAGTCAATCACTGCAATCAAACGATTCCTGTAACTGTCAATGAGACTTCTGCACCTGTCAACAGGTATTTTGGCCCACTCCTCATGAGCAAACTGCCCCAGTTGTCTTGAGTTTGAAGGGTGCCTTTTCCAGACGGCATGTTTCAGCTCCTTCCAAAGATGCTCAATAGGATTTAGGTCAGGGCTCATGGAAGGCCACTTCAGAATAGTCCAATGTTTTCCTCTTAGCCATTCTTGGGTGTTTTTAGCTATGTGTTTTGGGTGTTTATCCTGTTGCAAGACCCATGACTACAAGCTTTCTGATACTGGGCAGCACATTTCTCTCTAGAATCCCTTGATAGTTTTGAGATTTCATTGTACCCTTCACAGATTCAAGACACCCTGTGCCAAATGCAGTAAAGCAGCCCCAGAGCATAACAGAGCCTCCTCCATGTTTAACAGTAAGGACAGTGTTCTTTTTATTTTTCCGTCTGTGAACATAGAGCTGATGTGCCTTGCCAAAAATTTCGATTTTTGTCTCATCTGTCAATAGGACATTCTCCCAGAAGTTTTGTGGCTTGTCAACATGTAGTTTGGCAAATTCCAGTCTGGTTTTTTTAAGTTATTTCTGTGACCATTGTGGGTTTTTCTTTCATTAAACGAGGGGTACCAACAATTTTATCCACGTGTGTATGCTAGCAGGAATGGCGGACGGGATAAATTTCAGTCTAACTGGGTGAAGTTGCTTACAGTTTATACGGCTCTGGTGTCCTGAGTATGAGCGCCTCGTTTCTTCTGATTGGACTGACGCAGCTGGTCCTGTATTATATATTATCTATTTATTAGTTATCTCTTTATGTACTAATGTTTGTCTCGATGGGCCTATGTCTTATCTTACCTATCCCAGTTATGTGTAACTCCCCCCCCCCCCCGTCTTTCCCCCTTACAGTCTTAGTCGCTTTGGTATCTTTGTACAAAATTGTGTGTCTGAATGATGTGCCTTCTTTTCCCTAGCCTGTCTCTCATAAAATATCTCTTCTTCTTTCTGCCCAATAGCCTATATGCTGATATAACATCAGCATTTTATCCTCTTCACCCAACACTTATAATTGGCTAAGAGGCTGTCAGGTGATGCCAGAAGACTTCCTAGGTCACAGAGACCATGTTACTGCCATCCTCCTCTGCTTTTCTACCTCATGTCACATGTGGCGATGGTCATTTCAGAAATTCAATCAAAATGAAATGCAAAAGTTTCAGTTTTGTTGGAAACCCAAACTTTTGGAAATTTTGTTCCAAACTGGTTCACTCATCTTTAGTAGGAACCCCCTATAGATTTTTCTGTTAATGTCCGGGAGCTTTCAGTCAGCCTCCTGCTCAAAGGCATATCAAGGTAATTTTGTTCATCCAAGGTACATATTAGAGATGAGCGAATCGAAGCTGATGAAGTGGAATTCGATCTGAATTTCAGGAAATATTCGATTCTCATCGAATCCGGATTTCCTCACACTTCGTGGTAATGAATCGCACAGCTCCGATCAGGGGTTTTACCCCTTGGATGCCGCGATCAAACATGACCGTGGCATCCAAGGTGTTCCGCCATGCTACATGTCCCCCTTGGCACCCCCCCGCGGTGATTAAAAATAAAAAATACTTACCTGTCCTGTTCTCAGTACTCTCTTCCGGCCGGTGACTGAGGTCCTGCTCCGCAGGCATCACTGCTGGGGCCTGTGATTGGCATAATGACGTCATAGCGCCTCCACGTGACTACTGAGGCCCAATCACAGGCCCCAGCAGTGACGCTGGGGAGCAGGACCTCAGTGGCAAGGAAGAAGAAGGGCGAGGAGGACGCAGACAGCCGGATTCCCAGGAGAGAGGAGGTAAGGTGAGTATAAGTGTTTGTTATTTTTACTCACTTCCCATGGGCCACTGATTATTATTATTAGTATTTTTTTTTTTACTTTTTTCTACATTTTTTCTTTTTGTCCCATAGGGGATTGAAGCAGCGATATTCTGAACACTGCTTCAATAGGTATATGCTGCAATACACGTGTATTGCAGTGTGTAGGAGGCTGTTAGCCCATGCAGATGCATAGGCTGACAGTCTCCATTCAAGGCAGCATCAACCAGGTATGCAGAGGGTCACTGGTCAGACCCTGGGCTGTGGAATAGGAGCAATGGCACCCTCCGAAAACGTCACGTGGGAAGGCGATCGGGACCCCAATATATAATAAACTGGGGGAGTTAGAGGACAGTGTCGGCAGCTACATACGTCTGACACTTGCAAAGAAGGGTGCGAAGAAGTCCTTCCCGGCAGCGCTGTACTATTAGGGTGGATGTCGGGAAGGGGTTAACGTGATTCACCGAGAATTCATTCTGATCGAATCGTTACGGAAAATTCGGCGAATCAGCCGAATCGAATTTTTGAAAAATTCGCTCATCTCTAGTGCATATCTATTGGATGGACTTATACAATACACTACTATATATGTATCTTTAGTTACATATACAGATAGATAGATAGATAGATAGATAGATACAAAGAATTCAAAGCAGCACAGCAAAAGACAGAGTGGGTGCAAGTCCAAGGGAGGCGGCTCCTTCCCAATATACAAACAGATCAAAGTGGCAGCACTCCAAAAAATGTGTATATCCAGTATGTTTATTTCAAGGCGACGTTTTGGTTCTCACCTAAAGAAAGGTTCTAGGTGAGAACCGAAACGTCGCCTTGAAATAAACACACTGGATATACACATTTTTTGGAGTGCTGAAACTTTGATCTGTTTAGCTAGATAGGCTGACAGATAGACATATATTGTAATTACAATATCTATCTATCTTAAAATTGGGATTACAGAAATCACAGCGTCAAAAGACATGTTAATGATATGCAAATAAATTAAAAAAAAAAATATTCAAAACATTTCAATTTATTCATGACTGGGCATTGTAGAGTATGAAGCTACCTCTAGATTCCCAATCCCCCCCCCCCACAGCTACCAAATCTAAATATTAAACAAGAGTACCCAATGCACAATCTCAACATCCAAAAAGCAGAGTTTTTACTTCTATCATATCTATATAGAAAATGTCAGCATTTGCATAGGTATAATTGACAGTTAGAATAATAATAATAATAATAAAAATAATAAATTTTATTTATATAGAGCCAAAATATTCCGCAGCACTGTACAATTTGACAGTTTTTGAAATTGCAGCATTTCCGCTGCAGATTTTTTTCTGCAATTTTTGAATAGGATTAACCGGAATCCCATCCACTTTGCAGGTACTGTAATACACAGCGTCTTTTGTCACAGTATTTCCACCGTGGTCAAAAAGCTGCGTATTCGCAATGTGGGACCCCAGCCTTAAAGGAGTTTTCCAGTCTTATTCATTCACTGAAAATCAAGAATATTAGGGCATAGTGGCTGAGAACTGGCCATGTGATGAATGTGATGGAACAAGGCCTGTGTATCAGATGTCTGTTATCATTTCAAACAGCTGATCTGCAAGGGTCTTGGTGTCAGATCCCCACTGATCCCCCCAATGATGGCCTATCTCTTTAATTCTGCACCACATTCAGCTACATCCTTGGCAGAAAGTTTCAAACAATTATTTTCTTCTATCTTGCCACTTTGATAGCTACTACTATTAGTATGGAAATTTGGATAACATGCAAATTTGCATACAGCAGTTTTATAAGGAAAATATTTATCACATACTTGACAAATGGTGAAGTGACTTCTGACCAGGACATAATTCTAATTATATTGTAAATCCCCTGTGCTGATTCATTCTATGTACAACGACTTGTTTTATGCAATATCAGTGTGAAACTAGAATCTTTCAGCTCCTTTTATGTTGTAAAGCCTGAAATACATCTAATTTTCTCCAAATGTAAACACATTATAAAGTGCTGTTAATCTGAGCCTTAAGCATACCCTGGATTGAGATGTTCTTGCTGAGTGGCACCTGTGTGATTAATTTGCAGTTCAGTATTTCCTTGTTGCAAAGTCTCAACATGTTGGATGGAATATTTTTTTCTGTAATAAAACTGGTTATTCCGACTACCTTCCCATGGCAGATCATTACATTCACACATAAGCAAGAAAAAGGGGCACCCCAAAAAACCTAAACATTTAAAATTGGGGGCCCCCCCAAAAAAAAAAAAAAAAAAAAAAAAACCCCCCCCCCCCCCCCCAACCCTGTATTGAAAGGTGGCACAAAAACCCGGGGGCCCGCCGGGCAAGGGACACAAAAAACACCAAAAAATGGGGCGTAAAAAAAAGAAAGGGGGGGAAAAAAAAGGAAAAAAAAAAAAGGGGGGGGTTCTTGGGAACTACATCAGTCACATCATTACAGTGACTGTGTAATACTGTGGAAATCCTCCTTGTGCCACCAAAATCGATCTGACATGTCAAGGCATGGAACTCAACAAGACCTCTCAGAAGATGTCCTTTGGTATCTGGTACCGGATCCTATAAGCAAGTTGCAAGGTTGGGCCTCCATGGACCATACTTTTTTCCAGCACATCCCACAGATGCCCAGTTGGATTGAGATCTAGAAGGCTAAGTCAATACCTTAAACTCTTGTCATGCTCCTCAAACCATTCCTAAAACATTATTAATGTGTCAGGGTGCAGTATTCTATTAAAAGAGGCCACTGCCAATTAGGAAGTAACATAAATGTACATGGTTTTCAAGCTGTGATGCACTGTATTTTCTGACATCTTTCTATAATAGCCAGCAGTAATTTTTTCATAAATTTGTGCTACTGTGCTACTAGTTATTCTGTGGGTGTAGATTAAAACGAGGTAGCCTTTTCTCACACACATATCAATAACCCTTGAACATCAATGACCCTGTCTCTTGTTTACTGGTTGCAAATGAAAGCGTAGGGTTCAGAAACCCAAAATAGGACTAGCTGCGCTAGTGGATTGTTTATTTGTTGCACTTGATAAAGGGGAGCTCATCCCCGAAACGCGTTGTGCCTCCATATTATCCAATAAAGAGACTTTAGAAGTGACCTGGAATTGTATTCCCAAAGAGCACAGCTAGTCCTATTTTGGGTTTATCAACCCTATGCTTTCGTTTGCATCTTCTCACGTCCGGATTCTCCGTGATGTTGGACATATCTGCTGCCACTCTCAAGCTTTCATGTTGTTGTGACAAACTCATAACACTCTAAGGTGAGGGACGACCTTGGTCACTATACTTGCCTTTTATATATAATCTTTATACAACTTCGGAACTCCGACAGATCTATACTATTGTGCCGCTTGGTGTCTGTTTTTTGTATTTGTGAGCATCTGGTTTACTGGTTGTCTTTCCTTGGACTAAGTTTAGTAGGTACTAACCACTGCATATTCGGAACGACCAATGCGACCTGTCGTTCTGGCAATCCCATAACATAGCCATCTAGCCATCATTTGACTCTGTCTACAGTTATTTGAATCCCTATACTTGCCTATTATTTTGCAGCTTCCAACACATGAACCTTAAAGACAGTTCACTTACTGTCTAATGTTATCTCAGCACTTGACAGGTGCTATTGTAACAAGTTAATCCACGTTGTTCAGAATAGCCAGTTTAAATGTTATGGCCGTTTCATAGTGCTATTCATTTAATTCTGAGGTGCAGTTTAAAACTTCTATGCCTTGGCAGAAGGTATAATAGCACACTTCAATCCAAAAGACTGTTGGCTGTGTGTTACAGGAGTTTTACACAGAATGTAATGATCCAAACACAACTCCGTGGTCCTCTACATCTTTGGGTTTGAACCCAATCAGAAGCCTATGGTGTGTATTGAAGAAGGCAATTCACAAAGGTTTATCTAAGCATGTTATAATAAGAATTATTCCATAACATAATGTCTGTGTTTCAGGAGATAGCTAACACTGTTTTCTGAGTTTCCATCACAAAGAGTTGTCTGATACGTTTCTGTGAGGCTGCTCAGTGGATGTGTTGTCAGCTTCAGACTTTCAACAGTTACATAATGTTGTTGTTCATCTGTAGTTCAGTTGTTATTTCACTAAATATGTGGATGCCAATATTTTGGAGCCTGTGTTTTTAAAGTTTTACTATATAAAAATGGTTCTAAAATAAATGTCCTGCTAAACCAGAATCTAAAGAAATCTTCTTGATAGGTAACACATTCCATGCCATATTACTTGTAAGCATACAGTGCCTGATCCAGGTGCAGCAACCCAGTGGAGGATTGTGCAGAGGATGGGAATAATAGCAGTTAAGTTCACAGTGGCTGAATTCTCTACCAAAACCTCTGACATGCCACAGGGCTGTTGCAGTGAAGAGGGGACCTGCACTGTGGATAATGGTGGCACTAGTAGTTTTGTGGTAAAGTCTCCCTGAGCCTGATGGTGGTTGGGGTGCCCTTGATGTTGTGGGTGCAGGATTGAGGACCCAGGAGATAATGAATGCAAACAACTCATGGTTTGCTGTATTTTAGGCAGATGAACAACTGAACAATAAATCTTCCACAGATATGGAGGTACAAGCTTGGGACACCATTTGGGCTGGAGTTGAGGCTGTTGAAGGCATCAGCGAGTATTCTCGGGTTTGACAGTCTCCTTTAAAGTGTTCTATTTTCTCCTTCACAAAAGCACCATAACATATCTGCAATGCTCAAACTGGCTGGTTTCAGAAAGGGTGTCCAACCTGGCCTGAGGCTCAAAGATCATAGCTCTGAGGTCTGTCCAGAATTCATCTTACAGTCTCTATCACAGATACCACTATCAAGACATGCAACGGTGCAACTAATGGGTCATCTCCTTACTGTAATATTGAATACTAACCCTGTCTGGTAGCCAACATTTAAGTTGACCTACCTAAGCACTCACGCTTCTGCCTTCTTCCGAACTTCACTGGTATCTCTTCCTGACTTCTCTTCCTGACTAGAATGCTCTGGTAAAGGAAGGTACAGTCTTTATATCCTCTGCCTCACTGGTTTAGCCCAGTTAAAGTTACAAGGCATCTTAAAACAACATTGTATGGTATAAACATGTCAAAATGCAAGAACATAATAAAATACTCAAGACAATTCCAGTGGTGGTTACAATTGGACGCTACACAGGCACACTGCTGCAACTGTATATTCATATATGCATGTTTAATACTGACTGAACATACTGAATGCCCTAATCCTTTAAGGCTTTGTTCATCTATATGTTTGGATACTTCAAAGTACAGTCTGTCAAAAATTCCAAACAAAATAGCTAGTATGGTGCACTATTTTGTCCTCTGACATGCCAGCAACCCAGTGGACCCCAGTGGGTCACAGAGGAAAGAACTACATGTGTAAATATTTTTGGACAATACGTAATATAAGGAGCCTAGTCTGATGGATTCAATTTATTATTATTATGATTAGTCCCTTGAGTCTGACACAGATATTACGGGCCATAACAATTAACAATGTAATATATTTTGTGTTTTATTTGAACATTCAGTGAAACCCTTCTCAGAGACTAGCTATTTATTTACACTAGATTTCCTTTGGCAAATTTCAAGTCCATAATATGCTTTGTACACTATCGGTCTACTTACTAATGTTCACTGAAATTTTGGGTGGTAATCGCAAACTGGTTTTACTATATTGAAATACCTATCCAAAGTCTAGATTCTAATACTGCTGCAATCGTTCTCTTTTGGCAGTATAAAAAGGCCTAGAGAATTAGGATACTATTAATAAAGAAGAGACTATCTAGGGCCGTATTGTCGAACCTATGGCACGCGTGCCAGAGAGGGCAGGCAGAGCAAATGCACATACAGCTGAAAACTGTCAGTGTAGGCCGCGGTCCGCAGGACCGCTGCTTACACTGACTGCAGAGTGTAACCTCTGCCCCGACGCAGGTGTGATAACGTAAGTCATCAGCGCCTGCAATCAGAAGAAGAAGGAGGATTCTCTTCATGGGACTGCAGCCATACTGGGTAGGCAGCATAAACTACTGTGTGGGGGCCCACTGTGGAGCATATAATACTGTGGGGGGGGACCAAAGTGGAGCATATAATACTGTGTGGGGGGCCTACTGTGGAAAATATACTACTGTGTGAGAGCCCACTGTGGAGCATATAATACTGTGTGGGGGCCCACTGTGGAGCATATACTGTGTGGCAGCCCACTGTAGAGCATATAATACTGTGTGGGGGCCCACTTTGGAGCATATAATACTGTGTGGGGGCCCACTGTGGAGCATATAATACTGTGTGGGGGCCCACTGTGAAGCATATAATACTGTGTGGGGGCCCACTATGGAGCATACAATACTGTGTGGGGGCCACTCTGGAGCATGTAATACTGGCTGGGGGCCACTGTGGAGCGCATTGTACTGTGTGGGCGCCCTTCACTATTTATATCACACGGTATCTGTTTTATAGCAGAGATGTGATATTATTACAGGCTGTAATAACATTGCACGGTCCCTATAACACAGATCCTGGTTAATTTAAGGTTAAATTGCTGTGTTGGCACTTTGTGATAATTTAGTGGGTTTTGGGTTGCAGTTTGGGCACTCGGTCTCTAAAAGGTTCACCATCACTGATCTAGGGCATCTAAAACTAATAACTGTAATCTTCTTAATGCATTACTAGACTTTCAAACAACTTCCCGGATAGCATTTATGTCATTAATAAATTTTGTAACATACTTCATTAATGAATTTTGGCTTTGTTCTGTGAAATCCTGCAATTCTTTCATCTTTCCCTTACTTCTCTATTGAGAGCTCCACCCTGCTTCTCAATGTGTACAGTATATGGGCTTGTGTGTGTAATGAAGAGAAAATAAGGGCATGGGAGGGTCAATTCAAACAATTATATCTTGGGCTATATAAAACATAGAAACGTGCTTCTGGTGTCATCTTTGATATGACATTAATGTTACCAAACCCGATTGTGTTTTCAAACAGTGATATCTCTGGAAATAATACAGGTAGAAATGCAACCTTAGTTTGAATTAGTTGAGGATCTCCTCTTGTATACGACACCAGATGCAAGTTTCTACCTTTTATAATGGCCAAGAGATTTCAAAAACTGTTTGAAATTACCCTCCCCCACCCTCATACCATACACAGTGAGAAGCAGAGTAAAGCTCTCAATAGAGAAGCAAGAATAAAGCAATTATGGATTTTACATAAAGGAGACAAAATATATTAATATTAATATAAAAATATGTGTTAATTACACAAATGCTGTCAGAAAATTTAGTTTAGAATTTTTGTATATTCAATATTTCCTCCACCTACTTTATCCACACACAAATGTGAAATAGGAAGGGAGAATTTGGGGGATAAAGCTATACTAAATCTCAGAAATGCCAATTTTTTATAAGCTAGTGACTAATTGCATAAACTTGGACAGTGTACTCAAAAAAGTAGACAAGCTAAATGGGACATATATAAGTCCTGTGAAAATATAATGGAAATAAATGTCTTAGAGGCGAAAAACAATGTCATTCAATGAAACTTTTTAAAGTGATGAGGCATTAAAAAATTATAAAGTAATTGCGTAAAGGACCAAAAAAAGCAGGAAGATTTAACAAATCTGGATGCACTGGTTGAGGAGAAAAGACTAAGGCTACGGCCCCACGTTGCGGAAACGCAGCGTTTTTTGTTGCCGATTTTGCTGCAGTTTTTGAGCCAAAGTCAGGTGTGGATTTAACAGAAGGGAAACGTCTAAGTGCTTCCTATATGTTTCCCATTCCTTTTCAAGCCACTCCTGACTTTGGCTCAAAAAACTGCAGAAAAATCTGCAACAAAAATACTGTCTTTGCCTAAAGGAGTTTCCCAGTGTATGTGTATAATGATAACCTAACCACAATAAGGAAATCATGCCTGGATTTCTGCCACTTTCCCTACTGATATTTCAAAAACAAATGACCTTATTAGGAATAATGTCCGTGGTGACCTGTGCAATATGTACTGAAATAAGGCATGGTGCATTTTTTTTTTTTCCCACACGGACTGTAAGTCTGTGTGGAAAAACAATCATGTGACTTGTAACATACAGTCATGTGAATAAAGAATACATTGCAGAATACATTAGCAAGTTGCAGCCGAGGCAATCGCTAGTCCACAAACTGTATGGCATTTTGTGTACAATCTTGGGCACCTGTGTATAAGAAGGATATAGATGAACTAGAGTGGATAGAGAGGAGGCCAACCAATGGTTCAAAAAAAGACCTGGATGCGTTTCATGAAAAATATAATATAAGAAGATTTCTGGAGAAAGGGCATTGACAGTGATATGCCACAGGAAGGAAATGTTTTCCTCTAATTATGGACTGATGGCATCCACCTCATATGTTTTTACCTTCTTCTAGTTGGATGATATATACTCTGGTATTTTGGAGACCATTAATGATTTTTTTCTGCTTGGTAGGGTTTTTTTTTTTCATAATTTTTGGGATTGTGCCTATAACATAAAGGCCAATTAGATTCAGCATTGCTTATTGTTTCCAATAAATGATCACTGGATCAGAGTGGGAAGGGTTATGTAATGTATTTTTGGACAACACATAATGTAAAGGAGCCTAATCTGGTGGAATCCATTTAACTGGCTTGAAAATAACCATTTTATTTAATCCAAGATGAAACTTCGGGTACATATATTTTTTTGATTCAGTTATAAGGTAAAAATGTATAAAAATTCACACAAATATGCATTTGCTATAACTCACTGTGAGCGACCTTGGAAGGGTGATGAAGACAAAATTGTCGATTTCAATAAATTTAATAATGTATGCTTTGTAAATTGACATATTAATATTTTACAGTACATCATCAACATTTAGCAAGTTATTTACAGCAACCTTGCCTTGCCCTGCAGACAGTTAAAATACAGTATTTGACTCTCAATTCTTTTTTTCCTAAAGCTGCTGATGTCAGGATTCTTTTGGCTCACTGAATCATTGGCACTGCTCTTTCTCAGGTTTGAAGTTTTCAATACCTTTACCTATGTATGGCTTCCGGTATCAAGTTACTGAAGTGTATAATCCCTAACCACAACATTCTTGGATGCCACCATGTGATAAACAGTGTGGCTTGATTCACCTAAGCATTGGGCGTCTCTGTCAGCACTAACGTCATTTGTAGATTAGGAATTAGTACTGGCTTGTAAACGCATTGCATGACATTAAATCTATACATCAAAGGCAAAAAATAAATAATAAGAGTAGAAATTGCTAAAGTAATGCTAACACACCCCACGAATATACTAGAACAGATTTCTATTGTGTAAATGATTTGTTAAATTCCAAGCGACAGGCAAGCGACAAGCTCTCTATCACCTCAAGCCCTATTACAATTGTGAGGTCTTCCTGTTACTGTAGCTTGTAATCAGATCACTTGCACTTTCAATATCATTACATTAAGGAGTTGCCTCCAGACAATTTTTTTTCCAGTCTGCCTTGTGTTTTTTTTTCTTTTTTTTTTTCAGTTTTAAAAACTCACAATAACAAAAATTTTTATAAAGTATTTAATATGTTATTTTCAGGGTTAGCTTCATGTTCTTGTCTTTTGACAAACCTTTCAAATCAGTATCAAGATACAGTAATTTATTTATTTTTCCTTAGATAGTGACAACATATACCGCAGCGCTGTACAGACTTTGTGACTATTCACATTAGTAAAAAAAAACCAATAAGTATATGCGTAAGATTTGGTAGGGTTTATGCCCTTTTTAAATAATCAATCATTAGCTCTTAAAATGATGGGGCTTGTTATAGAAAGGGGGCTTGTCTTGAGATGCGTAATTGAGCATTAAAAATGTGCCCAAATCTTTTGCTTTTTTTTTTTGTCAGAAACTAGGCCAACTCATAGATGGCGTAAACAGACTACACAGTCTAACAGTGCATCATACATATAATCCAGAATCAGACACTGATAAATCTGCACAATCGCTATTCTGTTTACACTGTGTGATTCCTAGACACTATTATTAAATCTGATTCAATGTATTTAAACATGTGGATCCGTTCTATATTGAGAATAACTGCTGCCAGAGGCAAAAGGATTGGCATGTTGAAATCCAACTGCCTGAGCCTTCTCGCCTCTCACAGCTGATTTCTAAGTCCACAAAATGAGTGCTCAGATTGTCAGAGAAATGGAGAAAAATAAGCTTTAGGATTGCCATACACATTAAATGTGGGCAAATGCTTGTTCAATGACCAGTATCTCTCCTAAGAAAGGAGGTAGTTGCTACCAGAAACATCAGTCTAAGGACAAATAGATTGAGCATGTTGATATCCAACAAGCCTAAATATCTGTTTTTAGGAGGCTCCCATACACATTGGATGGTCATCTGATCCAATTAATCTAAAGAATATAGCCAGAGTAAGTTACATTTTTCTAACTAGGCCATGAGAACACACATATTAACAAGTAAAGGCCTTTTGTAGGTCTTTTTCTACAGGCAATGGATTAAGTACAATGGGGTGAACATCTGGGAATGGGTTCCACCTGAGGCTTATGTTTGGCATGGGCATCTGCCAGTAAAAGGATTAAGATCTCTTTATTTCTCTCACTCCAATGTTTTCAGCATGGTTATTTTGCATAGAACATATCATTCCAGATAATAGAACTTCAAAAGTGGGTTTTTTCTTTTTTTTTTTTCTTTCAAAGACAACCTACTGTAACCTCAAATCAATAAAATGCATTATATACTTTCTGTTATAACAAATTCATCATCATCTCTGATAAAACATTGCTTTCAATCTGGCACAAGATGAAGACAGATATCTGCTTTAATTTCTTTAGTGTCACGTTCGCAGTCGCCTTGACAGGCAAGCCAGCATCATTCAGAGTGACACTTTCTACCGTGGTCAGCCAATGCCCTCCGGCTACATTTTACATATCTGATTTTCACAACAGATACCTCAGGATGAGTGATGAATGTCATCACTTCATCAAAATTCCTTGAGTAAAAGCAAAATAGATAGAAAAGTAGCAAGAGCAATTTATTGTTATATGCTCATCTTATCTCTATGTATTTCCTTTGAAAGATATATTGGAAATGTTCTAAGAATATATATATATATATATATATATACTTTTAAATGCTGTCAGTCATATTTGGCTGCTGCTCATATCAATGTGCATATAGCAATAAGATGCATTTTCAACCTATAAGTATGTTAAAAGTGAAATCAGGAAATCAGTTGCTGATCTTTTTGTCAACATCTACTGCAGCTTATTGCTGTGGCCAGATTTACTTCATAGGGGGTTGTACAGAATAACAAAAACACAGCAGCACTGTTATTCATTCATGTCAATGGAGGCTAGCTTCAGTACATGGACATGTGCGGCACGTGAAAACCGCAGTTGTGTTTTTTTTTCAGTCATGTAAACTCCATTAAGGCCGGGGCCCCACATTGTGAAAACGCTGCATTTTACAGTAACCACAAAGTGGATGGGATTTTGACTAATCCCATCCACAAATTGAAGAAAAAAATCTACAGCGGAAATTTTTGTAAATTGCAGCATGTCAATTATACCTATGGAAAAGCTGGAGTTGCTGTTTTCTCATATACAACAGTTATTCTCTATCCTGTGGATCAGGAATAAGTGTTTGATTGCTATGGGTCTTAATTCTGGAACTCCTACCAATCATGAGAATAGGTCTATGTGTGACCATTGCGCTTTTCACTTCTTTGGAACAGATATAATCAAGTTCAGTGCTGCTGTAAGGCACACAGAAGTGAACTGGTGCTTTGTTTGCGCATGCACACTACCATTCCATTCACATAGTGAACTCAGGGATGCCCATTCTCATTATCAGTTGGCATCCCTTGTGGTAGGACCCCGCATCCTGTGGAAAATAGTTGCAAATCATGGTGTCCTACAATATTTATAGAAATAAATAAAAATGGTATTAATTTATTAAATGGATGATGGTTCTTGAGTTTTAAATGATTAACCTCTTCTCGACATCCGCCATAATAGTCGCCGTCATAGCCGCCAGGTCTCTGCTGTATTACACACTGATTGCGGGCATTAACCCCCCCCCCCCATAGCTGACCGAGGCGCCATTTTGAAGGCTTCCAGGCCTGAAATAGAAGTACCGATATTTTGCAATGCATTGCAATGCATTAGCCCAGTCTACAAATCTATAAAAATATTTTTCCCATATGGTGAACGCCGTACGGGAAAGAAAAACAAAAGTGCTGAACCACCATTTTTTTTTCTGTTTTGCCTCTGATAACAATTTGAAAAAAAGTGATCAAAGCAATAGATATTCCCCAAAATGGTATAACTAAAAAGTACACCTGGCCCCACAAAAAAAAGACACCCTATGCATCCCCATACATGGAAATATAAAAAAATATGGGTGTCTGAATATGGCGACTTAGAAAAATGTTTATTTTTGCAAAATTTTAGATTTTTGTTAAGGGGTTAAAATGTAAATATAACTATATAGATTTGGTATACCTGGAATCGGCCCGAAACATAGAATACAGGAGATATATTATTTTGGCTAGAGGGTGAATGCTGTAACAACGAAGCCTGCAATGAAAGTCGCACAAATGCACTTTATCTCCAAATTCCCCCCATTCTGAATTTTTTTGCAGCTTCCCAGTACATTGTACAGAATAATAAATGGTACCATTATGAAGAACATTTTGTCCTGCAAACATTAAGCCCCCATATGGCACTGAGAACAGAAAAATAAAAAAGTTATGGGATTTGGGAGTCAAAAATGAAAACTGAATAATGTCACCGTCGGGAAGGGGTTAATAAAGCTCTGTTGCATTCTAGGTTTTTACTGTTTAATGAATATATCTACAAAAATCAATTCAGAAAGTTCTCAATTTCACTCCATGTTATTGAACTAAAAATAAAAAAAAAAATTCAATACTGAATATTATACTTTTACTGAGCAATTTAGTACTAGGCAACAATCCAAGCATCACAGAACAAGAACATGGACTCATTTAATTGTCTTTCTAGTGTACTTGCTGTGGACATTTTTGACATATTTTATAACCTCTATGGTTTATCCCCTATTTGTGCTTCTAAATTGTTGTTTTTATCTCTTGTTACAGAAGATATTTATTTTATATCCTATATGTTTTGGTGGTTGCATAAGAGGCACATAAAATACACAAAAATAAAACAACACTGTTGTTACTATGACTTTGTTACAATGCTTGACTTTAAATATGAAGACTTTTAATTCATTTTCAGAAACTTTGGTGAAACATTAGTCAGAATAAATAACACAATTGCCCAATTGAAAACTGACAATGAAACACCAACTTGTTCAGATGTTTTTAGGGAAAAAAAAAGTATTGAACTAGTTAAAAGAATTGTTCAATTTTAGTTGAGCGTGCTGCTGATCCACCTCCTAAAACCAGTGATCACCTATTGTCATTGAAGAAATCTGCAGTTTGAACCCTCATGACACCGTAGATTGACCTATTAGATCCATTGCCATCTGCATAATTCATTGACAAATAGGTCTTCCAGAAGAACACTGTATATAGTAGTTCACCAACCTGAGTAATAATAGGGAGTGCACTGTAATTTGGAGCTCCGGGGTCCCAATGCAAAATTTGAGCAAATCCCTTTTTATATTTCCAAAGGGCCAATGGGTCTCATCAGGCACCAGGGCAGGTTGCAAGTGCTACATCTACACTCCCTATAGCTACTCGCCAGCATACAAAATGTAGTGTATACTTGGGGTGGTCTAAACTAAATTTAGTTATTAAAAAATCTGGTTGCTTTAGGATCTCAGCCAGCATTTCACTAACTAGCTCAGTCATTTGGATAGTCTGGTTGCTACAGCGTGTTTGACAGTCTTTACATTAGTTTTCATGTACTGTGGCCCTAACAACCACTCTGTTAGTTGTTGATCTGGAACTGGAATAGAGGATTAGGAGGGCTTAAAGCAGTTCAGATTATACTTTACAATATACAGGGAACCCCTAGACAGCTATTATAAACGTGCACCCAGACTGGGTATGCACACTAAATCCTTTCATTTCTCACTCTCACAGCGCAGCTATGGCGGGCCTATAGTCTGCGCATGCACAGCAGCGTTCTCCGAATGCTGAATATGTCTTTCAGTGTTCTCTGCTGTCATATAGCCAGTACTTGCCTCCAATCGCAATCACAACAATTTGAAAGCACCTTGTAAGTAAATTTTGAATGTACTGTATAATGCTCTACATCTATTTTTAATGTTAAGTTTATGTATATTTTCTGCTGATGAGTGTGTCCCTCCCCCTGTGGGCAGTCCCACTTCATTCTGGCTCTATAAATTGTACCATACATTGATATGTATCTCACTATGCCTCATGTACACTTGAAAAAGGGGGCCCTCATCCCCGAAATGTGTTGTGTGTTTTGAGTATATAATAAAGACCTTTACTGGAAAGCGCGAACTTTGACCTCAAATTTTTGGGAGTTTCTGCTCCTACATCTGTGTCTGTCTGCAATGCAAACCTGGGTCCATACAAGACTACCTTACTAACATATGGAACACAATGTCATGTCTGCTAATAGTAAGATATATGTGCTGTGGAAAAACAGAGCCAGAAGTACTGGATGAAGCTGTTCTCCACAATAAATTCTTGTCTGGCATAATAAAAGAAACATGTATTTACCAATGCAATGTATAGAAAATAAATGAATGAGAATATTGTAAATTGCTTGAAATGATATTAAACATGTGAGAAGGCTTCACATTTTTTGTAATTGTTTATATGCACTCCAACAACAAACATGCTAGGTGTCAATGTCATTATTATGTTTCTGGTCATGAGAACAGAGCAGAGTAAATTGTGTGTTGACACAAAAAGACACCTTTGTGTGGATGTTTGGGCTTCTAGAGGAAGCACATACTAACAAAAGACATTTGTGTCTGTTCAAAGAAAAAGGAAACAAAGGATGAAAAACTGCTACAATACTACCTACTTGTCATGCTTCAGAAGAGCTACACAAAAGAGAAAAGAATGTCTGACAGGCATTTTCCATAGGTACACTGCAGCTAACCCTTGAAGGTGTTACAAGTAGGAAGTATGGCTATGTACATACAGTACAATAATTCTTTATTTCTACCTTCAAAGCTATTCATTAGCTAAACTATAGGGGGAGCACTTGTGTTAGTATTAAAACTGAACATTATACATGTTGTTTAAACTTAAATGAACTTTGTGACTTATCCGAAATAAATAACTTTTACATTTCCTTCATTGTTTTACAGTGAGGCTTTTCTTCATCCAGGGCAAAGGCCAAGTGCACTACCATTACTCTGTACCTAAATACATAAAATTGCCTTGTTGGGGCCTCCCCGACAGCCAGTACCACAGGCTGATGCCCTGCTTGCCCTCCCACTGCCTTAATACTTCTTGATGGTACATCTTCATAGGTTCCTGTACTACATCTTTGTTTTTACTTTGGCTGCTCAATACACAGGAGATGTATTCATACAATGTACATGTATCACTTATCCACATGATAAATGATAAATGTCTGATTTCTGAGGGGTCCAATGTGTTCATCCAATCTGATTGTTATGGGGTCTTGAGCCCGATATTGCTTCTTACTGTACAACTTCAGTGAGGTTGTGTTTAAATGAAGCAATATAGTCAAACCTGCACACTGTCCCTCCATTAAAGATAGGTACTGATCAAGATAGCAGAACCCTGTACTTGTCCATCTTTGTCCGTCCCATAGATTTTGAGATGTGTGTAAGTAAATCTTTACTAAGAAATCATAAGAATTGATGTTCCTTATTATCTTAGGAGTTCAGAGGTGGAGGAGATGTGGGTCCCCCCCCAAAAAAAGTAGCATCAGTGGAATTGTTTTTCTGCTTTTTAGAGTTATCTTACGAGGCCTTATTTACTCTAGTACACAGTATACCATGAATTGGGTTGTATGATAGAAACTGCAATGCTCCTACATATGACTTGTGACTGGTATTGCCAGTTAGCCTCATTCAAGTGAATTTAGCTAAGCTGAAATACCGCATTCTGCAATATTTTTAGAAGAAAGAAGCCATATTTTTAATTATAAGTAATCATATTGGTACAATACAGTAATTATTTAGACCATCAAACATTAGATGTAACAAAAGTACACTTTTCCTCAAATCCTGCTCCCTCAACTCTTTGCTATTATACATAGCAAAACTGCTGACCGATATAACTTTATTGTAACATGGAAAATCCAATTACCCCTGAAGGGAATACTCATACTGTTAAAGTAAATGCAGAAGTGTCATTCCTTACCTTTCCTTCTGAGCTGGATATCCTGAAATAAGTGGCACAAGATGAACAGCATTGAAACAAAAATACTTTTGCATTACTCACAATGCCCAATGGAGTAACATGAAAGTTTTTAGTCTATTTCTTCAAGACTGGCCATCTCAAAATAATAATCTTAGGATATCCTGAACCAGGAGGAATGTTAAGAAAGGAGACATCTGTACCTGAAGTTACTTTTTCACTTTCTAAATTTTAATTTTTATTATTTATATATATACAGTGGGGAAAAAAGTATTTAGTCAGCCACCAATTGTGCAAGTTCTCCCACTTAAAAAGATGAGGCCAGCCTGTAATTGACATCATAGGTAGACCTCAACTATGAGAGACAAAATGAGAAAACATATCTAGAAAATCACATTGTCTGATTTTTAAAGAATTGATTTGCAAATTATGGTGGAAAATAAGTATTTGGTCACCTACAAACAAGCAAGATTTCTGGCTCTCACAGACTTGTAACTTCTTCTTTAAGAGGCTCCTCTGTCCTCCACTCATTACCTGTAGTAATGGAACCTGTTTGACATTGTTATCAGTATAAAAGACACCTGTCCACAGCCTCAAACAGTCACACTTCAAACTCCACTATGGTGAAGACCAAAGAGCTCTGGAAGGACACCAGAAACAAAATTGTAGACCTGCATCAGGCTGGGAAAACTGAATCTGCAATAGGCAAGCAGCTTGGTGTGAAGAAATCAACTGTGGGAGCAATAATTAGAAAATGGAAGACATACAAGACCACTGATAATCTCCCTCGATCAGGGGCTCCACGCAAGGTCTCACCCCGTGGGGTCAAAATGATCACAAGAACAGTGAACAAAAATCCCAGAACCACACGGGGGGACCTAGTGAATGACCTGCAGAAAGCTGGGACTAACATAACAAAGGCTACCGTCAGTAACACACTACGCCGCCAGGGACTCAGATCCTGCAGTGCCAGATGTGTCCCCCTGCTTAAGCCAGTACATATCCGGGCCCGTCTGAAGTTTGCTAGAGAGCATTTGGATTTTCCTGAAGAGTATTGAGAGAATGTCATATGGTCAGATGAAACCAAAGTAGAACTGTTTAGTAGAAACATATCTCGTTGTGTTTGGAGGAGAGTGAATGCTGAGTTGCATCCAAAGAACACCATACCTACTGTGAAGCATGGGGATGGCAACATCATGCTTTGGGGCTGTTACTCTGCGAAGGCACCAGGACGACTGATCCGTGTACATGAAGGTATGAATGGGGCCATGTATCGTGAGATTTTGAGTGCAAACCTCCTTCCATCAGCAAAGGCATTGAAGATGAAATGTGGCTGGGTCTTTCAGCATGACAATGATCCCAAGCACACCTCAAGGGCAACGAAGAAGTAGCTTCGTAAGAAGCATTTCAAGTTCCTGGAATGGCGTAGCCAGTCTTCAGATCTCACCCTATAGAAAACCTTTGGAGGGAGTTGAAAGTCCGTGTTGCCCAGCGACAGCCCCAAAACATCACTGCTCTAGAGGAGATCTGCATGGAGGAATGGGCCAACATACCAGCAACAATGTGTGCCAACCTTGTGAAGACTTACAGAAAACGTTTGACCTCTGTCATTGCTAACAAAGGATATATAACAAAGTATTGAGATGAACTTTTGTTATTGACCAAATACTTATTTTCCACCATAATTTGCAAATAAATCATTTAAAAATCAGACAATGTGATTTTCTGGATGTGTTTTCTCATTTTGTCTCTCATAGTTGAGCTCTACCTATGATGTCAATTACAGGCCTCTCTCATCTTTTTAAGTGGGAGAACTTGCACAATTGGTGGCTGACTAAATACTTTTTTTTCCCCACTATATATACTAGCAGAAGGACCCGGCTTCGCACGGTTATATTTCATTTTTTGTTTGTGTAGTGGCCCCATAAGAATTGGCCAGTTTTGCACTTGACATCCAGTATGGCAGTCCAGTATAGGTACAGTCTATTTATGGCTGTGTTGCTATGGAAACCTGGTAAATGAAATGTGAACTTATATTGTCTGATACATGTCATATGACTGAATATTTAAGGACCTGCGAACTGCTATTGACTAATACAGGTCATAGCTTGGTTGCTATGGAAACCTGGAGTAAAGCTGTGTGCCTGAGGAGAGTAAGCGCCTGCGAGCTCTTATTGGCTGATAAGGGACATGTGACCTTGTGTATGGCAGTTGGAATATGAGTGAAAGACTTGCAGGCTTGTATTGACTAATGCAGGTCATTTTGGGGAATACTGTATCTCAGGAATGGTACGTCCTAGAGAGCTGAGACCCAGTCTAAAATCTTCCCGACACTTGATGTACCTTTGTGCCAAATTTGGTGAGGATCGGTGCAGTCGTTTGGTCGCGCATAAAGAACAGACAGACAGACAGAAACTCATTTTTATATATATAAAAATATATATATACAGTATATATACACACGTGGACAAAATTGTTGGTACCCCTCGTTTAATGAAAGAAAAACCCACAATGGTCACAGAAATAACTTAAATGTAAGGGAATCGCTAGAGGAGCGATTCCCCAGTAGCTGCTGCAGAACCCTGGGGGGAGGGGCACAACAAGACATTGAGCCCTAAGCTGAACCCCCCCACTGTCCCTGGCTAACTTGCCTATCTGTCCTAGGCGACAGCAGCAATTGGTCGACAGGCCCTACCTAAAATAGGTGACAACACAGAACGCAGACAGGACAAACGACAAAAAGGGAGGTCAGCTAGCCAAGTGTTCAGTAACAGACGAGCAATGCAGTACAGAATCAAAATCCAACAGAATAGTTAAAAGTCAAAGCCAGAGGTCAGGAATAGGAATACAGGTAACAAAAACAGCAAGGAGTAATAGCACGAAGCAATAACCAACGCCAATGTGAATGTGAGCAATGATTAAATAGGAAGGAAGAACCCGCCCCAGACTTGATAGCAGGAAAGGCTGTCAATCACACAGGCAAGGCCAAAATTAACTATTAGTAGAGCAGAGGAAAACCAAGGTGAAGTAGACGGGTGTGGCAGAAAATCAATTACATAGTCTAGGACAGTGTTCAGACTGAACAACAAGAATCTTAAACAAGGAATCAAACTGAGCACACCTCCTGCTCCGCCCGAACAGGCAGAGACGTTACATTGAATCTGACAAAAGTAATAATATATAAAAATTATATGAAAATGAATAAATGAAAGTCAGACATTGCTTTTCAGCCATGCTTCAACAGAATTTTTTTTAAAAAGAAAACTCATGAAACAGGCCTGGACAAAAATGATGGTTCCCCTGAAAATAATGTAACCAAAGGGACATGTTAAATCAAGGTGTGTCTACTAATTAGCATCACAGGTGTCTACAATCTCGAAATTTTTAGCAAGACACATCAGCTCTATGTTCACAGATGGAAAAATGAAGCATATCTTGAAAAGAACACTGTCCCTACTGTGAAACATGGAGGAGGCTCTGTTATGTTCTGGGGCTGCTTTGCTGCATCTGGCGAAGCCATTTGTTGGCGAAACGCACATTGGGGTGCGTTTTCCTACACATGGTATGGAGTGAGGTTTGGTTTATTTATTTACACAGGGACCTTATTATTTTATCTTTTCATTAATCTATATATGGTGCGATTGTTTGCCTACTCCTTTTCCACTATTATCTGTTAGTTATGTTGCCTATTTAGGGAACATTTCTTTATATTTTCTTTTGCATTTTTTGTAGGTCTTTGGCTTATCAGTCCCCATTTTCATTATATAGACATGCTTTTTCATTTGATATGACCCTAGGTGTTTATATACTCAATACATACCTCCACTACCACGTGTATTATTTATTGTGGATGTATTTTTTAGTTTACCCCTGTGATTGTGGAATTATTTTATTAAATGTGTATTTAATAAACTATATATTTTTATATATTAATTTTTTTGTGTAGAATTTATTTTGGTTATTCTAATTAAACAAGGAGTACCAACAATTTTGTCCACGTGTGTGTGTGTATATATATATATATATATATATATATATATATATATATATCACAGCCCAGGCTTACTAGTGAGGTCAATAAATATAATCTACTGAAAGAACTCACCCCCGAAACCCCATTCACATTCACCCAGAGGAGGAGAAGGAGGACAAGAAGGAAACAAAACCAAAATAAACATTAATATGTAAACATGTCTACGTTTCTCCATGTGGCTCCTAAAGTTACTTACATGCAAAATTCATGTTATTGCATCATTCATACGTGTTCGTAATGTGAAGTACTTTAAACCTTCTTTCACCACATTGCATTGGATTCTGTCAAAGTGCTAGTGATTGCAATTGTAATTTTAATCATCAAATGGCATCAATGGCACTTGTTAAGTATCTCCCAGGCACGAAACTGCAATGCATTAAACCATGACTACAAAATGTGCTGCTCTGGATGTAGCCATATACATCAGGCTTTTACAAATTATGAGTAAATATATTCTAAAAATGTGTGTAGCAAATATTCATAAGTCTCTCTTTCTAAAATAAGAATGATGAATTTTAATGACAATAGTTAAATTGTTTGGTGATAATAGGCCTGTGCTTTTGCCTTCATACAAGTGTACATGAAAAGTAAAAGTATGATAGTAGTATTTTATCTTTACCCAGGCTGATCTACCCAACAAATAAGTTCACTATGATCTGGTACTGTTCGCTTTGTGCAATCTCTTAACTACAACTGTGAGGTAACTAAGGAAAAATATTTGCTTTCTCTGCCACAGGCAAAAAGTAATATCTTTCCAAGGTGTGTAAGAACCCTGTTTGTTCACATCCTGTTGTCATTATTTATACAAGATTGGATCAGTTAACAAAAGAACGTATGTTGGAAAACTATAGTGCGTCATTGAAAAATAGAACACATGATTTTGGGTTACTATATAAATTGAATCTACAGTATTTTTATGAACTACATTGAAATATGTAGCACGGTGTTCGTATTATTTAATGAGCTGCTGTGTCTTTTTACCATTTATACACGTGAATGCTCCTGCCCTTTCCAGGATATGAAGCATACAGTAGATGTGATTACGCTGGAATTTAATGCTTCATAATGATAGCTTTGTCTAATGCTGAGTAAGACTATTCTTTAATAGAAGATTAATAAATCATGAAATATTCCATGCACTTTAATCACTGTTGATTTAGAATTAAATTGTATCGCTAAAAAAAAATACTGAAAAACCTATACTTAGTGTTGATAAGGGTCAACCTCCCAACTTGACCTGGCAGCATTGGAAATTCTTCATGCCTGCCCCACAACTTTTGATTTTCTTTCAGCATTTATGTCATTAATAAATTTTGTAATATACTTTATTAAGACATTTTGTCTCCTTTCTGTGAAATTCTGCATTTTTTCACTCTTTCCCTTGCTTCTCTGTTGATAGATGACCCCTGCTTTTCATTTTCTCATTGTGTATGGAGTACCGAGTTATGTGAAGTGAAAAGAAAATGAGGATAGGGGAAGCTCACTTCAAACAGTTATATCTCAGGCATTATAAACCTTGTGTATTTGCTGTTCAGAGATGTTACTGGTTAAAAACACAGTTGGGATAGGGATATCAATATGTAGCTGCATAGGTTTCTACATTTTATAATGCCTGATATATAGCCGTTTGAATGACCCTTCTCCACCCTCATTTTTTCCTTCACTTCACATAGAGAAAATGAGAAGCAGGTGGACAGTTCTCAATAGAGAAGAAAAGGAAAGAGTGAAAAAATGCAGGATTTCACAGAAAGGAGCAAAAAATCGTCAATAAAGTATACTAGAAAATTTAGTAATGCCACAAATGCTGCCAGAAAATCAAACATTGTTTGAAAGTTTAGTTACACTTTAAGGATGCAAGATCTATCCTATGGCTTCATGCTATAAGCGTATTATGGTTCTGTGCATGCTCTCTGGGACCCTGTACCTTTACCTGCATCCAATTTCTTGCTTAGCTGTTACATGAAGTATTACAGACTGAGCGTCCATACAGACTTCATGCACGCTATTCAAGGTCTTATCCCTGCTTTTGTACATGTGCAGTTGCATTGTAGTTTAGTACATATGTGATTAATTGTAAGAGCGTGCTGTTTTACATATGCAGTTCTAATGATGTAATGAGAATTAGTCAGTAAATGGATGCTATGCCTGTATGACTCCAAATGTGTGAGATAAATATAAAAGAGAAAGCAGAATGAATATTTCATTAGATCAAACAGAGTCAGTCCACTAGTTGAGTAGATGAATTCCATTGTCACTGTTACATTATATGGTCCTTTATAACATTCTTACACTGTGTAACAATAAACCCATTACTTTTACTGAACATAAAAGTGATGGTTTAGCACTTTTATGTTCAGGTAATGACATAGCTATGTTACCCCATATGGGAATGTACATGGCTAGGGGAAAAACAAATAGGAGTCTAGGTATCTAGCTACAACAGGGGCATGCACAAGAGGTTGGTTACATGGTTAAAACTGCCCCTGACCACAGATCTCCTACAAAGTCCTGGCAAGAGAGAGGTGGCACTTGTAGAAGATGCACATGTAGAAGAATTTAATGATGTTAGCAGCAACATCAGGTGAAAGCAAGGGGGAGGTGATTTGGAAGAGGATCATAAGTAGCCAAGGGCAGAGCAGTTGGTTGAAGCCCCCCTTACGAAAAACCTGTGTATGCCCCTGAGACATGAACTTGCTTGGCAGAAGTGGAAGAATTCTCATAGTTGCTACTTTAATGTGTGGTATTCTGGAGAATGTGATGGTGATACCACCAGTTCAGCAGATACTGTGTATGTTATTGATAGTTTTTGTTAGGTATCTGTGCACTTGCCTCTCCTACTTGCATCCATCCTTCCCTTCAGTGCAACACTGCTCACAGCTGTCGCCTTAAGGTTGCCATGCCTAGTAAAGTCAGAGTGCTGCCTCACTGTCCAATCCTTAGTTGAGGTGGAATATTTATACCTAGCTTTGAGACTTATCAAGTGTCTGGGATTACATTTGTACTTGGGTTATGTGTTCTCAGAACTTGTCCTATTTTTTGTTGATTCCCTAGTTACTGATTTTGGCTTTCTCTCCTAGTTATCCAATTTCTTTTTGATTTGTCTACAGTTAGAGTTGGTCATATAGTGGGCGCAGCAAAACCCCAGCAGGAAAAGAAATACCCCTAAAGCTCTTTTCAGCTAAGTTGCATAAGAATAAAATTCTGTTTTTAATGAAAATTGAGTTGCAATGCAGAATAAGAAATCTTTGTAAATTGTAGATACCCTACAAGGTACTGTCATTAGTTTGATACTGAATTTCCTGCTGACAGACTCCCTTTAAAACAGTTTGTGGGGGGTAAAATATACTGCAGATTCCTATTAATGGCAATGTATTATGTAGAGAGAACTCCCTTACTGTAAATATAGTCTTGGATATAGATCCTGCACTGTGTGTTAGTTGCATTCATTGGCACTGGTGTCTAGAAGGTGAGCCGCTACTCTGCATATGGATGCTGCATCATATGACATAAAATAATACCTACCATCACTATAACCTTTATACAAGTTTAGTAGGCTTTCTGTTAAGAAATCTGATGGTACAATGAGTCACTTTACTGAAGAAGTTCTAAATCTAATTGCTATAACCTCAAGTGCTGCAAGATCATCTTGATTAACTAAGATTGAAACCATGTGTCTACAGCGTAGAAAACTTTTCCCTTCTAGCTAGAGAACAAGCAGAGTTATATTGAGCAACCCTGCTGTGTCAATGCTAGGGCTCTTTACCAAGTAAGTATGCAAACTAGGCTCCAATGAATCTGAGCTTGTAAATGTAGTCTCTCAATAGTATTCTAAATAAAAGGCCCAAATTGCAATAGACAAGGCAGTCATACTGTACAACACAGTTTAACAAGTCTATCCACCCATAAGGGATACATTTTTTTTTAGATAAATTACATTATATTAAATTATTGTATTTACTTGTGTTCTATGGTGCGGGGATGATCAGCCTTCTATGAATGTTGCTTCTATTCACAAAGCTTGACTATTAGTGCAGTGGTCTATAGTTGTATACTTGAAACACTCTCTTTGTCACTGCTTTGTAAAAAATGACAGACCTGAAGGGTTCAAAGGTCTTCTGTTCATGCCAACAGATTGCTTACTTATCACTAATGCCCTGGATGTGGCATTAAAGATATTTTGTGTTGCACTCATGCTTGAGAAATGTACTAACCAAAAATCTAGGATGTTGAACAGTAAGAAGCTTAGTACCAGTTAGAATTTTCTCATATGAAATAGACTTTATCATGTGCTATATGCAACATTAGACAGCTCTCACAGCTGGTGAGAATTACCAATGCTGTTGCCATTTTGGTGCCACTTTAGTTTGTGCTCTCCCTGCTCAATATATCCACTGTAGCATGTACTCTGACAACTCAGTATACTTTATATGTTCATAAAACTTGAAAAGAGTTATCCAAGGAAAGGAAGTGCAGGGACATAGAAGCAGACAGGGACAGTACATGCACAAAAAGATAACCCAGCCATAATAAGAAAATAAGAAAAGATTCTGACCATTCTGAAGTATCAGACCATAGAAAGTTCCTGTATTCATTAATTGGTAACCAATGAAAATAAAAGATTTTCACTGCTAAAATGGTTAGAGAAAATCTTTCAAATGTTGAATTATTTATACTTGCAAGATTGTTTAACTTAATTTATCTACAAATTTAAATATGGTTATGTTAGTGGCCCCATTGAGGAAAAGCTGCTATTTTGCTGCAGATTTTGTGGTGCTGGATTTAGCAGAAGGGAGAGGTACATATGCTTTCCACGAGGCAGCTTTTCCACAATGTGTGGCCTTAGCCTAAAGGGGATAAGTGACAGTGTGGTATGTAAAACCAAAAAATTTGCAAACGTATGATAATAAAAAAAAATATTAGTTTCTCTTTATTAATAATTCTATTTGTCTGTTAATGCTATTGATATCAGACTACTGTAAGAGGAAATCTATTCCAAAATTAATTCCAGGTTTCTTAAACAGTAGAAAATCTCATGAAGGTAAAATATAGCTTATTGGCCAATTACCTTAATTCCCCTGGATATTTCTGCTTCAAAAGACAGGCCCATACCGTAGTGTCATGTAGTGCATGTCAGAAGAGATGAATTTCCCCTGGTAAAATTAATAATACTTAACTTTATGTACTCTAAATCTCCCAAAGTACTTCTGCAGAGATTTTCGAGTCAATGAATTGTAGCCAGAACTAATCAAGCAGCTCCTTCTTGTATCTGCAAAATAACTGAGACGTAGTGTCTGAAAGGAATAAAGATAAGGAAAGGTGATTATTTTACTTGTAATAATAATAATTTACTTAAGGGCCATTATAACTTCCGCCAGCCCTTCCAGTCTTTCTCAGAATATGATGTGTTTCTCAGCGCTGCTGTATATTGGTTGAACATTCTAATTGGAACGGTTGAAAAGGGCCAAGGCATGTTATAACAGACAGGTCATACCTATCTGCTGCGCTCTGCCCTAACTTGACCGAATGAGTGATACTAGAACACTATTGTCATGCTTTTGTTCTTCCAATCAAGGTGTGTTTCTTTCGTTTGTCTGAACTTGCTGAGATGAAGAGTTTGTTGCTTCACATTCACAGTTTGTAAAGCCCCTGTATGCTTGCCTTACTTTAAAAGGGAGTATCAGAGGTATAGCAGACATGTGACAAGTATCAATGTTAACAGATGTAAAAGTGTAGTGCATGAAAAGCTATATATAGGTGCTGCCAAGCATATTTCTGCAGGCAAAAGGAAAGTTGTAATACAGGAGGGAATCTTTACATGCCTTATGGCTATTGTTAGATTATTCACTGTTACGGGAACTCCAGTATAATCAGCTTATAAATCATAAAAGTATTGTGCGTACTATTGTGTTCCTTAAGTGCGATGTGTTGAGTGTAAATCTGACGTATTGAAAAATATTTATAATTTTTTTTTCTTTGCTGATTTGAAAAGATTTCAACTTTCATTATTTTGTTCTTATTTACACTTACATTATAATCTACAAATAAATTGTTATATTAATTACAGTCAAGCCTTTATTAGAAAGTACTTCTGTGTTCCATTGAAGAGATGGATATACTAAGGTTATATCAAGGCAGTACAGCAGTACATTTTTTACCTTATTTTAGGGACCCTATATGAGGGTTACACATTATATCTAGTTGTCAGATGATTTGTTATTCCTGTTCAGTGATGTTCCCATCAGGTGTACTCCCATTATCAAAACATTTATGACAAATCCTATTGATATTCCAAAAATCTGATGGCAGAAAAACACCTTGCGCATCAGTGGTCTATGCATAACACAGAACTTATGACCTGAGATGATGTGATTGCATGATCATACCACATATAACCACTGGATGTAAGATGACATTTGGGACCATTTCTTGTGGACAGTTTTTTTTTTTTTTTTTTTTACAAACACTGTAAAAGCTGTAATTTATCATTACAGGCAGTACTGACCTAGAAATAATGGAAAAATTGTGTATTTGGTAATTTTAGCCCAGAGGGAATGTTTATGGATGTCAGAGTAGATGGTGGTCACTGACCACCCTTCTTTAGAAGGACCAAATCTTCTGAGCAAAAATCGCATGAATATCTCCCATGAAAAAACAAACTGTGTTATCTGTGTACGTAGGTATATTGCTATATCTAATTCAATACCTAATAGAAAATTATTTATTGAGCTTAAATTGAAACATAAGTTTCATAGGAAAATAAGCATATGTATCAGAATATTTCGTCACTATTATGATATAATATCATACTAAAGGCTTCACTTGACTTTGCACAATGTTTTGTGGGGGAGTATGAATGGTTTCATCACTGACTGTGACTCAACTGGTACTGAAAGTTTATCCAGAAGTGATGATTTGTCATGAAATACATACATCCTAGGCCAACTTTTATTAATTGTGTTAGTCATCATTTAATTGTTGAAATACATGATACTGTGCATTGATATCAGAGGAAAAACAGCCTATCATTTGAAATATAAAAATTACTAATATATGTAGCACTAGTGCTCATAAAATATAACTTCCTGTGTCTTCTCTGTCAGTTGTTCTCATTTAAGCTCAAGGAGGTTTTCTTCTGGGCTTGGTACATTATTAACCCCTAGCCACCGGAGGAATTTTTCCATTTTTGTTTTTCGTTTTTGACTCCACCCCCCTTCCAAACCCCATAAATTTTTTATTTTTCTGCTCTCAGAGCCATATGAGGTCTTAATGTTTGCAGGACAAATTTTTGTTCATGATGCTACCATTAATTATTCTGTACAATGTTCTGGGAGGCTGGAAAAAAATTCAGAATGGGGTGGATTTGAAGAAAAAGTGCATTTGTGCGACTTTCTTACAGGCTTTTTTTTTTACTGACGTTCACTGTGCAGGCAAAATGACATGTCACCTGTATTCTATGTTTCGTTACAATTCCAGGGATACCAAATTTATATGGTTTTATTTAGATTTTAACCCCTTAACAAAAATTCAAAACTGTGCAAAAATTTTTTTTTTTTCTAAAAGTCGCCATATTCTGACTCCTGTAACTTTTTTATACTTCCATGTACGGGGATGCATATGGCGTCTTTTTTTGCAGGGCCAGGTGTACTTTTTAGTTATACCATTTTTGGGAATGTCTATTGCTTTCATCACTTTTTATCAGAGGCAAAACAGTGAAAAAACGGCGGTTTGGCAATTTGAATCTTTTTTTTTCCACTACAGCGTTTACCGTACGGGAAAAGTATTTTTATAGATTTGTAGACTGGGCGTTTTCTGACACAGGAATACCTAATGTGTATGTGTTTCACAGTATTTAAGTACTTTTATATGTGTTCTAGGGAAGGGGGTGATTTGATATTTAATATTTTTTATTTTTTTTTACTTTTTTTAAAACATTTTTTGCATTTATTAGACCCCCTAGGGGTCTTGAACCCCATGGGGTCTGATCACTAATGCAATGCATTGCAATGCTATTGCATTGCAATGCATTGCAAAAAACGGCATTTCTATTGCAGGCTGCATAGAGCAAAATGTAGGCGCCCGCACGCCGCCAGTAAAATGGCACCTCTGTCAGCATACATACAAATCCATACCCTTAGAGAGAAAAAAAGGAGACAAAAAACAAAAAAATATATTTTCAGGTTAAATTGTTTTTGTGGCAGCATAAATAAATATAAACATATAAAACTATGAAGGATAAATTTGCTAACTAAAGAATTAAGTTGTCATAAATGTAGAAGCCAAAGGGTATCTATATCAAATTAACATTGAATTTGGGGGGCATGGCCAACTTCCACCAGGTGAACACGCGTTTACTTAGAGCTCCGTAACAGAACCAACTCCAGCATGATTTGGACATCTGGCTTATCTCGTGGTCCGTTAACCGTTTCCCTGTCTCCTACTCCGGTCCCAACAAGACATTGCCATTGGCGTCTTAACAAGTCTCTCCTACATTCGCAGTCCACATGTACCAAACTACGTACACATCAACATGATTATTTTCGAAATAATGAAAACTCGATCTTCTCTAGTTCTGTACTTTGGAAAGCACAAAAGACTGTATTACCCTAGTGATGCAGCTCAAGAAGGATATAAGGGATAGGGAGGTTGCCCTGACCACTAAAATATGACCATTACTGTGTCAATTAGTGGAGGCTTGGGCTGACCTATGTGAACCTATGCCACTCAACTCCTCATTCTCTATAGCCGTCAGTGCTATTATGAGTGAGGCAATAAAGCTCACACCATGTTAGCCAAGACTCTGCAAGATCAACAGGCCTTCCTTCCCCAAAGCAGTCTGTAACTCCCCTGGTACTCTTCAGCGTCATCCCGATGCTATTGCAAATGCGTTCCAGAATTACTTTATTAATTTATACAATATACCCTCGCTGGCTCTGTCCGGTCCAAACTCCACTTCTCGGACCTTGCGAGAGTATCTTGATACCTGTCACCTCACTACCTAGTTTGGCGCTTGATTCTCTTAATGCCCCAAGCACGGATGAAGAGCTTACAGACGTCCTAAAAGGTTTTCCTAATGGTAAAGCTCCTGGCCTGGATGGGTTCACCTATTTATGCTATAAAACTTTTCAGGCAGACCTCCTACCCCACTTGCGGCACCATTTTAACTCCTTCCTAGACGGCGCCCCCATCCCTCAGACGATGCTCCACTTCCACGTTACCCTAGTTCCAAAACCTAACAAGGATCACCAGGAGTGCTCTAATTACTGACCTATTGCCCTTTTGAACTCTGATCTTAAATTCTTTACGAAGGTCTTGGCTACTTGGCTTAAAGCTTGACTCCCTTCTTTTATCCACAAGGATCAGGTGGGTTTCATCCCTTGTCATCAGGGAGAACACAACTCAAGAAGGGATGTGGATTTGATTGATGTGGCCAACCAATCCGCTACGCCTATCCTCCTCCTGAGTTTAGATGCCGAGAAGGCCTTTGACCATCTTGACTGGTCCTTTCTGATTCTCCACTTTGGAGAAATTTTGATTCTCAGGGGCCTTCCTTTCGATGGTTAGAGCACTCTACTCACTCCCCTCGGCTGTTGTTAAACTCCCATATGCCTCATCCTCGTCTTTTCCTATTTGCAACAGGACTCGCCAAGGTTGCCCTCTATCCTACCTCATTTTTGCTCACTGTATTGAGCCCCTATTGAGGCGTCTAAAATACGATCCAACCCCAACATTATAGCAGTGTCAGTGCGAGACAGGGACTTTAAGATCAGCCTCTTTGCTGATAATTTCCTCTTAACCCTTGCCAACCCCAACACTACCCTACCGAACGTCATGTCAATGATATGGGACTACGGTCGTCTTTCTGGTTATAAAGTAAATCCCTCAAAAAATGGAAGCTCTTCCCTTAAATATTCCGGAATCCTCTATCCAGCTACTTCGTCATAACTATGACTTCCAATGGAGTGACCGCTCTCTCTGCTACTTAGGGATCCAATTGTCTTCCTCTTATGGCTCACTATACTCGGCTAACTACCCCCCGTCTGCTTCATGATCTCTGCTCCTTACTGGATAAGTGGCACTCCCTCCACATATCTCTTAGAGGTCATATCACAGCAGTCAAAATGACACTTCTCCCAAAGCTCCTCTATTTCTTTGAGACTCTACCTGTAGCCATTCCTCGCTCTGAATTAACCTCCCTCCAAATGGCTCTCTTCCATTTTATATGGAATGCAAAATGTCATCGTATTGGCTGGTAAGGCGGATGGAGGGTTAGCAATACCACATATCCTTCATTACTAATGGATGACCCATTTACGCTGTGTTCCCTTTTGGGCACCTCAAGCTTATACCAAATGGGTTAAAATTGAAAAGCTCTGGTTAGCGCCATTTCACCCTAATACTTTCCTGTGGTTTTGCTCGCCCCCCCCCCCAACCCCACATGCCACCCCCCTCTTAGGACCCATCCGTTTTACAAGAGCTATCTGGCTAATGTGTCATAAGCTCTTCCCATTTTCTACACAAAACTCTTCTATGGTTTCTTTCCTCTTTAACGTCCCAGGGGACTGACAGCAGCTATGGTGTGCCCCTGCAGTAGACTAGGCCTATTCCATGTCACTAACTTGATTGACCCGTCGACTTTGGAGCTCAGGCAACTTTGACTATTTCACCTCTTCCTTGCACTTACCAGCCACTGAATTGTTCCACTACCAGCCAATAGCCCATTTCATGACTACTCTGTTTGGGGCCCCGCGGTTCTCCGTCCCCACCGCTTTTGAGAGAATATGCCATGCTGGTACCTCTACGAAGGTCCTGATCTCAGATATATATGGGCTTTTCTCTTCTCCAGAGGTAAGGACCCCACTCGCTCACAAGCACTTGAATAAGTGGACTGAGGCTCTAGGTAGGCAGATCCCGTGCAACTCATCCATGTGTATAACCTTTTGTGAGACCCAGTATAAAATCCTGATGCATTGATACCACATTCAGGCCCTATTGCACGCTCTTAACCCCAGTGCCCCCCCCCCCCACCTGCTGGAGAAGCTTTCCCGCACTCAGCCTTTCAGAAAGGTACACTCCTTCTGGCTGGCCTTGATTGCTCCATCAGACTCCATCAGACCCTACAGTCATGGTCGTATGTGTTGGCATCCCTGAAATTTTTCCAGAAAATGAAGTATTTCTCCCAGAAAATTATTGCAGTTACACAAGTTTTGTTATACACATGTTTATTTACTTTGTGTTGTTCCAATACTGACTGTTACAAGACTGAGAAAAAAAGGCAAATTGGAAATAATTTCAGAGAAAAATCTAAAAATGGGCCGGACAAAATTGTTGGCGCCTTTTCAAAACCTGTGGCAAGTAACAGTTATGTGCAATATAGCACCTGAAACCAGTGAGAAGTTGACTCAATCTTTGCATTGTGTGTCTATTTGTACCACACTAAGCATGAAGAACAGAAACAGAAGAGAACTGTCTGAGGACTTGAGAATCAAAATTGTGGAAAAATATCAATAATCTCAAGATTACAAGTCCATCTTCAGGGAACTTGATGTTTCTTTGTCCAAGGTGATCAACATAATCAAGAAGTTTACAACCCATGGTATTGTAGTCAATCTTCCTGGATGTGAACAAAAGAGAAAAATTGATTGAAAGGTTGCAACGTAGGATAGTCCTGATGATGGACACATCTTTTCAGACAGGCCTATCACAGTTCCTAATGTAAACCCTTCCACAGTTAGAATCCCTAAAACATACCCTCTTCTGTTCATGCTCCCGTATTACCTCACAGGATATGATGCCGTTTCAGACTAACTTTGTATGTCCAGGCACCATCTGCACATTAAAGGACACGACTGGTGACGGCTCATACAGCTTTATATATATGTAATGACAGTAACCACTATTACAAAATTGTCTGACCATTGTATAAGCAAAGCTACCTCCGATGCCGCCCCTGCTACCTCTTGTGTCACCCCCTCTACCTCATAAATTGTAAGCTCTTGCAAGCAGGGCCCTCAGTCTCATTGTGTGAATTGACTATTTCTTTGCAATGTATCTTTTTTGTTTGTAATTGAACCCTACAAATTGTACAGTGCTGCAGAATATGTTGGCGCTATATAAATAAAATTTATTATTATTATTATTATTATGGATAAGCAGCCCCAATCAAGTTGCAAAGAAATTCAAGCTGTCCTGCAGGCTCAGGGTGCATTAGTGTCAGCATAATCTATCCATCGACATTTGAATGAAATGAAACGCTATGGCAGGAGACCCAGGAGGACCTCACTGCAGATACAGAGATAGAAAAAGGTAGACTGCAGTTTGCCAAAACTTATGTAAGCCAAAATCCTGCTGGGAAGATGTCTTGTGGACAGATGAGACCAAGATAGAGATTTTTTGTAAAGCAAAAAATAAAAAAGAACACAGTAGCAACAGTCAAATATGGTTGAGGTTCAAAGAAGTTTTGGGGTTGTTTTGCTGCCTTTGGCACTGGGTGTCTTGACTGTGTGCAAGGCATCATGAAATCTGAAGATTAGCAAAGGATTTTGGGTCGCAATGTAGGGCCCAGTGTCAAAAAGTTGGATTTGTGTTCTAGGTCATGGAACATCCAGCAGGACAATGACCCCAAACATACTTCAAAAAGCCTGCAGAGTTTTGGCTTCGGCCCTAATTTCCTGAAATGGATATCTATCCTATACTGCAGTCTTAGAGCCTCTATTTCCCTCAATGGTCTCCAGTCGACTTAGTTTTCTTTGGCCAGGGGTACCTTCCAAGGTTGCCCAAGCTCACTATTATTGTTTGCCATTGCAGTGGAACCACTGGCAATACAGCTCCGAGTGGATCCCTTCTACAGTGAAATACCACATTTTACTGGTGAGGACTGTGTGGGTCTGTATACGGATGACCTAATACTCTATATTGCGAGATCCAGACCACATGCTGCCACGTGCTATTGAAATTATCAAGGTCTTTGGGTTCCTCTCTTGCCTGATGTACCTCTCTTCTATCCGGAACTTTCCTGAGGGAAACACTGTCCTAGGCCTCACAGCTGTCAAACGATTTAAATATCTTGTGATTATCATTAAAAAGAACCCATCGGATATGTTAGCTGCAAATGTCTTCCTGCTGATACCATATGTCCAATCCAAAACCAAGATCTGTGTGAGACTACCATTGTCTGTAGCTGGGCGCATTAACCTCATGAAAATGGTGATCCAGCTGAAATGCCTTTATATCCTTCACCCCATATTCTTTTCTATTCCTCCTATTCCTTTTTTTTCAAACATTGGATTCAATTCTAATGGTGTTTGTATAGGGTGCTGGCAGATCTAAACTTCATATGAAGAAACTTCAGCGTCCAAAAATGATGGCAGGAATGTCCTTTCCGAACCTGTACCTATATTACCTGGTAAGTCAATTGACTCTAGGTTCACATCTGCGCTTGGGTTTCCGTTCTTCGGGTTCGCTTGGGGACCTGATAAATGGAAACCCAATCTGCATAAAAAGTGGTTACTCGCGAACCCCATAGACTATAATGGAGTCCACTGGGTTTCCGCCTGATTTCCAACCGAAAAATGTTTGCAGGACTTTCCTCTCCACATTTTTAAACAGAATGGGGAACAGAAACCCCAAGCGCTCGCGGAGCTCAGATGTGAACCTAGCCTAAGATGTCTCACCCCGTTGTGTCCTGACCTACCAACTTATCCTGATCGTCGACTGTCGGATTAGATGGGTCTACCAAAGCTATGGCCGGAATTAGAAAAACCAGCCTCACTGAAATTACACTTGCTTCCTATGATCCGAGGAGCGCAAATAATTTGGGCAGCAGCAAAACAAATATGTCATTACACCCAAGTCCTGCTGGAAACCCCACTATGGCAGAATAAAGCTCTAGATCAATTATACCGACTTTCTGAAGACTAAACGGGTTCAAACTCTACAAGACTTATATCCTGACGTTGTCCTCCTTTCCTTTCAACAAATAAATCCAAGATTGACGTTCCACACCGAGCCTTCTACAAATATCTCCAGTTAAGACATGCACTTTATTCTCAATCCTCTAACCTCCAACGACCGATGTCCAACTATCCACTTATTGGAGTGATTCTGTCTCAAGGCCCAAGGGTCTGATCTCCTCCATTGTACTCTTATCTTCTCACCATCAAATTGACAACTGAACCTCTCCCTTTCTTGGATAAATGGAAGTCACTGATTCCTACTCTGAATGAGGAGTCTATCTCTGATCTACTGGAGTTCCATTTATATGTTTCACCAGCGATCAATATAATTAAATTATATATCATACATCAATGTTATCATACTCTACTCCAGTTGATTAAAATGGCATGTATTTCCTCTTCTCAGTGCCTTCACAGATGCGTTCACTCTCCAGCTGACTTTCATCATATGTTATGGTCTTGCCCATTACTTCAAGAAGACTGTAAGGAAGTAATGCAAACCTTGTCCGACATCCTAGATAGACCTGTATCATTGACCCCTGTAATTTGTTTGTTGGGCCTTCTGGATGAAGAACAATGGCCTCATCATACCAGGTCTCTGCGCCACCCTCCGCTCACACATGTTTGCTGGCTATTGAGACTTTGTCCTTGCTAAGCTCTTCTCTTGCTGTTTGTTACCTGTATTCATATTCCTGACCTTTGGCTTACCATTTTACTATTCTCGGATTTCGATTTGGTACTGTTTGTCTATCTGGTTTGACCCCAGCTTGCTGACTCTGCTTCTGTGTTGTTTGTCTTGTCTTGTTCTATGTCCACTTATTCAGAGAAGGGTCTGCCTCCCAGTTGACCCAGTCCCTGTCCCAGTTGTGGCAATTAGGTAGGAACAGGGGCTGGGTCAAGTTTAGAACTCACTGTCTCTGTCTTTCCCTTCTTCCCTTGTTTCAGCAGCAGCACTAGGGAACTGCTCAACTAGAAATTCCCTTACAGAGAAACTCTGTTTATGGCACGGAAGGTGATTGCTCTTCGATGGATGGACCCTTGCCCTCCTGTTGTACATGCAAATCTCTGGTTAATACTATTATACCATATGAGAAATTACTTTATACACATCGTAGATGCCCGGCAAAGTTTGGCAAAGTTTGTGATTCCTTGCTCTCATCACATTCTACTGTTCCACATAATTAAGAGGCACAGTGACACTCCTACTTGGATATTCAGGTTTACCAGACATATTTAGTTTGACTGGCTGTGTTTCATATTTTACATCTGGCCTGCCCTGTGCCCCTTGCATATATGCCTGACTGGTTCAATACCCCTATGATATATCATTGATTGAGATAACTATTGTGTTTATCTTGCATTATGGAGTATTACTTGGTCAGGTATAAGCATTGTTTCCCTATTTCTTCCACCCTAGCGTATTTACCTCTTCTTAGGCTTATTCAGCTGTCTCATTATCTGTACTGATTGCACTTCTGACAGATCATTGTATTCAATAGTGCTGCATATATATTTTGCACTTGTTTACATTGGGCACTTCCTTTGTACTTTTCATTCAAGTATTGTTTTCTTTGTTTGTGCTATTTGATATTCTTTAAAGTTTTTTTTTTAAATTTACATTGAATTTAATTGTATTTATAGTTGTCAGGGATGAAAGTCTCATACATAAGATATATCTGACTTGCTGTACACCAATTCTGTGGAGTATCTATACACCTTGCTCACCACACACACACACACATACGCGTACAAGCCTGGGTGTGTCCTTAAAGGGGAACTCTTCTTCCACAGTGCCTTCCACACTTTCTTAACATACTAAGCTACCCAGGACTGAAGTGATCCCTACAATCACTCATCCACACAAATTGCTGCCACCACTCGACACTTATGGTAGGAATGACACCAATCAACCCAAACCACACACAAATAACAAGCAAAATGGTAACAAACCTAAGCAATATTTATTCTCTTTGGACATGTGGGGATGTTTAGAGCCAAGGGCAATCTTATTAAATTTTACATATAATATACATAAAAAGTACAGTGCTTAGCAAAAAAGCCAAATGCATACAATGTACAATAAAATGGGAATAAAATAAACAGACCTAATTTTGAGCCTAGCAGTTGGAACATGGCTTAAGAAATGGTCTGATCACATGCTAAGCTGTGTTGGAAATCATTTTTGGCTGACAAATGGAATCTGCATCACCAGCCGCACATAAAAGGTTTGCTAATTATGACAATGAACACTATAGTTAAACAGAAAAACTGAACTAGACAATATTACATATATACAATTCATCACAATGGTATTTATAGCAGTAGCACAGGATTTGAGTCTTAGTTGCTGTTTTAATAGTGGTTGATACAGTCACCATTATAGCCCGCCCCCATTCATTATGTGATAACATTTATAAAGTATATGCATTAAAGTAGTGGATCCCAAACCTCTTATTCCACTTTATTCTCACTCTTATTCCGCTGTATTCTGTTTCTATACTGTTTTTCATCACTATATTCCACCTCTTATTCTACATTTTGCCCCTGTATCCTGCCTATTATTGCACTATAATCTGCCACTTTTTCCACTGTATTCTGCTTTTCACCATTGTATATTTTGCTGTATTCTGCCTCTTATTTCATTATATTCCTATGTATTCTTCCTTATTCTATTTTTCATTACTGTATCCTGCCTTTCACAGTTGTACACTTCTGCTGCCTGCACACATGCCAGTAATAATGGCTGTACTCAAACACTCAGGACAAGGCATCCTGCATAGACATTGTGTTGGCTCTCCAAGAAATGTAGTTAAGTTCAGTGGAGACTCCATTATTAGGGAACAGCACTTGGACTACAATTCCCAGAATGGAGTAGAGGGAAATGTCAGATGACTGGCATAAATGTTAATTGGCTTTTGTGGTCATATAGCATGTATAACCCCTCCTACTTTCAAGGCCATGCAGGGCCCAAAGGCCCAAGCCCGCCCACATTTTCTCATCTACACTACCTTCCCACATCTCCTCCTTTATTTAAAGCTGTGCGGTGCTCTGCACCATATATGGCCACTGATGGAGGGTCATGTGACCTGACTTCTTTATCAACGACCAAATCTGGACTGCACATCAATCCCTTAAATATCTTAAATATCGATGAGGGATTGTGACACCCTGGAGGTCTTTTCATGATACCTCCCCCCAACACACACACACCCAGGGAGGTCACAACCCACAGTTTACAAGCCTGTGCATTAAAGAAACTTTACAGGTAGGTTTTGCAGTTGCTGTCATTTGATGATTATTACTGATTCTGGATTTCCAGCAGGCTGTAGATAAACCTACAAAGATTTGTTTTATCATACTATCCAAATACAAAATAGGTGACAATTCAATTTTAGCACTTCTCCATGCGCTGTTTAGACTATTCTTTAGTTGTCATCATGATTTTTTACCAGCATGCCCTGATATTCGGATCTGGTCAAGACATGTAAAAAGTTTCACAACAGCTGGGGAGCTATATGGTGGAGACCACTGTACTAGATAATAATTACATATTTACCCTATATAAGGCTAGAACTCAGTGATGTGGGGCTGTTTCTCTGCAAAAGGACCAGGACGACTGATCTGTGTACATGAAAGAATGAATGGGGCCATGTATCGTGAGATTTTGAGTGCAAACCTCCTTCCATCAGCAAGGGCATTGAAGATGAAACGTGGCTGGGTCTTTCAGCATGACAATAATCCCAAGCACACCGCCAGGGCAACAAAGGAGTGGCTTCGTAAGAAGCATTTCAAGGTCCTGGAGTGGCCTAGCCAGTTTCCAGATCTCAACCCCATAGAAAACCTTTGGAGGGAGTTGAAAGTCCGTGTTGCCCAGCGACAGCCCCAAAACATCACTGCTCTAGAGGAGATCTGCATGGAAGAATGGGCCAACATACCAGCAACAGTGTGTGCCAACCTTGTGAAGACTTACAGAAAACGTTTGACGTCTGTCATTGCCAACAAAGGATATATAACAAAGTATTGAGGTGAACTTTTGTTATTGACCAAATACTTATTTTCCACCATAATTTGCAAATACATTCTTTAAAAATCAGACAATGTGATTTTCTGGATTTGTTTTCTCATTCTGCCTCTCATAGTTGAGGTCTACCTGTGATGTCAATTACAGGCCTCTCTCATCTTTTTAAGTGGGAGAACTTGCACAATTTTGATTTTTTTTCTTCTGAAGCTACTCTTATGTTTCTACACAATGCAGTCTGTAAAGAGTATTAGGATGATGCTACAGTCAAATCCACTGCATGGTGGGAAATCTGAGGCATAAGACTGCTACATTTGTTGTATTATGGCTTTATACAATTTGGAGGATGTAAAGAGCCATAATGTGACAATGCATTAGCTCTTAAATGGGTTTCCCAAAAACCTTTTATTCGCAATCCACATTATAGGTATGACCCTGGGACCTCTAGTAATCAATTGAATGATGTTCCTCAAATTCCCTGTGTGATAATGTGAATGCAGGACTAGCACTCCATTTACTTAAATAGGACTGACAAAGATTTATTTAGCTTACTTATATAGCGCTATCATATGCTTTACAGATATTGTCAACACTGCCCCACAATCTAAATTGTGTGTGGAAGGAAACCCACGCAAACATGGGGAGAACATTCAAACTCCTTGTAGATGGTGTCCTTAGCAGGATTCAAGCCCAGGACATCCAGCACTGTAAGGCTACAGTGCTAACTGCTGAGCCACTATGCTGCCCGAACTCAAACCCTAGCAGTTCCATGTAATGAGGATAAGTGATAATCCCTTTAAGTAAATGAGTACAGGGCAATTTTTTAATTTAACATCACAATCCATACACTTCAATAGAGTCATATTAAATTTAAAGTTTAAGTGAAATTGCATAAAGTTAAACATTTATGCTGGAAATTACTATGCTAATGAGAATTTGTTTTAATTATTTACTAGAACTACATGTGACTGTGGCACTCCTAAAAGACTTCATGGCAGTTTTTTTTATTCTGTAATACAATATTTGATGTAATATGCTAGAATAATGTTGTACCATATTGGATTGCATGCCTTGGGGGTATTCCCTTGAATAAGTCTTGTTTTCAGGGGTGTATAGCATAATGTGGTGGCGCACTGTAGCTTTGTAATATGGAATCATAGGAATATCTTGAGACACAGCATAGACTTTGTGATCACTATATGCCATGTTCATGAAGCCTTATCCCTTTTGCATGCTTTTGAAATTCTCGTATTAGTCATATCTTCTGTCTAGCCCATCATTCTTCTAATCCTCTGCGGGAAAATGCTGTGATATTGTGATCAGTAGTTTTACTTATTTATATTGTTAAGACGGACATCAATGCGTATGAGCAATATCATGCTGCATGATATTGCTGTTGGGCAGGTTTTATTGCTTACTGTCTGCTTCCCCATTAATTTTAATTATACCCTAACTAATATATTTGAGTCTGTTATAGTAGACAACAAAGTCTACTTAGATTTATTAGCTATATTGCCTGTACAGTTCCCATTCAGTCTGCTTGGTTATAAATGAATCATAGAATGCCTTTTCACTTTTAAATGTACTTTTTTTGCAATATGTTGAAATAAAGTATAATAATAGCATACAGAACTCCACAAATGTACATGACAGACATTGTTGCAGGGACAATTCTTTTCTATAGTACTCCAGTATATAGAGTACATAGAAATGTAGCTTGCTGAACAGTGACACTTCAACTGATGGTAGTTCAAGTAATTGAAAATGCTTGATTTTGGTTGTGATTTATTGCAGTCTTTGGAATTTGTAAAGGTAAATAGACTTACTAAAATTAATATTACACAATTGCATAAAATCCACTGTGTAGCACATAATCATAAAAGTAAAAATGAGTTTTGGTTCAGCATATTTTCAGTTTAGGTATGCATTCTATAATAAACGCACACACATACAGTGCTCAACATAATTTAGTACACCCTTTGAAAAGTAAGATTTTAATCAATATCTCACTGAACACAAGAACTATGTCCAAAATTTTAACAGGACTGAGTTTAATAGAACATTTGTTTAACAAATGAAAATAAGATTAATAATATAACTTAGATTACAAAATCTTCAGTTTTACTCAAATTAGTTCATTCAAAAACGAATACACCGCACATTAAAAACTACTATATCGAGTATAATTTTTTAATGACTGTACAAAGTTTTCTAGGCATGGAATGGACAAGTTGGCGATATATATTAAAAAAATCTATCTTTTTCCATTCTTCAAGAACTACCTATTTTAGAACCTGATGCTGGATGGAGAGTGATGTTCAACTTGTCGCTTCAGAATTCCCGATAGGTATTTGATTGGATTCAGAGAAATACTTGGTAACTGAATTAATTTCAACCTGTTCTTCTTCAGAAATTCAGCAGTGGCCTTAGGCAGGGTTCACACTACCGTTGGAGTCCGTTATGAAGGTGTCCATTAAAAAAAAAAACGGACACCTATCATAACGGACACTAACTGATCTTAATGTGTCCGTTTTTTTAACTGATCCAATTAATGGTTCAGTTAAAAAAACAGACACATTAGCATCAGTTAGTGTCCGTTAGCACCAGTTAGTGTCCGTTTTTTAACACTGTCCGTTTTTTTTTTTTTTTGTTTGTTCCTCCTTTATGAGCATGCGCAAGAAAAAAACGGACATAAAACAACAGACAGTAACTGATGGCTATCAGTTACTGTCCGTTATAAGTCCGTTACCCATAGACTTCAATGTTAAAAAAATAACGGACACTTGCTGTCCGTCAAGAATCCGTTTTTTTCAAACGGACAAAAAGTCCTGCATGTAGGATTTTTGGCCGTGAAAAAAAACAGACTTCTGATGGATTTGGTGTAAACGGACACTAACGGACACAATATAAAAACCTATTGAAATGAATGGAAATTTTAACGGATTTCTGATGTTTCAGCTAGTGTCCGATGCTAAAATCTTGTAACGGACAATTGCAACGGACACTACTGACGGTCACCAACGGTAGTGTGAACGCTCCCTTAGATGTATATTTTCCAACATGACAATGATTCAAAAGTCCACAACAACAAAGGGCACAGAGTAATGGTAGCATCTTCTCTTTCAATATAGAGCATTACATCTGTGAATTCATGAAACCATCAATGAAATGCATCACCCAGACACCAGCAGCACTCATGAAGCCCCACATAAAGACACTGCCACCACTTTGTTTCACTGTAGGCACCATGCATTTTTTAATTGTACTCTTCACTTTTGCAACACCATACATTTTTGAAACCATCAGTTCCAAAAACATTTATCTTGGTCCAGATTATAGAGTCCCAGGATTCTTCATCTTTTTCAGCAGGCAAAGTATATTCATAATTTTTTGTGCATGGGCTTTAGGAGAGGACAACACCCATGCATTCCATTCCTCTGCAGTGACGCTGTATTGTGTCACAGGAAACACTCACCCCAGTTTGGCTTTCTACTTCTTTAGCTAACTGCAGTGAACTAGCATGGTGATTTTCTTCTACCCTTTTCATCAGAAGATGCTCCTGTATAGCTGTTAACTTTCGTGGACAGCCCGGATGTCTCTGTGAGATGGTTGCAGTTCCATCTTTGTTAAATTTTTGTATCACTTTTGCTACAGTATTCTGACTGACAAGTAAAGTTTTGCAGATCTTCTTGTAGCCTTCACCTTTCTTGTATAAAGAAATTCTTTTTTTTTCTTTCTCAGGTCTCAGGTTTTGACATTTCTATGTGTTGCCATTACTGACAGCATGGAATGAGAAGGTGTTTTATTTCATTAGAATTGTGTAGTCTAAACTTTAGCTGTGCTCCTAGGATTTTCATTGTGGTGTAGTCATTTTTACAACATGGTCTTAAATTAATTTATTAGGAAGATTACTTTTGTGCGAGCAAATTATCAAATCTTGTTCGCAATCAGTATTTTGTACTATGGTATCCCATAAAAATTCTGACTCTTTAAGGAAACTAAAGATAATCTGACAAATTTGTTGGGGTGTACTGATTTAAGCTGAGTTTTCCTCAAGGAAAACTTATCTGTCACTTTGCTCTAAGCGATAGTTGTATTATGCACGGGAGTATTGATAAATTCTTCAACACTCTGTGAATGTCTTGAGGGAAGGCAGCTTTTGCCTTTTACACGTGAGTGTGTGTAGGAAGCTTCTACACTCTCTATGTAGTTTCAATCATCTTCCTGACATTACTTTGCATTGCGTATAGCTTTTCCTAAGACAACCTAGATCCCAAATTCTCTACTATAGTTTAAATTTACAAGAAATATTATGAACAATCCATGCTCTTCATCTTAAAAATTTAGCAAAATTTTTCAACTTCTAACTATCCCAACCTAGTTTTGTATAAATTAAGTAGTCAAGAAGTATGATTCTGCAAATGTTATGCTATCCAGGACCTTCAGGTTTGGCTTACATGATTTGCATAATTATGTTCCACTGAACATTGTTTGTAAGTTTCTAAACACTCACTGGGTCTCCTCATTGACAGCACGGTGGCTCAGTGGTTAGCACTACAGCCTTGCAGCGCTGGAGTCCTGGGTTTGAATCCTGCCAGGGACAACATCTGCAAGGAGTTTGTATGTTCTCCCCGTGTTTGCGTAGGTTTCCTCCCACACTCCAAAGACATACTGATAGGGAGATGTAGATTGTGAGCCCTATATGGGACATTGATGGTCAATGTCTGTAAAGCGCTGCGGAATATGATGGTGCTATATAAGTAAGCATAATAAATAAATAATAATACCCTTTCCCCACTTACTAAGTTTAAGGGGTGGAAAATACTTCTACTCCTCACTTCTCTTGAGATAAAACATTTTTTTTGATTATAGAATTAATTTAACTTGCCATATTGTTTGGTGCATATCACTAGCATTTAAGATTGCTTGAAAATAGCTCTCTATAAGCATGTACTTTAATAAATTGAATTACTTAGCTTCATTATGGGAATATGTGCTGCCTGGGGCATGTTATTAGTGTGTATCCATTTAGTCATAGAAACGGCGTGTGTGTCTCAGTAATATATCCTCAGAGTACAGACACACCTTGTGAGCAAGACACTATTATTGTAACAGAACACTATTTGCCTCATCATTTGATAGGTGTTACATCTGTCAGTTAAACACGTAGTGATCAATGAAATTATGTCATTTGCAAGTTATATGATGTAAAAATCAAAGGATAAAAGGGAAGCCTCTAATATAGAGCACTGTACTGATCATTGTACTGATTATGGAAACTAAGGAGTTAATGTGGTGACTTTGTAAAAATTTTATTCTGCATTCAATATGGAACAACACTAAGGCTGGTGTTGCACCACATTTTTTATTTCAGGAAGAGAATCAGCTTTTTTGATCAGTCCAGCAGAAAAATTAATGTGTTATATCTGTTTGCATCAGTTTGTATGTGCTTTTGTAAAAAGAAAAACTGATGCGTTTTCTGCTGAATGGTAAAGTACAGACATCTGCTCTTTATACAAGTACCATCATGGTAAAAACAAAGTAACCCTATTTGAATTCTATTGGTTTACATAATAAAATCTGGACCTTAGAAGGTCTCAAAATAAGACAGTCTAGCGTCATCGCTGGGCTGTGAGGAACGCCCTTCCTGGTAGTACTTGTCCATTGACTTGCACTGGAAGGGCGTTCCTCACAGCTCAGCGTCATCGCTGGGCGGTAAGGAACGCCCCTTCTGACAGTACAGCGCTATGCTGAGCTATGAGGAACGCCCCTCAGACATGTGCACTGGGGCGGTATATAAAACTGCACGTTCATGAGGACATGAAAGGTCCTCTTTAAGTTGTGCTAAACTATGCAATAAGAACTAACATATGAATGTTTGCTATGGGTTACATTACAACAACATTTGGCACAGTTACTTGGGCATCATTTTAAGTTAATAACCTAGATGTTCTTTTTTTCTATTTCTGTTCCACGTTTGTGAGACGCAGCCCGTATATTGCGTGTTAGCAGCCTTCTTGAATACTATGTTAAATTAAATTAGTTGGCGTTCAAATAGGAGGTGAACAAGTTTTAGCAAGCTATAAATCACTGGGGTGGTATATCTTAAAACAGTTGTATGTAAATACATAATCTCATAAATACAGATTTTACATTTAGCTAAGGAAATCCATGGCTTCTTTATAAATGACAGGTTCTAATCCAGCACAATCTTTTTTTTCTCTGTACATAATAAGTGTAAAATGATGCCATGGGATAATCAGTTTCTTTGGTTACTGTTATGTTTCGTATAGCCTAAAGACACTTGAATGACGATATCGCTAATGTTGCAATTAGACATATATAAACATTGGCACTTAATATTTATATGTTCATTTCCCTTTAGTGAATACTGAACAGTAATATTAGAATCTAATATTACATAACTTACTGCCCATTATACAATGGTGCACCTTAATCTATGTAAACCTACTGAATCATGATGGATGACTTAGTTACAAGATGTAAAACTAACCTGTCAGATGAGTTCTGATGCTCGATCTGACAGCCGCATATGATCGTGGGTGAGAGGCTATGTTCTGTAGTATATAAGTAAAATAAAAATAAATCTGGACAGGACTCTTAGGAGAAAGAGTAAGAGTCCTTTTTACCCCACCCACACAGAATGATTGACAGTCTTCTGTGCACACACACTTTTAAGTCGGTTGAAAATAGGTCCTCCACTCTCTTTCAAATTATGGACATTTAAAGTATAATAACTGGAGGACCAGGGAGGTAATGGAAACAGTTATACTCAACTTGTCTCACCTCTCATGGACATCCTTGTCAGGGGCGTAAATAGCAAAGACTGGACCCTATAGCAAACTTTTGACTTGGGCCCCCCCAATGGCATAGCGCCCCCTTTCCTGGCCCCACACAGTATAACGCCCCATTTACGCACACTATAATGTCCCAAAGTGGACTCTACACAGTATAATGTCCCATAGTGGCCCCTCCACGTGGTATAATGTCCCATCGTGAACCCTTCTTACAGTATAATGTCCCATAGCGACCCCTGCACAAAGTATAATGTTACATAGTGGCCCCTCCACACAGTATGTCATATAGCAGACCCTCCACACAGTATAATGTCATAAAGTGGACTCTCCACACATTATAATGTTCCATAGTGGCCCCTCTACACAGTATAATGTCATATAGTGGACCCTCCACACAGTATAATGGTCCAGAATATAATGATCGGAGACTCAGGGGAGGTGAAAAATAAAAAAAAACAGTGGTACTCTCCTGGGCTCCACGCAACTCCCTGCTGTTTTTGGTCCTCTTCATTGATGACATAGATGCGGGTTACGTCGATCCATTATGTGTGGTGATGCCGGCCTGACCCACGTGGCATCTGTGACATCACTACATTGGCCCGAAAACAGCATAGAGTCTCGCCGGTGAGATGAGTAACACTAGTCCTCCGACCATTATACTCGGGGGTCTAAATACTCTTACTGCGGGCCCGCGGCCTTACTTACCGATCCCTTACTTACTTCCCTCCAAGGGGCCCTGGCGATGTGATATGAGATGCACGGGGCCCCCTGGAGGGAAGAAGGGAAGGCGGAGGCAGCTGTGAGCAGGAAAGGGGATCGGCCAGTGAATAGGGCCCGTTACCTGCAGGGATTTAAGGTAATGGCCTATTAAAAAAAAAAAAAAAGCAGCAGGGGCCCATCGGGCCCCCTAAGGTCATGAGCCCTGTGGCAACCACTACGGCTGCTATGATGGTACTTACATCACTGATCCTCATGTTGCTCTGCTGTCTTCGTCGGCTTCCTCTTTAGGTCTGTGGCTCACGTCATGCGTCCCAGACGTCACTGCTGAGGGCTGTGATTGGGCCTCAGCAGTGATGTCCAGACTGCATGATGTCAGCCACAGGCCAGAGGATGATGCTGGACGCCCAGGAGAGGTGAGTATAAATGCCTGATCCCACCGGAGGATCCGTGACACTGGAGGAGAACAATTGCTAGAGTTTTAGGAGAGGAATATTTTCTATTGGTGAAAGGTCTGCACTACATTTTGCACCAAGTGACAAGTCCTCTTTATGAGTCTTGTGAGGATTTACTCCGTTGTTCACTCAGAAATCCTGCTCCATATCATAAAAACCAATATACAGGTGCATCTCAATAAATTAGAATATCTTTGAAACGTTTATTTCTTTCAGTAATTAAATTAAAAAAGTGACCTCCTATATTTTCTAGATTCTTTACACAAAGAGTGTTCTATTTCAAGTGTTTTATTTCTGTAAATGTTGATTATGGATTACAGCTAATGAAAACCCAAATCTAAGAAAATTAGAATATTGTAAAAAAGTTCAGTATTGTAAATTGAGTGTGTCACCTGTCAAGGTTTCCTAAGCCTTTAAATGGTCCCTCAGTCTGGTTCAGTAGGACACACGATCATGGAAGATGCTGATTATGAATTGTATTACTGAATTACTGAAATTAATGAACGTTTCAAAAATATCAAAAATATTCTAATTTATTGAAATGCACCTGTATCACGGAGCACAGCTTCTTTTTCTCACTAATAGTATCCAAAAGGACAGCATAAATCACCTGACAGGTTTACTTTAAATGTACAAATGAATAACTAGATAGATGGTTAAATAGCAAATTGTGCACTGCCAGGCAATTTTTTCTCACTGACTTTTTACGTTTTAGCCACAAATTGCTTCACAAGTGCCTGAGCCTTAGATGCCTTATAAGCACATCATATGCTTCCTTCAGTGCCTGTGTGTCAGATGCCTTAACAATTGCTTAAGGTGTTTTCCAAAAAATGAATCTGTACAATGCAACACATGACCCTTAGAGTACCAGACACAGATGCTCCCCAGGAAACCAGCAATATGGTATTTTCCTCCCTGTTCCACAACCAAGCCTGCGTTTAACCATTGAGAAGTGCCTTTGGAGTCACACCATTTCCTCTGTAGATAAAGTTGTCCTGGGTATAAACCAGGAAGATAAGCAAGAAAGTTCAGTTCACTGCTAATTTCTTGCTGTTACCAGAAAGCTCCTAATTGTAATGGAACAGCAAAATAAATAAATAAAAAATAAACAGTGTTGATACATTATTATATATTACATGTATACTAAATGTATATTGTCCATTTTCAATATTTTAAGCCAAAACTGCAGTGGGTCCAAAATACGAAAGAGGTGCAGTCTTTCCACTTTTCACTGCAACTTTTCCTATGTGTAGTTTTGATACCTGGTTTTGACTTCCAAATTTGTATAGTATGCACTAATGCAAAATGCTCCATATATTGGTTTAGATCCTGCCTAACAAGTAAATAATCATGAGAAATGAGTTAATATTGTGGCCAAAATAGAAAGGCTCGCAAACAGCATCAAAATTCCCCATGTCTTGCCTTTTCTCAGTTTTTTTTTTCTTCTATTATTAAATACATTTTTTAAAATGCATACATTTTTGAAACCATCGCTTTTCTGCAGCTTTTTTTCCTTCTCAGTGTGTGGAAAGAGTAAACAAAATGTCATTCACCTTGCTGGTAAGGTAAAACCGAGCATTATTTTCCACTTTGTTTCTGGAGCAGCCATGTTGGGCCTTACCCTAAAAAAGGCCACATTTACCTGTTGTCAGGTGAAACCATGGTTCTATGCAGGATGCAGACAGGCTCCTGTAGTAAATGGTGAAATACGTACAGTACACAATGTAAAATGCTCCACATATTAGTTTACATTTTTATTAAGTCTGTAATACGAAATTCTATTATATATTATTTATAAGTTTATACTACATGATTTTGTATAAAAATGGTTTAAGATAAAATCTTTAATACGAAGAATTAGTAAAACCATTTGGCCGCAGGAAAACAATTGTCCTTTTTGTTTTATATGCTGAATAAGATCTGATTCATTCAATATTTCATGGCGTTGGAGCACTGGGGTATGTTTAATGACATGGTACTTTCATTCATAAAACAGTGATTCATCGGAATAGTATGGAGACTGCAGATCTGCTTCCCACCTATCTGGCATTACTCTGCTTCTCACAATTTGACTGAAACCCTTTATTGATTTTATTAGTAGAAACAGGAGGAAGCAACTGCATTTCACTCATCATATTTATTTTCACAATCATATGAAGGTACTTTTCATGTTATTCATTTTTATCCATAAAGTTCTGGATTTCAAACGATAATACCATATATTTGTAATAAGGCTGCAGGCATGTTAATAATTTATGAATTTAGCAACTTATGACATGTCTGGTAAAGTGAAACGAAACCTACAGTATCATTTGAAATACAACACCATTTTTCATGAGCAAGGTTGACGTTGGTAATAATTCAGGTATAAGGCAGGGGCAGACGTAACACATGTGCATTCTGTTCATCTGCACAGGGGCCCATGGGAAGAGACCCATCAGCAAAGTACACTGTACACCGAGAAGTCCATCTTACAGTGGCAGGACACAATACACAGCAGCAGCTAGGTAGTTGGGGCCAGAAGGATGGAAGCCCATGTCAGCAGCAACTACAAGATGAGTGCAGATCAACAGGAAGGATCCTTTAACTTGTGCATGCCTTATGACACAGAGTTGAAAACAATGGTAGAGCATGAAGCTATTAGCTCTTTGCTCCACTATTCAGGCTTCAACTGATGATGTCTGTTGCAAGGCAGCACAATGAGTGCCGATCCACAGACATCACTACAGCCAGAGCTAGCATCTCAGTGAGATCAGGGTTAGGTGAGTATAATTTTTTTTTTTTTTTTTTTTTTGGGGGGGGGGGGGGGGTTTCTTTGTATGTAATATATATCGATGGTGACTGAGGGGGCAGGGGGCATTATGTGGGGACTACTTGAGGGAGCATTACATTATGTGTGTGTTGGGGGAACTGGGCCCAATAACATATTAAAATTACCCTGGTTTCTAGGGAGAATTTTAGAGCCTGTTTTCTATAAAAAGGAAGTCAGATAGGTTAATAAAGTATATTACAAAAATGTTCACCAAACACCTAAGAATAACCAAATAATAAACCTTACACCTTCACATCAGATATGCGGATATGTCATCAATGCAGCCAAGTAAACAAAGCCCAGTGGTTAGGGCCAGGGTGGTAGCACTGGACACTGGGGTGATGGGAAATTAGATGGGTGATAAAAAAAAAAAATGGTCTAAAGAGAAAAAAAAAAAACTTACAGTACCTGATAAATCTACTGCCATACCAGCACCAACACACTGATGCTCTCTGCAGGCTTGAGGTGAGATGCAAAACCAAGCATAGCCACTATTACAATGTACAGCCCTGTGCTTGCTGAGCAGTAATGTGCAACAGCTGGAGGTAGCTGATATGGAACCCCTGTTGGTCTGATAATCGGATATCAATATCTTAGTCCCAGGAAACCCCTTTTTTTCATTTCAGGAAACAACTTTAGGTTGAGGCCAACTGTGGGATAAACTGTTTTTTTTGTTGCAGATTTTGCTGCATTTTTTAGCCTATACCAAGAGTGGCTTCAAAAGGAATGGCAAATGTAAAGGAAGGACTCTCCAGATGTGTTGATTAACCCTATAATGTGTAATACTACATGCACATATTCTAGTGAAAATATTTGTACTGTGGATATGCATGTGTAATTTGTATATGCATGCATAATATATAGTATATATGTATGTGTTGTAATAGGATTAGCTCAGGGATCATCTTCTCTTCAGATAGCTTTTGGCACAGCAATTAGAGTCCAGTTCAGCCAAGTATGGTGCAACTGGCCGCAACCAGTTTTATTAGTGGTTTAAGGAGAGCAATACAATAAAAATACAAAATAAAATCCTAGCCGTCCGGCCACTACCTACAATACACAATACAGGTATCTATCTAGAGAGAGCTGGGCCTACTGCACAGCTCCCTAAACACAAAATACAGCAGTTTTGACTCACTGTGGTTTCCCGGGAGCAGAGAATACCTGTGTGCTGTCTGCCCTTTTATACGCACACTTAAGGAGCCAAGGAATTAACCCCCAGTCATTCCAAAACCTGAAGTGGCTGAATGGAATAGAGCCACACCCAACGCTGCCTACTCCAGCAGCCAGACCTTTTACCAGGGTTTAGGTAAAACCCTCCAGCAAGGAACACACCTTTCCCAGGTGCTTTTAGAAGGAATATGACAAGAACCTGGGAGAAATGTATACTCCTTCTACCACTTTGCCCCTGGTTCTGTCACAGTGTCTAATGTATAAATGCATGTGCAAGGCTCTGTTTACATCTATGTACTTCAACTCTGTCACAGAAGGAGAACAAGTAAATTTTGGTACCGCTGAATATTGAACACAAACAAAGTCCAACAAACCCCATTCATTAATTATTGGGTATATCATAGTTATTATGCTGGAGAAGCGCAATGTGCTATAGCAATGGAAATTCCAATACACATGTAAACAAAGCTTATTGTGTATATGTGTTTCATAAAGTGTGTATATGTGTGTTGGTGAATGCGCATATTTTATATATGCATGTGTATATTTGGAAGGTGAATTAAGGAAAGGAGTTTCAGATACACATCCTGCACTGGGATGTCTATCCTGCTATACAGTAATAGTGGATGATCTAAGCACAACAATGTACATACAGGTGTGATGGTAACGTTTAGCTTGCAGCTCAGTCTATTCAAATGAATGTAGATAACATGATCAGTTGAAACCTATATTTTGCTAACTGGTTAGGACCCAGGAGTTGGATCACCATGATCAAACATTGGTGGTCAGATAAAGTCATGCCCCTTTCAACACATATATTTAGCACTCTCTGCTTCTTGCTGCAGACTGAAAGCACTGCACTTGAAGGTTAGCAGATACAAATATAAGTATTTATGGAATAAATCAATAGCTGTATTTGTAAACCATTTTTCTGGGCCACTTAGGAGATAACCTAAGTCATCTTTTCATTGCTTGTCAAGTCAGCAGCATTATAAAAGATAAGATGCATCTGAGTTCAGTTAATCTGGCTTCATATTCATAGCTGTAAGGAAAATTCAGAAAGCCAAGAGGCAAAGCAATAGAGTCATCTTGTCTTTGACATACTATGTGTTCTTTATCTTTACTGTACACATGATTTGGAAAAACATGCAGCATGAGCCTCTGTCAATACTTCTATTCGTGTTTTCCCTGCTTTTAAAATTCGATTTTCAATGTAGCCTTTGGTCTGAAGTTTACTTTTGCAAACAGGTTGACACGTGTTTGGTATGGGAGCCAACAGTGTACTTTGTGCTTATTTCATATAGCAAACAATCATTTGATCTGAGGCTGATCATCAAACACAAAAATATTTATCTTATTCTGGGCTGAAAAATCAAAATTGTTGCTATAAAATCTTTGCTGGCGAAGCAGCAACAACCATCATTCCTACTGGTGAGAGAGTGCTCATTGTGCTCATTTTATATATCTGTCACAAGGCAGACTAAAATTAACAGTCAGTGTGCCTTCACCTGGGCTTATCACTTCATGAGTTGAAAATCACCGGCCGAAAAAGTGCTGCAAGTCCGACTTTTTCATCCGGTGGTCTCAGTTTAAAACGACGGACACCCAATAGATCCCATTATAGTTAATGGGGTCTATCAGCAGTGGAGCTCAATATCAAAGCCTTGGACAGGAACATCTCTCCTTGAGGAGAGCACCAGTGAAGGTGTGTAGAGTTTTGAATTGCCTTTCGCTCTCTACTAAGCATCTACATATCACAAAGCATTATGGGAAAGGAGCTGGAGAGCTCATGCACCCTCTGTTGGATGTAACAGATCCTCAATTTGCTTTCGACTCACCGAGTCTTGAGACAGCAAATGGGATTTTAGCCAAGCCAACTTCACTTATCTGCATACAGCGCCGTTTCGGGATTTTTGTCCCTCATCAGTGCAGAGCAAAGTGAGTTGGCTGGCTTTGTGGGAGGCAATGAGTGGCTTAGGAGAGATGTTCCTGTCCCTAAGCCATTCACTATGAGTAGTACATGCTGCCCTAGCAAAGCAGAAGGCTGACAGGACTGCCTTAAGCAAAAATTACATTTGCAGGCCTTAAAAATGCATTGAGGTAGGGAAATTGTCTTTTCGATTCTTAGGTCTATTTCCTATAGATTACAGTAGGATAGTAGTGCTAAACTGGTGATCTGTCATCAAGATATATTAAGGATGATATTCTTAATATAGAAGCCCTCAGTACAGGTGCTACCCCAACCCCACTGCTCAGGATAAGAACATTAAAAATGGTTCTGGATGGAATGCTCTTTTTTTTGCACATCTTTTACTCAAGTGCAGATGGTAACTGAAATAAGGAGAGCTGAAGATTTCAACATGTCCTAATGCTCTTATGATTAACAGTCTGGATTCCAAATGCATTCAGAAACTCTTATATTGGGAAGTTTTATATTTGTGATGATTACCACTTTAGGCTGGGACCCCACGTGGCGTAAGCGTGGAAAAAAAAACGCATCAATTTACAGTCACTGTCTAACAAATTCCATCCCCACAGTACCATAAAATACGCACAGCGGAGACGCTGTGACTTCCAAAACCATTGTGTATTAAGGCTACAATTCACCATCTTGTAAATTATGAATATTTTTCATGTTTCAGCTTGCTTATCAGTGTGGGTATGGTATGGAATAAACTTTTCGCATGAGTCAATGTGTTTGATGTGGGCGTAACAGAATGGCCTGACAGGTGAGCTACATTTAGTCCATAGGTAGAGAAAACTTAAATATAGTTCATTCAAACAATGAAAGAACAAATGTCTAACTTTCACAAGTTTGGAAGAGTAGTCTGCTGCATAAGAGCCGTGAAATAACCACTTGAATGTGGGACTGATACTTTAAGAGCAGGGAATCAGCATGTTTTTTTCTTTTTTTTTTTTTTGTGCTGCCTGTTGTAAGAAAAATAGAGTTATTATCTGTGCTTTTATGATGGACTGTATTTTGACTGTTAGTGAACAATGTATGTGCACTACAGTTAATGGTGTACTGGCTCAATTGGTCCCCCAGCGGACCCGAACTATGGAGAGCCCAGAGCAAGTGTGAACCTAGCCTGACATGAAAATAAATGAGCAACAACTGCCATCCTATGGTCAGAAGCCACTATTTAGAGGCAGCTTATATACCCATGTAAATGTAACTAGAGTTACTACAGCAGCTCCTGATTCATTTGATTTTATTAGTTTTTAAACTCTTGGGCTTGGTTTCCACATTCAGGTTTTTTATGCAATTTTTGAAGCCCAAACTCGGTTTGGATTGTAATGAGAGAGAACATGTAAAAGAAAGATGAAACACTTACTTTCAAGTCACCCCACATTTTTAAATGCAGTTGTTGAACCCAAAGTCATAATGTGGAAACATACCGTAAAAGCCCAATAAGTGTATAAGAAGGAAGCACTATGTATGTCAAAATGATTATAGCCATTAAACCAGCACATGTGGAAAAAGGGCTCATAGAAGTATTATGGCTCCAGAGGTGTAATAGAGCAGAGCATATTTTTGCAGAGGAGATAAAGGTGTTCTGGCCCCCGCACGATCAGCTGTTTGGGACTGCTGCTTCACCTGGTACTATACAATATATAGAGCCAGAAGCAGAGGGGAGCTGAGCTGTAGTAATATCCCATATACAATGTACTGTATAGAGCCCTCTGCTTTCAGTTTCATACACTGTAAAGTACCGGTCACGGGGGCTGGGTGTTAGCCCTCCATTGAATATATATTGATAATTTTATTTAAAAAAAAAGCCCAGAAATCTCCTATAACATTTATTATTCGCAATTTTCATTTTACTGATCAATATAATGAGCTGTATAGGAATTTCTTTATTTCCCTCTGTACTTTTCCTCCTTATACATTGATACAGTATTCTGTATTGTTTATATGACATATTTGCCCTGAAATTACCATTGTTGGGGCTCAAGACATTGCTTCTACCACCTTCTATCAGTTACAGGACAGCTCTTGTTGTTTTGATTGGTTGCTATGTATAAGCACAAGCCCACGATAGCTTATGAGGTCAGGACATGGAGAGTTGATTTGTATTACTGAAGGAATAGAATACTTAAAAAGCCTTATTCACACGACAGACCCGTGTTTCACAGAACTCACGCCCGAGCTTCGGTGGCCACATCATTCTTTTGAAGCCCATTAAAGATGCTTATTCACTTGACACTGAATAATTATGCCACACGGCTATGTTAAAACCCATGAATATCTATAGGTCTATTCACATGGCTATATACATGTTTGTCAAAAGGGACAAAGTTAGATTAAATTGCACCAGATTTATTATTTAATAACCAGCTAATGCAATTTATAATATATTGGTTTGTGGGAGGCGCCTACTCATCCCACAAATGCCTATTGACTAAGAAAAGCCACCTACTATTATTTTAGAGTTTTTTAATCCAAATATGGTGGGGCACTTAAATTTGTGTTTTTAACTCCACGAGATGGCTTGATAAATTGCCCCATAGATGTCTAGAGATGGCAGGAAGTAATACAAAAAATATAGCATCTTCAAAATATGCTGATACTGAACTGCTAACATTTTAGATTAGTGTAATAGGTTAAGCACGGCTGTGGGAAAAGTGTGATTAAGTGGGTGGATTGTGGCATGTGGAGATGAAAGATGAGAAACCTTCAACTCCTCAAGATACACTGGTATGTCCAGGTGAGGGAAGAAAGCTTCTACTTTGTTTAGAAGCTTTCTGATCTACAGTATAACGCTAGGTTCACACTAGCATTGGGGTTTCCGTCCTTCTAGTCCAGTTGGGGACCTGAAAGATGGAAACCCTATCTGCTTAAAAAGCGGTTACTAAATTTGTTAGATCCGTTTCACCTACAATGTTTAGTGACTTTTTTTTTTTTTCAGAATTTTTTCTTTGGGAGAGGGGGCTAAAATAGCTGTTAGATGAAAGTCTATAAAAACAATATGTATGCATGCACAGCATTTTGTTTTCTATGGTATAATATGTGTGGTATTTTCATCTGAAGTCAGTGGCATCTGTTGCAAAATGCAGCATGTTGAAGGTGTGGAATTTTAATTTTTTAAGTGTGCTTCTTCATAAACTTTGAGAGGAATTGTGTGTATATATGTCATACTGTACAAATTATGTGTTTAGTTATGTTTTAACTTTTGTGTTCGTTGTCGTAGTGGAGTTTTGCTTCAATGTGTCAGTAGGTATGTGCTAAGACTGAGTGTTTCCTGTGCATTGTAATTCTAATTTGTATGGTAATTTCAAACCCTTCTGGAAGTGTGTGATTTGGTATTCAGACGTTGCGAAACTTGGTCAGTCTGAGAGCATCGCTGACCCACACTCTGTATTTCAAACAAAGAGAATTATCCTAGTCCCAGTGGGAGGTTCCAGGAAGGTTGGGGTCCATAAAAAGTGATGAGATACATGAATTCAGGGTCAGATTCTTTGGGGACTTTGGGGACACAGCTTAGCGTGTTCTGATCTGTTAGCATAATCTGTCCGTTTCTTACACAATGCTCCAATCGCCGAGCTTCCAACAGGTGTGTCCTTTTTTATTCCCATTTAGTTTTATACTGTTTGTATGTATATGTCTTTCTTGTTACATCTTTTTTGTTAAGCACTGTACTTGACCAGGGTATTGCCAAGTCGCCCGCTCTTCTCTGTTTTCTTTACCTAAAATAAATACTCAACACCGATGTTGTATTAAATTGGCCACAGCAGACAGTTTATTAAATACAATAATTTAACCATTTAAATGCCACAACAAATATTCCCCAAAACACAGTAAATAACCCGACCCGACGACGGAGGACCTCGAGGCCCCAAAACCCAAAATGTTAACCCCATACTTCCTGAGCACCAGCTGTTACCCCTAGCCGTTCCACACCAGCTCAGGGGCACCTATTTAAATAAATCTGCTCGGTGCTCTATTTCCTAAGGCCATAAAGCCCTTAATACCCTTTAACCCTACCGGAGCCATCCAGCCACAGTCCAAATGGTCTGGGGAGTCCAGCCCCTACCGCGGGGCCCTCCCCACCACGACCATTTCCGATATCCCAGCCTCGAGGACCCCCACCGCCAAGGCCACTGTGACAGAACATCCCGACTAAAACGACCCGTTCACTGAACCAAACAAAAAAGGGGTGGGTGGGCGGGGGCTTCACTCACTCCCTGCTTTCTCTAAAGTGGCGGGAATCTTCCCGCCTTCACTTTAAATACTCCCTCCCCCAACCCCCCCTTTCCCAGTTCCCTCCTCTACGCTTCCTCTAAATGGCCAACTTAACCCTTTCCTGTACCCTCAGCTTATGCTCCTGGCTAAACTCCTGTCATGCAGGCCTCCCCTTCCATCCTTCGTCCTCGGTCCGGCCTCACTTGACCAGGGTATTGCCAAGTCGCCCGCTCTTCTCTGTTTTCTTTACCTAAAATAAATACTCGACACCGATGTTGGATTAAATTGGCCACAGCAGCCAGTTTATTAAATAAAATAATTTAACCATTTAAATGCCACAACAAATATTCCCCAAAACACAGTAAATAACCCGACCCGACGACGGAGGACCTCGAGGCCCCAAAACCCAAAATGTTAACCCCATACTTCCTGAGCACCAGCTGTTACCCCTAGCCGTTCCACACCAGCTCAGGGGCACCTATTTAAATAAATCTGCTCGGTGCTCTATTTCCTAAGGCCATAAAGCCCTTAATACCCTTTAACCCTACCGGAGCCATCCAGCCACAGTCCAAATGGTCTGGGGAGTCCAGCCCCTACAGCGGGGCCCTCCCCACCACGACCATTTCCGATATCCCAGCCTCGAGGACCCCCACCGCCACAACACCCACCGTTGACCTCCTTATCGGCGGGCGTCCCGCCACACCCCTAGAGCCGTCTCAATGCCCTGCTGCAATCCCAGGCACCACATGTCAATACCCACGGCGTTCAAATGAACCCCGTCCCTTCTCCAAAATGCACCCTCCCCAGATTCCAATTCACTATGGCGCACTGAGACCGCTCCATTCCGTGCCATAAACCTCCCAATTACCCTATTCACCTTAATACGGGCTTTGTTCACACGTTCCACCGACCGGGCCGCCCTCCACACTTTCCTTGGCACAATATCCGACCATACTGTTACCAATCCCAGAAACATCGCCCAGAGCCGCAATAAGTCGAATTTGATATCGTTAATCAGCTCCCGAAAAGGGCGGACCCCCAAATCGTTACCTCCAACATGCAGTACCAGTATGTCTGGAGGTCTATCCAGCCTCACGAAGCGATGAAACTCCGCGAGCACCCTGCCCCACACCATCCCCCTTAAGCCTAACCAGCGCAACCGCACCTCCCCTCGCGCAAAACCCAACTGCCTACCGTCTGGTCGCACCGCCGCCTGCACTGCGCCCCAGAACACAAAGGAATGGCCCATCAACCAAACCAAGCACGGCTCAGCACCTGTAAAACATCAAAAGCAACATAACAATAACAGGCCCCAGGCACTAACACACCCGCTCGAACAAAAACCCCCTCTTCCTAACCCACCTACCTGCGGACCTCCCCCGATACAAAATGTGTTTTTGTTCAGACCAGCCCCCCCCAAACGGACATATGACCTAAAACGCACTGATTCCCATCGGCCGATGCGCTGAATTACGTCCTCCCCCAAACCCCTCCGGGCCGCCTCCGTAGCTGCCCCAATACGGAAGGAGTGACCACTAAAATACTCCTCCTCAAACCCAGATAACACAAACATCGCCGAAAAACTCCCAAGAATTGAAACCTGGACAAAAACGACCCATCCTCATGAACCAGGAGGGGGCCTGTCGCCCGACCCTGTCCGAACAATAAGACCTCAAGCAACTAACAGGACACATCAAACACCCTGGCACCGCAAACAGCCGCACCGCACACCCCCGGCCTTCCTGGTCCGTCTTCGAACGCCTTAACCTAAACTCCACCCTGTCCTCGTACAGGCTCACATCCTCCCAAAACACCCCCCCCCGGACGAGTCCGGGATCCACTCACCAATTCCCCCAACCGCAAGGCTCCAAAAAAGGCGAGCGAAAACTCCGCCCTGAACAGCAAGACCTCCCACGGGCTCTCACCCACCGTCCCCAAAGCGGAGCCCAAGCCCAGCAGTATGGAAAAGGACACCGGTCTGCGCGTGTCCTTCGCCGCCTTGAAACGGCGCCAACCTTTTACGGCCTGCCGCACCAGAAATGACTTCGTAAAGTCCGGCATCCCCTACTCTTAAACCCGAAGGTTAAACCCGCTAAACACGTATTCAACCGAGAAACTGTCCACCCCGACTCCTTACAATGCCCCACGAATAATAATAACGGCATCTTGAAATCCTCTGTCTCCACCCCCAAAGAACCCAACCACTGCTCCCACTGTTCCCAGGCTTTCGTAAAGGCCGCCCATGTACCGTCCACCAAAGATGCCCGAATCAAACACTCCGCCGCCCGACCGGCACGGTCCACAACTCCGTCGGCCACCGCGTGCCGTTCTCGTCTGCCTCCGGCACCAACCTCCTGAAACGATCCCACTGCAAACGAGAGAGGGCGTCAGCCACATCATTCTGCACCCCTGGGACATGGACCGCTACAATCCAAACATTCAACCTCAAACATTCCAACACCAATCGCTGCAAAACCCGAACCACCGGCGGCGACGCAGCGGACAACCGATTTATCGCCTGCACCACCCCCAAGTTGTCGCAATGAAAGCGAATCTTCTTATTACGGAAAATTTCCCCCCCACACTACCACCGACACCAGAATAGGAAATAATTCTAACAAAGCCAGGTTCCTGACCAGCCCCCCCCGAAACCCACTCGTCCAGCCAAGAACCTACGCACCAACTACCCTTAAAATATGCCCCAAACCCTACGCTCCCGGCCGCGTCCGTAAAAAGATCCCATTCCCCTGCTACCACTCCCTCCTCCATCCACAGTGACCGCCCATTATATTGTTCTAAAAACGAATCCCAAACCCGCAACTCTTCTCTCAACTCCCACCCCAACCGGATAAAATGCGCGGGAACGGACACACCAGCCATTGCCGCTGCCAACCGTCGAGAAAACACCCTCCCCATTGGTATAATCCGGCACGCGAAGTTCAATTTGCCTAAAAGAGACTGCAATTCCCTTAATCGCAGCTTTTTTAGCCGACATGCCCTCTGAACCTCCGTCCGCAACCCACATAACGTATCCTCTGGAAGACGACACTCCATACGGACCGTGTCAATGGTAATACCCAAAAAACTGAGAACCGTCGCCGGACCCTCAGTTTTTTCACGCGCTAGTGGCACCCCTAAATCTGCCGCCACCCGTTCCACCGAATGCAGCAAGACCGAGCAAACGGAGGAATCCCCCGGACCAATGCAAAGAAAGTCATCCAAGTAGTGAATGACCGAGGCCCACCCAGAAACATCCCGGATGACCCATTCCAAAAACGAACTAAACTTTTCGAAATAGGAACACGACAATGAACAGCCCATTGGCAAGCAACAGTCGACAAAAAACCCGCCCCCCCAAAAACAACCCAACAAGTGCTGACTATCTGGATGCACCGGCAGCAGCCTAAATGCCGCCTCGATGTCAGTCTTCGCCAACAACGCCCCCCGGCCAAAACGCCGGACCCAGAAAATCGCCGCATCAAATGAAGTATACTCCACCGAACACAACTCGGGGTCGATCCCGTCATTAACAGACGCCCCCTTTGGGAATGACAGCTGGTGAATAAGCCGAAACTTATTCGGCTCCTTCTTTGGGACCACCCCTAAAGGAGATACCCGCAAGTTCGGCAAGGGAGGCTCCGGAAACGGTCCCGCCATGCGCCCCAGGTCCACCTCCTTCCTCAGCTTTTCTGAGACCACCTCCGGATGCTCCCGTGCCGACCTCAAATTCCTAACCACCCCTGAAACCTCCGTCTCAACAAACGGTATCCGAAAACCCGACTCGAACCCCTCCGACAACAAGGCCGCCGCCTCCCTATCTGGGTACCTATTTAGAAATGGCGCCATCCTTTCCAGCCGCACCGGAGTCGCCCCCCTTCCCAGCCCCATCTGAACCCTTCTGCTTGGAGCGGAAGCACCGATTGGCTCCATGGGTGCCCCCACAAGAGGAGCACTCATGCTTAAACTTACACTTGGAGCCGAACTTACACCCCCCTTCATTAAATGAGAAACAGAGTCCCTTCTGTGCGGCGACCGAGCGCCCTGAAGACTCGGGGCCCCCGGTCCCCCCTGGAAAGGACGGCCCCGCCCTCGCTTGCGCCATAATCCTCAGCCATAACTCAATGTCTTTATGGTCCCAGCGAATGCTGGACCGAACCGCTTTCCGCTGACGAAATTGTTCGTCATACCGGAGCCATGCCTGCCCCCCATACGTCCTATGCGCCTCCCCTATTGCGTCCAAATAACAGAAAAGCGCCGAACAATTTTCCGGCGCCTTCTCCCCTATGACACTTGCCATTATGGCGAACGCTTGCAGCCAATTAGCAAACGTCCGAGGAATAAGGCGGTACCGCCTCTCCTCCTCCTCCTCCTTCTTTTCTTCCTTCCTAGGCTTGTCCAAATTAAAGCGCTCCAAAGGCAAAAGCGAAAATATATCAACATATTCGCCTTTCCAAATGCGCTCCCTCACCTCCTGCTTCAAGTGAGCCCCTAAAGGCCCCTCAAAGCAGACATATACTTCTCCCTTCGCCGCATTGTCTAACCGCGGCGCTTCCCCTTTGTCCTCACTCTGCGTTTACACCGACACAGACACCCCCGACGCAGAGGAAGCCCCCCCTAGCGATACCGCCGGCGAACTTCCTGCCCCCCACGCCATCGCTGGGGACGACGACGTCCCCCCGCCGCTACCCGCTCCCCGCACCATTTCCGCCAACACCCCCATAAAGGCTAACATACCCCTGCTTAGCTCCTCGCGGTTCCCCTCTAAACCCCTCCCCCCTGAAACCGCTAACAAGGGCCCTGTTACAGTAGATGAACGCTCACCTGGGCGCCTGGGTGCTGTGAACCCAGCGGCCGCTGAATCCTGGTCCTGTAGCCGTCTCACTGGGGCCCTCCTCGCCGCTATCCACGTCGGGCCTCCTGGACAAGGCCTCCGCAACGCTCCGCCCCCCAGCGCCCGCGCTGTGGGCGCCATCTTGGGCTGATGTTGCGCCAGGCCCAGCCTGCTGCTCTGACGCTGAAGGTGCCAGCCCCCGCTTCTCCCCCGCGCACAGGGGCTGCACCAAAGATCCTCCTGCGCACCACAGGCCGAGCCGGAGTCACCGCCGCCGCCGGAAGGTCCACCGCTTCCAATCCCGACTCCAACGAGGTCAGTGATGCAGGAGGGGCGACTCCCCCTCCCCCGCTGCGGGTCCCGCCGTCGCCGCGGATTCCTCCCGGCCCGGGACTGCCGCTCAGCAGCGCGCCGAGCGGTGCCCTGGACCGGAGGGTCCCGTGAGGGGCTCCTAATTTGGCGCCGGACCCGAGGGGTCTCCTCGGGGATGAGGCGCGCCGGAGGCCTGGTCCTCCGCGGCCGTCTTCCAGAAGGAGAGGGGCGGCTAGCCGACTCTCCAGACCCCTGTATCAATCCCTGCAGCTGGGATTGCAGCCATTGCGGCCACTTACAATCCGCTTCAGCCCTGAGCTGGGCCAGCATATCTTCAACCTCAGACATCCTGGGCAAGCAAGAAAACCGCAGAGGTGTGTTGGCTTCACTCACTCCCTGCTTTCTCTAAAGTGGCGGGAATCTTCCCGCCTTCACTTTAAATACTCCCTCCCCCAACCCCCCCCTTTCCCAGTTCCCTCCCCTACGCTTCCTCTAAATGGCCAACTTAACCCTTTCCTGTACCCTCAGCTTATGCTCCTGGCTAAACTCCTGTCATGCAGGCCTCCCCTTCCAACCTTCGTCCTCGGTCCGGCCTCACTTTTTTGTGTATATTAAATCTAAAATTTGATAAGATTGTCCTTGGATCTAAATATCCCCAAAAGTCCAAAGAGAGTAAATATCACTTAAGCTTGTTACCATTTTGGTTGCTAGTGCTGCATGGTTTGGGTATATCAGTGTTTCTTCTACCGTACAGACATCCTTTACCTCCAAGATCAGAGTTTCACAGGGCATGTGATGTCAGGTTCATTGTTCACATGGCCTATTTTCAAGTGAAGGAGACGGCATTGTGTTAACAAGCTTAAATGTTCATTAATTCCTAAATTTGTTAGATCCGTTTCACCTACAATGTTTAGTGACTTTTTTTTTTTTTTCAGAATTTTTTTCTTTGGGAGAGGGGGCTAAAATAGCTGTTAGATGAAAGTCTATGAAAACAATATATCTGCATGCACAGCATTTTGTTTTCTATGGTATAATATGTGTGGTATTTTCATCTGAAGTCAGTGGCATCTGTTGCAAAATGCAGCATGTTGAAGGTGTGGAATTTTAATTTTTTAAGTGTGCTTCTTCATAAACTTTGAGAGGAATTGTGTGTATATATGTCATACTGTACAAATTATGTGTTTAGTTATGTTTTAACTTTTGTGTTCGTTGTCGTAGTGGAGTTTTGCTTCAATGTCTCAGTAGGTATGTGCTAAGGCTGAGTGTTTCCTGTGCATTGTAATTCTAATTTGTATGGTAATTTCAAACCCTTCTGGAAGTGTGTGATTTGGTATTCAGACGTTGCGAAACTTGGTCAGTCTGAGAGCATCGCTGACCCACACTCTGTATTTCAAACAAAGAGAATTATCCTAGTCCCAGTGGGAGGTTCCAGGAAGGTTGGGGTCCATAAAAAGTGATGAGATACATGAATTCAGGGTCAGATTCTTTGGGGACTTTGGGGACACAGCTTAGCGTGTTCTGATCTGTTAGCGTAATCTGTCCGTTTCTTACACAATGCTCCAATCGCCGAGCTTCCAACAGGTGTGTCCTTTTTTTATTCCCATTTAGTTTTATACTGTTTGTATGTATATGTCTTTCTTGTTACATCTTTTTTGTTAAGCACTGTACTTTTTTGTGTATATTAAATCTAAAATTTGATAAGATTGTCCTTGGATCTAAATATCCCCAAAAGTCCAAAGAGAGTAAATATCACTTAAGCTTGTTACCATTTTGGTTGCTAGTGCTGCATGGTTTGGGTATATCAGTGTTTCTTCTACCGTAAAGTGCGTAGTGGTGGCAGCTATTTGTGTTGATGTATGATTGTAGAAGGTCATTTTACTCCTGTATAGCCTAGTTTGATAGGTGAGTTGGAAGTGTGAAGGCAGAGTTCTCCTTTAAAGTCACATTCAGGGTCAAATGTATGTGTGGGGAGTAAGGTGTACGGATACCCGACAGAATTGGTATACAGCAAGTGAGATATATCTTTTATGATAGCCGATTATGTGACTTCATAATAGAATTTAAAAAACATGGGTAACTGCTTTTATAAAATGATGCAAAAATAAAAGTTTTAGGCTAAGGTCCCATGTTGTGAAACACAGCGTTGTTGTAGTGAAAGGAGCCTTACTGAATTATATTGTTTATGTATGTATGTATCTTTAGTGAATATAGTGTTTATGCATGTGTCTCAGTATATTGCATTGATATGTGTGTATACCAGTAATGTTAGGAGGGGGGAGTCAGAGGTGAAAATGTTCTTTCCTGTGAGCACAAGACCAAACTCCCTGCCCTTTTATGACCTGATCTTGCAGCAAGCTCTTTGAAGTAATAGAACTAGGACAGGTTTATGGCTTAACAACTCTCTCACTGCCAGGCTCATGCAGACCTAAGGGGGGGAGGGAGTCATGACCAGTGTTAACCATAGAGTGACCTAACTTTCCTAGATGCTGATGAATTATCTCCCCCCACCTCAGGGAGTAGGAAGTGGGGGGCACTTTGCAAATGAGCTTCACATTACAAAAGACTATGAACATGTATTAGACTGTGGAAGTCAGTGAACAAGTTGGGCCATACTTCTCCTCAAAGCTTCCTCGAAACAAATTACTCTAAGTATTAGGTTTATTCAGTTTTTCTCCTGTTATTTTAAGAACTATTTGCTTGTTTGTCATCTTGTCTTTTCCTTTTATATATAGCACTGAATCCTTTGGGTATTAAATCTTAAAATGTAATGGTATTTTTTGTTTGCTCTATGAACCCATTACTTTTTTGAAGTGTGTTTGCATCAGACTGCTAGACAGAAATGTGTATATGTGACTGAGTTTTCTGTTTAGCCTGGCAAGTCAGCAGCGGTGGCAGTGTGTAGTTGCGGTCCGTGGACTGTGTTGGGAATGTGATTTAAACCCAATTTGCACCCTGGGTGTAGGAAGAATGCAAGATTGAGTGGGATGAATTGACCCCTTACAGCCGCACCCACATCACGTGCTAGAATGGTCCATACATGACAGGTAACCGCTTTTATAAAATGATTCAAAAATTAAAGTTTTAGGCCCTATGTTGCGAAATGCAGCATTGTTTTCTTTTCTGCAGATTTTTCATTGAGTTTTTGCTGCATTTTATATAAATATATATGGAAAATGCTGCATTTTTCCAAATGTATTTTTAAAAACACTGCTTTTCCTCAGCTTTTTCCTCACAATGTGTTAATGAGATTAAACATCATTTCATTCATTCACATTCACTGGTTATTTAAAACGCAATTTTTTCCCTTGTATTTCCACAATACTGGAACTTAGCCTTAAACGCATGGATGGAAATTATTAAACCCTGCATGTTACAATTCTGGTGTCAAAATAGTTTTTTTGCGACTTTTTAGGCTTATTTGCGCGTATACCATAGGCGTATACCACATTTTTAAAATATGACCTAACTTACGCAAAAAATTGCAACTTTTTCATGTGCATAATAAATTTCCCCCATTCCCCATTTTTGCAATTTCACTCCAATAGAAGATGTCGTTAAGAGTGGAGCAACAACTCAGGACTGAAGCATTAGACTGCACCTTCTATGCAACCCCCTTTACTGGAGAAATAGTGCGACAATTTTTACGACTTTTTAGTAGTTTATAATATACAGTATATATGTGCCATCTGCACCATAGGCAATGCAGTTTATTCTTGTGAGCTGTACAATCCCTCTGGACTGCTCTGCTCCCAGTGCTTTGCAAATAATGGAAAAATACCCAATGGAAATGTAGCCTATGGCTAGGGCCCCATGTTGTGGAAAATCTGCCTAATACTCAGATTCACCCTCTCTACTTGCAGTAGATCATCATCTTCCAAATTCGCAATTAGTTCAGGTAGCTGTACAGATCCTACCCACCTATACCCAGTTTTAAGTTTGAGATTAAGCATGGCCAATTCATTCAGATGATGGCTTCAGGTACAGCTTGCATGTTCTTGAGATCAAATTGAAGACTTCTTGCCACAACCTAAAATGGCCAAGCGTACTGTCCATGCACTGTGGAAAAATTAGCCACACCCACTTCTACTTTGACTACGCCTATTCCCATCCATTTCTCTTTGTGCCCCCCAAACAGTATAATTCCCCTACAGTCACCCTAACATGATATGCCCCCACATTATAATGTCATCATCCTGGTGCCACCACAGTTTAATGTCCTCCTCCATCTGCCCCAGTTTAATGTCCCTTTTCAACAACCCCCACAATTCAATGCCTTCTTCCAGTTGCCTCATTTTAATGTCCCCTTCCATCTCCCCCAGTTTAATGTCCTCCTCCATCTGCTCCCAGTTTAATGTCCCCCCAGCTGCGCCCAGTTTAATGTCCCCCCTCCAGCTGCCCCCGGTTATTGTCCCCCCCTCCATCTGCTCCCACAGTTTAATGTCCCTAATACTCACCTAGCCCTGTTCCCTTCTCTAAAGTCTCTGCTCTTGGAGGCTTCAGGGAGCTGTAAGCACAATGTGAGTGACGTAGTCACATCGTGCCTACAGCCCCGGGGCTGGACCACACAGGGGCAGAGTGGTGAAGCAGGGAGTGGATGGCTCCTGCTTCACCATTGTGTTCAACTGTTAAAGTTGGGACATGCCTCCCGCCAGCTGGCGCGGGGACAGGACCCGGAATCCGGGACTGTTCCTCTGAATCTGGGATGGTTGGGAGGTATGTCTGTGGGGTTGCCATGGCAGCCAGGAGGCCAAGGAATGGCTTCCTGGCTGCCTATCTCTATTGCACATAGGGAGCCTAAGTACGATACAGTGTATTTCAGTACATTGCACTGGGGATCAGGAGATCCCCAGGCTCAAGCCAACTTGTGGGACAGATATAATTTAAAAAAAAAGTTAAGAAGATAGTATAAAAAAAAAGAAATAAAAAAATCAATACCACCTTTTAATTTAAAACATATAATGTAAATAAAATAAAGTAAACAAACATGTTAGGTATCCCCATGTGCATATAAATCAGCCCTATTGAAAAATAATGTTATTTATCCCATATGGTGAACGCCATAAAAAAAATACCAGAATGGGCAAATTAATGTATTTTGGTCACCTCGCTTCCCCCAAAAAATAGCGACAAAAAGTTATCAAAAAGTCATACACACCATAAATTGGTATAAATAAAAGCTACAATTTGACTTGTCAATAAAGAGCCCTGGCATATCTCTGTTAACAAAATAGCAAAAAAGTTATAGGCGTCAAAATACAATGACCCCAGGAAAATTGATCAGTTTATAAAAATGATGTTTTATTAGTAAACGTGGTAAAATATAATAAAACCAATATGGTATTGCTGTTATCATTATGATTCACTGTCATGTCATTTTTAATGAAAATCGTAAAAGCAGAATGCAAAAAATAAGGATAGAATATAAAAATATGATAGATATTTTTTTTCACACAGACCCCCAAAAACGTTAATAAAAACCAATCAAAACATTATATGCACCCCAAAATGGTGCCAAATGAAAGTACAACTCATCACGCAAAGAATAAGCCTTCATATAACTATGTCGACAAAAAAATATAAAAGTTATGCATTTTGGAAAGCAGAGAAGGGAAATATGAAAAAGTCGCCGATCGTTAACGTACAAACTACCCTGCGTCCTTAAAGAATTAATAAAATTGATATCACTTTGCTGGTACTATAAAAAGCAATGGGTTTTTTTCTGCTGTGTTTCCGCAGCAGTCAAAAACACTGAGCTTTAGCCTTAGACACTTTCTAGCAGTTTTTGTGCCTCATTCAGCAGGTAGGTGTTCAAAGGGGAAGGAGCTCAACAATATTCTGCACAATGCGCCATATTTCCAGACAATGTGCCAAAATTTAGCTAAGCCAATTAATAACTGGTGTCAAATTAGACTAGAGAGTCAAAAAGTTCAACAGATTTTCACGCAGCATTTGACAAAATTTGATGCAGTTTAAGACTTTCTAGTCAAAGTTTACATTGTCTAAAATTTACACAGTATTAGTTTATCTGTTCCACTTTGTTTCCTTTTTTTTTTTTTTTTTTTACTCTTGATGTATACTGCCTGTATGTCAATATATCATGTGAGTTGAATCTCTACTCATTATATAAAAATTGTGTGTGTTTTTTCTGTGTAGAACCTGCTGTAAAAATTACTTGTGAATATACTCTTGTAGGGAACTATAAAACTTACTGCACTTGGGCTGGAGCTGAGTTTTAAATGGTCTGGTGGTTTTACAGGTGTTACGCAAGGGTAACATATGGCTTGAAATTCAAGACTCACAATGCTTGATCAAAACAAAGATAAAACACCTAAATAACATGTAATCCAATTAGCAGTATATATATATATATATATATATATATATATATATATATATATATATATATATATATATATATATATATATATACTGTATATAGGGGACAGCAAGGGCCCATAGCAGAGGCATAGCTAGCGGGGGGGGGTAGAGGGGTTGGCTGCCCTGGGCCCACTGACATTGTACGGCCCACCCCGGGGCCGCTATTAATACATCTTTTACTTTTAACTAGATCGGTGTCTGCAGACACCGATCTAGTTAAAACTCTTCCTGCAACTTGACTGTCTTGTAAACCGCAAGCCACTTCAGGCCTGCGGTTTACATGACAACGAGAGCACAGTCAGACGTTTGGTTCTCGGCACAGGCAGTGCGATGATGTCACAACATCGCGCCTCCTGTATTGAGATGCTGACTTCCTGTGCACACAGAGCGCGGGTCAAGAAGAGAAAGCAGCGGCTCCATTCGTCAGGATCGCAGCTAGGTGAGTATAACTTATATTTGTTTTGTTTTAGTGCAGTTGTGGGTATTTTAATAGTATAAGGGGTTGTTAGGAGGGGGAATTATAATTATACGGGAGGGGGCATTATGAACATAAGGGGGGTCATTTTTATAAGGGTTATTAGGGGGCATTATGAATAGAAGGGGGGGAGGTTATTTATATATGGGCCATTAGGGGGCATCATTTATATTAGGAGGCATTATGAACATAAGGGTGTGGTCATTGATATAAGAGGTCATTAGAGGTGCAGTATTTATGTCAGGGAGAATCAGGGGCATAATATGAGGGGGCAATTAATTTAAATAAGGTGGCACTTGGGCTTTATTAAGACTAAAGCCCCACGTAGCAGACCGCAGCAATAAAGCGCTGCAGGAAAAACTGCAGCGGTAACATTGTGGTTTTTCCCGCAACGCTTTTCACAGAAGGTCCACAGAGGTTTCCTCTGCAGACTTTCTGCTTCCATTATACCCATAGGGAAACTGCCAGGGTTTCCATAGGTCTAATTGACATGCTGCGATTTTCAAAACCACAACGGTTTTGGAAATCACAGCGTGTCCGCAGCACACATTTTTCCGCAATGTGTGGATGGGATTTGCTAGGAACTGTAAAATGCCGCATTTTTTTTCCCGTGGCGTTTTTGCCACGTGGAGCCCCATCCCATCCCCACTCTGCGGTAAAATACGTGCAGCGAATATGCTGCGATTTCCAAAACAGTTGTGCTTTTGGAAATCGCAGGATACCTATGGAAACGCTGGTCATTTCCCTATAGATATAATTGAAGCAGAAAGTCCACAGAGGAAACCTCTGCAAACTTTCTGTGCAAAGTGCAGCAGGAAGAACAGCGCTTTTTTGCTGCGGGACGCCACGTGGGGCCTTAGCCTTAAGGAGTTTTGCAAGAGATAAGTGAATCCCCACTGACCAGCTGTATGAAGGGGCCCCGGGCGCCTGTTTATATCACACACTGTCTGTTTATAGTGACCAGGTGATGTAATTACAGTCTTGTCACATAGACCTGTATAGGACGAGGCTGTAGTTACATTACATGACCACTATGAGATGAATAACACTATGTAAACAGAGAAGTGGTCATGGCGCTTACACAGGTACCACAGTTCATTCAAACGGCTGATCCTTGGGGTCCCGGGCATTGGAACCCCACTAATTATTTTTACCCTTTGTCTAATAATGAGGCTGTGAATCCCTGCTTTAAGTTTCATTTTTAATTATGATGAAACTGCATAATATAAGTAATAGGAACATTTTGCCTTATGAGAAACTAAGTTTTCCTTTCTAATACAACCTAGTAAGAGTACACTAAAAATTAGTTAGAATAAACCAATAAATATCTTACAGCAGAACTATATAATTGTCAGGTTGATGTTGTACAGTGCATAGCACCTAAGGCTGAGGCTTTCTGGATGTATTATCCTTGGTTTACAAGCTGTCAGAACAGATGTCTAAACTTTTTGATAAAGGACTAGGATGAGAGAGGGAAGATTCTAATCCACAGATATAATACACTAGACTGACAATACCTCAGAACTGAAAAAAGCGCTTCTAGGAAATTACTACACTATCATAAATCACCTTGATTCAATGCATATACAGTAAGCTGTTGAGAGTCTGGGTACTCCATGTTGATGTAAACCAGTAAGGCGGACAGTATTCAATTTACATTACAGAGATGAGACACCTGTATTCCATGATCAGTTTATATAGCATTATACTATATTACTACATTTGTCTAAGCACACTATGCATCTATAGAGTCAGCTAAACAACATGGAATCATAAATGTATAAAAATTTGTAAAAAGTCATATAAAGTATATACGCATAAATTTATGCAATCCTGCTCCCACTTTTTCTGCCAAAAGGATTCAAAATGTTTAAAAAAAGTACTGTGGGCAAAACTAATACCCTGTTATATGTGTAGTGTAGGGCCAGAGGGCATATTGCTTGAGTAGGGATTTTTCTTTGAAATGCACATCATGTTTTCCCCTCAGGATCTACATTAGCCATAAAACAGCACAAACGTTTTGCATGGAATTTCTTTAAAGAATATGTCCACCTTTACAATCAATACTTTTTATAGCTCAAATTTATCTAAAATGAAAAGTAAAGCTATTTTACCAGTAGTCTTGATAAACATATTTTATTTACAGCTACAACTTGTTTACATCTTTCTGTTTCATTGATATTTTGTGTACAGAAATTTATTAAACAATGTAAATAATCCCCAGCAAAGAATATTCAAATAATAGTTTTCCTTTTTACCATCAAGGAACACTTACCTAAATATTCTTTCCCGGAATTTCCAATAGGTGGGGTGAGGAGCAATCCACACTCTTTTTCACGGATGAGGTCCTTACCCAGAATTCTTAGCAGGGCATACATGGTTTAATAAGTTCCTTTACTAATCTCTCCCTAAAGAGGACTATTATCCCTTCTGACCCATGTCGAGACCTCGCATACAGCCAGTATGCTAGTACCCAACTCTGCACTGATAAGAGGCAAAAACCTCAAAACATCTGTGGAACCTTCCTTCTGGATGAGTCATACTGGCTTGGTTATTATTTTCAGATTTTGCCCTTAGGTTTCTTTGAAAACCAGGTATTAATCTATAGTGATCTACCTTCTAATAGGTGGCTCTTAGAGCAAATTCCTCTTTTTCACTGGGTATTTCTTACCCAGAATTGCCAGAACAGCATGCATGGTTCGTACATCTTAAAGGGAGTATATCACTGAAAAAAACGTTTAACTAATCACACTGTATTGTAGTCTTTATAAAGGCTATTCCAGTAGTACTTTTATTTTCAAGATGCAGCATGTAGATTTTGAATAAAGTGAGCTCAGTAGCTCATAGAACTACAAGAGAGTTTGGAAATCCAAGATGGAGCATGGAGTATGCGCAGTACGCTCGGCTGGGACCCGAAGTGGCTGAGCGTACTGCACATGCGCGGGATTTAAAGAAAGGAGCACTTCAGAGTGGCACTGAGATGCTAGTGACGCCACTAGCATGAAGACTAGGAGGAAGGCTCTACAATCAGAAGAGGATGGCGCCTAACAATAAATAGGCAGGATCCAGTGCTGAAGATGCTACAGCTAAAGAGGAAAAGTCACTTTATTCAAAATCTACATGCTGCATCTTGAAAATAAAGGTACACCTGGAATAGCCTTTATAAATGCTATGTAACATTGTGATTAGTTAAAAAAAGGGTTTTTTTTGCAATGATAGACTCCCTTTAACCCCTTCCTGACAGCCGTAATAGTATGGCAGATGTCGGGTATTTGAATATGGCAGTTGCTCAGGAGCTGAGCGGCTGCCATAGCCACTGGGTCTCTGCTGTATTATACAGCAGAGACCCAGCGCTGATACCTGCGATCAGTGCCCGCACTGATCGTGGGCATTACGGCCCCTGGCGTCTCTGTCAAAGCTGACTGAGGCCCCATTTTTCCGAGGATCGTGAGCACCTGGAATGAGATCCGGGGCCAGCAATCCATTGCCATGACAGCTGGAAGGCTCCCAGGCTTGTCTGGCATTAGTTTGTATGACAGGCTCTTTATGCATCATTCAAATGCCGATATTTTGCAATGCATTGCAATGCATTAGCAGTAATTTGTCCCACAAATATTAAGCCCCATATGGCTCTGTGAACGGAAAATTAAAAAAGTTATGGGGTTTGGATTTTAGTAAATCTCTGAACATAGTATACATTTACATAGAATGGACTATGATTTCGGGATCACACTACACAGAGTTCTCTTGTAGAGTTGGTAAATTATAATCATGCCTTGTGCCCTTGCACAAAGTATGCATTAACCCACAATGTACTATTTTCAATTAGATGTATAGTATTTCTACTTCTTTTGCTGAGCTCACGCTTTCAAAGTCTTCATATTCTGATGAACTTGAATGTAGGATGCTGTCATTATAAACTCTTATGTCAGAGGCTAAGCCTTTTTGTTTCCTGGTCCCTTCAGGCCAGAGATACCATCTGTTACTGGGATTAGCTGATGCTTCCATATAAAAGAGGCCAACAGTTCAGGTAATTTTAAGGTTAATACATTTCAAGTCAGTGAGTCATAATATACCTTATGGAGCTTTTGTCTATGAACTCATCATTACATTATCTACTAGATGTCTGTGATTCAAAATGTCCTCTGAAGGATGGATTAGATATTGCTGTTATCATAGTATTTGCAGTCATAGTAGATACAGTAGAGAACAAGCCCTTTCATTTTTATGTTTTGTCTAATATTATGAAAAATAATGAAGGCTCTGTCATCTCAATTGTATATCACGAAATTCCCCCAAAGCTTCATCCCCATGAGCATTTTACATTTGTATTAGCTACACATTTAGCAAGGACTGGCCAGCTCTCTTGACGTACCTATGTCTGTTGCATATTACCATTTCATTTGTCAGTAGGGTATGTCAATTACTTCCTATCAGCGGTGACAATGTAATCTTATTGGTGAACGTTAATAGTTAAAAATTGGTGAGGTCCAACTGCTGGAACCCTGATTACGAATGGGGGCGCTTTGCAGGCTTTCTGAATAGTGATGCAGGCACACTGTCACTCCATTTCTGTGAGACACTGGATAAAAATATAAATAAAAAGTTATCTGTCAGATATATTCATATATTACTATTTGATCCCTATTTGTATCTGAAATATCCAATGATAAATCAATTAAATGTTTTTAAAAAGTAAATAAGGCTATAATGTTGAGGATGACATGTTTTGTGTCTATTATGTATATTTTCAATGAATTTCAGTTTGCTAATGTAATAATGGGCTAAAGTAGATATACAGTGGGGAAAAAGTATTTAGTCAGCCACCAATTGTGCAAGTTCTCCCACTTAAAAAGATGAGAGAGGCCTGTAATTGACATCATAGGTAGACCTCAACTATGAGAGACAAAATGAGAAAACAAATCCAGAAAATCACATTGTCTGATTTTTAAAGAATTTATTTGCAAATTATGGTGGAAAATATGTATTTGGTCACCTAAAAACAAGCAAGATTTCTGGCTCTCACAGACCTGTAACTTCTTCTTTAAGAGGCTCCTCTGCCCTCCACTCATTACCTGTAGTAATGGCACCTGTTTGAAATTGTTATCAGTATAAAAGACACCTGTCCACAACCTCAAACAGTCACACTCCAAACTCCACTATGGTGAAGACCAAAGGGGAAGACTGAATCTGCAATAGGCAAGCAGCTTGGTGTGAAGAAATCAACTGTGGAAGCAATAATTAGAAAATGGAAGACATGCAAGACCACTGATAATCTCCCTCGATCAGGGGATCCACACAAGATCTCACCTCGTGGGGTCAAAATGATCACAAGAACGGTGAGCAAAAATCCCAGAACCACATGGGGGGACCTAGTGAATGACCTGCAGAAAGCTGGGACTAAAGTAACAAAGGCTACCGTCAGTAACATACTACGCCGCCAAGGACTCAGATCCTGCAGTGTCAGACGTGTCCCCCTGCTTAAGCCAGTACATATCCGGGCCCGGTTGAAGTTTGCTAGAGAGCATTTGGATGTTCCAGAAGAGTATTGGGAGAATGTCATATGGTCAGATGAAACCAAAGTAGAACTGTTTGGTAGAAACACAACTCGTCGTGTTTGGAGGAGAATGAATGCTGAGTTGCATCCAAAGAACACCATACCTACTGTAAAGCATGCGGGTGGCAACATCATGCTTTGGGTCTGTTTCTCTGCAAAGGGACCAGGATGACTGCCCGTGTACATGAAAGAATGAATGGGGGCATGTATCGTGAGATTTTGAGTGCAAACCTCCTTCCATCCTGGAGTGGACTAGCCAGTCTCCAGATCTCAACCCCATAGAAAACCATTGGAGGGAGTTGAAAGTTCGTGATGCCCAGCGACAGCCCCAAAACATCACTGCTCTAGAGTAGTTTTGCATGGAGGAATGGGCCAACATACCAGCAACAGTGTGTGCCAACCTTGTGAAGACTTACAGAAAACATTTGACCTCTGTCATTGCCAACAAAGGATATATAACAAAGTATTGAGATGAACTTTTGCTATTGACTTATACTTACAAATACTTATTTTCCACCATAATTTGCAAATAAATTCTTTAAAAATCAGACAATGTGATTTTCTGGGTTTGTTTTCTTATTTTGTCTCTCATAGTTGAGGTCTACCTATGATGTCAATTACAGGCCTCTCTCATCTTTTTAAGTGGGAGAACTTGCACAATTGGTGGCTGACTAAATACTTTTTTTTCCCCACTGTATCTAGAACTGGTTGAAATATACTTAGAATATTACAAATATTGGGGGAATTTACTAAGAAGGGCACACCAGTATAAGCTATACTTAAATCTATGCCAGTCCTTGACATATAACATACATATATATATATATATATATATATATATATATATATGTATATATATATATAGATTTATTTATTTATATAGAATGTCCCCTCAGTGGGGCCCATCACACATTAAGCTGACACCCCAGTGGCCCTTGTAGTATAATACATTAAACAAAAAAGCATACTCACCTAGCCTCATTCCCTTGGTGTTGCTTGCAGGCTCCGGCTCTAGTGCTCTCTGCTTGAAGGTCATCATGCCTCCCTGCTTCAGACAGCACTAGTTGAGGTCTGAATGGTGGAGTATAGAGCCGATAGCTCTCTGCTCCTCCATCGTATGCAACCCTATCTGCTTCCTGAATAGAATAGGGACCTGTCACCCAAAACAGCTAGACAGCATCCAAATGCAGGACAATCTTTCCTGAGGGAGCCTCTGCTGCCATGGGGCCTAATGCAAATGCACCCTTTGTCCTATGGTTAAAGCAGCCCTGCGCATGGGACTTCACAAGATGGTACAAACCTCTTAATAAATCAGGTCCATCTCACTCCAGCACGGTAAGGAATTTACTGTACACTGGCATGGGAAATTCTCCCTTTTATTATAATAGGGTTTACTTGTCATTATTTATACAATCTACACTTCTATCCATCATAATTTTGGGTTTTAAAGAATTAACTCTTATTCTCATTAACTAATCTTATTTAGTTAATTTTGTAGATGTCTTTTAATGAGCTGTAACATTTTAGAAGAACTGCAAAGTACAAGAAGCTATTATGATATGTATTACTAATAAAAGGAGATCCCCTACCTCATCCAGTGCAGCTGTTGGTTGGGGTCACTTCAGCTCGGAGGTTCCCTCTGTCTCATGCTAGCCCCGTCTCCTCTGATGATTTAATACCTGTTTTCAGAAGAGGTAGGGCCAGCAGGAGACAGAAGAAGCAGGCTCAGCTGCAGCTTAACCCCAAGGTTCCAGTCCTTCCAGCTACACCAAAGGAGGTAGGGTCTATTGAGAAGACTAAAAAGGCTATCAATATTTATTATTGCTTTTATAATAACTTTCGATAATTATGGTCTTACTGCTGTGTTAAATAATCCTATTAACTTATTTTTTTGTGATTTGTAATATTATCATTACATTTTTATGTCGTTCTGTGTATACTATGAATAAAAGAAATTTTATGTTGTCTTTTTTTTTGTTCCATAATGTATATTGTAAGTATAGTTTTTATAAATTTATGTTCCATAGTAAGCGGTAAAATTCAACTACACCTACATTCCATTGTTAAGAAACTTCCTATTATGAACCCATATGTGCCTTCTGTGATAATGGAGGGTAAAAAAGAAATCTGTATGTCCTCCATTCTTATAGGAAGTAAATATGGGTCTGTAATAGGAAATCTTCCCACCAAAGAAATGCAGCCAAGGCAGATTTTCAATCACCTCTAGTAATAATATCCAAATCTTTAATTTTTCTTCTGTTTAGAAACATGTAGTCAGTTTAGGAATACAATTTGCTTTTGTAGGGCTTTTTTCAAGCAGGCTTTTGAAATATACTATAGCCTGTGCAAGTTGAGGACCCAAACATGAATATAAAGTATGCTTGATCCCACAATGCTGTTGATAGAGGTCTCAGTAATACGCTGGAAAGTTTCCCTGTAAAGGAAACATTTACTGTGCGTATTCCTTAACTCAATCACATGGTTACTTTGTTTAGTGTAAAATACTCATCATATAATAAGATGCAATGTTATAAAATATAAGTCAAGCACTAAAAAGGTATATTACCGTTTTGCTAACAAACTGCATATTGTGTTATAATGTGTTTCATTTGAATCTGACATATACTTTTGCTTTGATGGCACAGTCCCATGATACTTATCATTACAGCTGGTGCTTTCCATATCTATGGAACCACTGTTTTGGGTTGGAGGACAATTCTTCTTAATGTAGTCAAAAGGTGGCCGTACAGCATATTCTAAAGTTGATCAAAATGGGTGATGGATTGAACCTAAGCAATCTTTTGTAAGGAAGAATCATGTTATCTGATCAATGTTAAGTCACTAACCATCCGTGTATGGAAAGAAGCTGACGGTGTTTAAAAGTTCACAAATGGTCTTTCTGTGGAAGAATGCTATCATACATTCTATCATCCTATGCCCAGTGTTGTTGAACATGAATGGCAAAAAAAAACCTGTAACCACAAGAATGGAATAACTGTGTATGGCTACGGCAACATAACAATCATTCACCTAGTGATCACTTGAGCAGTAAAGATTCAGCCTTCAACCGACTTCTGTCTTGGTGTGGCACCACCTTTACTGTTGCCTTTGTAACCTTAGAATGAAACCTGAGACAGTAGTAGGACATTTTTGCCTGAGGCAGACTAGCAAGATAGATCTTGCAGAACTTGCACTAGAAATAACTCTTTGGGAAGAGAGTGTACCCTCATAAAGTAGAAGTGATAGCTTATTACTAGGATCCCCACTGATCATCATTTAAATGGTGTTGTCACAATTCATTGCATAGCAGCCAAATTGGAGTACTGGTGTGCAGGGAAAAAGTTGAATCGCCTAGAATGTTATGGGATATCTTAGCAGTTTACCATAATTATATAATGTGGAAATGCCCCTTTCAGACTATGGCCCCACGATGCAGAAATGCAGCTTCTTTTGTTGCAGATTTTGTTGCATTTTTTTGAGCCAAAGTCAAGAATGGCTTCAAAAAGAATGGGAAATATATAGGAAGCTCTTAATATTTCTCCTTCCTGCTCAAGCCACTTCTGACTTTGGCTAAAAAAAAAAACGCAAAAAAAATCTGCAACAAAAAAATCTGCGTTTCTGCGACATGGGGCCTTAGCCAAAGAGAGTTTTGCCATTAACTGATATCAATTAAGGAAGATGTGAGGAGTCACACATATAATATTATATTTTTCCTATGAAAATCGATGGCATATAAACTAGACTAGGTCTCCCAAGTAGCAATCACTATGCCCTAGCTATAGAAGTGAGGTTATGAGTCTCTAAATTTGTTTGTCATCCAAATACCCTAGTAGAGCATATAGGCAGAGTTTATTCTTTTGGAACAAAAGTGCTACCCCTTTTTGTTTACTTTTTTGGTTGGGTCATATGATAATTCAGGGGGTCCACCAAACTTTACCCACCAAACTGTTCTGACTTTGGACCACTCCTAAGGGCATTGTCTGAGTGGCCTCTCTGGTCTTCACTCTTTTTAAACCCTTCATAGGAATCTGGACCACCAGGTAGCTACCTATTAGAGAGTTCTCAATGATAGTGAAAACTAACAACTGACCTAGAAGCAAGAGACACTGGTGAGAAGCACCAAGGGGTCAGGCAGGAGAGTGAACAGAAATGGGCTGAGGTCAGGCTCGACATCATTGATGCAATATCTGGGAGAAAGGGAAAAGGTCAGGCAGCACAGGTTTGGAGGTCCGGAACAAGCCAGACTCAGATGTGGGTAAACAGCAGAATGCTCAGATTGGTAAGTAATCTGATGGCAATGACCGCTGGGAGGAGCACGATGTCAGTAGCTACACAATGGCAGCATTACAGGTGGTATTTTAAGCTGGGATGTACAGATTTGTCATATCATAATGAAACTATGAGAATACAAGGGGACTGAAAGTAAAGTATTTCTCTGAAAAGTTAAACCTGGTCTCTTAATGTCATTTCATATCCAAAGAAAGTTTAGAGATCAGAATTATTTTGAGATGTAAAGCAATATCTGCAGTGTAAAAATATTAATGTACTCAACTAAAGTTAAATATGTCTACTAAGTTTTGTCTCAGTTGAGTAGTTAGCAATTTTATAAAAACTATGTATGACCAAACTTCATTTCGCCCAGATTAGTTTTCCATGGCATATAATTATTCTTTCAAGCAAATCAATAAGTAATATATAAGTAGTCTTCTATCAAATTTTCTACATGCTTTTTCAATGCTATTTGCATTCATTTGACAGACAATCGTAATTATAGCTGTGACCATTTCAAAGGATGGATAATTGTAAGAAAAATCTCTAGTCATTGTCAGTTTGCAAATCATAATATTAAAACTGTAAATTTTAATTGCAAGGTCGCTGTTCAATCATCCAAGTGATTGATACATTTTGTTTCAAGTGAATTTAATTAGAATTACATTTTCAAGCAAAATGAAGAAAAGAGATTGATGTAATCCCATGAAATGATTTTTGGATGCATTTAAACAATTTAGTGAAACATTGTTTATGAGGCAGAGAAATTGGGCAATATGGGATGAAAGGCATGTAGAGGAGAGATTCGGGGAAAAAAGTGGGAACAGTTCAATGTCCAATACAACAATGTGATTTTCAGATTATTAGTATAACTTCAGTCATCATTCTGAAACCCCTTGTTTTAGAACTCTGTATTGTGGCATCCCCCTGTTCTTCCTCCTAGAAATGTATGAACAAGTTGACAAATGGGTGTAACCAGTTGGGGGTGTGTCTCTACACAGTCTAACACTGTCCAATCAGGCTTGACAGTATCGGAAGGTCTACGGACATGACCCTTTGAGAAGTGGAATTGTAACACCCAGTTTGAAATTTATGACCGAATTGACAGGATTATAATGGGGTACAGCACTATGCAAAATTATGAGAAAAGTTAATCCAGAATTTTTATTTCATGAGGATAGTAGGCACTAAATTGCCTTATTAATGTAATTTTTCTTCTCATTTATTGGAAATACTGTCCAGCTATATCAATACATTCATTAACAGTTTGTATATCATTTAAAGATATTGTCATATTTCCATACCACATACAGTCTACCACAAGAGAATTGACATGCAGTAACTACAAAATTCTGTAGCTTAAAATTTTTCAATCAGTTTGAGAGGAAAGAAGAATCATTATGTTTCTAAGAATTTTTAGTTTAGTTTTTTTTTTTTTGCAATTGTTTTTGATTGCTTTTAGGCTAACGCCCCACGTATCGAGCCGCAGCCAAAAAGGACTGAGGAAAAAAATGAACGCAGCGGAAACGCATGGTGTTTTTTCTGCAGCACTTTTCACAGAAAGTCTGTAGAGTTCTCCTATGTGGACTTTCTGTCCCTATTATACCTTTACGAAAAATGCAAGCGTTTCCATAGATATAATTGATATGCTGCTGTTTACAAAAAAGCAAAGTTTTTTGAAATCGCAGCATGTCCGCTGCAGATATTTTCCTGCAATGTGTGGATGGGATTAGCCAGAATGTAAAGGCAGAGTTTTCACAACGTGGGGCCCTGGCCTTAGTGTTACATTTAAAATGTGTTTTGCAGAGAACAAAACGCCAAAAAACTCCAAAAATAAAATGTTGTGTATGTAGGCTTTCAGTGATTTGCTCTAAACATTAAAGTAACATCTGGCCACAATGTTTTTGACCATGGAAATGCCGTTAAAAACAGCAACAAAAATCCAGCAAAAAAATTAAGAAAACTATGGGAGGAAATATATTAAGATTGGCATTTCCTATGCCAGTCTGAATCCATTCTGCTGCTGTCACTAAATGCTTCAGTATTAATAAAAGACTCTGACAGATTAATAATACTATCTCACCTTGGGAGGTCCTGTGCACCAGTGTTGAAATCTACACCAATCAAGAACTGGCGTAGATTTCCGGTACAACTCAAGTCAGTTTTCTGGCATGAGTTATTGTAAATCTATTTCTAGCCTGCTCCTCCACCACTGTATAAAAAAACGTCATTTGGGGCAATAAACTGCTATTATGGCACATCATAGGCGCAAATCAGGGCCATGTACCTAAGATGCACCAGTTTTCTTTCATAGCGGTGTTAGTAACTTCCCCCTGTGTGTGAATTTGGCATCAATGTGGTACAGAAAGTCTGACACATTTTGGAACATTTTATTTTAGCACCGTAAGTCTGGCTGTCTATTACATTCTAATTCAATACATGGTTTATTAAAGTGAAGCTCCAAACTTTGCACTCCTCCAATGAATATATTAGAAACCTGCATAATGTATGTATAATGTATAGTATGTATCATTGTTAGCTTACAGCGATTATTGAACATAACCAGTCGGGCACAGTTTTTGATCTGCTGACCTATCAGCAATTTTAGGATTGTTGTTTATAACTCCAGTCATTGATATTGTAGACAAGTTTATAGGCAATGAGGTCCTGGGCCACAAGCAAATTAAGACTTTCCCTCTTTCCATTCTTATAGAGTGTTTCTTGTAATGTAAAAATCTCTGGCAATCAAAGGTAGTGCATGAAACCTGAAACAGCTGTGAAAAAGAGGGTCTTTTCTTTTTTGTAAAGATTTTTTGATTTGGCTTATATCCCAAGTCATGTTACAAGACTTCTTTGTAAATTGAACATGTATTTATAGGGTTGCTAAATTCCAACAGGTGGCACTAGAGGATGCAGAGTTTCCCTTCATCCAGCAAGAAAAGCTCATTTGCAGACCTTTTCGCAAAATTCCTAGAGGAGCATTCATGGCCTTTAAAGGGACACTAAGCCCTGAAAACCAAGAATAAGCAGTTTAGCATAAATCTTTCCGACATAGATTGGGCAGTGCTTCATGCATTTGTGCAGTTACATTACCAACTGGAGACCGGCTACAAGCACTAGAATGATATCACAGGAAGTACGGGAGAGTGGGACTTATTGCAGAGAGGGTGGAGCTTAGCTCCCATTCAGTCTAATGCCGTAATGGAGTAATAATAATAATACTAATAATAACTTTATTTATATAGCGCCAAAATATTCCACAGCACTTTACAAATCAGAGGGTGCATGAAAAGACAGTATTTGACATTACAATGTATATGCAAATAGGATTTTTTTTAAAGGGAAATACTATATAATGAAACTCACACAATTAATAGGAAAGTAGAAAAGTTTATTATACTTAGCTACAATGACAAAGAAATGAACATATCAAACAATAGGATTGAGGGCCCTGCTCGCAAGAGCTTACATTCTATGAAAAAATAAGGAGACACAAGTGGTAAAAGGGCTTGTTTCGTACAATGTTCCAGCCATCTTTTAATAAGTCAAGTCATATAACTGAAGATGCATGAGCCCATCACTAGCCGATATTTGTGGATATAGAGATACTAAGTGGAATGCAGGGTAACTTATAGATGAAGGGGTCAAGTTCTGAGAAATAGAGTAGGAAGGATAGCTTAAGATAAGAAATGTTAGTGTAGTGAGGTGTAAAACAATGTGATCAGGTCATGTGATAAGCATGCCTAAACAGATGTGATTTTAGGGCAGTTTTGAAGCTGGTGTAGTTAGGTATTAATTTTTATTGTTCGGGGTAAAGGGTTCCAGAGCACCGCTGCAGCTTGAGAAAAGTCTTGGGGACAAGAGTGGGATGTTTGGATAACATAGGATACAAGTCTAGAGTTTGACGAGGGAGGAGATGTAGGGAGGTATAGCGCTATGGAGGTAGATTTATGTAGGTAAGTATAGTATTCAGTATTCCTTATCACAGCTCCTCATGCTATGTTACCCAGCTTTTCCATAACTCTGTATCAAGGAGATTTCATTTATATTTTGTTACTTCATTTATTATTCAACAGCCACTATTACAGTATTATCTGATATGCAACTCAGCATTCCTGGGACCCTGAAAAGCAAATCTGGCATGGTATGCCATACTATTTAGTACATATACATATAGTATCAAGGCAATAGTGAGGTCTGGTATTCAGAATAGCTATCCATTGCTTGTAACTTACCTGTCCAAAAATCCTGAAAGGTAAACATGTATAATATTGCATGTATATAGGAAAGAGGGGAATTATCAAAACACATATATATTTTCACATTCAGTTTGGAAAAGTTAGGTGACTCTCCTTGGGTAGCTGTAGTGGATTGTAATGTTGTTGCTGTGAGATACAGCCAACTTGTATCACTGTGTGCTACTGCTGGCATTACTGTTTGTATCAGTCACTTGGGGGATTCCTTTTAACAAATTGACGACACCCACTGTATAGACAAAGGGTGTGCAGATTAAACCCTGCCCTCTTTTCCTAAGCTTCCTGGCTCATGTGTAATAGCATTAAAGGGGGATAGAAGAATATATTGCTTTTCTAATTTATTTTCCATGCTCTATAATTATAATATATGAAAAAAGAAGAGCAAGAAAAATCCAGAGATGATGTGTGGTGTCACATAGAGAAGTATTTATTACATTTTATTTGTTTTGATTCTGGGTTTAGTGTCCTTTAACCCCTTAAGGGTTTTTTTTTTTGGTTTTTTTTGTATTTTTGCATTTTTTTTTTTTTTGCTACCCATATGAGTCATACTGTATGAGGGCTGATTTTTTTTTCTGGACAAAATGTACTTCATAATGGCACCATTCAATATTCTGTACAATGTACAACTAGGAAACTGCAAAACAAACTCATAATTTTGTGGAAAGCAAATACATTTTTTGTGTATTTAGTTTTTATGTTGTTTTTACTGTATTTACTGTGTCGTATGACAAATTTCCTTTACTCTTTGTATTATGTTTTACACCTTGCCACCTTTAGCCTAAGGCCCCACGCTGCAGAAATACAGTTTTTCCCCTATAGGTCTAATAAGGGAATAAAAAAAATGCAGAGAAAAACGCAGCAAAAATTGAATGAAAAATGCTGTGGCAAAAAACCTAGGGGTGAACCTCACCTCTCTGCTGCCTGAGGTCAACTATAGAAAGGCGGCCCCCCCCCGAAAAAAAAGATACCCAACCTGGCTATCTTTGGTCGCATGATTTTTTGGCCATCCTCTAATTAAAATTGTAAGACACGCCCCCCCATTTTCAGATTAAAAAAAATCCTCTTATTTGGCCCCCGCATAGCATAACTCCCCCCCCCTTTTTTTTTTTTTTTTTGCCCAGACACAGTATACAATCCCCTTTTTTTGGCTCTCCCACAGTATATGAACTCCCCTTTTTATGGTCCCGTACAGTATATGACCCCCCCCTTTATGGCCCCTCTACAGTATATGACTCCCTTTTTTGGCCCCCAACAGTATATGATCCACTTTTTTACGGCCCCCACACAGTATATGTTAGTTAGGCCACTACCTATTGTATTATTCCAATAGGAAATGGCTGATAATTTACTCACTCATAATATACATTCATCCATTCTCCTGTCCAGGCCAGACTCCAATGCCACCTACAGGGTGCGCTGTTCCTGACACTAAAGAACGCCATGACACTGGAAGCAGCATCCCGGCTTTCTTCAGCATTGTGACATAAGTGCAGGGCTGCCTAGAGGTGGCAGCAGGGGCCGGTCTACTGGATGGGTGAGTAAATTATCGACTGCTACCTATTGGAATAATACAATAAGTAGCTGGCCTGGTAAGGGTGTGGAATGGCTAGGGGTTAAATCTACCTATGCAGATGTGGCAGTCTCCACCTGACCTATCTTGACCCTTGTAAACTTCTTGGTATTCTAGCAGTGAAGTGTAGGTTTCTCATAGTGGCCCTGCCCTAACGGGGACTGTTATAAGACAGACTTTAGTTGCTGATATTTATGTGCTTCAAAACAAGGATGGCTTAGGAATACATTTGTACATAGCTAAGTTGCATCTGATTAACTTCCATCTAATGTATTAGCTCAGCTCTACTATATGCAGTATTTAGGGAAAACTAGTATATGCTGTATAGTCATTCTTTTTAGAATCTGCTATGCCTCAGCTCTCATACTACTTATTGGCTTCATTAATTTATCTGGTACAGTTTGTTCCACTTCTCACTGAAACATTGGTGCTTAACATTGTTCTCCCTTTTTCTGCTGGTACCCTTAGCAGTATTACTTTGATCTTTATCATCTATGTCTCACAGCCTTTATGTAATATAATATATTGTGCAAAGACTTTTATAAATAGCAGACTTCCTTGATGTCTTTATCTAACATGATAAAGAAACATTATGCTGTAGTAATAGCAATATGTTTTGACTATAATTTATTTCTATATAAAATGAATAATACTTAGTTTTACTAGTACTTATTATTTCTAGTTATTATTTTAGGTATTTAATAGTTTCTTAGTAATAAACAATTGCTTACTTCACACGGAACATATTGAACATTCTGCCCTTATCATGAAAAGCCAGGTATAATTAAAAAGTCTGAATGAGAAGGTATAGCTAAGCTTTCCTTTATCTGTGGCAAATAGTATGTATTTATGGTAAATACCCGAGCTAAGTAGAATATGTCTTTTCCCCTCTTATTTTCCAGTAGTCAGCACAACAATGATCATGCTGAGACATGGCCGCTTTAACCATAGGGCCAACGGTGCACTTGCACTGGGCCCTATGGTAGCGGGGGCTCCGATAGCAGCCCCAACTTCTCTAAGGACGCTGATGAGTTACGTACAATGATGAAGCAGGGAGCAGTCAGCTCCCACCATTCATCCCCTCTCTTCCCCGGGAGCTGCAGGTGTGATGTTATGACGTCACTTACATCACGCCTGCATCCCCCTTGAAGACTCTGGACCACAGACAGCAGGAGAGCGAGGAGAGGTAAGTATTAGTGGGGTTTTCTTATTCACTCAGGATCCGTTAGGGATAAAAAGATGATCTTGGATTTATTTTAAAGATGAGAATCTAATCGTTAAAATGATACCAAGATCATCATGATAGCCCTTTATATCTTTATAGAGTAAAATATGCCGACTGCCTCTCTAGCGATATCCGTTACATGCTAAAATAATAGCAATAATGATTATTACTATAGATGAACATATAAAATATTTCTGACAGGCGGAAAAGTTCCATCAGTCATATAACACATTTTCACCCATTGAATGTTACCATATAAAAACCCAGTTTTTGGCAGCTTTCAGATGGGTATAATAGCAGGTGTTTTTTTTTTTTTTTTTGCACTCCCAGTACCCACTAAACACCTGGACTTTCAGTAGTCATCAGATCTAGAATTATGACTCTCTAATCTGGTAATGATGAACCACAGGAACTTCAGATGTTGTGTCCATAATATGTGAGCAATAAAGCAGCCATGTTATGCCAATCTGAAACCGGCCCTAGTTATCACATTAGTTAGGTATAGAGATTATAATTATTCATTAGAGTTACAATTTTTATAGGCGGATAGAAAATTATATTCTTATGTAAGCTCCTATTTAATTTTCATTCACAAAATTGGTTGGCGTATATCTGCGATTTCGGCATTTCTGTAACACCTGCACCTGTAAATATATATATATATATATATGTGGTATGAATTCCTCACATCTTTCAGTTTTTTGGCAAGAACATTTTGTTTGCAGAAAGGGATTGCTTGATCTCATATTTTAGTGGCAAATTTGAATTTTTGTGCAAATTTTGCTTATAATCTCTGTTTGCTGCAAAGTTGCATGAAGGTGGTTGTATATATGAAATATTAAGTTGTGTTTTTATATATGGTATGCTGTGCAATCTCAAAAAGTTAGATTTTGGTATCACAGTCACAGTTTGCTATGTGCAGTACAGATTTTTAACATATTAGTGAATGACAGCAAAATATTGCTTGTCTTCTTTGAGAGTACCAGCTCTTGTTGTAGTTGATGTTTGTGGTATATATAAATTGTGTACACCTTTATCTATTACTTTATATGTGTTTTGTGTGAGAATATACAATTGAATAGGAGTTTTAGGTGCAAATATATGTTTTAGTGCATTTTTTCAAAAAATTGTTTGTGTACAGTCATGGCCAAAAGTTTTGAGAATGACACAAATATTATATTTTCACATGATCTGCTGCCCTCTGGTTTTTATGTGTGTTTGTCAGATGTTTTTATCACATACAGAAATATAATTGCATTCATATTATGAGTAACAGAAGCTTATATTGACAGTTAGAATGAGTTAATGCAGCAAGTCAATATTTGCAGTGTTGACCCTTCTTCTTCAGGACCTCTGCAATTCTCCCTGGCATGCTCTCAATCAACTCCTGGACCAAATCCTGACTGATAGCAGTCCATTCTTGCAGAATCAATGCTTTAATTTTGTCTGAATTTGTTGGTTTTTGTTTGTCCACCCGTCTCTTGATGATTGACCACAAGTTCTCAATGGGATTAAGATCTGGGGAGTTTCCAGGCCATGGACCCAAAATCTCTATGTTTTGTTCCCTGAGCCATTTAGTTATCACCTTTGCTTTATGGCAAGGTGCTCCATCATGCTGGAAAAGGCATTGTTGAGCGCCAAACTGCTCTTGGACGGTTGGGAGAAGTTGCTCTTGGAGGACATTCTGGTACCATTCTTTATTCATGGCTATGTTTTTAGGCAAGACTGTGAGAGAGCCGATTCCCTTGGCTGAGAAGCAACCCCACACATGAATGGTTTCAGGATGCTTTACAGTTGGCATGAGACAAGACTGGTGGTAGCGCTCACCTCTTCTTCTCCGAATAAGCTGTTTTCCAGATGTTCCAAACAATCGAAAAGGGGATTCATCAGAGAAAATGACTTTACCCCAGTCCTCAGCAGTCCACTCCCTGTACCTTTTGCAGAATATCAGTCTGTCCCTGATGTTTTTTCTGGAGAGAAGTGGCTTCTTTGCTGCCCTCCTTGAGACCAGGCCTTGCTCCAAGAGTCTCCGCCTCACAGTGCGTGCAGATGCACTCACACCTGCCTGCTGCCATTCCTCAGCAAGCTCTGCACTGCTGGTAGCCCGATCCCGCAGCTGAAACACTTTTAAGAGACGGTCCTGCCGCTTGCTGGTCTTTCTTGGGCGCCCTGGAGCCTTTTTGGCACCAATGGAACCTCTCTCCTTGAAGTTCTTGATGATGCGATAGATTGTTGACTGAGGTGCAATCTTTCTAGCTGCAATACTCTTCCCAGTTAGGCCATTTTTGTGCAGTGCAATGATGACTGCACGTGTTTCTTTAGAGATAACCATGGTTAACAGAAGAGAAACAATGATGGCAAGCACCAGCCTCCTTTTAAAGTGTCCAGTGGTGTCATTCTTACTTAATCATGACAGATTGATCTCCAGCCCTGTCCTCATCAACACCCACACCTGTGTTAATGGAGCAATCACTGAAACGATGTTAGGTGGTCCTTTTAAGGCAGGGCTGCAATGATGTTGAAATGTGTTTTGGGGGATAAAGTTCATTTTCTAGGCAAATATTGACTTTGCAAGTAATTGCTGTTAAGCTGATCACTCTTTATAACATTCTGGAGTATATGCAAATTGCCATTAGAAAAACTGAAGCAGTAGACTTTGTAAAAATTAATATTTGTATCATTCTCAAAACTTTTGACCATGACTGTAGGTAGACATGGCTATTGATAACCCATTGAGACACATGTAATCTTGAGGTTGTCTACTTTCAAGAAATATATAGGGCTTAGGGGTGCGCTTGCTTTTCATGTTGTGTAATCCCTACATGTTATAGAATGATACTTTTTGGACATTTCCAGCTTCAAAGCAGTTTTTGTTCCTTTTATTTTTTTTTATTCTGTCATAAGATGACAGCAACGGTCATTAAACTGTTGCAGAGAAGGGACACAGATTGATTATATGTCCCTTCCCTTTGACACTAATGTAAACAACATGACGAATGCTATCTTCTGTCACCTTTGTTTACATTAGTGTCAATGAGAACAGATACAGAATCAGCCTGTGTCCATTCTCTGCAACATTTTAATGTCCGTTGCTGTCATCTTATGACAGACGACAGCAACGGACATTAACAATGGTAGTTTGAACCCAGCCTAACTGTCAAAGATATACAGTGGAGTACAGCACTTCACTATTTCCAGAATTCCCATATAGAGTGAATGGTACTGCAGTGTGCAGGCTTGACTGTTGCTCCATGCAGATGTAAGACATGCTATCTCTAATCTGCGGGAATATTGACAATCAGAAACTTTTGTGGATAGCTGATCATTTTTCAGGCTTTGGACAACCTCTTTAACTTTCATCAGCAATACATAATTTGAATATTAGTGTACGCAGAATGACATTGTTGTAGTGGCTGCAACTTTATTTAGAAGGCCAAAGGATAATACACTTAGTGTAGCTTTGATATTGTTTAAAATAAATAAACAATAGACAGACTGGAAAAGTATGAAGTGGTTTGGGAAATTTATTAGAAAAAGTGAAAGAAGCAGAGGTATAGCACACATGTATGTATGCAGGCACGTAACCAGAGATCAAAGCTTCCATCTGTGAGAGAATAAAGATCTTTTCGGTGATTTGCTGCCTAATTGATAGAGGTGAGTTTTTCAAGGAAAGTTTAAGCTAGTACAAGTTTAGATGAGAAGACGATAATTTCAGTTTGCAAAAGTATTTTGTATGTGTTTCTATTTAACCATAGGCATTTTTTTTACCATTTTTATTTTTTGCAAAAGCAGAGGCTTGTAGTTTTTTTTTGTCCAGTGAATGGCATGATATGCTCAGGAGATCTTTTTATGCTCATGCACAAATTATGACATTTCCTCTATTAATTGTGTAACTCTCTGTTCCATAATTCTCTTTTATGGGATCTGTAAGACTATTAGTATAATTAATGGATAATTGCTACCAGAATGTTTTTTCAACAGTTGTTCAGTTTTCAAGGACTCTTGACAAGGAATACATGAAAATGGGAGTTCATTGAAGTAGAAATAATATTTATATTTTACTATAAGCTCCCATAACAATTTTCTAAATTTAAGGTGGAGATAGCCTTCAAGCTCAGCAATCATTTGTAATGAAGAATGTCACTTTCTTTTTCTTCCTTGCGCATAAACATTAGTATTTAAAAGATTGTCTCTCAGACTCCAGAGCTATTTACAATCATAAAAAGCCTTAATTGTAATGAAAAACACCTTAAGGGCTCCAAATAACAGTCATTACCCACAAAATAGTCTGGTACAGAGGACAAACATCACCAAGCATTTATATCCAATAAATTTGTGCTTTATTAATTTCATAGTACAAACATTCACAAAGACATTAAAACCAATTAAGGACTCTGTTCACATAAGAATTGTACTTTCCATTCTAAACAGATACCGCAAAGCAGTGCCAGATCCATCAAATGTCAAGCCCCCATAGAGCCCGATGGACCCTATTAACGCATTGACAAAATTCATTAATAAAATCACGCTATAAATCAATCAAGACTTAGATTACATGCACTGGAACATTGTAAAAAAATGGTAGTAAAAAATAGATGCAACGTTCATTTTTTTCACAGCTGTTTTTTAACCATGGGACAGCCATGCCTCATAGATTTGAATCTATGTGAATAGTCCCATTGAAAGCAATGTGTAGAAATGGACGTTTACAGCTCTTACATAAACAGACATCATTGCAACATCAGACGCAATGAGCACTTATAAATAGTTAAAGGGGTAATTCCTGGGTCCCAATACAAAACAGGGTAACAGCAATACTACAATATAGTTGTTGGTCTACCCTGTATCCTATAAGGCTTCTGACACACTTAACTGTTAGGGTGGGTTCACCCTTGTGGCAGAGTCTGTCCGCCGCGAATCCAACTGAAAATCTCGGGAAACTGTATACGGACTGGATAGCGAAAGGTTAGCGATGCATTGCTTAAAAACCCATTCATTTAAATGGGTTTTTAAAGCAATGCGCGGGTGTGCGCTTACACCCTCTGCGCCGCGAATCCAGTTTTTTTCGCTGGAAACAAAGTTTTCCGAGACTTTCAGTCAGATTCACGGCGGACGGACTCCGCCGCAAGTGTGAACCCACCCTTACCCTGTTTTTTTTTGTGAAATAAAAAATAGCCTTAGGGGCATTCATACTAACATTGGTGACCGTCAGTAATGTTCGTTGCTATTATCTGTTACAAGATTTTAGCAACAGACACTAGTTGAACCTTCACAAATCTGTTAAAATTTCCATTCAGTTCAATGGGATTTTATCTTGTGTTCGATAATGGCCGTTATACACCCAATCCGTCACATGTCCACTTTTTTCGCGGACAAAAAATCCTTCATGAAGGACTTTTGTGTCTGTTAAAAAAACGATTTCAAGACGGACGCCAAGCGTTCATTATTTTTTGACATTAAAGTCTATGGGTAATGGACAGTAATGGACGGGTGTCCGTTATACTGTCCATTATCACTTTCCGTTTTTTTTCTGCGCATGCTCAGAAAGCAGAAAAAACGGACAGTATAAAAACAGACACTAACTGACACTAACTGATGCTAATGTGTTCGTTTTTTCTAACTGATCCACTTAATGGACACATTAACATCAGTTAGTTTCCGTTAATGTCTGTTATGATAGGTGTCCGTTTTTTTTTTTTTTTTTTTTAACGGACACTAACATAACGGATATCCAACAGTAGTGTGAACCCACCCTTAGGCTAAGGCCCCATGCAGAGAATCGGTGCAAAAAAACGCTGCGGAAAAGACCGAGGTAGAAATGAATCACGTTTTTTTTTCCACAGCATTTTTCAGAGAAAGTACTATTATATTATACCTACATGGAAACAGACAGCATTTCTGTGATCACATATAATGAGACAGCATGGTTTTCAGTAATGTTGACATATTCTGAGCTGCGCTGCTCACTCACCATATAAACTGTTGCAGTGAGTGTAGGTACTGCAGCACTGTCCCATTGAAGTCCATCAATACTATAGGCCATCAATACTAAAACTGGATAACCCCTTCAAAAAAGTTTCTTTGTTGTTTTGGGGGCTTTTTTGTCTTAGTGCTTTTCAGCCATTTTTCTGGCTTTTTTCCCTGTAAAAATGCCTCAAAACTTAAAAAATTATGTATGATATGATTTTCATAAGTTACTATTGACTAACCTGTAACATCTGAATGTAGCCTTTTTTGACAAAAACACTGATAAAAGAAAAGAAAAACACAAAAGCCAAGGCCAAAATCCCAAGCAATTGAAGTCCAACTAATCTTAACCACTTCAATACCGGGCCAATTTCTGGTTCAGGATCAGACAGATTTTAAGTTTTTTTCTAATGTGCGGTTTTGAGGGCTGTAACATTTTTATAATTTGCGTTATTCAACTAATTTCTGCGTCTTTTTTTGGTGACACATAGGGCTTTATTTTTTTATGTTGTTTTTATTTTTACATGTATTTAAATTTTTTTTATATCTGGGAAAATATAAACAAAAGAGGTAAAATGTGTCTGTTTTTCACTTTTCATTTTTTTTTTATTTAATAACACAAAGTGCTACTAAAAAGGACGTGTTATTGATGTATTATTTTATTTACTTTTACTTATTTTATTTTATTTTTTTTACATTGTGTCCTTATAAGGTCATAATAGACCTTTGGGGACATCTGATCACTTTTTTTTTTTTTTTGGGGGGGGGGAGTTTGATTTCCCCTGTAACCGTAATTTCCCCTGTAATTTAGCCCCAGTTGCAGGAGAAAAACAGCTTCCTGCATGTTACTATAAAGCTGATCTGTAGGATCTAGCAGCTCTAACACACGCTGATCCTGGCGGATCACGTCAGAGGTCAGCTGCAACATGGCGGTGCCCATAGCAGTGTATACAGCGCTCATTGAGCACTGTATACACAGTGATCGGGAAGGCAGGGAAGGTAATAAACCTTCCCTGGCTTCTCTCTGGGAGCTCCGGCAGAAAGGAACAGCCGGCTCCCCATTTCAGCAGCTGCAAGATTTAATGCAGCTGCTAAATTCTGCTTGGACGTACCAGTACATCCTTTCAGAACAAGACAACCACCCAATGGGTGGTCTGGAAGTGGTTATAATCGTGTATTTTCATGTGACTGTGGGCCCCTTCCCCAATATTATACCTATGTTAATGACTGTTCCTGGTAGTGGGCTATTTTTTAAGGTTAATTATTTCTCAGATTCAAGAAACATGAACGGGGGGGGGGGGGGTTATCCTGTCTAACCATTTGCACAAGGTTTAAAAAAGAATATATCACCAAAAAATGATATACATTTTAAATCAAGTTTTTTATGTTAAACATATTTTCTAATAATTTTTTAACTTTTTAAAATTTCCCAAGTCACTGTCTATATCTTTTTAAAAAAAAAATACTATACCCTACAACTTTTTCTCTTGCCACTAAGGCTAGGTTCACACTAGCACTCGGTCTCCGCTCGGGGATTCTGTTCCCTGTTCCGCTTTAAAAAATGCGGAGAGAAAAGTCCTGTAAGCAGAACTTCTCTCTCCGCATTTTTCCTCCCTTTTTGGGCAGAAACCCAGGTGGAAACCTATTATAGTCTATGGAGGCTTCTTGGGGACCCCCTGAGTGGAAACCTGAAAGCAGGTGTGAACCTAGCGTTAGTCAAATAAAAGACTGACATTTTGTAACAGTCAGGGCATGTACATCACAAACAAGATAAACAGGATTACAATAGAAGTGGATTCACATAACATCCATCATTGTATCCACTACTGACAAAACATAATGTCAGAGCTTATTTACTCCTTCTACCTGCATAGATCTTGTCTAGAAAACTCTCCCACAAACCTCAGTGAGTTGGGTCCAGTCTATTGAAGCCTATGGTCATGACTACAGTATGCTGTAAATCATATCAGAACAGATTAAAAGCTCCGGCAAGATGACAGTTACTATAAATATGTACAGAAAAGAGAATAGAAGAAATATATAATCAGAAAATAAAAACAGATTAGAAAAAAAGTGATATATTTCAATACCTGGTTTTAATAAATACATGTTAAAAATGGTGATACAGTTCTTATAAAATTATAGAACTGCCGCCGAGTGTATTTTAGGCCTCTGTAAAATGTTCTTTTGATTCATCTGATACTGTGTTATCTGTCCTTTTGAACAGTACAGTAGCCCATCCTGCAAAAATCTATTCCGCTCAGATGCAGGAAGAAAAAATGTACAATATTCCTCTTAAAAATACTGTAACAGTATTCAGCAGTTTCATATTTTATTCATATTGATATTGATTCACAATATTTATTCATATACTCAGCTAAAGGTTGTTCCTTTGTATTTTAATTGTTAGTGAGGGTCAAATAACAAAAAAACTAAGAAAATGGCGCCCATTGCACAAGCTCACACGAAAACATCAGTCAAATACCAAACACACTGGGATTGCCAATACTGTATGGGCTGTGTTATCTACTGATTCTAAAATCAGGAATCTGTATTTCAAGTAGGCAAGGTTTGTTCCTATTTATGGTAAAACAAAATACACAATGATATTTAACAATATTAATAGATACTATTTACTGTATATTATGTGAAGCAAAATTATTGCTTGAATAGTCGATGAGCCTATTTATAAGTCTAGGGTGCTGTCACTATAACAGGCATTGTCAAAGTGTTGGAGCTGTACTGCTGGAGGGTGACATCTAGAGTTCCATTTGGTGCAATGTACTAGCAGGGGATATTATATCCTGTTAACACTATGAGAAAGCTAAAATGGAATGTACTGTACATGTTATGTTAATACAATGTTTTTAACTGTTTTTATTATTTTTAAGGTTTTAATATTTTAGAAACAAGTAGAGACAAATACCACCCATAAAGACTATTTGGTTTTACATTATTTGTAGAATAAGAAATAATAATTCTTAATAAATAAGAAATAAATATTCTTAACAGTAAACTTGATGAACGTGGTCTAGCACACAGAATACAGCCTGCCAAATCTCTTATGAAACCATGTGATGAAGTCTGTATATTATATGCGATGGAAAAGAACAGGGGATGCTTAGCAGTAATATTCAAAGAACACCGAAGAGAGGCCTGCACTAGGCCTAATACAGTGTATCAGTTGTGTGCGCAGTTTTTCTTTAAACATAGTTGTAGGACATTTCAATTTACAGTTGTGCTAAAAAGTTTACATACCCCGGCAGATTTTTTAATTTTTTGGTCTTTTTTCAGAGAATATGAATGATAACACAAAAACTTTTTCATAGTTAGTGGTTGGTTGAAGCCATTTATTGTCAAAATTCTGTGTTTTCTCTTTTTAAATCATAATGACAACCAAAAACATCAAAATGACCCTGTTCAAAAGTTCACATACCCTGGTGATTTTGGCCTGATAACATGCCCAGAAACCAAACCACGGTCAGGTAGATCAACCAAAATTTCGGCCACAACTGCCCTGTTCGGGATGCAAAGAAAAACCCACACATAACATCAGCTGAAATACAGGACTCTCTGAAATCGGTGTGGCTGTTTCAAGATACACATAAGGAGGCACTTGAAGAAAAATGGACTGCATGGTTGAGTTGCCAGAAGAAAGCCATTACTGCGCAAATGCTACAAAGAATCTCGCCTTCAATACGCCAAACAGCACAGAGACAAGCCTCAAAACTTCTGGAACAAGGTAATTTGGAGTGATGAGACAAAAATCTAACTTTTTGGCCACAACCATAAATGTTACATTTGGAGAGGTGTCAACAAGTCCTTGGATGAAAGGAACACCATTCCTACTGTAAAGCACGTTGGTGGATCACTGATGATGTGGGGATGTGTGAGCTTCAAAGGCACAGAAAACTTGGTCCAAGTTGAAGGAAAGATGAATGCAGCACGCTATCAGCAAATACTGGAGGCAAATTTGCACTCATCAGCCAGGAAGCTGCGCATAGGACGTACTTGGACGTTCCAACATGACAACGATCCAAAACACAAGGCCAAGTCGACCTGTCATTGGCTACAGCAGAAGAAAGTGAATGTTCTGGAGTGGCCATCTCAGTCTCCTGACCTCAATATCATTGAGCCACTCTGGGGAGATCTCAAGCGCGCAGTACATGAAAGACAGCCCAGGAATTTACAGGAACTGGAGACTTTTTGCCAAGAAGAATGGGCAGTTTTACCATCTGAGAAAATAAAGAGCCTCATCCACAACTACCACAAAAGACTTCAAGCTGTCATTGATGTTAGAGGGGGCAATACAGGGTATTAAGAACTGGGGTATGTGAACTTTTCAACAGGGTCATTTTGATGTTTTTGGTTGTCATTATGATTTAAAAAGAGAAAACACAGAAGTTTGACATTAAATGGCTTCAACCAACCACTAACCATGAGTGGAGAAAAAGTTTTGTGTTATCATTCATATTCTCTGAAAAAGGCCAAAAAAACAAAAAATCTGCTGGGATATGTAAACTTTTTAGCACAACTGTATGCTTTTATGAGAACCTACATACACTTACTTTTTGGGTTTGTAAAAGTAAACATTCCAGCATTCACAAAATTGAGAGTGCATGAAATAGTAGGTACATGTAGGTTAATAACAATTAAAAATATACTGTACTGCCATCTATTGCAAATACATAGTACAATATTTTTGCCTTGTAAAACTATAGTGGAGCAATAGACCTTAAAGTTATATAATAATGAACTTTGTTTATGTAGCATCAACATATTTCATAGCACCCTATGAATCAAAGGTACATGTATAGAACAAGCAAAAATCAGATGTTTTCGTGGAACCAATTAAACATTACAATAGTAGGAGTGACAATTTTACTAACAATATATGAAGAAATTAAGTTTTTTAGAAATTGCAGAAAAGCACTGTAACCCCTGTATCTGACACTGTGATGCTCTAGCAGCGAAGTTGAGAGTTGGCTTGTATTATATGTCAATGGTTGTGTATTTCTAGATACACATGCATCTCAATAAATTAGAATATCATCAAAAAGTTATTTTTTTTTTTAGTAATTCAATTGAAAAAGTGAAACACAAATATTTTATTGAGTCATTACAAACAGAGTGAACTTTTTCAAGTGTTTAGTTATGTTAATGTTGATGATTATGGCTTATAGCCAAGGAAAACCCAAAATTCAGAAAATTTGAATAATTAACCCAAAACAGCTGCAGAGGCTTCCTAAGCGTTTAAAAAGGTCCCTTAGTCTGGTTCAGTAGGTGACACAATCATGGGAAGACTGCTGACTTGATAGATGTCCAGAAGGCAGTCACTGAAACACTCCACAAGGAGGGTAAGCCACAAAAGGTCATTGCTAAAGAAGCTGGCTGTTCAGAGTGCTATATCAAAGCATATTAATGGAAAGTTGAGTGGAAGTAAAAAGTGTGGTAGAAAAAGGTGCACAAGCAACTGGGATAACAGCAGTCTTGATAGGATTGTTAAGAAAAGGCCATTCAAAAATTTGGGGGAGATTCACAAGGAGTGGACTGCTGCTGGAGTCAGTGCTTCAAGAGCCACCACACACAGACGTATCCAGGACATGGGCTACAAGTGTCGCATTCCATGTGTCAAGCCAAACATGACCAATAGACAATGCTAGAAGCATCTTACTTGGGCCAAGGAGAGAAAGAACTGGACTGTTGCTCAGTGCTCAAAGGTGTTGTTTTCAGATGAAAGTAAATTATGCATTTCATTTCGAAATCAAGGTCCCAGAGTCTGGAGAAAGAGTGGAGAGGCACACAATCCAAGCTGCTTGAGGTCTAGGGTGAAGTTTCCACAATCAGTGATGGTTGGGGAGTCATGTCATCTGCTGGTGTAGGTCCACTGTGTTTTATCAAGATCAAAGTCAGCACAGCCATCTACCAGGAAATTCTAGAACACTTCATGCTTCCCTCTGCCGACAAGCTTTTTGGAGATGGAATTTTCATTTTCCAACAGGACTTTGCACGTGTCCACACTACTAAAAGTACCAATACCTGGTTTAATAACCACAGTAGCACTGTGCTTGATTGGACAGCAAACTCGCCTGACCTTAACCCCATAGATATGGGGTATTGTCAAGAGGAAGATGAGACACCAGACCCAACAATGCAGACGAGATGAAGGCTGCTATCAAAGCAACCTAGGCTTCCATATCACCTCTGTAGTGCCACAGGCTGATCGCCTCCATGCCATGCCGCATTGATGCAGTCATTCATGCAAAAGGAGCCCCGACCAAGTATTGAGTGCATTTACTGTACATACTTTTCATTTGGCCAACATCTCTGTGTTAAATCATTTTTTTACAGTTGGTCTTATATAATATTCTAATTTTCTGAGATAATGACTTTTGGGTTTTCCTTGGCTGTAAGCCATAATCATCAACATTAACATAAATAAACACTTGAAAAAGTTCACTCTGTTTGTAGTGATTCAATATAATATATGTGTTTCACTTTTTCAATTGAATTACTAAAAAAACTTTTTTTTACTTTTTGATGATATTCTAATTTATTGAGATGCACTTGTATAACATGATTTCTATTTTTCTTTACCTCCATATTTTGTACTATTGGAGATATGGATGCTGTGCTCATCCTCTGTATACTATGTCTGTAATGCATAGCAGGTTGGGGAAGTGGATATACTATATAAGCTCTTTTCTGTTGTACAAGTTATGTACCAGCATGTGCCCCCTCATTATCAGCTTCTATTTTCTGTATACAGTATGAGTATATGTATATGAGCACAAGGTTTTTCATAAACACAAAGTAATTGGATGGTTCTCTGGGTGTTGGTCATAAATGGATGGTTTCATTCATGGAAACACATTACTGTGATTCTCAAGATCAACATTTGACAAGAAATGGCTTGTTTTGCCTTTTAATAGCAATCATTCCTTCCAGCTATGGCATTTACTTTTTGTCAGGTCTTTGCTTATTGTCGTCTTTGTATTTCATAAGCCTTGAGATACCTTACTTTACTAACTACACAAAACAACTTGTGTGGGAGGCAAGTGAAACGTTTGTTTTGCGAGTAAAAAAATAATGAACTTGAATAGCGGAGGGAGCGCATGAAGGTGACCGGTTTAATAAAACAGACTTATTATTACATAACACAGTATAAATATTATGTGCTTATGTGCTTATCTTAACAGAATCTGGTTATGAAATGACCATTTATTCTAGCAAGCAGTCAAGGCTTGCAGGATAATATTAATATAAATCATCTATTGCTACTGAACTTCTCATAATGTTAAAAGCAAGTTAAAATATCTTTATGGCCCCACTGTTTAAAGCATTTTGGGTATGTATCCACCTTTTTGCCATATGACCTTAGCACTTAGTAAGGGGCATTATTTTGGAGCATGTTAATACTACCACAACAATAAAAATAAAATATAATGAAATGTTCACTAAGGCTAAGGCCCACGTTGTAGAAAAGATACTTTTTTTTGGATTGAGCAGAAGAGAGTAGTATAAGCACTTCCTTCATTTTTCCCATTCCTTTTGTAGCCACTCCTGGGTTTGGCTTAAAAAATGCAGCAAAATCTGCAACAAAAAAGCAGCTTTTACTCAAAACACAATTTCTATATAAAACACAGCTACTATCTATCTTTCCTTATTGAGCTGCATATTTATTTAACATCATGTGACTTTCTGGTTCTGATCATGTGTTTGATTTTATGTTGTTAAATAAATTAAAGGCAATCAGTCTCAAACTATTTCCACCCTGTTACCCGTAAAGGTAATAGGCTCACAGTGATGTACATTCTGGCAGGTTTAGAATCATGCATAAGAAGAATGTTGAATACTGTATTCCAATGCCTATATTCCATAATGGGATGGAGCCACTCTCTGAACACTGGGCAGTCTCCTTTCTGGCTTCACTGACTAAGCACATGAGATAAAAACAATGTAATATATTTTTTGGACTGTTATCCTGTGGTAAAAATAATTATTGCTTTCTTATAAAAAGATTTTAGATGTGTATCTTGAGCTGAACTGTGTGAATACATCAGCATTTTAAGTAAACCATGAACTTCAATGGTAAGTGGCCCTCTACCCATGATTTTTTTTTTTTTTTTCAAATGAAAGATTGGTGACAAATATAGGTGAGACTTAAGATCACATTGATCACAAATGCTTTTTTCATTGGTCATTTTAACTTGAACAGAACAACTTGTGTGAAACTAGCAAATAAGTGATTAGAAAACAAACCAATACTCCTCTCTCTCCTACAAGTCTGACAATGGGATAAATAAGTATCAGGTCCTCTTGATCTGAAATATTTACTAATGGGAAATAGCATAGATATTGGATTCTCTTTCCTACCACTAGATCACTGTACTATTGGATTTGAACTGGAAGGGATATTGCAAGAGCATATCCATTCTGAGCTGACATTTGTTTTGAGATATCTGCATTGAGAGTGGGTTGGAATTCCACAATGACTATATTTTCACTAGTTAACAGTGGAATACCGGATGCTGATTCATTTTTGTGTTGTGTGAGCAATCTTTGTCGATGTCATTGCCCTGTTAGCGTCCAATAGGTTAACGGAAGTCTACATTCGAGACACCAGTGGAAGATTCTGCTTCACTATAAGCAAGGTCTGATGTTTCCTGTGAGTGACAAAAAGTTAAACAAATAGAAAGGTCATCTGTGTTTACATTGACCATACGACCATCACAGTAAATTTTCTCAACAAGGATTGGCCATTATTTATCCACTTGTTCATTTTATCTTTCCTTTGAACTGCCTGGGTTTGCTTATCAAGATGTTAACAGTGCTATAAACAGCCAAAGTATAGCAGCTCATGTTCTCTAAATAGACCGTGAGGTCATTTTATTATCAGGCATACAAAACATATAAGACTACCCATCTGTTCTTCCTGCACATCTGGAGACTCTGTAAACACGCTGGTAATTTTTTAAAACTCTACTTTTTAGAAGGATAATCCTTTAAGCAACACATATTGATTGGGCTCATTTTCTATGATATCACACAATCATTTGAAAGAAGGCAAACATTAGCCAGATAATATTAGCTCTGTAAGCAGCGGCACATGTAACAAGCATATGATGTATCCAGATGTAGCTCTTATTTTGGGGTAACATTTATTAATGGTGTGTATTTCTGCTAAGGATCCAAACAGCACTGTCAGATGTAGCTAACCTCTTTATCTGGATTACTTAGGTGCATTTTCTAGAGCATTTTTTACATGTACATTTCAGCATATATTTCTTTCCCACTCTATTATTTATTTATTATGCTTACTTGTATAGCGCCATCATATTCCACAGCGCTTTTACAGACACTGTCAGTCACTGTCTCACAATATACATTCCCTATCAGTATGTCTTTGGAGTGTGGGAGGAAACCGAAGTACCCAGAGGAAACCCACGCAAACACGGGGAGAACATACTAACACTCTAGCTGGTTTATGACTCTGGATTTCTCATTCATTACCTTCATCACATGTTAAGTCTCTTTTCTATGTTTCACTGGAAAGAAACAAGTTTCATACTGGGGGACTTCAGCACCTGCATAACGGTTTCTCCATTCAGAAGGAGGGGGTTCCAGTATCAGATCCCCCCTTAGGATACATTTAGGGAATAAGAGGATAACTTGTCTTGTAGTAAAACCCCTTTAAGTCTAAGGCTTAAGTCTTAGCGTCCCACAGCAAAAAAGCTTTTCCCGCAGTGCTTTTCACAGAAAGTCCACAGAGGTTTCCTCTGCAGACTTTCTGCTTCAATTATACCTATAGGGAAACCACCGGCATTTCCGTAGGTATAATTGACATACTACGACTTCCAAAACCACGATGGTTTTGGAAATCACAGCGTGTTCGCTGCGTGTATTTTTCCGCAAAGTGGGTATGGCGTTCACTAGAATCACATCCACTTTGCTGTGACTGTAAAAAACTATGGTGTTTATGCCACAGGCAAATCACGGAATTTACGCTACGGCCAAACCACAGCGTTTACGCCACGTGGGGCCCCATCCTAAGGCTAAGGCCGCACATAGCGAGATGCAGCACTAACAAGTTTTCTTCTGCAGACTTTGTGCCTCTATTATACCTATACAGAAAACACCAGCGTTTCCGTAGGTATAATTGACATTGGCTTTTCTGCTGCAGATTTTTTTCTGCAATGTTTTTGTGCGGTGGGTTACATTTTGTTTTTTTAATTATGTCTTACAGGACTAATTATACTATATTTTCATGCACCAATATGAATTATATTTTTATTTGTTGTTGTTTTGAATTTTTTATATGACAACCAGATATGTAAAGCAGTTACACAGACTCTACAGCAGCAAAATTATAGGAAATTGTAAATGAAAACTATTTAGAAAGTTGCTTCATTTTGCATTAGGTAACAAATTATTTGTTTTTTATTGTTGTTCTTTCTGAGCATGCACAGAAAAAAATGGACAGTAATAATAGACAGTATAAAGGAGGACTGTCCGTTACCGTTGGTTAGCCATAGACATTAATGTTAAAAAATAACGGACACAATGTCCGTCATAAGTCCATTATTTTGAACAGACACAAAAGTCCTGTACACCTCGTTATGTCACCTAAAATAACAGACTTGTGATGGATTTGGTGAAAACAGATATGGACAACAGATCAAATAGGATTTTTAATGTATTTCTGATGGATCTGTTAGTGTCTGTTGTTAACAGTTTGCAACTGATGCTAGCAACGGACACTATTAACGGTAGTGTTAACGCCCCCTAAGTGTAAGGTTGTGTTTCCACTTCAGGTTTTTTGATACAGTTTTTGAAGCCAAAACCAGGTTTGGATGATAAAGGGAGAGTACATATAAAGGATAAATGTATTTCTCTGTTTTTTTAAATCCACTTCTGGTGTTGACTTAAAGAACTGCATCCAAAGGCCGGAACATGCAAGAATGACTCCATAGCCTTTGATTATCTTTTCCAATTTATTGGGTCTTCTAGTAAAATAGGTGATTCAGTGGAAGAGTGGACCTGACTAGGTAAGGGATTCAAGTGTTACCCCTGTCTTTTCAAAAAATATCTATAATATGAAGTTGAAATACATTGATAGTTTTTTGTTGCTCTTCTTTATTTTTGCATCTCTAAAAAACTTGCATAGATTACCATAGCCTGAACAATACTAATATGTATTTTTGAATAGAAATATAAGCATGTTAAATACTGTATATTTATTTTGCATTCCATTTCCATTTTTTTCTCCTATTGCTGCCAAGTACCAACTTTTGTAATATTACCAAAGAGTAGTATTAATAAAACTTAAATATTACACATAAAAATGTTATATTCCAATTATACAGTTATATCCATAAAAGTCATAAGGTAATAAAGAATATTTATTACAGGGTCATTGCATGGAACATTTTCACACCAGTGAACTATTTTTTTTTTCTTTAAAAATTCTGAATGTCATGTGGATAAAGAAAGCATACCTCATTCTATTACAAGTGTTAATACAGTTTTATGATAATGTGGTTGGAAAGAAAGCCTTTTAGCAGCAGCAATATCCATTTGTTAATGGATTCCCTAAGTATGCTACCCTGTACCCACCTCATTATTTTGTCTTCCACCACCCACTTCCCATAATAGTGAGAAGTAAACATCTCAGACTTTATTTCTTATATTGCTTGATGAAAGCCATACGCTAAGCAGACACTCTCCACCCATTAAACTTCCTTATCTTTAACAGCCTTAAATTAACAATGAGCAGATACAGTAGCAGAGATTTCTATAGTTTTGCTTGCTGGTCTTTTTCAATTAATTTTAGTCAATTTATATTTCATTTTTTTAACACATTCCTCAGAATATAACCTTTAATATCAAAAATTGCAATTTCAAATTCACTATATATTGTGGTCATTCTACTAATCCATTTACTATGTACTGTGATTATATAAACACTGCATCATCTCTAACAAGTAAAGTTTGGGTTCAACACAATATAAAACACAATATTATAATATATTAGAAACACTTCACACATTTTCTACTTTTCCTTCTTCTTCATATTTTAACAACACATTTTTAACACCTTACATTTTCTTTCTATTTCCTATAATGTATGTACAAAAATTGTTATAATAGCTAACCCATAAGATTGATCTAAGTGGTGAAAAAATCAAGTCCACATACAGAACTGGGAACCTGGGTCAACTCTAGGTGCATACTATTGTAGAAAAGAAGGATGATCCAGTGTAGCAATAAAGAAGTCAAAAATACATTTATTAATCACTGATCAATATCCCATTCCTAGCTTTTACAGAACATAAAAGACATATCTTTCACTGTGCGGTGCAGCACCGGCACAACCCCTTTCAACTTGTTTATTGCCACACTGGATCATTTCTACGATAGTATTTCCTATAATACCAATATGCTGATATATGGAGTGTGTTCACTCCTTGATAATACTAATTACAGTATCAGCAATGTAAATGCAATTTTACTAAATATAATTCACATGCTGATGAAAATATCTGTAGCAGAGACTAACCTGTCGTGAGCATTTTAAATGTGCAACGTGACAATTTATGCTGCAAATTTCATTGTGCAAATGCAAAGTGTGAAACCTGCAGCAAATTTGCAGCAATTCCTCAACAAGGTTGATAACAAAAGAGGCACTATTGGATGCATTTTTTCTGCTGTGGAGTTCCAGCAGAAATGCTGCATATTTTCTGCTGCAGGAATTCTACTGTATTTCAGTCCTGTCAGAGCATAGCCTTTAAATCTATATGTTTATTATTTGTGGAAATTAGCTTTATATAGTAGCACTATAAATTAAAGAGGAAGTTTCACCACCTCCACCAACTCCAACTCTTTGCTTTACTTAGAGGGGTTGTCCGGGATAAATGGAAATCCCTACACTAATCTAAACACCCTCCCCTCTCCTACTTTCTAAATAACATAATTAATCAAAAATGCCTCAGGGACATTCGCTGGTTATCCAGTGACTACTACTCCCCCCCATCCACTCCATCATATACTTACCTATCTTCTTCCTTCCAGGCTTCTTCCTGCGGGGCGGCTCCTCCTTCTTTTCTGACTGCAGGCGATTGTCCCAGCACTGCTCTGCTGCCGATAATCCACTTCTACTGCGCAGCTCATGCGCAGTAAAGGTGGATCATCGCTACAGAACAGCGCTGGGACAAGAACGTGCGTCGGCAGTCAGAAAAGAAGGATGGGCATCCCGTAGGAGGAAGACAAGTAAGTATATAATGAGGTCAGGAATTGAGCTCAGTAGGTACAGAAGGGCTAGTAGTTGCGAGCGGGATAGCTAGAGAGACAGGGAGGGAGTGTATGAGAGGAAGGGGGGGAGTGAGGTGAGAGGTAGCTAGCGTGGAAGTTACATAGCAGGAAGCTGAACCATGTAAACAAATGCAGAAGATACTAGGAGCTCCCAGAGACACCCAGAAATCACTAAAAACACTGCTAAAGGTATATGGGTGCATTTATTAACCCATTAATAGCACTAACATTTTTTGCCCGGAAAACCCCTTTAATACACTCCACTCCACTATTTCTGGCACAGTTGAAACTAGCCCTCATCATTCCTGAATAATAATTTCTGTTAATTTCAGCACACAATATGCTAATTAGGCTCTCTACTGTCCCAAACAGCCTAGGACCACCCAGCTGACATTAAAGAGCTTAATATACATATTTGGTGCTGAAAGTAACAGCATCAATTGCTCAGGAACATTGGAGGCTAAAGAAAAAATTCAAAATGTGCTGAACTCACTGAAGCAGTTATGATGGTTTGATCTCTTTTTATTCCATTTTTTATAGGAGGCAAAGTGTTGAAAAAAAAAATTGCCATTTGGCAATTTTGATTTTTTTTTTCCCCCGCTACGCCGTTCACCGTATGGGATAAATATTTTAATATTTTAATAGTTTTGGAACACGGGGATACCTAAAGTGTTTATGTTTATTATTGTTTATTATTATATGTGATCTAGGGAAAGGGGGGAGATTTGAACTTTTATATATTTTTGGGGTTTTCTTTATACTTTTGAAAACTTTTTTATTTTATTTTTTTATTTTTCACCCTCTGATGACGATCTGGAGAGCGGCGATCTGTCAAAGATGGCGGCGCCCCTGGCAGCTGCGCACTTTAGATGCCGTGGTCACATTTAACCATGGCATCTAAAGTGTTAACAGCTGCGATTGGTGTCGGCATGTGAATCTGCATGTCCGTCTTTGTTTCCAACGAAAAAAAAGGATTTGCAGCGCAGAGGGTGTAAGCGCACACCCGCGCATTGCTTTAAAAACCATTTCAAATGAATGGGTTTTTAACCAATGCGTCGATAACCTAACCTGTCAGTATCCAATGCCTATCCTGTTCCCCGAGATTTTCACTCGGATTGGCAGCGGACGGACTCAAGCGCAGGTGTGAACCCACCCTCAGTTTGATTATGGCAATGCCAAATATATATACTTTTTTTTTTACATTTTAACTCCTTAAAAAGAATCCAAAGTTTTGCAAAAAAATAAAATTCTTGGAGTTGCCATATTCTGTAAGTTTTTTTATATTTCTGTGTACAGGGCTGCATAAGGTGTATTTTTTATTTATACTATTTGAGGGAATTGCTATTGTTTCGATTTTTTTTTGTGCTACAGCATTCTCTGTCTTGGAATAATATTTTTATAAGTTTGTAAACTGGATGTTTTTGAACACAGGAATACCTAATGTGTATGTGTTTTACTTTACCTTTAGTTACTTTTTTATACTTTTATTTTTAGACCCCCTCTTAGGGATCTTGAACCCACCCTGACCCACAGAATACAGATGATATCGTTGATTGTAATGTCAATCTGTATTCCCTTAGTCCTGACAGCAGCACAATATGGGGTATCTCTGCCCCTGTGTGTTATTTAGGACAGGTGGAACCTTTAATTAGCACCAAAAAGGTGCCTCCTACTAGCCCTATAAGAGGGCACAAGAGACCTCCCTCCACTGTGTAAATTATAAAGTAAAAGGAAACAAGCTTCTAGGGAGGGAAGCCTTGTGCTGCTGTCAGGACTAAGGGAATACAGATTGACATTACAATCAACGATTCCCCTTACGTCCGACAGCAGCACAATATGGGGAGATAGCAAGTAATTCCCCTAGGGAGAGTTTCCTCGACTTACAATGTCAAGGACTGACTGACCAAAGGCAGTTGTCTGGAAACTGTGGATGTCCAATGATAATGTTTAACAAAAGGTCAACTGAGATGACCATGATGCAGCCGCACAAATCTGGTCCAATGGTAAGGACCGATACTCAGCCAAAGAAGTCGACAACCCAGGTCGAGTGGCCGTAGAAAGACTGGAAGGAATAACTCCTGAATAAGAAAGGAAGACTTAATTGTCTCCTTGATCCATGTGGATAGAGTAGGCTTGGAAGCCTTGAGGCCTCTGTTTTTACCCTGCAATATCAATTAGTAGGCTTTCGGCCTTCTTAAGCGGTTGAGTGTGGGATAGGTAAATCCACAGACACCTTACCACATCTAAGGTGTTGAGCTTTTCTTCCTCCTCAGAGGTTGGAGTGGGGAAAAACACAGGTAACGAAATTAGCTGATTGCTATTATAGTATGAGGGGACCTTAGGGATAAACCCAGGCAAACCTAAGGTGCACCCTATCTGCAAAAACAAAATGTACGGTTCTCTAGAAGAGAGGGCCTGGAGTTCCCCTACTCTTTTGGCAGATATAATAGCCAACAAAAAAGTGGTTTTGTAGGCTAAATATTTTAGCTCCGTAGTCTCCAAGGGTTCAAATGGAGGACCGCACAGGCCTGCAATGACTACCGCAAGGTCCCACTGGGGATGATACTGAGGGCTTTAGCCTCATTGCCCCTTTAAGGAACCTTGCAACCAGAGGATCCTGAGACAGACGTCTGTTCAAATGAGCGGAGAGGGCCGCAATCTGCACTTTCAAAGTGGCAGGGGCAAGGCCCTTATCCAAACCGTCCTGAAGAAAATTTAAAATATCAGCCGTTGAAGGTTCTAGATTATTAATACCCTTCTTGGAGCACCACTCCATGAAAATCTTGGCTGTCCTCTGGTAGTTCTTATTGGTAGATTCTGCTCTTGCAGAAGAAAGGGTCTTCAGGACGGCCTCTGACAGTCCTCTATCCTGCTGTAGGGACTGCTCAACCTCCAGGCTGTCAGGTTGAATCTCCAGAGATCCTGGCACTTCAGAGATCCTTGGGAAACCAGGTTCTGGATGGGGGGAAGCCTCCAATATATCCCTCGACTCATCTCCATGAGTTGGGAAAAACCAAGCTCTTTTTGGCCAGAATGGAATGATGGCTATCACAGAGACTTGGTCCTGTCTGATTTTCATTAATACCTTTGGTATTATTGGAATTGGAGGGAAGATGTATGCCAGCCTGGACCTCCAAGGGATGGACAGGGCATCCACTGCCAAGGGATTGTCCTCCTGGTAAAGGGAACAGAACTTCTCCACCTTGGCGTTGAGTCGGGTTGCCATGAGGTCTATTTCTGGAAGACCCCTGTTCAGGGTAATCTGATGAAAGACTTCTGGATCGAGTGACCATTCTCCTGATACGGCCTTACCCCGACTCAATCGATCCACTACTATGTTCAGGGAGCCCTTGATGTGAACTGCGGATAAATGGGTTAGATTTTTCTCTGCCCATGTAAATATCAGATCTGCCTCCCTGAGGAGGGTTGGTGATCTGGTGCCTCCCTGTCTGTTCACGTACAGCACTGTGGTCATGTTGTCTGACCGGATTTTGACTGCTCTTCCCTTGGGAAGAGGCAAGAAATAGAGTAAGGCACGATATACGGCTCTGAGCTCCTTCCAGTTGGACGAGGTCCTTTTTTCAGGAGCGCTCCAGACTCCCTTTATGGAGTTTTCGTCCAATGGGCTCCCTATCCCGAGAGGGATGCATCTGTAGCCAACAGGGTCCAAGAAGGTTGGACCGTGGACCTTCCGTCTTTCAGGTGCAACCACCACTTGAGGGAAAGACGGGTCCTGGGGGAAAGTCGAATCTTCTTGCTGAATGTAAGAAGGTAGAGATCCCAAGCCTCTAGTAACTCCTTCTGGAAGGGAAGTAAGTGCCACAAGGCCCATGGGACTGCCTCCACTGAGGAAGACATCAAGCCCAGGATCTTCATCAATGTTCTGATGGAGGCTATCGGCTTTTTGAAGAGGTGCCGGACTGCCGCAACCAGCTTCTCCTTCCTTGCTGGTGTCAAGGAGATTTGCAGGCGGACTGAATCTAGGAAGTAGTTTTTTCAGAGGAACTTCCTTCGAGTTGAAGGGATCATTTTTGACTTCTCCCAGTTTATAAGCCATCACAGACTCTGAAGGCTGTCTGTAGGTACTGGAGCAAAACAGACTCTGACTGGGCCTTTATCAACCAGTCTTCTAGATAAGGCACCAAGAATATACCCTGAAGCCTGAGGGCGGCCATTATGGGGGCCACTACCTTTGTAAAGGTGTGGGAAGCAGAGGAGATCCCGAAGGGTAGTGCTGTGAATTGAAAGTGCTTCCTGTGGCCGGAAACTACTATGGAAATCCTTAGAAAAAACCTTCTGTGTGGAGGTAAATAGAAATATGCAAATAGGCGTCTTTTATATCCAAAGTCACAAAAAACATCGCCTTAGAGGAGAAAGGTGGTGACAGACTTTATGGTTTCTCTACGGAAGCGCTTCTTTTTGATGAAGCGGTTGAGGTACCTTAAGTCTATTATCATTCTCCACTTGTCTGCCGGTTTTGGCATCAGGAAGACGGGAGAATAGACACTGGATCCTTCTTCTAGAGTAGGGCCTTCCACCAGGGCTCCCTTGTGAATGTACTCTCGGATGGAGCATTCCAATGTAGTCTGCTGCATTGTAGGGAGGCTGAGGAAGATGGAGGAACTTGATTGCATAACCTCTTTGGATTACCTACCGGACCCATGGTCTCGAATTTTTTCCTGCCAGCAGTTGAGAAAGTGGGAGACACGACCTCCGACAGGAACCTCGGCCACAGGAAAACTGCTTCTGATGTCAAAAGCTAGGTCTTGACTTTTTTATCATCAGACTTCGGGAATCTCCGGCCAACGCCTCTAGAGGAATAACTAGAGCCTCTCTGGGACTGCCTTCCACGACGAGGCGGATAGCCTCTACCACGGCCAGAGCCAGACCTACCTCTGAAGGCCTGGAGTAAAGTTTTACTCTTCTTGTCGGCCAAGCCCTCTAGGATCTCGTCTAGGGCACAGCCAAAGACTCTACCTGGCTCAAAGGGTAATGCGCAAAAATTATACTTTGAGGGGAACACAGCTCTCCAAGGTTTTAACCATAGAGGTCTTCCTGCTGCAGTGTTCTTGGTAAGTGCCAGGGATTTGGCCGCCAGCCTTAATTGATGGTGGGAGGCTTCCGTTAAATATTCAGCTGCCAGGGAAACTGAGCCTAGAAACCCTAGCAGCTCGTCTCTGGAGACTCCAGAGTCGGTCACTTTCGAGGTGGACCAGGTCAGTAAATAATTTGGCTGACACTTCACAGGAAGCAACCGCCACAGTGGTCTTGGGCGAGGCAGCTGAATAAGCCTTCTTGAAGGTATTGTCGAAGCGCCTGCCATGGCGTCGTGCAGATTTGCTCCATCATCTGATGGTACCTTAGTGTGGCAGGACAGTTTAGCCACCGCCATATCCACCTTGGGAGGAGGACCCTATTGATCCCATTGAGCAACTGGGAATAAAGCGCTAAACCTCCTAGGAACCACAAGGAGGTTTTTCAGGACCTCTCCACTCTGAGGACATTAATTTTTGTAATGTCTGGTCCACTTGGAAGACCCTAGGCCCTCTATAGGTGGACGCGGAGGCTTCCCCATCAACATCACGATCCTTAGACCGGATGGACTTCAGCAGCCGGCTTAACTTTTCGAGTGGGAAGCACGGCCTGCTGGGATCTTCAGTGGAATCGTCAGATGAGAGCAGTGTCGGACTAGGATGTCTAGGGCCCACCAGTGGAATTGTTTCTAGGGGCCCACCATCAGAACCCCTGCAGATCAGCGGTACCGAGACAGGGCGGCTAAAGGTAATAACATGCCAGGAGCCATGCTGCTCACCCACTATACCATGTGCACCACTGCACTACCTAAACCTACTGCTACACCTTGTATGGCAAGTGAACAGCGTGGCTCCTAGAATTGTTACCTTTACCTGTAGCCGCACTGTCCTGGAAAAGCTGATCTGCAGAGGTCCTGGCTGTTGTATCATCGTAGATGTAATATTGATGGCCTATCCTAAGGACAGGCCATCAATATTAGGAAGATGGATAAATCCTTTAAAGAGGTTGTCGAAGGAATTGGAGCAACCCATGTAGCTGGCGGGTGGTGTAAAGTAAAAAATAAGTAAATTAAAAAGCATACTCACCTGTCCCCGGCACTCCATTGTCCGCTGCCAGTGTCCATTCAGTCTCATGCCGGCGACTCCTTGCTGGGAGTCCTGCACCTCATGTGATCGCTAAGACCAATTAGGTACAGGATTTCCAGAAATGAGGCGCCACCATGAGACCGAACAGACACAGGCAGGGGACAAAGGGGTGCTGGGGACAGGTGAGTATGCTTTTTTAAAAATTTTCTTATTTTTACACCTCCCTGGCGGCCGACACAGTGGTCGCTCCAGTTTATGGACAACCTCTTTTAAGGGGTTGTCTGGGCCAAATTTTTCTATGGTCACTTCACTGGTGGCCACATAGTGGCCTCTTCACTGGTCCCCCATACTGTATGGGGAATAGTGATGGGGTCATTATATTGTGTGGGAGCAGTGATGGGGGCTAACATCCTGTGGGGGGGGACATTAAACTGTGTGGGGCATATTAAAGGGGTTGTCCAGGGTTAATCTTTTATATGGCCTATGCTCTGGATAGGCCATAAATACCTGATCGGTAGAGGGCTGACACATGACCCCATCAGCTGTTCGGAGCCACTTCCAGAGCCCGTTCTGTACACAACACAGGGCTGGAAGCAGAAAGCTCCATCCACTGTATAGCAGCCCGGCACCTTCACTGCAGTTCAGCTCACACTGACTTCAATAAGTGCTGAGATACAGTGAAGGTTCCGGGCTAATATACAGTGGACAGAGCTTTCTGCTTCTGGCCCTGTATTGTGTACAGTACGGGCATCAGAAGTGGCTCCATACAGCTGATCGATCCGGGGTCAGCCCCCTACAGATCAGGTATCTGTGGCCTATCCTGAAGATAAACCATAACAAATTATGCCTGGACAACCCCTTTAATATACACCCCTAATGCACCACACTTTAAAGAGATTGTCCAGTATAATTTTTTTCTTTTCTATAATTAGTCTGGGGGAGGTGAATCCCCCCTACCCCCCCCAAAAAAAAAAAAAAAAAAACATGCTAAACATACTCACCTGTCTCCGGTGCCCCGGTGTCCTCCCAGCACGGTCTGGTCCTGCAGCTCCGCTGTCTTCTTTTTGCCGGAATTCCTCACTGGCTGTGACGTCCCAGGTCCCTTCCCTTAGGCCACTGATTGGCCTCAGGGGTCACGTGACGTCACAGGTAGTCACGTGCAGAGGGAACGTCAGCTGGAAGAAAACAACAGAACTGCAGGACCGAACTGCTCTGGGAGACACTGGGGACAGGAAAGAAAGTTTGTGGGGGGTTTTTTTGTTTTGTTTTTTTCACCTGCCCCTGCGTAATTAAAAAAAAAAAAATGAAGGAGCCACTGTATGGAGTATAAGCTCCACAGTGGCCCCCACCCTGTATTATAAGCTCCACAGTGGCCCCCACCCAGTATTATAAGCTCAACAGTGGCCCCCACCCAGTATTATAAGCTCCACAGTGGCCCCCACCCAGTATTATAAGCTCCATAGTGGCCCCCACCCAGTATTATAAGCTCCACAGTGGCCCCCACCCAGTATTATAAGTTCCACAGTGGCTCCCACCCTGTATTATAAGCTCCATAGTGGCCCCCACCCAGTATTATAAGTTCCACAGTGGCCCCCACCCAGTATTATAAGCTCCACAGTGGCCCCCACCCAGTATTATAAGCTCCACAGTGGCCCCCACCCAGTATTATAAGCTCCATAGTGGCCCCCACCCAGTATTATAAGTTCCACAGTGGCCCCCACCCAGTATTATAAGCTCCATAGTGGCCCCCACCCAGTATTATAAGCTCCATAGTGGCCCCCACCCAGTATTATAAGCTCCATAGTGGCCCCCACACAGTATTATAAGCTCCATAGTGGCCCCCTCCTAGTATTATAAGCTCCACAGTGGCCCCCACCCAGTATTATAAGCTCCATAGTGGCCCCCACCCAGTATTATAAGCTCCACAGTGACCCCCACCCAGTATTATAAGCTCCATAGTGGCCCCCTCCTAGTATTATAAGCTCCACAGTGGCCCCCACCCAGTATTATATGCGCCCAATAGCCCCCCCTCCGGTGCTATTATTATGCTCTGGGGTCTCCTCAGACCCCAGAGTATAATAATCGGAGGCCCAGGGGAAGTGATTAAAAATAACAAACTCTCATACTCACCTTGCCTTACCTTTCCTTGGCATCCTCGCTCCATCCTGTCATCTTCAGCGTCTTCAGGCCCTTTTCCGACGACGCTGCTGAGGCCTGTGATTGGGCTTCAGCGGTCACATGGGGCGCACTGACGTCATTACGCGGTCGCGCCCCATGTGACCGCCGGGGCCTAATCACAGGCCTCAGTCACATGACGGAGGAGCGCCGGAGAAGACGCTGTGGCCAGGAGAGGTGAGAATATGTATTTATTATTTTGAGTCACCTCCCCTGCCCTGCCATCTATTGGAAAGGGGCCTGCAATATGCCAGGGTCCCTTTCCTATAACGGTATGTATAGCGGTCGGGGAACCAGGCTTTCCCCGACCGCTATCATAGTGTTCCGGGGCCCGGCCATCTCCAGCTGGCCGCGGGCCCCATACCCTGCCGGGTCAGGTCGCGGTCACGCCCCCTGCGACCGCGATCGTAACGCCACTGGTCAGGGGCCCGATCGGGATGGTCAGGATCCCGATCGGGCCCCCATGACATGAGGACTAATAGTCGGGGCTCAGGGGCCACCGGTGGATTCACCGGTTCCCCGGTGGGCCAGTCCGACCCTGGATGAGAGTGTCTCGTCCACTATCTGATAATCTTCATCAGAGATCGGTAAGGAAGATTGTGTCTCAATCTGCGGTCTCTTGGCAATCTGGGTGATGGAAGAACGGATCTCCTTAAGAGACTCCTCATATAGTCCTTTACCCAAGTAACAACCTCTTATAGAAGGTACTTCCGGCGGAGGTCCGCGACACTGGTGACAGCGGGTAAAATCATAGCCGTCAGGTAAAGGCTTTTTTGGTATTGCAATCCAAACACGTTAGGTGTTCAAGTTTAGAGGAATTTTTCCTCCTAAGCCCATCGCCATTACGTGATGCAGAAGATGACATCTGAAACATCAAACAGCCACGTGACACTGAAAACGGGAAGATTGCCAAGCATCGCATAAAAAACCAAGGGGTACCTCTTTTTTTTTTTTTTTTAAATCGGTCACTTGAAGAGAGAAAAAAACCGTCAGAAAAAAAACAGCCACCGCAACCCGCAGCAGAGGAGCTAGAAACCACTCACTCAACAAATAAAGGACTGCAGACCTTTTGAATGTAATCCAGCAGCAAGGGGAGGAAGCCAACAAAGAAACATTTATACAGCACCAAAACAAGTCAAACGCCATGATGGAACATAGAGGAGCATAAGCCTAAGCCAGAGGCTCAAAATACAAGCAGCAAAATTCAATTCTATATTTTGCCTTTAAATTTTCAATTTCCAAACTTACCGCACTTTTTCCGAGAAAACCAGAAGTAGGCCGCGGTGGTGCGCAAAGGCTTCCTTCCCCTGGGAACACGGGACCGGAGAAAAGTTCCCAGCCGAGGAGGTTCCTCACTTACTTCCGGGATCGCGCTGCCTGCAGAGCGATGAGCCGGATAACGCTGTGCTGCGGGGCGAAGGCCCGAGGGACCGGAGGTTTTTTCTTTGGGACCGAGGTACCCCATAAAGGTAAGCCAGGAGTAACTAAAACCCCTAGCAACGGGAGGTCACAAGAGACCTCCGTCCACCTGTTCCACATAGGACAGAAAAAAACACAGTGGAGGGAGGTCTCTTGTGCCCTCTTATAGGGCTAGTAGGAGGCACCTTTTTGGTGCTAATTAAAGGTTCCACCTGTCCTAAACAACACACAGGGGCAGAGATACCCCATATTGTGCTGCTGTCGGACGTAAGGGGAATGTCGTTTTGGCTAAACAGTTAACACTGTAAAAATGAAGCCTGTAAGAAAGTTGTGCAGACATTTTTACAAATCTGTCAGGTGTGTTTGAGGGCAATATGGAATCAGGATGTCCTGTTCTTAGGCAATATATTGCACTCATTGACACTCATTGACAAAAAAGAAGTTGTTGGAATTGAATGAAGCTTTATATGTGTGAATGTAATGATGATACATGTAAGTCATTACAATATCACATTCAAGATCAACCAATTCTGTTAGGTATCTGTACAGGTTACTAACCAAAAATGTACATTTGACTCTGGATGTGATCAGAAAAGGGGTACTCTGCTTCCACACTGCCTTCCAACTGTCCTCTCACACTAGACTACACAGGAGTGAAATGAAATTCTACAGACACACAAATTGCTGCCACAACCCATCACCTTACTGTTGACCAGACACCAATATCTCCAAAACACTCATAACAATAGCAAACAAAGGGGTAGCAAGCCTAAGCAATATTTACTGCCTTCGAAATTGTGGGGACATTTAGAGCCAAGGGCAACCTTATTAAATTTTAGATGTAATATACACAAAAAAATTTGGTGCTTAATAAAAAAAGATGTAACAAGACATACAGTATACATGGAAACAAGATAAAATAGTTTTAAGCCAGCCGCTGGAGCACCACAGAAGAATAGGACAGATGACATACTAGGCTATGGCTGAAAAATATCTGACCATGAGTTCATGCACCTCATCAATTTGTGTCCACTTCCTGGAACCTCCCACTTGTGACTCGGTTGCCTAATGACATGTCATTAGTAGAGGTAGATGCATGTCTAGTAGTCAATGATCTCTCACCAAGAGGTAGAAGATAAAACTGTGAAAAGTGGAAATTACTTAATATTGTTTCAGTCCATTTGCAGACAAATCGACAGGTTCCTGTTTTTTACCAAGTGCATAATACAGGATACAAATATTGGAACCACTTTATATATGTTATCTTTCTCAATGGCATGTTAAGAAAACATGTTCTGTTCATACTAGGGTCCAGCTAGAACCAATCTGAGTATATTTGGAACTAGCGCCAGTGGGGGAATGAATTAAGACTGGCATACAGAATGCTGGAGCTTAGCAGCATTCTCAAAGTGAATGAGAGCTGAACTGCTGTAACCTGGTTTGACCAGTGGGTTTGACCAATAAATTTGTGGTGCTGAGGCATCTCCTTCCCAGCCCGCTTTGGTCTCTGCACAGCTTTGCCCAATTTCATAAAAAGCGGTGAGCTCAAAAAGAGGGAAGTGATGCATCTTTAATGTTGGTCTTCGTAAGAATAATTTCACATTTTACAACCTTTTAGATGAGGATATGAGAAGATGTCTTATTAAGACAGCCATGCTCAGTAAAATGAACATATTCCAACACCTAAAGCATCAGACATTCTGAAAAGAAATGACACCTGCGTCACAACTAACGTCAACAATTGTAACAATTATTTTCTTCCACGCAATAGATACAAACTGCATACCGTCACAACTAGCTGTGTATGGTACACTTACTTAATTCTTTGTGACTTTCCCATAAGAAATGAAAGTATGACTTAGGCAGCAAGTCAATTGTATATGCTTCATTGTGTGAAAATGTCTATAAGGAACTCTGAATAGGATCATACAGCGTAATACAACCAAAAACTTACATTCACACTTGCCAAAAGGCAAAAGTTTAAACAAAGTTGTTTAACATTATGTTTCAGTTGACATAAACATCACTGATAGTGAAACAAAGCAGTATGGTGTGATTTACAGATATTCATACAAATGCAGACATGTACTACTGGACCTGTGATCCTCACATGACTACAGGTTCTTTAAAACATCAAACTGACCCTTCAGTTTGTTAATGGAAACAACTTCTAAGTTATTGCATTAACTTTTCGAAAATAAAAATGGCAACTTACTAAACTTACAATTACTAAATCTGTCACTTAAAACAAATATCCATCTTTGAGCACCAGTATTATATAGTATTTTTCTACAAAAATGTGACTTATTTTGCACATTTTGTGAGGATCCTGACTTAAAGCCTATATTGAAGACCAGTTATACACTGAAAAAGCTGTAAACTTCAGAACTTAAATCTTTCAGCTTTGCTCGTTCAATGTCTGCACTGAGCTTCTTTTAGTTATTAGCTGATTGGAAAATATAGTCTTTATTCTATGCAACGTAGTAACCTCTTTACGAATCAATAACTAAATTATTAAAGATTACCGTAGCTAAATTGTTAGGAATGTGTCTGAGAACAATCTTGTCGACTGTGTCCAGTCGACAACCAGCAGAATTATGGAATGTTTGTAATGAGTAATGCATTGTATTTTCAAAGCTACGATTTTTTATGTAGATTACTGTAAATCTTTATGTAAACTAAAAAATGATTTGAAAATATGGACATACAGTTTAATGATGTTTTTTTTTTCTGTCCAAAATCATAGAATGATTATGCTTACGTACTACTTTTTTGTATGAATGAAGTATTACTATATTATTCATGTTTAGCTATAAATGATAAATGTAAATGACCTGTAGGGATCATTTCCATTAATAATAGTCATTGGTTACATGTTCAAACTTAACACAAATTGTGAGGCTTGATGTATGTAAATAGGGTCTTTTCAAGCATTAGAACATGAATGAGTGGCCAGATTGTAAACACATGTCTCTATTACTATAATAATCAAAAGTCAAAAGTTGCAGATAACTAATACAAATTTTCAATGACACTTTCTTACTTACAGTACAAAATTAAATGTGAGTTAATTCTATTATCTATAATATGTACCTTAATGTATATATATACATGACATATGTAGCAGGAATGTTTGCAACTTAAAAAATGATTCCATGCATCCACTGGGGGCTACTTATTCGTCAAAAAAACAGAAGGCATCACACAATCATCCCACACAACGCAATCCAATTTTTGAGGTTTCATCTGGATAAGAAACTTTTTATATAGATGAAAAGCTTTTAATCTGACTCCCCCCCCCCAACACACACATTCTGCAGACAAGGCCGGTTTTAGACAAAGTGGGGCCCTGGACAAAGTTAAAAGCGGGGCCCCAAATGCTGATATGCAAACAACACCATCGTCTTCCAGTGGCAGCCCCTATAATAACGCCTCCTTTCTGCCAACAAAAAAGTAATAACAAGCCCCATTTTACCACACACAATTCAAATGAGCACCTTTGTACCGCCTAATAGATTTTTTCACCGAGTCATCAATTATTATAGCGCCTCCTTATAAATAATAGTCCCTAATTATAAATAATATTACACCTTTATCAGTAATAGCGCCCTTATAAATGATAAATAGTGTCCTGTATCAGTAATATTCCCCCTTATCAGTAACAGTCACCCCGTAAAAATAATACTGCTCCCTTATTAATAATAGCCCTCTCATAAATAATAGTTACCCTTATAAATAATAGTCCCCATTATCACTAATAGCCCCCTTTATAAATAAGCCCACTTAACAATTATACCCCCTTATAAACAGTTCCCCTCTTATAAATAATAACTCCCCCCTTATAATGGATGCCTTATATATAATAGTTCCCCCCTTATAAATAATATCCCATCTTATAAATAATAGTTCCCCCTTATAATAGCTCCCTCATATTTAAGTTTCCCAATTATATATAGTAACCCACCCTTATATATAATAGTTCCTCCCTTATAAATAAGAGTCCCCTTATATATAATAGTTCTCCATTATACAGTGTCGGACTGAAGGGCCTTAGGCCTACCCGAGGAACTTGTTCTGGGGCCCCACCCTACAGCTTCCTGCTAATATCCCACACCACGGCTCCTTTACTGAAGTCTTACATATGTGCTGACTATCTGGTGTTACTGAGTATGTTCCTAGTATAGTCATCCCCTATAGTACTGTGCAGGCCCCAATAACTCCATGGCCAGTTCATGCACAGTATTGCATGGTCATGGAGCACTACACGTATTTTGCAAGATTATAGTGAGGGAGCTGTGATGCAGACATAGCACACAGGGCTGCCAGCAGGAATTTTGAGCACCCCCCACAGTATAATGCTCCACATGGTATATAATGCTCCACAGTATAAAATGCTCCCCTGAGCCCTGCACAGTTTCCCCACATGGAATATAATGCTCCACAGTGGCCCCACACAGTATAAAATGCTCCCCTAAGCCCCCCATAGTGGTCCCACATGGTATATAAGGCTCCACACAGTATAATACTCCACAGTGGCCCACACAATATACTACCCCTTTGTGGCCCCAGACAGTACAATTTGCTCCCCAGCAGCCCCACATAATATAATATGCTCCATACAGTATAATACGCACCCCACAGTGCCCCCCCAGTATAATGCTCCACAGTGGCCTAACACAGTATTACATGCTCCACAATGGCCTCCACACAGTATAATATACTGCCCAAAGGGGTTCCCACAGTATAATATAGTATAATATGCTCCCCACAGTCCCCCCAGTATAATGCTCTACAATGGTCCCATAGAGTATAATATGCTCCCGAGAAGCCCCACACAATATAATACACTCCACAGTGACTCACACAGTATAACAGGCTCCCCACACTGCCCCTTCCTCCCCACTATAAAGCTCCACATTGGTCCATAGTATAATATGCTTCCCAGAGGGCCCCCACTAGTGTAATGCTCCACAGTGCCCCGCCCCCAGTATTTTGCTCCACAGTGGCCCCACGCAATATATTATTCTTCCCAGGGCATCCCCCCAGTATAATGCTCCACAGTAGGCCCCACGCAGTATAACATGCTCCCCAGAGGGCCCCCTAGTATAATGCTCCATAGTCCCCCCTGAATAATGCCCCACAGTGGCTCCATGCAATATAATATGCTCTGCAGATGGCCCCCCAGAATAATGCTCCACAGTGACCCCACACAGTATAACATGCTCCAGAATGGCCTCCACACAGTATAATATACTGCCCAGAGAGGTTCCCCCAGTATAATTCTCCACAGTGGCCCAAAACAGTATAATATGCTATCCAGAGGGCCCCCCCAGTATAATGCTCCACAGTGGCCCCACAGTATAATATGCTATCCAGAGGGCCCCCCCCCAGTATAATGCTCCACAGTGGCCCCACACAGTATAATATGCTATCTAGAGCCCCCCCCCAGTATAATGCTCCACTGTGGCCCCACACAGTATAATATGCTAACCAGAGGGCCCCCCCCAGTATAATGCTCCACAGTGGCCCCACACAGTATAATATGCTATCCAGAGGGGCCCCCCTCCAGTATAATGCTCCACAGTGGCCCTACAGACTCCGTCAGTGCTATTATTATATTATACTCTGGGGTCTCTTCAGACCCCAGAGTATAATAATCGAAGGCCCGCTGCTCCGCTATCCTCGCCGGTGCCGGCTTCCTCTTCTGGATGTCACCGCTGAGGCCTGTGATTAAGCCTCAGTGGTTATGTGAGGCACTCTGTCAGCACGCCCCACGTGACCGCTGAGGCCAGGCCTCAGTGGTGATTTCTGGAACGCCAGAAGTTGATGTCGGATGCCAAGGACAGGTGAGTAAAAATGTTTGTTATTTTTACTCACCTCGGAATGGGGCCCTGCAGCACATGACGCTGGGTCCCTTTCTGTTATTGATATGGCCAGGTCTGACTCCAGGATCCGGAGTCATCAGGCTCTGGATCTCAGGGGCCCCTTTGGGGATGGGGCCCTGGGCCCAATTTGCCCCCCCTAACACTGGCCCTGGCTACAGATTGAAGCTAGGTGCTTGAAAGATCAATCATTTGCAGATCTTAGCGACACTTTCTACTTCCTCAATTTACATAACTTAATGGCCTGTTCTTCTTGGTGTTGCAATTTCAATTTTGAGGAGAGTATATTTTAAAAAAGCACAACATTCTACCATTTTCACTCAGACCACTAAGCCTAATAATAGACTGACACTTCTGTATGGGTTTTATTTTCAGCAGTCACATTATTTATATCACACACAAGACAAACAGTATTGCAATAGAAGATAACATCTCTATACATAACACCACAGACACAACATTGCATCAACTACTGACAATAGTAGTATCTTGTAATAGCTTATCTACTCTCCCTCCTTGCACAGAACATGTCTCAAACAACTCTTCCATAGACCTAAGGCAGTTTGCTCCAGTCTATTGCTTCCTATGGCCATGAGATTGTAGTAAGACATGTTCACAGAATAGAGGAGAAGCACAGGCAAGATGGCAGCCCATATAAACATGTACAAAAATAAAATTAGAAATCTACAATCAGAAAATAAAAATAGATTACAAAAAAAACTATATTTCATTATTGGTTTTAATACATAAAACAAATAATGATTGGTTGTACTATGGAAACTTATCCCATGGCTACAAGATATGGAGTATAAGTATCAATGGCTCCTCCACCAATCTTAAAAACAGATGTTTAGCCTATTGTTCTTTAGACTTGTTTATGCTTGATATGCATGTCTATTGTGCTCCATTTATCTCATTGGGACTGCCCAGCTATCTTCAGCAGTCCCATAGAGATGAATGGAGCACAAAAGACATGAACATTCAATGCTCCATTCATTTAGAGAGCAAGATAACCCACATTTTCAAGATTAGTGGGGGTCCCAGGAGTTGGACCCCACCAATTCGATGGATAGGAGACAAGTATCTACAATGGAGCAACCTTTTCAATCAATACAATCTAATGTGTATGGGAAAGTCTCCCAACTCTCCCCTGATGACAGATAATAATAATAATAATAATAATAATGATAATAATACATTTTATTTATATAGCGCCAACATATTCCGCAGCACTGTACAATTTGTAGGGTTCAAGTACAGACAAAAAGATACATTACAGAGAAACAGTCAATTCACACAATGGGACTGAGGGCAGATGTCAGGGGATATAAAGTTCAGGAAGTTGGATTTCAACTGCCCAATCCTTTTGTTCTCCCATTTCCATTCAGGACACATGCACTATTCAGCTGAGCATGCATGTGTATGGAGGAGTTGGACAGGTACCAACATCACCACATTTTGTCTAATGTGACTGGGAAAACCTGCAAGTTGATCCTCTGTTTCCCAGCAGATAAATGGTACGAGCGATATATAACTGCTACTTATTTCACTTTACCAATAGTATGCATGGGGTTCCCTGTTCTCTGTTGTTATGATGGATAAAATGTCCATTCCACAGATAAAAAAGGAAACTTCTGTATTAATTTAAATTTATAACAATGTTCTATTTTGGAAAAAACAAATGCAGACAATGCAACATAGAAATAGACACATCCATCAGTTTATAGTAAACTGCCAATGTGCTTAATTGTAACAATGGTATTGTATTAAATTATGGCAGAAGACCTGATAATTTTCAAGTCACATTGCATTCCAGTATTGATATATTAAATATTGAGCAAAATCAGAAGCTGGAGATAAAATAAGTAAAGTACACATGAAGCATCTTAACTTGTTGACAGCAATGTGTTCCATAATATTTACTTTCTGTGTCTAAATGCATAGCGGAAAGTCATACCTATGGTATAAGATACAGGAAGGATGTATGTTGCAATTAAATTTTTCACCAACGCTTGACATTCTGTAGCATCATCTGGGGGGAGTATGAAACATTTAAGAAAAATACAGGTTTCAGTTTTTCTAGTCTTCTACGTAAACCAGCTATTAATCATTGGGCACGAGGTAACTGTGTGTGGGGGCTTTTCTATAAACTACGCTGCAGGACTGGTAAACATTTCTGTATTGTCACTAATAACCCACAGGAGCACAGCTAATGCAAGTTTAGTTTTAACCTTGGATGTTTATCGACATTTCTTTAAACTGTTTATATGACAGAGAGCACATTAAATGTCCCTGAGCTGTTGGGCAGGACCATATGGTGAGAAGAGGCTTTTCTGAGATACTGATAGTTTGCTTTGGATCTTGAAGCTTCCAGAGAATCTTCAAAAGCAATTATTATTATGAATGTGTCAAACTTAATAAACCCATTCATTAGCTTTATCCTCTCAAAATGAAAAGCTATAAAATTCTCATGTTTCGAACCTGTCTTCTATCAATGGAGACGACAATAGCAAGCAATTATGACAACATAAATTTGTAAGTACTTTTCTTCCATAAGCAACTGAAAGGGTAGGTAGAGTTGTGGAGCGGACATGTCAGTAGCTGCTATATAGGCGCTACTCCCCAACACCCACTAGTATCAAGAAAACCAAAATAAACATAGAGAAGAAAAATGTTGCCTTTGACCAGATTCAAACCATGGACCTCCAAACTGCTAAATAACAGTGATTGGTTAATATTATCCAGAATGTGGTTTATAGAGTAATTCAGGTCCTCAACCAACATGCAGCATTAAGTTACTGCCTGAAATATTTATGTAGCAAAAAAACTAGATTCCTATTAAAATGGTTGGGTGCTCAACACACTTCACTATATGTGAATTCAATATAGTCAGTCAGCCAAAATGTAGCATTATATGCTAGCTATTCAAATGCTTGGTTGTCCATGTAATAAACGGTCAAAAAATATGTTTCCCAACATGTTTTGCAACACTTTACAAATTAAAGGGTTCATGTACAAACAAAACGAGATATTATGGAGTAAATAAATCAATTCACACTTAGGAGTGAGGGCCCTGCTCACAAGAGCTTACAATCTATGAGGCAGAAGGGATGACACAAGACCAGACATTGTTATGAAAAAGGTTACTTTTGTATTTCTTCTGCCCCTGTGCCATACGAATGCATGCTTGGCCAAGTTGAGGGTGTTTGAGTTATTTTTGGGAAGCAAGGAGCACTGGCAGAGACTTATCACTCCTGTGAACAAAAAGATCCCACATATTGAAAATCAACATGTCCAGTACTAATGGACAAAACCATCACCATAAAACTCTCTGATAAGGAGGGTAACATTTTATGCACTCTCTAAAAATCACAATAAGACAAATCCATCACGTGGGCTACCAATTGTTTCAGGGGTTGGCTCACTTGGCCAAAATAGTGGCATCTATATTGACCAACTCTTTTCTTTGTGTCTGTACTCCCCTCTTACGTGAGGGACATAACGGCCTTGCTGTGTAAACTTGAAGGTGTCACTTTAAGATGATGTATAGATCACTAGTGTTGATGTCAAGGCATTACTCTTCCATATCTCATGATGAGGGTTTAACAGCAGTTCAACACATTTCAATCAGTATTGTGCACTCTTTCGCTCTCGATCTCCTTAGATTTTCCTTGACTAGGGATTTTTTAATGTTAAATTTTTCCACCAGCTCAAGGGGCACAGCAATGGGGACCCCTTATGCCCCCTCCTATGTCAACTTGTTCCTGGGTTCATGGGAGGAGACCATTGTTTTTGGAGACCCCTTGATTGTGGGTGTTGAGGAGATTGAGCTGTGGGCATGCTACATTGATGATATTGTGCCTTGGAGGGGTAGCTGGGTGGGTTTTGAGGCTTTTGTGGCCTCTCTTAATGCTAACACTCTTAGACTCAGATTTACTTTTGAAGTTGCATATGAATCTCTTCCACTTCTTGCTGTTGTTATCTCTAGATTTGGGACAGGTGACATCGATACCACCATTTTATAGAAACCTACACCCATAAACTCCTTCCTAAGGTGGGAGAGTCACCATCCAGCCCATGGTTGGTATCATTGTGGTGGATGTGTGGCTTGTCCACATATTTGGGCTGGCAATTCTTTTGCAAGTAATGTCACTGGTAGGACATATAGATAGAAAAAAGAAAAAAGGAGGGGGGACTACATGAGCGCTGCTATATCCGGTAAACACGTTCAAAAAATGTGTGAAGGAGGATCACTCATAAATGATAGTTAGATCCAAAGCTTTTATTCCACTTAAAAAAATGGGCAATGCGTTTCGACACTAAACTAGTGTCTTCATCAAGCCAACTAGGTAACAAGTGACAGAAAACATACATATAAATATATAAATACATAATTACATACATATAAATACATAGAAAAAGGGGTATAAGCATGTCATGGCGAGTAGTAGTAGTAATGTTAAAAATAGTGACAATAGTATTACAAAATAAGAATAGAGACGAAGATTCAAATAAAAAGTAATAACAAATGGGCAAAGGATAATGGTGAATAACAATATTAGATATGTAGCGTTGGTAATAAAGGAAACATTGACAAATACAATATGCATAACAAGGGATAAAATAAATGGAAAGACATGCCAGATAAAATTGATTTCCACAGTAGCAATAGTAGTGGCATTTGTAATAGCATTAGTAATACATAATATATAAAAAAGATAAAATGTTTGATTTGTAGCATGCAGAGTAATATGAATACTTCATATGTACTGTATATAAAATCAATGCATAATGGTGTGGGGCTACGAATTGGAGGATACAACTATGAGGGCTAGCAATTGGAAGAAGGGACGCAGGGGAGCATACATATGTATGTGTGTGTGTGTGTGTATGATGATATGTGATCTAATTATGGGTGTTAGTCTAGTAGGTTAAGATATATAATAAGATTATGGATTATAAACAAGTGGCTAATGATGTATGGTCTAGTTGTGGGTAATGGTCTGATAACTAAAGATATAGGGTATGTTTGTAGGTGATAAACAAATGGATTAAAATAGAGAATTCAACTGGATGTGGTGTATGTGATGTCGGGTAGATGGACACAATAGTATGGATAGGGAAAACAATTGTATAAATGGAAGTAAATAATGATGCAGTAATTTACCAGAGTGTGGAGATGTGTGAGCTTGAAATCTAAGGGCAAACTAACAGAGGGGCATATATAGGAAGTATGGATGGTGTCAGGGCAGGTGGAGTTTTTTTTTTTTTTTTTTTCTTATCCTCTCTTTTTTTTTTCTTTATCCTCATTTTCTATCATTCGATTCACCTGACCTCTGCACAGACTCCACCTGCCCTCCCTCTGACACCAGATCATTAGATCAGATTCGTGATTACATTAATTGTAGAACCAAAGGGGTAATCTATAAAACCACCTGCGGTACTGAATATGTGGGCAAAACAGGGCATGAATTGAGATGGAGAGTAGGGGACCATATGAGGGACATTAGTCATCATTGTGATACTTCACTAGCATTACATGTTCATGTGTGTCATCAGGGGGACTCGAGAGTTATCACATTTATGGGAATTGAGATTATACACCCTAATGTACTCGGGGGCAATTGGGATTGGAAAATCCTGCAGCATGAAGCTGCATAGATTTTTAGATTGGATATAGTACACCCTAAAGGGCTGAATGATCAGCTCCAATTTGGGTGTTTATTTAATTTCCCTTGTTGGTTTTCCCTTGCTGTCCTCATTTTTGTATTGTATTATACACATTTGTATCCTTTTTCTCCACTTTATTGCTTCATCCTCCCTTCCTTCGTGTGGTTATGATCTGTCGCCCATTCATTTTATCTTTGGCCCAGTATTTTGTTTCTTCTATTATTTTTGCTACTTTTATTTCCTGAAAGTGGATTGTATAAATAACACTGGCCTAGATATGATATTATATAGCAAGTCCCTCTTTTATTTCCTTGAAAGAAATGTTCATCTATTTAAAAAAAACAGTGTCTGATCTTTCCCACATGTAGCCTATGAGTAGTTATTCTCACACTTCATTCTCAATGACAGAATTTTCAGAGAACAACACATAACAGGAAGTATTACCAAGTTCTTCAGAGTCTAGTATGTCCTTTTGTACATCTTAGGTATGTTGTTTGTACAGAAGGATCATCCTTTCTTCACTTCAAGATACTTTGAAAGATAAGATTTGCTTCCCCCGTCTCTTCTATTATTTATTATTACTGTAGTACATTCATGACAATTGAAAGGTAGCTGAGTTACCTGAGTAGTGAAATCTGCTGCCTCACCGCTGTGTTTATTAGCCGATTCCATAATGAATTCATTCTCTTGTAAATCAGCTGTTGCTTAAGTGCTGGCACCATGCATTTTCCACCATCGTTTTTTTTACCTCGCCTACTACTGAGGCATGTCAAGTGAGGGGTAGGTTTGTTGGCCAGCAAAGGTTCTCAAGAAAACTGTACCTTAGACATCAATTCTTGCTGTAAATCTAATTGGAGGTAATTATATTTGCTGGCTATGCCATGACGATAAGTTTATAACATACACACAGGCCAATTATGGTTGAAAACAATATACCTTCGATAGCTGCTGACCTTTTTGCCCAACAGCTATTCCTCCAGACTAACCCCACATACACACACTTGACTGTATATGTGTTCTAAATGGGGAGATGGGAAAGATCAAACGGATTGGGAATGGAAATTTAACATGCCTGATCCTTCAATCTTTCTCATCTAAGGCCACCTATAGACAATAGATAGTCAGTTTGTCCCATCTAAGTCAGCAGGTTTTGCTGAATTTGCACTAACATGTATGAGGGCCTTTAATGGGGTCCACCGTTCCTTATAACTGAACATAACAATGTATGGTTCTGGCTAGCACTGCCAATTCTCTACCTTTCCATTTCTGCTCTATTCTTTATTGATTTGTCAATATGTCTTTGTCCTTACATCAAGGCTTCATTGGTACAGTATTTTACCACCTTATTACTGAAATTATGACATTTTGAAGACACAGGAGTATTTAGAATGCAAGGTCACTTTCACAGTGAAAAAGTATAATGGAAAGATGTATACCTTTTTGTTGTTGTGGATAAACTCCTGGCTTTGGTTTACAAATACTGATGCAAAAATTGACCAAATACTGACCATGTGAAAGTGGCCTTAGATAGGGCAGCACATTTAGGTGACAAATGTACTAACTAAAATAGTTTCCTTCTAGGACCTGTAAAAATTCAATATGTACAAAAATAGTGTTTTATTTAAAGTAAATGACTGAATAAACCCAGAATTTCAGTTTTATGCAACCATTCTATCTAGTGAAAAACAATAAACTTATTCAGAGCCTTCTAGCAAAGCCAAAAGCTAACTGTAATATCCCAATACTTGAACAGCTTTAGCACAGCAGTGAGATCAAACATGATTTTGCCCTAATTCACTGCCGATCTTTTTGACAGTATGTCCACTCCCTACCCATTCCACGTGTGCTAACTTACTAATAAGGTTTGCATTACTTTCCCAGGGGTCTGACAAAAAGCAAGTGAAGATAATAATCTTCTGAAAAGGCTTTTGTTAGAGTAATTATTAACAACATTGCAGTGACAGGAACTGACTTGTCCTTTTTATAACATTGAAGATTCATTGCTGGTTTTATTTGGTGACAGCTGCTTACACACTTGAGATGCTGAGGTTGTGTGACGTTAATACATGGTGGGTTTGGCAAAAGACTTCTTTCCCCTTTGACTGAAGATCTTTTTTGTTTTAAAAGGCTGTAGTGATTTTATTCGCAGTCACAGCAGTTTCTATGATGTTATCAAAGATAAGTAGTTGCTTTGATGTACCAAAGGGCACTGGAATCAGCAGACATGTCAGTTGGTTCAATTTACGTGTTTTATCTGCAATTTGTAAAAATTATGGGTTGAAAAACCACATACAGTCGAGTAAGTGACTTCTGTGTATACTGTGGTAGCGGATAGGAAGAAATTATCTTTCAAAGACTCTCTCTGTTATTACTTTCTCGTAAGGCAGAAGCAAATAAATGTGCTTTTAATTTGCATTACCTGGCTTAAATATTCCACAAAATATTGTGGATAATTATATTATTTTCTTATTCATTTATTTGTATGATGTATCTCTCACATTGCTGTACACCATAAAAAATGTTCTCCATATGTTACCAGCCTGTTCCCCAATGTCAGAGGTATAACTTGAAGATCCTGGGCCCCAATGCAAAATCTGTAATGGGGCTCATGCTTACTATGTGCTATTTATTGCTGTCATTTTATGTTGTAGGGAGTCTTTTAGGCTGTCTAGGCCCATCAGTGATCGCTACCTCGGCATTCCCAATAGCTATGCTCCTGTACAATGCTCTACAGTGATTGTTATCATTCCATCAATATTCTGTCTATGCCTATAATGGGATTCACAGTCTTATTTTCCCACCTAAAATACACATTCTTTTTCAAGTCTTGTTAGTAAGCCAATATTAACTTATTGGTATGTTTTTGGAGTGTCTAAGTAAAGCTGAGTGCCAAGAGAAAATTCATACAAACATGAGGGGAACATATAGATTCTTATTCAGGACCCAAATTATGCATAACTATGGGGTATGCATAACTATGAGGTATCAACTTTATACACATGCAGCATACATGTGCAGCAACCCGTTGAAGGCAATCCGGAGGATAGGAGTAGCAGTTGTTGTCAATGGTGGCCAAAACTTTCAACTGTCTCCTCGAGCATATCTGCTAAGTTGGTGCAGTGCTGAGTAGGCCTGATGGTGGTGGTAGTTTCACCCGTGGGAACTTCCTATGGTGGTTTTCATCTCACTGAGTGGTGGTAATTGGAAGGGTCCTTGGTGATAAGTGCAAGAATGGACTCAGGAAACACAGGTTGCAGGTAAACAACAGTTTGAACTTTACTGAAGCAACAGCAAACCATACAGCTTCCAAAACAGCAATACAGTTAATGAGAGTTCCACTGTAGGATGGGAATGAGCCAGGTGATGGTTCTCAGCTAGGGATGGACACAATAAATATAGGAACAGTGTCTTCAATTTTACTCTGTCTCACTCTAGTGTTGAAAGAGCCTTTCCCAAGATGGCACGGGCAGCACGGTGGCTCAGTGGTTAGCACTGCAGCCTTGCAGCGCTGGAATCCTGGGTTCAAATCCTGCCAAGGAAAACATCTTCAAGGAGTTTGTATGTTCTCCCTGTGTTTGCGTGGGTTTCCTCCTACACTCCAAAGACATACTGATAGGGAATGCAGATTGTGAGCCCTATATGGGACAGTGATTGTAAAGCGCTGTGATGGCGCTATATAAGTAACTATAATAAAATAAGTAACTATAATAAATAAAATAAGAAGGCCCTGTCTTTCCTGAGGGAGCAAGGTCATAAGGTTCTGGATAGCTTTACATTCTTCTCCACAATGGCACTTGTAGCTCTTCACTCTCAAGGCTAGCAGCCATATTTTCTCTGTCTCAGAGCTGTAGCAATAAACATGGGCAAAGGCTGTCTTTCTTACTTTTGCGCAACAGAACAACTGTGGGTTTGACTGGACCAAGGCTCTCCCAAACAGAGGAGTGTTCCTCCAACCTCAGTGGAGCAGCTCTTACAAAGGGTATACATACATGGAAACATACAACTATGAAGACATTAGTTTGGCTAGGTTGATCGCTCTATTATTGTCTGGAGAAAAAATATTATAAGATTATTTGTGTTGGAGACCTAAGAGAAGGTTAATTCGGGGAATTATATTTTACATTTTCAGGTTTGGAAAACTAGAGAGTGCTAGATGACATGAGGAAAGAAATTCCAAAGGGAAGTCAACATATGGATAGACAGTAGAGGTTTTATGTACCTGTTGAAGAGTAACATAAGTAAAAACTTTAAAGACAGTCAGCACCAAAAACTATATTAATCCAACCCCGGTACCTTATACTATTCAAAGCCTTAAGCACAGTGCTAGAATTGGTTTGTAGAATGGCTGCTTGATTTTGAAAAATAATGTTTTTTATTCTTATGTAAATGAGCTAAAAGTGCATAGGGGATGGGGGTGTTAAGGGGCGCTGAGCATCACAGATCTTTCCTTTGATCAATACCCCTCACAGCAACACTGACTGAATCAGAGCTTTCTTCCGCCTCCTCCCAAGCAGGAGGAAGATCTTGTTGAGATGCTCAGCCACTCCAGAACACTCCCCCGATACACTCTTAACTGATTTGCAAAAGAATAAAAAGCAGCTTTTTGTCAAAACTAAGTAGCCATTCTAAGAACAAATTCTGGCACTGTGGTGCTAACAGGCTCCCTTTAATAACAAGAAAAATGTAAAGATAATGTATACAAATAAATATCATGTATCAGTAGTAGTAATAGTATTAATAACTAAAGAATAACAAAGTTACCAGGACTTATTTGGATGTCCAAAGTGGTAGGTAGTTTCCGCAAGGCTTAAACTAACTTAATTCACATATGGTATTGATAACTGTGAACAAAAGGAGGCAGCATTTCACTGCTTTGCTGAGATCCTTACCCATATGCTTACTAAGGTCTACCTTTCTATACAGGCAGCACAAGTCCTTTAAAAGAATAACTGAGGTGTCTTTTAATAATGCCTGTTGGAACTTGATGGATGACCCTGCAGATGCCTATGGCTAATGTTATGCAATGATTTAATGTACTGGTATGTAGAGATATTTCAGTATTATAGCCAAACAATTAAGAACACCTTTAAAAAAATAATAGATTTTAAACAAGAAATAGAATTTAATGTAAAAACATACAAAAATAATAGTAAAGATTACCTGTTTTACTATTAATGGTCAAAAGACAATTTCTAATGAAAATTGTAAAAGTAGAAATGGACGAACCTCTCAAGATTCATTGTGTTTCGGGTTCGGGTAGTTTGAGACCAAGATTCATTTCAGGTTGAACAAGTTCGTTACGAAACACACCTTAAATTAACTTAAAACATAGTGTATGACACTGCCATAGATTGTAGGAACATATCTATCCAATTTCTAGCTTTCTAAAGCAAACACAGTCGAAGTTATGTCAAAGTGAAACTGACATGTATGTCTATGGATAAACGAATGGTGAGCAGTGGATGCAAACTCTGAGTTTAACCATACACTGTGCTGACTCTCATTTTTATGCATTTTACCATTTAAAACGCTCCAAAAATGACCCTTTTGGGGGGAAACGTGCATGCCCATGGTTTTTTAGACACATATGGTGGTTTTATTGCAAAAAATAATGGTTTTGACGAAAAATTAGTTTTGATGGCTTGTAAGTACTACAGGCTTATTGGTATTTGGAAGACATATTTGTGGCTGTGAGCCAACCCGTGATGGCAGCAGATGTCAAATCAAAATAGTGGAATGTGATGGACCAGGCCGCAGAACATGTTTAGCCAAATGGTGGTATTGGTGGTAGCTGTGGAAACATGTATGGCAGTGCAGCAGGATGTAATATAATGGACCAGGCCAAAGGACATGTCTGCCTGAGTGGTGGTAACTGGGGCAACATGTGTGGCAGTGCGGCAGGGGGCCACAGAGGGACATTATTAGCTGCCTGGGGGCCACTAGGTGTCATTATTAAGTGCCTGGAGGCTGCTAGGGGACATTATTAGGTGTCTGGGGGCCACTGGAGGACAATATTAGTTGTCTGGGGGCCACTGGGGGGACAGTATAACTTGTCTGGGGGCCACTGAGGGGGACAGTATTACTTGTCTGGGGGTCACTGAGTGACATTATTATTTGCCTGGGGGTCACAGGGGGACATTATTGCTTACCTGGGGGGCCACTGGGGGACTTTATTACTTACCTGAGGGCCACTGGAGGACATTATTGCTTGCCTGGGGGCCACTTGGGAAATTATTACTTGTCTGAGGGTACTAGGGACAGTATTACTTGCCTGGGGGCTACTGGAGAACGTTACTACTTGCCTGGTAGCCACTGCGGAGTATTACTCCTTACCTGGAGGCCTCTGAGGAGCATTACAAGGTATCTGGGGGCCACTGGGTAACATTATTAGGTGTCTGGAGGCCAGTGGGGAGCATTATTAGCTTTCTGGGGGGCCACTGTGGAGCATTATTATGTGTCTGAGAACCACAAGGGAACATGTACTGTGTGTTGGGCCATCGGGGAACATGATACTATGTGGGGCCACATGTGGGGAGCTTGGTGATGGTAAAAGGTGAATTTTTGTATGTGTTGGGTGGAAAGTATAGGATGGAGTAGCTTTGAGGGTGCTTTCATATGGTGCAGTTGTGATGCAGTTACAAATTCATCAAAACTGCAAGGAAGATGTATGGTTTTTGGTGAGGTTTTCTAAATTTACAAGTAAAAAAAATATATGTTCCAGCTGTAATTTCAAAAACTGTACTGAAAAAACACATCAAAACTAGTTTTTTGTCTTTTGGTAAAAATTATTTGGTAGGAGTGCCCCGAGGAAAATTTCTTTATCCATGGGTGATCTGAGTCTGAAAAGGTTGGTAAACACTGCGTTAAGCAGTAGCAGCCAGCATCTGCAGCAGTACACTAAATGGAAGATGACAATAAAGGGAGATGTGCCTGGCAGCTGAAAAAGCTAGAATATTTTCTGAAATGCAAAGGATTCTATGACCCTGAGAACAACACTTGGGAGGCAGAAAAGAACCTGGATGATCCTGCTGGTTAATCCTGTATGGCAGAAAATGCCACATCAGCATCGTGTTTGCAGAATGACAATTGACAGAATTTCCAGAAAAAAATTAGGATGCGCTATCATCGTGCTGGACTATGTTCGAAAAGCCATCATTGTGTTTATTTGTGGCTGCTATGGGTACGCATGCATCGACAACTAGTCTAGTGACTGAGTGACAATTGACATATTTTCATGAAAAATTTGGGGCACACTATCAGTGTATCTACTGCCAACCTTGTCAGCTGAAAAAGCTGGACTATCTTTTAAAAGTGATCTCTGGGTCCTGCCTGGTGTTGAAACTGTGTCTGGCCTACACCCAAGAGGTGATGTCAGCACTAGAAAGCACCAGGCCTCTAGACTGTTGCCTCTAATGCTCAAAACATTGACCCAGTGGGCCACAAAAGCTAATTTAGGGTCCTCTGCCCATAATTGATGCTCCATGTATTGAGGGTGGCGTGCACCTTTCCCCACATGTACATTTACAAGGAGAGGCCCACATGGCCATCAAGCAGGGACAACTTTTCGTGAGAAATAATAGTGGCTAGGTGTTCTCCGTGGAGCCTGTGTGTTGCCATCAGTTGGCGAAATGCAGTGGAATTCACTAAATGGCATGGCAGCTACTGCACCACTAGTAACTTGGCCAGGTAGGAGTTGAACTTGCAGACTAGCCACATGACTGGGTGAAGATTGCATGGAGGAGGAGGAGAAGTAGATAGAGATAATAATGAAGGATAATGTGATAATGACCACCATGGGCTAAGTGTAGAATGGATGTGGCCTGCCTACAACGACGATCATGGGGAAAAGGAATGAACAGTCATGCTCATTTGCCACTGTTAATTCAATTTTGCCAAACATGCTGGGGACGTCATTTCATGTGAGCATGGAGAGACCTAGTTTCTACATGTGTGCCTGCACAACCATGGCTAATTATCTGTTTGCTGATCTTGCACCTTGCCATTGATTTGTCATTTGTAATGTACCAAAAAATTCCCATAAAGGAAATGACCGCATGTAGCTGCTGCCGCCAAAACCAGAAACAATGGTACCATTACAAAGTACAATATGTCCTGAATACATTAAGCCCTCATATGGCTTTGTGAACAGAAAAATAAAAAAGTTATGGGGTTTGGAAGGCAGAGAGTAAAAAGTGAAAATTGAAAAATGGCAACGCCAGAAAGGGGTTAATTCAATTCTCCTTTATTTGTTAAACTTTTTAATTATCTGGGAAATAAATTGTTGTTACAAGTTTCCTCGTTGTTGAAAGTTGACATAACAAATAATAAAGTAAATCAGAGACATATCTAACAATTTTTATAGTTTTTAAAAATAGGATGGTCCTCAGTGTTTAACCATGAAGCCATTCAGACAATCACTTTTAGGGACTGTTATCATTTTACACTCAACATGGCTCATATATGTCTTGTTTCCATAATATTTATCATGCTACTAATGAGCGATGCCTCACAACTATTTTATCCTGCAGTTATCTCATATACACCATATTGGGAAACCTACACATAACACGTACAGGCAGTATATATTCCCCCAGCGATTGGACACTTATCCCCTGTCCTGTGGTTAGGGGATAAGTGTCCATAACGACACAGTCCCTTTAAAACAGCTTCCACTCATCTGGGAATGGTTTCTACAAGATTTTGGAATATGTCTATGGGAATTTTTTCCATACATCCAGAACAGAATTTGTGAGATCAGACACTGATGTTGGACAAGAGGGCCAGCTTACAATCTCCACTTTAGTGAATCCCAAAGCTGTCCAATGTGGTTGAGGTCAGGGCTCTGTGTGGACCAGCCAAGATTTTTCACACAAAACCCTCCCAACTATGCCTTCATGGACTAGGGCACAGTCTTGCTGGAACAGAAGTGGGCCTTCCTCAAACTGTTCCAACTAAGAAAGCATACAAGTGTCCAAAATGGGTTGGTTTTCTGAAGCATTAAACTCTCCCTCCACTTGAACTAGCAGACCTAGACCAACCTCTGAAAAACAAGACCATAGTATTATCCCTCCTCCTTTCTTTTGTCAAACCCAGAACCATATATCATACTACTAAATAAATAATTTCAGAAAGGGAATGGCCATATAAGCAAATCAAAAATAAAACATAACCTTTCATTATTACGTTTAAAAAAGAATTCAATGCTAGATCAGTATCAAGCGGATGTCCACTTTATTCATACAAGTTATTTGTGCTATTAGTGTGCAAGAGACTGGGTCAGAGACTAAATTCTGGATACCTAGGGCCGATCTCTTTCAAAAATTAGTAGTCACAGTGTTTTGTTTCCATAAATATATAAGGAACTCAACAGATTGTTGTCACCAATGTTATTCTACCAGAGCACATACAAGGTTGGTGTCTGTAACGCTGACACCCAGTATAACCTTAATCCCAGCTGCCTTCACATCTGGCCCCCTTTCAATAAAGGTACATAACTCATCCATGAATGAAATGTCATAAAAATAAATAGTAACAAAACATATAGCCACAAATGTAACATACAGGAGTACCCCCTATGGTCTTAGGGAGGTTACCCTCAATAGTGTATAACTAGGTATAGTCTATTAAGGTGGCTTTTCTATATATCCCAATCTGGGATCAAGCCCTATATATCCTCCAGTGTATAGTCTCAGGGAATAGTGGGTAGTTGACTCAAGCGATATTCTATTTAACTGAATATTCTTCTCAACACGTTTCCCTTAATAGGATTAGTATCATTAGAAGCGATATACATAGTGCCTACTCTATGAAGAATAAAGTTCTAATAATACAAAGAGAAAATAAGGATGAAAATGCAGTGAAAACTGCAGTTCCTGGAGCTCTGATAGTGAGCTCCGGCACAAACAGCCGACGCCGCTGACTGCTACTGCTCTGGTTTATATATCATGGCTTGTATGGATTGCTTTGCGCCCCGCTATGATGTGAAAAACTGTTTCTTTTTTGATGTTGATGTTGATGTAGATGAACATCAACTCAGTCCTAGAATTATTCAGATTTCAATGTTCTTCCACCAATGCTCTGTTCTGTAGAGACATATTGTCACCAGAGGTATATGGATATAGGCAGTTATGTGTGTCATGAGATAACCAGCTTTAGGAAAACATGATTTTGCGATACTCTCTCATTAGAAATCTGTCATATATTTGGTTACCCAGTGGGTGTGAGTGAGTATCAGTCTGTCAGGGTTTGCATACATTTACACATGTTGTATTAGTGCATTAAATTAGTTTCATGAAAAATTTAAGTCCTTTACCAAATTTAACCCCTTCAGGTCTGAGCCCAAAAGTGCGTTAAAGACCAGGCCTCATTTCTCAAAACTGACATATATATCATATATATGTCTTTATATGTCACTTTAAGACGCTTTAACTTGCACAAGTGATTTTGAGATAGTTTTTTCGTGAGACATTGTACTTCATGTTAGTAGTAAACATTGATCAATATTTTTGTATTTATTTATAAAAAAAATAGGAAATTTGATGGAAATTTGGAAAAAAATCGCATTTTTCAAAATGTGAAATGCTCTGCTTTTCAAACAGATAGTCATACCACCCTAATAAGTTAATAAATATTATCTTTTTTTTATATGTCCCACTAGGACACCTAAACCAACGATAGTCTAATCGCTGATTCAGCACTATAGACTGCAATACACGTATATTGCAGTCTATATAGGAATTCAGCCTATGTAGACATAGGCTGATTTCCAGAGGTCCCGGCAGGATCAACCAGGTAGTGGGGGTTTCAGGCAGCCTGGGGTCACTGGCCAGACCCTGGGCTGCATATTATAGCTATCGGCTCCCCCCGATTGGGGGTGCCAGGGGCGGCAACATGGCGTAACCCCTTGGATGTTTGAACGCGGCATCCAAGGGGTTAATGAGCAGGGTGTTAGCTGTCAGTTACAGCTAACACCCTCTCCCGATGCCGCCCGCGGCACTCAGTGCCGCTAGCAAACACTTAAAATGCCTCGGTCTGCGAAAGCTGACGCTGCCTGTGAGGTCCTACAAGCCACGCTGAGCCAGTTACAGTCTCAGCACCCCCAGGCCCTCCTTCTTGTGTCTGGCGATTTCAACCATGCCTCTCCATCATCCACACTTCCCAGTTTCACACAGTATGTAACCTGCCACACAAGAGACAACAAAACACTGGACTTGTTCTTTGCCAACGTGAGGGAGGCATATAACTCATCAGCCCTACCGCCCCTGGGAAGATCGGATCACAACCTAGTACATCTCCAACCTGTGTAAAAGCCACTTGTACGTAGAGAACCAGCTATCACCCGCACAGTGAGGATATGGTCCGAGGAGAGTGATGAGGCTCTGAGGGATTGTTTTGACACAACCGCATGGGAAGTGCTGCAGGATTCGTATGGAGAAGATATAGAAGGACTCACACACTGCATAACGGACTACATTAATTTTTGTGTGGACAACACAGTACCCACAAAAGTGGTGAGGTGCTTCTCCAACAACAAACCATGGATTAACGCTGATATAAAAACACTACTTAAGGAGAAAAAGATGGCATTCAGGACAAGAGATAAGGAGGGGTTGAGGGAAGTACAAAAGGAGCTGAGGCATCTAATCAGGCAAGGAAAAGCCAGTTATAAGGAAAAAATGGAAAAGCAAATGGAAAGAAAAGACATAAGGGGGGTCTGGGAGGGGCTTAAGTCAATTTCGGGTCATAAACAGTCGGTCTGCCAGATTGAGGCAGATGTTAACTGGCTTAATGAACTAAACCTATTCTTCAACAGATTTGATCACACACCAGCTCCTCCCACCCCAGAATGTCCTTCAGCTCCCCTCACCACAATGACTTCACCCCATTCACCCCATGTGGCTACTTCCCAACAGACCAGTAAATCCAGAAATCTGTCTTTATCTGACCACAGTCTGACCTTCACACAGGCCCAGGTGAGGAAGGAGATGAAAAAGATCAAGGCGAGGAAAGCCGCAGGGCCAAATGACATCAGTGCAAGGCTAATTAAGACTTGTGGGGACCAGCTGTGTGGTATAATTACATATATGTATAATATGAGCCTGAGGCAGGAAATAGTCCCTGAATTATTGAAATCTTCTTGTGTGGTACCAGTTCCAAAGAAACCTCACCCTATGGACCTCAACGACTACAGACCTGTAGCACTGACATCCCACTTGATGAAGATCTTAGAGAGATTGGTTCTCACACATCTTCGCCCTCTAGTGAGCCCCGCTATGGACCCCCTCCAGTTTGCTTATCGGCCGGGCATTGGGGTAGATGATGCCATCATCCACCTTCTGCACAGGGCTCTGTCTCACCTGGAGAAACCAGGGAACACAGTGAGAATAATGTTCTTTGATTTCTCCAGTGCTTTTAACACCATACAGCCCAGGTTACTGAGAGACAAGCTGGGCCTTGCTGGAGTGGACCACCACCTCTCCAACTGGATCCTAGACTACCTCACAAATCGACCTCAATACGTGAGAGCCCAAGACTGTGTGTCAGGTACCGTGATCTGTAATACGGGGGCACCTCAGGGTACGGTTCTCGCCCCTTTCCTCTTCACACTGTACACTGCTGATTTTAGGTGCAACTCATCCAGCTGCTACCTACAGAAGTATTCTGACGACTCTGCAATAGTAGGCCTCATCACAGACGATGATGACAAGGAGTACAGAGAACTGAACCGGTTTTTTGTGGACTGGTGCCACCGGAACCACCTGAAGATTAACGCGGGGAAGACCAAGGAGATGGTGGTGGACTTCCGTAAAGGCAGATGCCCTCCAAAACCAGTGGACATCCTGGGGACGGGCATCGAGATTGTGAACACCTATAAGTACCTGGGTCTGCTCCTTAATAATAAGCTGGACTGGGCAGATCATATGGAGGCCCTGTACAGGAAGGGCCACAGCAGGCTCTACCTGCTTAGGAAGCTGAGAGCCTTTGGAATCCGGGGGGCACTTCTTAGGACTTTCTTCAACTCGGTAGTGGCATCAGCCATCTTCTTTGGAGTGGCCTGCTGGGGGAGCAGTATATCAACCAGGGACAGAAATAAACTTGACAAGCTGATTAGAAGGGCCAGCTCTGTCCTGGGGAGCCCACTGGACCCAGTGCAGGTGGTGGGTGACAGAAGGATACTGTCCGTGGTGAGCTCCATGCAGAAGAAGAAGTCCCATCCCATGCATGAGACTGTGATAGCGCTGGGCAGTACTGTCAGTGACCGACTGCTCCACCCTAGGTGTGAGAAGGAGCGCTATCGGAAGTCTTTCCTCCCCACCGCGGTTAGGCTGTACAACCAACACCGACCTAAGCGGAGATCATTACATACAGAGAACTGAAATATCTCTCTGCCTGTTAAATCCCCCCCCCCCCCTCTGCTACGTCCTATCTGTCTGTCTGCTATTAATGTAATGCCTCTCACCTTGGAACATTCCTGTACATGTTGTATTTGTATTTGTATCTGCTTATCTTATCTTTGCTGCTGTAACACACTGAATTTCCCCATTGTGGGACTATTAAAGGACTATTATTATTATTATTATTATTATCTTAAGGGTTAAACAGCGGGGATCAGTGTTATCACCGCTGTCAAATACAGCTGGGCTCCCGCGGTGATCGCACGGGCTCTGCTTCTGAGCCTGCTCGATCACCGTTACCTGTACGTGGGGATGCGGTAACTAACCACATTCTCCCACGTACATGTACGTGAGAATGCGTGAAGGGGTTAAACTACTGTACGGTAGGGGTTGACGCATCTGTAAATTGGAATCCAATGGACCATCATTTTTGTAGTGTAAGAGGAACCATGTTACCTTTGTAGTTTTTTCTACTTTATGTTCCTTTGTCAACCAATACCATCTTGTTGGAAGGTAAAAGTGTAATCTGATAACTGTATCCCTATATGACATACCCAGCTTTCCCTGTGTTTTTGGACTGATCGATTCATATTTTTTATATAGTTGCTTAAAGGAGAATTCCAGTTATAACAATTTATCATCTATCTATCTAGATCGGAGGGGGTACAACTGTTGGATTTCCCTCTTTTCACCAGAACAGGGGTCTAGCATCTCTTATCCCCCTCCCCACCATGGAACTGAAGAAGATAGTCGAACACTATACTGGAATACCCCTTTAATCATAACTCCTAAATGCTTCTGTGAAGGATCTCGCCTTGCCAAGCCACTTGGCACATCTGCGACCAACCTTCTTTACCTCCCACTCACACACCGTGAGCGGACCGTGTCATAGGATAATACGAAGCAAGCTTTTTAAATTTTATATATTTATTAACCCAAGTGGGTTGGTACTAAGCATTAACATATACAGGAATATATATCAATTACCAAGCAAAATACGGATAAAAGTAAAATACAGCACATCAAATAAAAAGGGAAATAACAGAAAAAATACCGGCACCGGTTTGTAGTCAATTACTCTGAGCCCATGTGGTAGGCCTCAGGGTCCTTCCTTCAGCAAGTTACAAAAGCATGTCCTTCCTACATGCTAGCCAAACTCAGAAGACAAAGAGCCTTGTCTCCCCTTTGAGTATATACCGAGTGTCCAACCACACCTTCCCCAACCCCCTTCCTCCCCACAACCTGCAGGACCTAAGAAAAGGGTGATATTTGGCTAGCTAGAGAAAGATGTGTGTTTGGGGTTGAGCTGGGAGGGGGGTCACTCACCCTCCCTCCCTCATGGCATCTGCTGTCCATGAGGTCATAAAAACTGGCTGGCTAGAGTGACCATCCCCCATGGTATGCCCATACCACCACTGTAAACACAACTTAAACACGGCCTTCCTAAAAGTAGGTGCGACTACTATGAATCAGGAATGATACATTCCAAAGACAGATATGTAACTGAGGGTCTGTTCATCAAAGCTTCTATGCTGCTACTTTGCTGCTTTCAGTACCATATGGAATTGTGTGTATATGCTACTGTCCTACACCTCTGACCATAACTTATGTACTAGAAACAAAAGGATCAGGTATGTTTAAATCCAACTGTTGATCCTTTTCTCCCCCAAAATCTACCATCAGCGGAGAGTTGGAAGACCCCCAGTCATATTAGATTGTTGACTGGTCCTGTTGTCTGTAGCTAACATCCTATCTGTAATAACATAAGCAGCCAAAAGTAGGTACAAGTACATAAGTAAGCTTTTCTTACATTATACATTGTGAGATTGTGCAGAATGCTGTCAGTCCAGTGTATAGGCAGGCAAAGCTATTGCACATATGAGGAGGTTGTGAGGAAAATAAGCCCCTCCCTTTTACATTCACTGTGTCAAGAAAACCAGAGCCTCCTTCCTCTACTCATTGTGAACACATCTTGTTTTTGAGGGTATCTATTGACGGAATATCCCTAATAACAAGGAGTTAACAGCAAATTAGCTAGAAGGGTGACAACTAGTGGCAGAAACTTTAGCAAGTTTTTTTCAGGCAGAAATTAGCAACATTCTTAAGTAAAATGCATTACCATTTGGTCCAGAGTCATATGCGCTATTAAATGAGACTCAGTTTTCTGAAAAGTTAGTGAAACTAGACCAACATGAAATGTGCATGAGATTATTTTAATACCTTTAAAAGCTACTTTAGGATACTCATTAAGTTTTTTAAAGAGTGGTAAAAGCAAGCATCTGTCTTTTGTCCTCTCCACTGACCTTTAAACAGATTTTACATAAATTAGACGTACACTGTGCATATGAGGAAGAACCTTATTTCTGGTAGAGATGAGCAAAACTACTGAAGTTCGCTTTGGGTCAGATTCACTCAAATTGTCCAAGACATTAGATTCAGACATTGGATTTATTCAGTCAGATTTGAAAGTTCCACAGTAGCCCTGAAATTACATTTATTGGACTTTTTCGACATGTGATGTTATGGCAGGTTTCCAAAAAAATTCCAAATAGTAACTCTTGGTCATTTAATTTCTTCCAATAACTGAGAGTTACCAATCTAAGGCTTAGTTCACATCTGCGTACGGGTTTCCGTTCGGGGGGTCCGCTTGGGGACCCCCCCAAACGGAAACTTAATCCGCATAAAAAGTGGTTACCTTAGGAAACCGGCGGATCCCATAGATTATAATGGGGTCTGCGTGGTTTCCGTTTGGTTTCCGCAAGAAAAGGGCAAAAAATGCGGAGTTGAACGGAATGCCCATACGGAGACTGGGCGCAGATGTGAACCGAGCCTAAACCAGCCAATGACGGCTGAAATCAGTTTACAGCTGCCATTGGCTTACTTTGATCATGTGATCTAGGAGCTTACTGTTGTTCACTGAAACTAGGTTAATGAGGTAGCTTTAGAGACCTCTTGGACCACACAATCAAAACCAGCCTATGGCATCTCTAATCAGCATAAAGCAACTGTCATTGGCTGCTTTATATCCATTACTGTCGGTAAATGAAAGTGGGTCAATGACCTATTTTCAGTGACTTAGAGTAATGTCACCATTATAAGCCAATTATAAGGAAAAAATGGAAAAGCAAATGGAAAGAAAAGACATAAGGGGGGTCTGGGAGGGGCTTAAGTCAATTTCGGGTCATAAACAGTCTGTCTGCCAGATTGAGGCAGATGTTAATTGGCTTAATGAACTAAACCTATTCTTCAACAGATTTGATCACACACCAGCTCCTCCCACCTCAGTATGTCCTTCAGCTCCCCTCACCACAATGACTTCTCCCCATGCGGCCACTTCCCAACAGACCAGTAAATCCAGAAATCCATCTTTATCTGGCCACAGTCTGACCTTCACACGGGCCCAGGTGAGGAAGGAGATGAAAAAGATCAAGGCGAGGAAAGCCGCAGGGCCAGATGACATCAGTGCAAGGCTAATTAAGACTTGCGGGGACCAGCTGTGTGGTATAATTACATATATGTATAATATGAGCCTGAGGCAGGAAATAGTCCCTGAATTATGGAAATCTTCTTGTGTGGTACCAGTTCCAAAGAAACCCCACCCTATGGACCTCAACGACTACAGACCTGTAGCACTGACATCCCACCTGATGAAGATCTTGGAAAGATTGATTCTCACACATCTCCGCCCTCTAGTGAGCCCCGCTATGGACCCCCTCCAGTTTGCTTATCGGCCGGGCATTGGGGTAGATGATGCCATCATCCATCTTCTGCACAGGGCTCTGTCTCACCTGGAGAAACCAGGGAACACAGTGAGAATAATGTTCTTTGACTTCTCCAGTGCTTTTAACACCATACAGCCCAGGTTATTGAGGGACAAGCTGGGCCTTGCTGGAGTGGACCACCACCTCTCCAACTGGATCCTAGACTACCTCACAAATCGACCTCAATACGTGAGAGCCCGAGACTGTGTGTCAGGTACCGTGATCTGTAATACGGGGGCACCTCAGGGTACGGTTCTCGCCCCTTTCCTCTTCACACTGTACACTGCAGATTTTAGGCGCAACTCATCCAGCTGCTACCTACAGAAGTATTCTGACGACTCTGCAATAGTGGGTCTCATCACAGATGATGATGACAGTGAGTACAGAGAACTGAACCAGCATTTTGTGGACTGGTGCCACCGGAACCACCTGAAGATTAACGCGGGGAAGACCAAGGAGATGGTGGTGGACTTCCGTAAAGGCAGATGCCCTCCAAAACCAGTGGACATCCTGGGGACGGGCATCGAGATTGTGAACACCTATAAGTACCTGGGTTTGCTCCTTAATAATAAGCTGGACTGGGCAGATCATATGGAGGCCCTGTACAGGAAGGGCCACAGCAGGCTCTACCTGCTTAGGAAGCTGAGAGCCTTTGGAATCCGGGGGGCACTTCTTAGAACTTTCTTCAACTCGGTAGTGGCATCAGCCATCTTCTTTGGAGTGGCCTGCTGGGGGAGCAGTATATCAACCAGGGACAGAAATAAACTGGACAAGCTGATTAGAAGGGCCAGCTCTGTCCTGGGGAGCCCACTGGACCCAGTGCAGGTGGTGGGTGACAGAAGGATACTGTCCGTGGTGAGCTCCATGCAGAAGAAGAAGTCCCATCCCATGCATGAGACTGTGATCGCGCTGGGCAGTACTGTCAGTGACCGACTGCTCCACCCTAGGTGTGAGAAGGAGCGCTATCGGAAGTCTTTCCTCCCCACCGCGGTTAGGCTGTACAACCAACACCGACCTAAGCGGAGATCATTACATACAGAGAACTGAAATATCTCTCTGCCTGTTAAATCCCCCCTCCCCCCTGCTAGTCCTATCTGTCTGTCTGCTATTAATGTAATGCCTCTCACCTTGGAACATTCCTGTACATGTTGTATTTGTATTTGTATCTGCTTATCTTATCTTATCTTTGCTGCTGTAACACACTGAATTTCCCCATTGTGGGACTATTAAAGGACTATTATTATTATTATTATATGAAACAAATCCAAATTTTTGACTGAATTCTAAATTTTTGGGAAATTCAGACTGAATTCTATTTATGCTAAATCAATTCACTCATTTCTGGCTATTATGTGATTTGTATTCTGCATTTGTTGCAGTTCTCCTCTCTGAGAGTTCTATCTCTTAATTTCAACTTTCCCTGAGCTGACAGGAAGAGACTAGCTGCTATGATGTATGCCATAGATAGTACACAGAAAGTATAGTAGAATCATATTGTTTCCTAATAAGACCTATTTTTTCTATTGGCTTGTAGTATGCAACATTTGTAAAAAAGTTAGTTACCAGTTAATAAAACTGTTACAGATTTAAAACCTTGCCCTGACCTGGAGATTATCTGCTGTCATCTATTGAATTGGATCTAATACTACATTTTCCATATTTAGAAGAATTAACAATAAAGGTACAATTTATATGTCAAAAATTGTCATGGCCAGTTCGTAACATGTTTATAGGACATTTTTTAAATTATTTTTTAATAAGACATGGGGGGCCTTAGCCTAAAAAAGTAAAGCTTTGAAAATGTACAGTGGAGAAAAAAAGTATTTAGTCAACCACCAATTGTGCAAGTTCTCCCACTTAAAAAGATGAGAGAGGCCTGTAATTGACATCACAGGTAGACCTCAACTATGAGAGACAAAATGAGAAAACATATCTAGAAAATCACATTGTCTGATTTTTTAAGAATTTATTTGCAAATTATGGTGGAAAATAAGTATTTGATCACCTACAAACAAGCAACATTTCTGGCTCTCACAGACCTGTAACTTCTTCTTTAAGAGTCTCCTCTGTCCTCCACTCATTCCTGTAGTAATGGCTCCTGTCAGACATTGTTATCAGTATAAAAGACACCTGTCCACAATATCAAACAGTCACACTCCAAACTCTACTATGGTGAAGACCAAAGAGCTGTGGAAAGTCACCAGAAACAAAATTGTAGACCTGCACCAGGCTGGGAAGACTGATTCTGCAATAGGCAAGCAGCTTGGTGTGAAGAAATCAACTGTGAGAGCAATAATTAGAAAATGGAAGACATACAAGACCACTGATAATCTCCCTCGATCAGGGGCTCCACGCAAGATCTCACCCCGTGGGGTCAAAATGATCACAAGAACGGTGAGCAAAAATCCCAGAACCAAACGGGGGGACCTAGTGAATGACCTGCAGAAAGCTGGGACTAATGTAACAAAGGCTACCGTCAGTAACACACTACGCCACCAGGGACTCAGATCCTTCAGTGCCAAACGTGTCCCCCTGCTTAAGCCAGTACATATCCGGGCCCATCTGAAGTTTGCTAGAAAGCATTTGGATGTTCCAGAAGAGTATTGGGAGAATGTCAGATGGTCAGATGAAACCAAAGTAGAACTGTTTGGTAGAAACACAACTCGTCGTGTTTGGAGGAGAGTGAATGCTGAGTTGCATCCAAAGAACACCATACCTACTGTGAAGCATGGGGGTGGCAACATCATGCTTTGGGGCTGTTTCTCTGCAAAGGGACCAGGATGACTGCCCGTGTACATGAAAGAATGAATGGGGGCATGTATCGTGAGATTTTGAGTGCAAACCTCCTTCCATCAGCAAGGGCATTGAAGATGAAACGTGGCTGGGTCTTTCAGCATGACAATGATCCCAAGTACACCGCCAGGGCAACGAAGGAGTGGCTTCGAAAGAAGCATTGCAAGGTTCTGGAGTGGCCTAGCCAGTCTCCAGATCTCAACCCCATAGAAAAACTTTGGAGGAAGTTGAAAGTCCGTGTTGCCCAGCGACAGCCCCAAAACATCACTGCTCTAGAGGAGATCTGCATGGAGGAATGGGCCAACATACCAGCAACAGTGTGTGCCAACCTTGTGAAGGCTTACAGAAAACGTTTGACCTCTGTCATTGCCAACAAAGGATATATAACAAAGTATTGAGGTGAACTTTTGTTATTGACCAAATACTTATTTTCCACCATAATTTGCAAATAAATTCTTTAAAAATCAGGCAATGTAATTTTCTGGATATGTTTTCTCATTTTGTCGCTTATAGTTGAGGTCTACCTATGATGTCAATTACAGGCCTCTCTCATCTTTTTAAGTGGGAGAACTTGCACAATTGGTGGCTGACTAAATACTTTTTTTCCCCACTGTATTTGTATACTAAGATTTGAAAGTTTATTTTATATGTCAACTTATTATCTCATTATTGTTGTATATCACTCACATATCCTGGATTATTAAAAAAGAATGGTGCAAAATTATAGCCTTGGTATTCATAACCGAGAGAATCAGGGGTGTAAATACCGGAGTAGCAGCAGGAGCGCCTGCCACAGGGCCCGGGACATTAGGGGGCCCGGCGGGCTCCTGATTTTTTTTTTTTTTTTTTTTTAATAGGCCGTTACCTGCTGGTGTAACCCCAGCAGGTAAGGGGCCCTGTTTACTTACCGATCCCCGCTCCTGCTCACGGCCGCCTGCGCTTCCCATTCTGTGGAAGTGGAGGTGGCTGTGAGTAGGAGCGGAGATTGGTAAGTAAGGCCGCGTGCCGCAAAATCCACAAACACTGCTATCAAAATACTCTGGGGTCTTTTCAGACCCCAGAGTATAATGATCGGAGGCCCAGGGGAGGTGAGGGAACATAAAAAACACTGTTACTTAGTGCTCCGGGAGGCTTCGGGCCTCCTTGGTGACGTCCAGGCTGACGTCATTATGCGTCGCAACACTGGCCGTGACATTTGGTCCAACATTGAAGAAGTGGGGAGTGCGCCAGAGCCAGGAACAGGGGACAGAGACAGCAAGGGACAGTTTTTTATGCTTGTATCCTCCCGTGGGTCTCTAATCATTATACTCTGGGGTCTGAAAAGACCCCAGAGTATATTGATAGCAGTGTTTGTGGGGTTCACAATGGGTGGTCCACAATGGGGCATAATACTGTGTGTAGGGGCCTCTATGGGGCATAATACTGTGTTCAGGGGTCGCTATGGGGCATAATGCTGTGTGCAGGGGCCACTATGGGGCATAATACTGTGTGCAGGGGCCACTAAGGGGCATAATACTGTGTGAAGGGACTGCTATGGGGCATAATACTGTGTGCAGGGGCCACTATGGGGCATAATACTGTGTGCAGGTGCCACTACGGGGCATTATACTGTGTGCAGGGGCCACTATGGCGCATAATAGTGTGTGCAGGAATGAGGGGAATGCAGTTTGTACGGGGAACGGTTGTCGGGGGGGGGGGCCATGTCAAATGTTCGCCTTGGGGAGAATATAACACAAATTTATTAACATGAAAAGACACACTATATACACTACAAGTTAGAATTAAATTACATTAGTCTATCAGCAGGTTTTTGCACTGCCACATTTCCTTTTGGACGTTTCCTGATACCTGAATAAAACTCTACCAAAATGTTAGATTGACCATGTCGGAAATTGTTCACCAATAGTGTGCTGGCCTCCCCGATTGCCAGACCTAATACCCTGCAATGTCTTTCTATGGCACCACATCAAAGACTCATATCTGTCTCTGTCACCCCCCCCCCATTCAACCACAGGATTTGAATGACCTGAGACAACACATCACTGAAAGTCCATATCCAAGGATATGCTGGCACACATCTGGACAAAACTGGACTACCACCTAGATGTCAGCTGTGTCACCAATGGAAATCACATCAAACATTTGTAGACTATATATAAAACTTGGATTGATAGTGTGTCTTTTCATGTTAATAAATTTGTGCTATATTCTCTTGGTTATGAATACCAAAACTATAATTTAGCAACATTCTTTTTGAATAATCCTGTATGCGCTTAAGTGGCATTTGCAGTCTTTGAAATGTCATCTTTTTAAAAATAATCCTCCAAAATGACATTAGTGTGCAGAGTAAGATTTCTGAAATATACAGTAGCTATAGCACAAATTAAAAGTTTTTAGATAAAAATAAAACATGGGACATTTTTCAATGTAAATGCATATATTTTAAGATAAAAATTATTTTTGGATTGTTTGGCTTTTGTAACTTGCAACTTTATGTACTGTGAAACATGCTATCGGTGAAAGCTGTCAGACTTTTTGTCTAATGGCTCAGTCTCCAGCCCATTCTCTCCTCTGCTGAATGATTTCCTAAGCTGATTGTTGACCATATTGAAGTACAACAAGTTGATATGGTTATAAATTAGCTCAGAAGATTGTTTAGGAGAGCAGAGAGTAGGACTGGAGACTGAGCCGTCAAAGAAGTTGTTTGACGGATTTTACAAGATAATGGCATACTGCAGCTTTCAATGTGCTATGAAACATATGCTGTCAGACTTATTTTTCTAAGCTGTATGATGACCAAATAAAGGTATACCGTAGTGATTTGGATATACATTACTTCAATATAGAAGGAAGTTGCGGAGAGCAGAGAGAGGAGCTGGAGACTGAGCCATCAGAGTAGCTCTCTGACTTTCACTGTCAATGACGTTCTGAAACACAGAGGCAGCAACATTTACTAAAACCCTATTTCAGAAATAACGTTTAGGATAAAATACATACAGATAAGCAAAAAATATACCCCCAAAAGTGACCATAGTGTTTAAATAGATTTTATGAGTTTCGCAAAGAAAGTATACTTCATTTTTTCCAGAAAGAACATTACTCTTTTCCATGGGCTTTGTCTGCTATTGCAACTCATTTCCTTTCACTTGAAGCCTAAGAAGAAGAATGGTACTGTTTTCAAGTAAAAGCAGACCCGTTTCCTGCTATTGGACAAACCATTTAATAGAGGAATTCAACTACAGTATATCTATTTGTAGAAGAAGTATTGATGGTCTAAGCTGAACAGTGCTGTATCAGTGAAGGCTTTCCTGCAATGCATCCCAACAATGCTCTAAATATATGTTTATGTTAAACTATTGTTATGTTTGACATATTTCATTACATCACTATTTATATATAATATTGCCATTGCAACAATGCAACTACAGTATATTTATTAGAAAATATCCCAGTTTGGGAAAAACTCAGTTGCTTTGCTTTACATGCTACCACTGGGATTTCCACTGATCGGCAGAACAAAAGGGTTGAATCCCCTTCTCTATAGTACTTGACACTGGTTTGTCCATATGTGTGTGACTCTTTGATGTCTGGTAATATCACTTAACCATTCTCCACTCCATTCACTTCAATAGGCTGAGCTGTACTGTAGTACATTCCTATATATGTCCATGCGTCATGTTAAGGGAGAAGTATCCTGATAATTGACCTTTGTCAGGAGTGGTACTTTAATGTTATATCCTGGAAAACTTCTTCCATACTTATTTTATGTATATAGATTTAGGATGTTGTTTGATGCATGAGTTCTTTTTGTATATTAGTGGTAGGCTATGTTTCTACATGCTGTGTACTGTAGTCTTTCCTTGCATAATAAACTTTATTAAAACTGATTACAGTAGGTCAGTGATAAATGTATGTGACGCTAATACAAAATCTATTTTTATTGATCACAATGTCCATTTTATTTACTGTGTATAGTAAAAGAAACCAGCCGTTAAATAGAGTATTCCAATTTAATAATGTTAAGGATTATCATTAGGATTTGTTGTATCATTATGTTTAGTGGGGATCTGACTTCAATTTGACTGATTTAACCTATTATTGTTGTTTTTTAATTGACATGGAATTAGAAAAAAACTTAATAGGTTGTCATTTATAGGAATATTCCATTCATGAAATATGAAAAATTAAGAGTTCCTGGACTTTTGTTCTTAGTAGATACATTAAGGTTGGAATTACACACATATGTTTTTTCGAAAAAAAACACTTTAATTTTTTTTCTGTAGATTTTAAGTGGATTCAAAAGGAATTATACATTTTCTGCCTGCTTATGGTTTTGACAGAAATGTATACATAAAAAATTGCATTGATTTTTTTCCCCAAAATTGGTGTGTTTGAAACCATCCTTAGGATAAGGCTCCACCTTACAGAAAAGATACTTTTTTTTTTTTTGTTGTTGTTGTTGTTGTTGCAGATTATGCTGCGTTTTTGAGCCAAAGGCAGGAGTGGGTTTAACAAAAAGGAAAAAGTGTAAGTGCTTCCTTAATATTTCCCATTCCTTTTCAAGACACTCTTGACTTTGGGTCAACAAAACCACAATAAATTCTGTAACAGCCTAAGGCTAGGGTCCCATGTAGCGAGCCGCAGCCAAAAAACACTGCAGAAAAGACTGTAGATATAATTCACACGCTGGGATTTTCAAAAATCCTATTGAAATCACAGCATTTCCACTGCTAATTTTTTTCTGCACTGTGTGGATGGGATTAGCCAGAATCGCAGCGTTTGTCTTAGGGTTGTTTCACACAACTGAGTTTGGGGCTGAAAATTTGGTCCATGTACTGTCTGGATTTACTGTCCTGAACCTGGCTCAGCTGAACTGACAAACTGTCACCTTGACTTGAAAAATTGCAAAAATATGAAAATGTCCTTACCCAATTGGTACCTGCAAAAAGTTTCAGAATAAATGCTTTTGTTCTGTGGACTTTTCTTAAAAAAAACAAAAACAAAAAACAGATTTGCAGTTTTCAGAATCTGCAGAGAATCTAATTTCCAAAAGTTTATTTTCTTTAGCCATATCTACATCTCTATTTGTCGCTATCTATCTATCTATCTATCTATCTATCTATCTATCTATCTGTATTTATACAGTGTAGCATATCCAGGCAACTACCCCTTACATCTCAAAGGGAAGCATGGAAACAGCTATGTGTCCTCTCTCCAGAGGCGTAGCTAGGGGTTCAGCACAGGGGGGCGAACATGTCCTAGTGGGCCCCCAACTTAGGTAAACCAATTATTATCACTATACGGTGACCGTATAGTGATATATATCGGCTCTATACAGGACGATTTAGTTGTATACAGGGTAGTAACATTTAGTGACTTACAGATGACGTCTCTGCCTAATTGTTCATATTCCCCATCTCTTTCATCTGGACCGCCACGACCACTTCTTCCAGTCTCTGTATAGTTTGTAGCACATACATCTTTAGTTCCTTACTTTTCCAGGCACCTGACCCACATTGTCCTCACCTGCACACCTATCCTGCTGCTGCCTCCAATTATAACATATATAATATAACCCCCCTATAATGAATAATACCCCCAAGTGCATCTTTAAATTAATAACTTCCCTGTGTAACCCCTTTAAATAGTGCCCCTTATTAATAATGCCCCAGGTGTTTCCTAATTAAAAGGTAAACAAAAGGTAAAAAAAAAATTAGTGTGGCTCCAATACCCGGGACCACCAGTATCAGCTGTTTGAATGAACTGTGGTACCTGTGTAAGCGCTGTGACCCCTTCTCTGTTTACATAGTGTCATTCTTTTCATAGTGGCCATGTAATGTAACTACAGTCTTGTCCTACACACGTCTATGTGACAAAGCTGTAATTACATCACATGCTCACTATAAACAGACCGCATGTGATATAAACAGGTGTCATACAGCTGGTGCCATGGCAAAAACGTCACGGGAAAAAAATGCGGCATTTTACAGTTCCTGCAAAGTGAATGGAATTCTAGCAAATCCCATCCACACATGGCAGAAAAATACGTGCAGGGGAGACGCTGTGTTTTCCAAAACCGTTGCGTTTTGGAAACCGCAGCATGACAATTATACCCATGGAGACACTGGCGGTTTCCCTATAGGTACAATGGAAGCAGGAAGTCCGCAGAGGAAAGCTCTGTGGACCTTCTGTGAAAAGTGCTGCGGGAAAAACCACAGTTCGTTACTGCTGCGGTTTTTCCTGCAGTGCTTTTTTGCTGCGGCCCGCTACGTGGGGCCTTAGTCTTACTAAAGCCCAAGTGTCACCTTAATTAAATTAATTGCCCCCTCATATTATGCCCCTGATATAAATACTGCACCCCTAATGGCCCCTTATATCAATGACCACCCCCTTATGTTCAAAATCCTGGTTCAGTTCTCAGACGATGATGACAGGGAGTACAGAGAACTGAACCAGGATTTTGTGGACTGGTGCCACCGGAACCACCTGAAGATTAACGCGGGGAAGACCAAGGAGATGGTGGTGGACTTCCGTAAAGGCAGAAACCCTCCTAAACCAGTGGACATCCTGGGGACGGGCATCGAGATTGTGAACACCTATAAGTACCTGGGTTTGCTCCTTAATAATAAGCTGGACTGGGCAGATCATATGGAGGCCCTGTACAGGAAGGGCCACAGCAGGCTCTACCTGCTTAGGAAGCTGAGAGCCTTTGGAATCCCGGGGGCACTTCTTAGAACTTTCTTCAACTCGGTAGTGGCATCAGCCATCTTCTTTGGAGTGGCCTGCTGGGGGAGCAGTATATCAACCAGGGACAGAAATAAACTTGACAAGCTGATTAGAAAGGCCAGCTCTGTCCTGGGGAGCCCACTGGACCCAGTGCAGGTGGTGGGTGACAAAAGGATACTGTCCGTGGTGAGCTCCATGCAGAAGAAGAAGTCCCATCCCATGCATGAGACTGTGATCGCACTGAGCAGTACTGTCAGTGACCGACTGCTCCACCCTAGGTGTGAGAAGGAGCGCTATCGGAAGTCTTTCCTCCCCACCGCGGTTAGGCTGTACAACCAACACAGACCTAAGCGGAGATCATTACACACAGAGAACTGAAATATCTCTCTGCCTGTTAAATCCCCCCCCCCCCCGCTACTTCCTATCTGTCTGTCGGCTATCAAAGTAATGCCTCTTACCTTGGAATATTCCTGTACATGTTGTATTTGTATTTGTATCTGCTTATCTTTGCTGCTGTAACACACTGAATTTCCCCATTGTGGGACTATTAAAGGACTATTATTATTATTATTATTATTATTATTATTATTATTAATGCCCCCTAATAACCCTTATATAAATGACCCCCCTTGTGTTCATAATGCCTCCTAGTATAAATGATGCCCCCTAATGACCCCTTATATAAATAACCTCCCCCCTTGTATTCATAATGCCCCCTAATAAACCTTATATAAATGACTCCCCTTATGTTCATAATGCCCCCTCCCTTATAGTTATAATTCCCCCTCCTAACAACCCTTTAACCTCTTAAAATACCCACAGCTAAGCTTAAAAAAAAAAAAAAAAAAAAAAAGTTCTTCTCACCTACCTACGATCCTGATGAGTGGAGCTGCCACCTCCTCCCTGTCTACGCGTAGGACATCTACGTCTCAGCGCAGGAGGCGCGATGTTGTGCCGTCTTTGCACCGCCTGTGCCGAGAAGCAGACGTCTGTCTGTGTTCTCGGTGTCTTGTAAACCACAGACCTTATGGGGCTTGCGGTTTACAAGACAGACAAGTTGCAGAAAGCATTTTAACTAGATCGGTGTCTGCAGACACCGATCTAGTTAAAAGTAAAAGATGTATTAATGGCCGCCCCGGAGTGGGCCCCACAGAGTCAGTGGGCCCAGGGCAGTCGCCCTCTCTACCCCCAGCTAGCTATGTCTCTGTTTCTCTCCCATAGAGTTGTGTGTAGAGAAGTGGTTTTCAACACCATGCTATCCTCAGTAGGTTCGCACCACAGTGAGAAGCATAGTCCCACCCAACCCCCAAACCCCTCCAACACATAAGCACTGCCGAGGCACCATCCTTACTTTACAAAGGCAATGAGAACTTCCATCAGTACTGATCAGGTGACTCATTGCAGTTAGCTGTGAGTCAGTACTCCCCACTCTGCTCCCCACTTCCTCTCAGCACCCGAAGCAGAGAGAGTGGTATGTAATGAATACTGCTTACCAATTGCTCCATAATTACTGAGTATGGGGGCCCTATGGGGGGACATTATCTTACATGCGGGGGGAACTGTGGGGGCCATTATCTTACATGTGGTGGTTTTGTGGCAGGTCATTATATTACTTGTGGGAGCGCTGTGGAAAGCCATTATATTACAGGTGGGGTACTCTGGGACACTATTCTATTACATATGGGGGTCATGTGTGGCACTATTACATCACATGTGTGGGCACTAATGAGACTATTATAAAAACATGTGGGGGCACTGAGGGGGCCATTACATAACTGTTGACATAGGCTCCAAACAAAACCTTATTTTCTTAACATTTATAATAGATCACTACTTTGGGGGTACTGAGTTGAGACATTTTTTCACTAGGGGTACTTTGCCTTGAAAAGGTTAAGAAACACTGTTACCTATCTGAAGGGTAAGTGAACGCTGTCAATGTTTTCAGTTTTTTATTTTGTATATGTTTTAAGATACAGTAGGAGGATTCTATAAGAGTGAGAAATATGAAGCAATGTGAATCTTGATTGTTTCATTCATTCTGAATAAAGTCTAATCTCTTATCTAGATTTGGAGTGGTTTGGTTTATTATCCAGTCCTGTAAAAATAAAGCCTCAAAATAGTCTGATAAGCACATAAATGCTTTGTTCTACTACTGCTTTTATGTTAATTTTAACAAACACTTAAGACTTTAATTTTTCTTCCCGAAGAAACTGCTATCAATCCTTTTTAATTTTCTCAGGATTTGTTTCTTTAATCAATGAAGTGACTTTTCCTAGTCCTATTTCACTTCCCTCACAAAAGAAGATCTCAGGTCTTATAAATGATCTTTAGATAGGATACGGAGAAGAATTTTTAGCTTCAATTCTGGTCAATTTCAAGAGACAATTGATTAAGCAGCTGGCTAAGCAAATTGTTGACCTGCGGAATAATCCAAGAAGATTGATGGCTTCTGTCTTCTATTGTTGGGCACCAAAGCATTCAGACTAATCTTTTGTTATTTTGGAAACATTTTGTTTAGTTCCTATGTAAAGTTTTATCTGGAAGTTGAATCCTGTGAAGCCTACTTGTGAGACTGGCAAATGCACAACAGCCAGACTATTGTTGAAGATAAAGGAGAGGAGTGACAGTGAAGATCATTAAAACACATAAAGCACAAATGGTAAAATGGAGACATGGTTTGTGTGGGAGTTTGACTTGTGTTTCTCTGCTTTCATACATACTTCCAAATTCAGTCAATGATCTACTGATCTACTGTAGTTTTGATCTACTGTATATTGTCTATAAGGTTATTACTGTAAAATGTCATGAAAAAGGAAGGTTTGTCCTGCAAAAAAATAAATTAACAATTAAAAATTTATTTGTATTGGATTTGACATGGAAATCACTTTCTCAAACTCAAAGTAAGATATTACCTTTAGTCTCCAGAACAAATGAAAATGAGTAGATGTTGGGTTTGGGCTGAACTCTGGCTGTATCCGTTCCACAAATTGCTTTCATAGTTGCTGCTTCTCTGGCTGAACATGAGGAATAAGGGTTTTGTATATTTTTTTCCTGTTGATAGATTTTGTCTTTCATATTTCTAAAATGTTAATAGCTGGTTAATATTTTATTGTTGTCATTTGCAGGCACATATCTCCCACTGTGGTGTATTACTTAACTTATTCTGTGTTTCCATTCCATTTCCATTTCCATTTCCTATGTCTTTTTGTATCACTGCCATCACTGCATTGTTTAGTATAAGTAGTTTGTCTTTGTGAAAAACTATACCTCAGTAATGTAAAAGATGGGGGTAATGCATTTTCTCCAAATAAATGTTGTTATTTGCGTAATGAAAAGTTACACAATTTGTAATATGCTTTCTGTATCAATTTCTTATCATTGGCAAGATCTCTGCTTTCTGTCATTTGATAGGAACTTTCCATGTTCACTTTCAGGGTATAAAAATCTGTTCTGGGTATGTGATGGACACACAACTGAAGACACCCCTGAAAACTGTACTATAACTGTACTAAACATGTGAGTCTATCATATGACTAAGTCATATGATCTTTGGACATAATGTCCCTTATGATGTTATGATTTATTACCCACAGCTACATTTCCACATCAGAGGTCTGGAAATAGCAGTAACTAGTCAATGGGTGAGATTCTGGATTTTGGCTTAATTGATGTATATGCTTTAAGGCTAAGGCCCCATGTTGTGTCCCACAGCAAAAAACCACGGCGGCAACGCATTGCGGTTCTTCCTGCAGCGCTTCTCACTGAAAGTTCGCAGAGTTTTTCTGTGCACACTTTCTGCTTCAGTTACACCTATAGGGAAACCGCCAGCGTTTCGGTAGGTATAATTGACATTCTGCGATTTCCCAAAAGGCGACAGTTTTGAAAATTGCCTCGTGTCCGCAGCGCATATTTTAGTTCAAAGTGGGGATGGGATTTGCTAGAATCCCATTCACTTTGCTGTGACTGTAAAAGGCTGTGTCTTTATCCACAGCGTTTCTGCCGTGGGCAAACCACTGCGTTTATGCCTCATGGGGTCCCCGCCTACACCACATTTATAATTGTCTTTTTTTACCTAACAGATAAAGGGATGCAAAGTAAGCCAGCCAATAGGTAGCAAAGTTAGACAAGAGAGTCTAAAGAGTCCACATTTATCATCCAAAATAAATCACTTTCATAAATTTGATGCATCTTTCACCTGTTTAAGCTAAAATTATATTGTCTAAATATAATACAGGATTAGTAAATCTACCCCATTGTGTATCAGTAAGAGCCTCATTTCCATGTGTTCTAGCAGAATGTTGTTGCAACGTTTTGTGTTTGCATTTGTATTGCAGCCATGATAGTGTGCACCTGTACATAAAGTTCATATTGTTTGCTGGTGCTGACTATGTAGAATTATATATAAATTAGTTCTTTAGAATGAAAGATTCTAGGTACAATTGGTGTGTGAGGCTGTGGAATAATCAGAAAACTTCAAAATAAAGAATCTACTGCAGGTTTCATTTCACACCCACATACAGAAACCATCCCACCGGTGTGTGTTTTCGTGTGCGTGCATATGTATGTGTGCTACCAAGAACATAATTGAACAACACCTCAGAAAAGCGCTTGCCCAAACTTGCATACAATGTTCACCTTCAGAGCAATACTGAAATGAGAAGTGTAGATTAAGTTTTGTTGATATGGAAAGGGAGTCCCCACCTACTCAGCCAAGACTTATGTAGGTGGTGTGTGTGTGAGAAAATCCTACCTTTTTCCATTGCGCACACACAAGTGCTTCCTTCAGCCATATGATTGTATTTTATAAATAGATTTAATGAGAGGTCTTGCACAGTTCAAGCCTGTCAAGTCACAAATGTAGTACCTGCAAATCTACTTTCAAGTAACTGAATAAATAGAACATTATATACCATATATGTATGAATATGTTATACAGCTGCTCTACATACAATATGATCTTGGTTATTATTAGATATAAAGTTCACATTTTAAATTTTTGCAATTTTTATATTTTTAGTATGTTTCTATACTATAAAGGATGATCACAACTCATAAACCCTAGGGCAAAGGTTCACTTTAAGTCTATACGGTGGTGAAGGAGTGATGGTAAGATCTCTGACAATCTAGGGTAATTAGAGTGATTATCTGGTTTAGAAAGTCCCTTTTTAAATACCCATATAGGTCATTCTGATTTAATAGAGAGGGGTATCCTATTCAGGAACCTGGTCTGTAGTGGACTGAAAGTACAGATAATTTCTGGAGGACCCAGACAGTCCATTTCATTACACAGACAGACTTATGGGCACAATGGAATGCAAACCCATAGGAAACACCATGGTATCTGATTCAGATGTGATTGCAAATAAAAGCAATATTCTTAATTGCATCACCACACAATGCAAGTATAGCAACAGGAAAGGTGACCTTTTTATTCATCAGGTGACCTTTCTCAAGACATAATACCCAACTACCAGGACAACATTTAAATTCATTCTGATGTGCTCAGAGTTCTTTGGGATCTTGCTGTTTCTGTCAGCCCTATAGGCATTGAATGAAGCTGCAGGAGGCATGCTGTTTCATATAAACTCCTTATCTAGAGATGGGTGAACCCATTCGTTCTGAGTCGGGTTCAACCCAAATATACCAAATTGTTCGATTTTTAGAGAACCCAAACAATTGGGGATTCATCTCAGACAAACTAGAATGGCTCTTGCCATATGCATTGCAGTAAACTATTACATTTTAAGGTCTCGTCAGACTCCAGAGTATAATAGAGGCCCAGGGAAGGAGAAATTTAAAAAAAAAAAAAAATTATACTCACCTTCCCTCACCTCTTTGGGGCCTCCTTGCGGCGTCCGGTACTCTCCTGGGGATGTCATGCACCTTGGGTCACTTCTGAGGCCCATGATGACGCCAAACAGAGGCCTCAGAAGTGACACTGAGTGTATGACGTCACCGAGGAGGCCAAGAGAGAGTGCTGGAAACTCCGAGGTGGCCCAAAAGAGGTGAGGGTAAGTGAGTATAAATGTTTTTTATTTTTGTACGCCTCCCCTGGGTTTCCACCTATTATACTCTAGGGTCTGAAGAGACCCCAGAGTACAATCATTTCACTTTCAGTTCTATCCAAACTTGTTCCAACCAAAACAAATCTGAAACCCGAGCCACCCAAACCCAAAACGAATCTTGAGAAGTTTGCCCATCTCTATCCTTATCACTGAATTGATGCACCGAGGAGGAATGGGGGCTGGGGAACTATGCCCAGTTGCGAGATGCCAGTGATCAAACATTTATCACCATTTTTGTTGTACCAGTATAGATTTCACATGGAAAATCCACAACTAATTTACAACTACTGATGTCTACTTATGTGTGCATGTGGCCTAACAGATCCAAAGCTTCCCATACACATGAGACATTTGGACATTGTTCCTGCTGGAGATAAATAACACCATGTACTGTATGTGAGTATGTTTGTGGTGTAGTTAGTATAAGAAGCTATACATACATACAGTGCCTTGCGAAAGTATTCGGCCCCCTTGAACTTTTCAACCTTTTGCCACATTTCAGGCTTCAAACATAAAGATATAAAATTTAAATTTTTTGGTGAAGAATCAACAACAAGTGGGACACAATTGTGAAGTGGAACGAAATTTATTGGTTATTTTAAACTTTTGTAAAAAATAAAAAACTGAAAAGTGGGGCGTGCAATATTATTCGGCCCCTTTACTTTCAGTGCAGCAAACTCACTCCAGAAGTTCAGTGAGGATCTCTGAATGATCCAATGTTGTCCTAAATGACTGATGATGATAAATATAATCCACCTGTGTGTAATCAAGTCTCCGTATAAATGCACCTGCTCTGTGATAGTCTCAGGGTTCTGTTTAAAGCGCAGAGAGCATCATGAAGACCAGGAACACACCAGGCAGGTCCGTGATACTGTTGTGGTGAGGTTTAAAGCCGGATTTGGATACAAAAAGATTTCCCAAACTTTAAACATCCCAAGGAGCACTGGACAAGCGATCATATTGAAATGGAAGGAGTATCAGACCACTGCAAACACCAAAACCGGCCGCCCCCTAAACTTTCATCTACAAAAAAGGGAGGCGCGGGGGGCGCCAAGGGGGCCCAGACTCTGGGAACTGCCGAGACACAGCTGAGGGGGGGGGGGCCATAGGGCAACAACAGGGACACCGCCCAAACGGGGGTTTGGGGGGGGGGGGGGGAGGAAAGCCAAAAAAAAACAAAAAAAGGGAAAGGGGAGGAGGCGGGGGGGGGGAAAAAAAAAAGAAGGGGGGGGGGGGGGGGGGGGAGGAAAAAAAAATCCAACTTGGCCACAATGCAAAACGATATGTTTGGCGTAAAAGCAACACAGCTCATCACCCTGAACACACCATCCCCACTGTCAAACATGGTGGTGGCAGCATCATGGTTTGGGCCTGCTTTTCTTCAGCAGGGACAGGGAAGATGGTTAAAATTGATGGGAAGATGGATGGAGCCAAATACAGGACCATTCTGGAAGAAAACCTGTTGGAGTCTGCAAAAGACCTGAGACTGGGATGGAGATTTATCTTCAAACAAGACAATGATCCCAAACATAAAGCAAAATCTACAATGGAATGGTTCACAAATAAACGTATCCAGGTGTTAGAATGGCCAAGTCAAAGTCCAGACCTGAATCCAATCGAGAATCTGTGGAAAGAGCTGAAAACTGCTGTTCACAAACGCTCTCCATCCAACCTCACTGAGCTCGAGCTGTTTTCTGAGGAAGAATGGGCAAGAATTTCAGTCTCTCGATGTGCAAAACTGATAGAGACATACCCCAAGCGACTTGCAGCTGTAATCTCAGCAAAAGGTGGCGCTACAAAGTATTAACTTAAGGGGGCCGAATAATAATGCACGCTCCACTTTTCAGTTTTTTATTTTTTACAAAAGTTTAAAATAACCAATAAATTTCGTTCCATTTCACATTTGTGTCAAACTTGTTGTTGATTCTTCACCAAAAAATTAAAATTTTATATCTTTATGTTTGAAGCCTAAAATGTGGCAAAAGGTTGAAAAGTTCAAGGGGGCCGAATAATTTCACAAGGCACTGTATATCAGTACGTAGTGTGAAAGCAACTGAAGAATTCAAAGAAAACTCTTGTGAACAGGAGGAGCTCATACTAACTATATCTAGGGCCTTTTGCGTTCAGGCTGGAAAAGAAAACGTCTGAATCATGGACACTTGCGGTGAGCTGTATTTGCATGTTCTTACCTGCAGTTTGAATTCTAGCTGCATTCTTTAATGATTCAAATATTTCTTTAGTATTAAAAAATGAACTCATTCCCACAAAAATCTATGGCTAGTTGTAAAGCCATTGAAGAGATATGACAGGATATGTACTGTATGTAATGATTGACTTTATCCAGAAGTGTACATCGTAAAGTCATTTGTGCATGTGAGCTACTAAATAATGCAGGTCTGGACAACAATCTGCATACAAAATCTCTATTGATCTAACTTCTCATCAATAGCCCTTCTAAAACTAAGACCTATTGAGAACGTATGTGCCATTTAGGCTAGAAGCACATGTCACTTGGCTATTAGATATGAACTATTCAAAATGCCCAAATGTATGTTACTGTAAAGGCCTTGCATCTGCAACTTATAGTCAAGTGAAAAAAAACAACCATACCACTCAAATATACAGTTTGGGCTAGAGTCACTAAGAATCTGCACCCCCATTTTTGTGTAAAAAAGTCACAAACCACCTCTTAACACCACTTGCTATTAATAAAGTCACAAGTGGCATTTTTATGCCACACTTGCCACTTTCCTTAAAGTGGGTGGGGGTAGACCCATCACCTACTTTTGTGACATGAATGATGACAGTAATCTATGCCAGGTATGAGTTAGCAAAGATTTCTTTCACACCACCCAGCCTGGCAAAGGATGTACCTGATTCATGGCGAGGCACAGGCCTAGTCAGGAATCAGGTGAATCTTCTCTCTTCGCAGTGGACATAAAGGCCAATGTATAATAAGCTGGTCTTGATGAATTTTCCCCTTTATTTGTATACAGTTATATTGGAAAGTCATCAATACCTGAATCTTAACACTGATATAACTGCATTGGATGATAGCTACAGCTATCCTGTTTGATCCTGCACTTGAAACTACTGGCAACTTGCCAATGTTACGGGAAGAAGTTTCACAGATTGTATACCATTAGTAGCTCCATATCAATTCTTTGCTCTGGCTAATTGATGGGGGTCCATGGCAAGGGTTCTGACTAATGACTGGCATTCCCTTCAATGCCCTCATAGCCCACATGATATGAGGTTACTAATACTACCACAGACTACTGACAGACAACACCCATCTTTCCAGTTAGACAGTAGAAAGGAAAAGTGCAGTATCCTGAACCAATGATGAGATAAATGGTGTGTCTCCGACTATCTTAGACTACCTTTAGGCACTGCAGTTAAGATGTAGTCACAGATAATAGCTCTGCCCTAATGGAGCTGAGCTGAAAAGCAGCAAGCAGTGAACAAATAAAGAACAGGTAAGTACCATCTTTCATTGCGGATTCTAGGTCCACAGACTTCCTATGTACTGGATAATCATAATATACATGAACACTTGGCTAAACTTCAATTGCTTTTCACGGTTTTGCACTAGATCAGCTGCTCTGTAAATTATTTAGAAGTTATTCAGCCCAACCTAGCAATGTGTTTAAATGGTTTAAGGCAAGCTCTAGGTAGGTTACATAAAAATATGTAAATACATTTTTTTTCCAAGTAATATATAGGGGTTTCATTCTATTGTTAGATAAATTAAACCAGATCCATAAAACATAATATGAAATGGAGGTGACCTATTTCTGTCTTAACAGGGAAGATGCAGTGTAAAATAATATCAGAATTAACATTAGAAATTAAACTAGTTTCAATGTAATACAAATGCATTCCATGATATTTCTGACTCATGTAGACCTTGCTATCAAGAGGATCTCTCAGGAGTTGACACCATGTCACTTTAGATGCACTACAGTTATTTCAATAATGTAATGCAGCTTCATGCCTTATAACTGTATGTGATAGTGTTATTAACTGCTGACTATGGGATAAGACTGTGTGGAAAAATAATTCCCCTACTTGCTATGTCCTATATATTCCATAAGTAGCATTTTAACATCCTTAATTTACATAATTTAATTTGAAGAAAAAAAAAAACAAAACAATTAACTATCAAATACTTATCATCATCTGGATTTACAGTGGGGAAAAAAAGTATTTAGTCAGCCACCAATTGTGCAAGTTCTCCCACTTAAAAAGATGAGAGAGGCCTGTAATTGTCATCATAGGTAGACCTCAACTATGAGAGACAAAATGAGAAAACCTATCTAGAAAATCACATTGTCTGATTTTTAAAGAATTTATTTGCAAATTATGGTGGAAAATAAGTATTTGGTCAATAACAAAAGTTCATCTCAATACTTTGTTATATATCCTTTGTTGGCAATGACAGAGGTCAAATGTTTTCTGTAAGTCTTCACAAGGTTGGCACACACTGTTGCTGGTATGTTGGCCCATTCCTCCATGCAGATCTCCTCTAGAGCAGTGATGTTTTGGGGCTGTTGCTGGACGACACGGACTTTCAACAATCTCCAAAGGTTTTCTATGGGGTTGAGATCTGGAGACTGGCTAGGCCACTCCAGGGCCTTGAAATGCTTCTTACGAAGCCACTCCTTCGTTGCCCTGGCAGTGTGCTTGGGATCATTATCATGCTGAAAGACCCAGCCACGTTTCATCTTCATGTGACACTGTTTGGGATTTATTCAAAATTGAAGGAATACTGAACCAGCATGGTTACCACAGCATCTTGCAGCGGCTTGCTATTCCATCCGGTTTGCATTTAGTTGGACCATCATTTTTCAACAGGACAATGACCCCAAACACACCTCCAGACTGTGTAAGGGCTATTTGACCAAGAAGGAGAGTGATGGGGTGCTACGCCAGATGACCTGGCCTCCACAGTCACCAGACCTGAACCCAATCGAGATGGTTTGGGGTGAGCTGGACCGCAGAGTGAAGGCAAAAGGGCCAACAAGTACTAAGCATCTCTGGGAACTCCTTCAAGACTGTTGGAAGACCATTTCAGGTGACTACCTCTTGAAGCTTATCAAGAGAATGCCAAGAGTGTGCAAAGCAGTAATCAAAGCAAAAGGTGGCTACTTTGAAGAACCTAGAATATAAGACATATTTTCAGTTGTTTCACACTTTTTTGTTAAGTATATAATTCCACATGTGTTAATTCATAGTTTTGATGCCTTCAGTGTGAATCTACAATTTGTATAGTCATGAAAATACAGAAAACCCTTGGAATGAGAAGGTGTGTCCAAACTTTTGGTCTGTACTGTATGTTTTCTCATTTTGTCTCTCATATTTGAGGTCTACCTATGATGTCAATTACAGGCCTTTCTCATCTTTTTAAGTGGGAGAACTTGCACAATTGGTAGCTGACTAAATACTTTTTTTCCCCACTGTATGCTGCATAATTTTTGTCTATACAGTGAGCGAGGCCATTTTGTTGGAAGGAATCCCCCAAGTAACTGACAGTATGAAATAGATGCAGTAAAAATTGTACCAATAATACCAGCAGTAGTATTAATGGTGCCAAGAGTTGCTCCAGTAGTAGCAGCAGTAGTAGTAACTGTGTCAGCAGTAGTACATACAGTGACACAAGCCAACTGTACCTCACTAACTAGCTTTGGAAAGAAGAGTTTTTCTGAATATCAAAATGGAGAAATACTATCTTTGTTATTGCACTGATACTAGATGTATGTATTAAAATAGTACTCTGTTAAGTGTGTCTTCCAGTGCCCTTATAAAGCTGGGTAACATATCAGATAATTCTGTAATAGGAACTACTGAATACACAATATAACTAACTAAACCCTCCTCCTTGCTCAGTAATTGTCTTATTTTGACACATATGCCTTTCACTGTTCTAGGAAAGATGTGTAACATACCAGTGCTGTAAAAGGGACTGCAGAAGCAAAATCTACCTATATAAACTTCTCTCTAGCTTGGTTTGCCTTTCAGGAGTCTAGGAAAGCAGGGTAACTTGCACAAAGTAAAGGAATAAAGCAAGCATACAATAATCACATTTCCATGGTATAATTCATGCCCTGGAGTGACACTGTTCTATTTCTAGTCAATGAGACCTCATTATAGTCAATGGGGGCTAAACCATGCCCACTTCTGAAGTTCCTGTGAGCTCATGCCTGTGCATCTGGCAAATCAGTAGTGGTAGATGAAGGCTGCAGGGGTCCAGGAGAGATAGGCAGGCATTAAGGCCCCTGGCACCTTGGTCAGCCATTTTCCTGGCACTGCCATTTTGGATCACTGGCCCCAGATCTCATTCTGTTCGTTCCATTGCCATGACAGCCGGGAGCCTATTGAAGGTTCCCAGGCAAGTCTAGTATTCATTTCTATGACAGGCTGCTTTTCTAATGCATTGAATTAGTGATCAGACCCACTGGGGTTCAAGACCCCTATGGTGTCTAATAAATACAATACAAAAAAAAACTAATTAAAAAATTAAAAGAATTGAAAGTTCAAATCACCCCCTTTCCCTAGAACACATATAAAAGTACTTAAATACTGTGAAACATACACATTAGGTATCCCTGTGTCTAAAAATGGCTGGTCTGCAAACTTATAAAAATATTTTTCCCGTACAGTGAAAGCCATAGCGGGAAAAACAAATCAAAAGTGCCAAATCACGTTTTTTTTGCTGTTTCACCTCTGATAAAAATTTGAGTAAAAAGTGATCAAGGCAATAGACATTCCCCTAAATGGTATAACTAAAAAGTACACCTGACCTCACAAAAAAAGACGCCCTATGCATCCCAGTACACAGAAATATAACAAATATGATAAATATAACAACTTTAAGAAAGACATTTTTTTGCAAAGGTTTGTATTTTTGTCAAGGGGTTAAAATGTAAATAAAACTATATAAATTTGGTATCCCTGGAATCATACCGAAACATAGAATACAGGTGACATGTCATTTTTTTCTCCAATTCCACTCCATTCTGAATTTTATACCAGCTTCCCAGTACATTGTACAGAATAATAAATGATACCATTATGAAGAACAATTTGTCCCACAAGTTCAAATGGCTCTGTGAACAGAAAAACAAAAAAGTTATGGGGTTTGGAAGGCAGGAAGTCAAAAATGAAAATCAAAAAATGCCTCCAGCGGGAAGGAGTTAAAGGGGTTGTCTCCAGATAGGAATGGTGATGAGTGTCTGATCATGTGAATTGAAGCTGCATTCAAGAGCCATAGAACTAATGGAGACAGCAGTCATACCCACATTCTTGTGATAAGTAGGAGACCAAGCAGCAGAACCCTCTGTGATCAGACACTTACCATCTAGGTCTTGTTCAAAATATAATGTTTAATGTCAATATTATACGGACATGTAAGGGAACCCATGTTGTAATCTTAGTTTTTCTTAGTTTTTTAAATCCACAGACAAGCAAAGCTAATTTGTTAAGGGGAATCACTGTGATCGGTCGAATCTCATTATTTATCATTATTGAACCATCCTGATAACTAATGTACAACTTTGATGTTTTTATGGTAACAAAAGTCAACATTGTAAAGATATTTAATGAGGAACTGTCAGCTCTCTGGATTTGTATGTTTTAGTATATAATTGTATTAACAAATACTGGAATATTTTTTTTGTAAAGAAATCTGTGATGTTCAGTTCCTGTTTGGTATGACCAGGGGTGTTATTTTGGGCCGCTCTGCGCAACTTATATTTACAACCATCAGCCACTTCTTATCTTTATTTTAGCATTATTTCCATTCCATTTCTATCTAGTCCCAGACTACTATGAAGACTTGTTCACAACATGTGTGTGCACACAAGTTTCCCATCAAACACATCACTTCTTGGTGCCCCCCCACCTTTTGTTTCACAGCCACCCCAGGAGAACCCTTCCTTTCTGCTGACCATCTTTTATTTTTTTTGCCTTAAAACATTAATGTTCTCCTTTCTGACCATGGAAGGCTGTGTATCTTAAATCTTCTCTCTCCAGCTCCCCAGAGAGCAATGGTCATAAATCTACTATGAAAAGACTCCCAGTCATAAGAGGAAATCAGAAAGGAAATCAGAACAAAGAAGTTTATCCAGCCCTAGTGTGCTGATGGTGACCTTTAGGCCCCCTTGCTTCTGGGCCCGGCTGCAGCTGCAACCACTTTGACCCCTAGGGTTACGCTAATGGGTATGATTACATGGTGCAATAATGATGTGGCTCAGATTCATCTGTGACGAGGCCATGGTGGGGAGGAAAACTAAATGTCCATGCCAGCTGCCACTGCTTTCCATTCGTTCATTACAAGCTGATCATTTATTTAGTCTTTCTAGTTTATAGGAGTGTGCTTTTGCAGGTTACCACACAGACATCAAAAAACACAGTAAACTTTGTAATGTATTAAAGGAGTACTATGCATTTGGCACGACTGCCTAGTTTTTGTTTGCACCACGGCTATGTCACAACCCAGGTCTTGGTTGCTTCATGACTGCGCCATGTGGTCGTACTTTTATTGCTACATTTATATATACATTTTCAACTGGTCGTTACCATTGACCTTGTTAACGGGCTATGTTCCTATGCGTATGCCACTGAATGCATGATGACAGTGGAGTGTCAATTTATTCATAAATTTGAAGAAAGAATAACAGAGGAATGACATAGCACAGTTTTTTAAGAAAAGATGCTCCAGAATTATTTCATGTTATTTACTAAATCGGATGTATCAGGAGAGGTGACATGTCCTCTTCAACTTAGTCAGCCTATAAGTTCATCTGGCTTCAACAACCATTTTTCTGAACTAGAAATGTGTACAAGGCAGTTTTCACTTCCCATCCCCCTAAAGCTCTTAAACATGTATATGTGCAGGAAGTCTATTTTTTAATGCATAATGAACTGATATTTCAGCAAATAATGAAAGGAAGGTCAGCAAAAAAAGAAAATGCATAAGATATAAAGTACTGTAGATACATTAAATTAACTATATTTTCACATACTATAAACATAGGGGGGAGGGGGGGGTTGACAATCTTGGCAAATACCATGCCTAAACACAACACATTATTAAGTGCTTAAAATAGTCACGCCCTGCAGGCAAACAGCAACATACCCTGCAATGGATCAGCCAAAATAACATAAAATCCGAATGCTAAACAAAAGTGCCTAGTTTTCCGTCAGGTTTGCTGAAAGGTCACACTGACCTACTTGGATTTTACATTTTTTTAACTATAAATCAACAAAGAAAATGTTGCGTCAAATGAGGTAAATATAGTAGTTTTATCTAATACCTTTACCTAACTGATCACTGGTGAATTTCAGACTGCCTAATGAATGTGCCATTATCTGGCTATGCAGAATCTACCATAAAGATACAATATTCCTATTAAGATGTCTCTTTTGTATCTCTTTAATGTAAATATAGTAAGTGAACAGTCAGATTTTATTTGGGACAAGTTTATAGTAATCACTGACTCCATTTTAAAGTCTGCTTCTTGACATGTTTATACATATCTGATACAAATTATGTAGGCAGACTCCTTTTGGTGCATTACATATCCTAGATTCTGTTCATATTGGAGCTTGGTTTTGTACTGTCTAGTTTCTATTGCTGTGAAAGCAAAATTAACTGAATAAAATATAACTAAATAATATATTGTGTATGGGAAAAGTCAGGCACAAATGCAGTTGTGTATAAGTCAACTATGTGTGGATTTACCTTTAGAAACTTACCTTCCTTAAGCCTAAGGAAGGTGTCAAAAATAAAAAACACTGTTTCTCAACTTCCCTCACCGCCTTCGGGTCAGCTCGTAGCATCCGGCGATCTGTTTCTTCCTCCCCATGCACGTCACGTCACCGGAGCTGGTGTCTGGGACTCTTCTGTGATGTCACACGCCAGGTGATTAGGCCTCAGCAGTGACATGGGCACAAATAGTGTCATGACGCTCAGTGTGCCCATGTGACCGTTGAGGCCATTTTGCATAAGACTAGTATTTTGTTTACTGGAAAATGTCCAGCGGGAATGACATTATAATTCGATCACTGTGGATGTCATATCATTGTATACTTCTATTTCCCATAATTTGGCTTTAAAAACGTTGGCTTGATTTTTAGGAATATATAGTGATAACTGATTCATTATAAGAATTTATATTAATGGCGGTGGACTTTCTGCTACCTCACTACTTTTTATGTGATGCAGTTTTATTTGCAGGAGATGGACACCTCTATGGTTTTTAAATTTTCTTAATATTTTGTGAATTTTTATATATGTTGGTAGGAAAGTAGATATCTCTTCTTTGAGAATGGTCCTTGTAGATCTTTAGTCCTGTATGACTGCTACATTGACAACCTCATTATGATTTGAAGGTCTGATGTGACGACCATACCTGACTAATAATATCTCAATGAGAATAAATGTAATCTTGGATTAACATTGGAGGTAAAAACAAACACATTTTTGGATTTGTATGTTCATATGGACCGTGAAACAAATTCAATTGAGACCACTTCGTATTGTAGGCCATTTTCTAGTTCTATGTTACTATGCTAGATCCTGCAATCCAAAGCATGTGAAATGTGCTATTTCCATTGGTCAATTAACTAGAGCTAAACAGAACTCTTCAGACAGTGCTATAGAGAGAGAAAGCTTTTAGAGTTAGCCTGCACCTTAACAACATGGGATATTCCAGTTGGTTAATAAAGAAAACAGAACATAAAGTTGCTGATAAATTTATTGCCAATTTATAGATATTAAAAACAGGTTTATAAAAGCAGTACCAATATAAAAACCGTATCCTTCTTTGAAAAGATTACAAATGATGTTGTGATGGTTGTACCCAGAAAGGCGCCTACTTTGGGACAGTATTTTTGTAATAAAAATAAGAAGGGTTGGACATTAAGGGCTGTTATGATTGTGGGACCATAAGTACCATATAAGCAGTAAGTCTGCATAACAAATCTTCTCATCTCATCAAATCTTGTCTCATAGTGGAAAGAAACGATTGTCCTGGTGCTTCAGCAGAATCTATACATTTTCACCAAGCTAATGTTTTAAAACTTTATAATTTTTATTAAGAAATAGCATAGATAAATGTACATCCCACATCAGAACATAGGTTTCCGAACATAACAGTTCTGTGACACGCACACAGGTCAGCATGTACAAAACAGGGGTGTCAAAATCTGACATGGATATGCAAGTAAATTACACTTCAACTATGGAGGGACATATGCAGACAAAATCAGGGATTTTGAGGCATTAAGCTTGTAATAGGACACTCTCGCAAAACAGGATAGGGTAGCCATGTTCGCCTCTAAGGACCTTTTCAGTATTTGTGATCAGTGGCGTAACTAGGAATGGCTGGGCCCCAAGGCAAACATTTGACATGCCCCCCCCCCCCAAACCGGTTACGGGTACCCAAACAGTAAAATATGCTCAACAGTGGCCCCAGATAGTATTATATGCTTAACAGTGGCACCCACACAGCATTATATGCTCCACAGTGGTCCCCATACAGTATTATATGTTCTACATTGCTCCCCCAACACACAGTATAATATGCTACCCACAGTGGGCCCACACAGTATAATATGCTCCACACAGTGGTCCCCACCCAGTATTATATGCTTCCCACAGTGGTACCCACCCAGTATTATATGCCCCCTACAGTGGCCCACACACAGTATTATATGCTCCCCCACATTGGTCCCCACCCAGTATTATATGCCCCCCACAGTGGCCCCCACCCAGTATTATATGCTCTACAGTGGCCCCCACCCAGTATTATATGCTCTCTACAGTGGCCCCCACCCAGTATTATATGCCCCCACAGTGGCCCCACCCAGTATTATATGCTCTACAGTGGCCCCACCTAGTATTATATGCTCTACAGTGGCCCCCACTCAGTATTATATGCTCTACAGTGGCCCACACACAGTATTATAAGCTCCCAACAGCCCCCCTCCCGCTTCGGTGCTATTATTATACTTTGGGGTCTCCTCAGACCCCAGAGTATATCTGAGACCCAGGGAAGGTGATTAAAAATAACAAACATTCATACTCACCTTGCCTTACCTTTCCTTGGCATCCTCGCTCCATCCTGTCGTATTCAGCGTTTTCAGGCCCTCTTCCGACGTCGCTGCTGAGGCCTGTAATTGGGCCTCAGCGGTCACATGGGGCGCACTGACGTCATTACGCGGTCGCGCCCCATGTGACCGCTGGGACCTAATCACAGGCCTCAGTCACATGACGGAGGAGCGCCGGAGAAGACGCTGTGGCCAGGAGAGGTGAGAATATGTATTTATTATTTTGAGTCACCTCCCCACCCCGATATTTACGCCCCTGTTTGTGATGGTGATGATCACATAATCAGCATATAGACCGATAGTGTGCACCTCAATGCACCTCAATGCCCACCAGGCATACAACTTAGATTTACATTTCTTCAGGTTGTGCTCAAAATTATTCAACTACAATTTGTGTAACAGATGTTGCAAATGTCTTGAGTGATCACTAAGAACCAGAGAAGGAGCTTTGTTTTGCAACTCCATTTCACAAATCTTAAGACAAAAGTGTATCAAGACAAGACACTTAGATTTGTTGTTTAGTATAGGAGGACATCTTAATAAATATACCTGTTATAAATTCCTCGTGAGTGGCATACAGAAATCCATAGATAGCAGTAATATTAAATAGGAAAAACTTGTGCATTTGAATTTAAACACTATCTGTGATTCAGGTTTTTGGCCAAATCTTCATCAAAGGATAGACATATGGGATGTGGTCCGACCATGTAATCATGCCTATCTTAAAGACATACTGGAAGGTCTTCCTGAATAACTAGGAAATAATCAATCCTCAAATATAAGCAATGTCTAGCAGAGAAAAATTTTTTTCTCCCAGGCATGTTGGTATCTCCACAAATATTGGTCCAGCTTTTGCCCTGTCAGAGTGTAAATCTGAGGTACAATCCAAAGTGTGGGAAATAGGAATATTAAAATCACTGCAAAGTATCTGCATACCTTGTGAGAAATCTGAGATCTTTTTCATCAATGTCTTAATAAATTTATTTTGGGAGCGGATTGGGACATAAGCTGTAGCAATATCATATGTGCAGCCATTAGGGTCCAATGGCAAGGCGCCTGGACCTGACGGGTTCACTTACCCAGGGGTGAACCTAGCCTCTTTTTGCCTGAGGCGGACTATAGAAAGGCGCCCCCCCCAAAAAAAAAAAAAAAAAATTAAAAATTGAGTTTACATGCTACTAGCGTCACACATTGCTATCGTCACACAATAAACGTTCACAATTCACAAAGTTATAAAACAGTTTTTAAGGATTTGTCTTACTGTATTACTTCAGTATCAGAGATCAACAACATGGCCAGTGGCGTAACTAGGAATGGCTGGGCCCAAGGCGAACATTTGACATGGTCCCCCCCCCTGCACATCCGCATTCCTGCACACACTATTATGCCCCATAGTGGCCCCTGCACACACTATTATGCCCCATAGTGGCCCCTGCACACACTATTATGCCCCATAGTGGCCCCTGCACACACTATTATGCCCCATAGTGGCCCCTATACACACTATTATGCCCCATAGTGGACCCTGAACATACTATTATGCCCCATAGTGGCCCCTGCACACACTATTATGCCCAATTGTGAACCACCCATAGTCTTGGGTCTTTTCACACCCCAGAGTTTAATGATCGGAGGCCCAGGGGAGGATACAAACATGAAAACAATGTTACTTACCTCTCCCTGGCGCAATCCCTGCTACTTTCGGCTCTCTTCAATGTTGGACCAGATGTCACGAGCCAGGCCAGCGTCGCGACGCATAATGACCTACGTGACATCTGGGACGTCACCAAACAGGCCCAAAGACTTCTGCCGGAGCGCAGGAAGGAGAGGTAAGTAGCATTGTTTTTTATGTTCCTTCACCTCCCCTGGGTCTCTGATCATTATACTCTGGGGTCTGAAAAGACCCCAGAGTATAATGATTGCAGTGTTTGTGGTGATCGTGGGCCAGCAGAATGCACTTCTGCAGAATGGGGTGGAATTGAAGAAAAAGTGCATTTGTGCAACTTTCTTACGGGCTTTGTTTTTACGGCGTTCACTCTGCAGCCACCTGTATTCTATGTTTCAATACAATTCCGGGGATACCAAATTTATATAGTTTTATTTACATTTTAATCCTTTAGCAAAGATCTAAAACTACGTTTGTAGACTGGACGTCTGCTGAGACAGTCTGGGAATTGAGTCTTTTTTTCCCCACTGGGAATTCAACCTGCAGCCATGCTGAATATAGGCATGTCGCTTGGCGGATGGATGAACACACACTCCCATTCTCTTTAATAGGAGCGCCGCAGATGGCCTATATTCAGCCTGACTGCGGCCAGGTTGAATTCCAAGTGGGGAAAAAAAAAACAATTCTCAAGCCCACTGGGGGTCAGCAGACAGACCTCCAACTACCCCCCCCCCACACCTACCTACCTACCTACCTAGATCATCAATCAGGTATTTATCCTCTATCCTATTAATAGAGGATAAATATTTTTAAGAGCAATATTTCATTAATACAAAAACACTTACTTCAGCTACTTCAGCCAGGGGGCACAGACATAATCCGGATCCAGGAAAAAGCAGTAGCCAGGCCAGCAGTAGTGCTAAAATCCTTCCTGAGAGCAGGGACAAGGAGACCACGCAGGAGCCACACTGTGTATCATAGGAGTGGTTTGATCACGTCAGGTCAATATACTAGCGACGTGAGAGACCTGACGTGATGCACGCAGCCCAGCGTGGGCATGGTCGTGGGCGGGGGCGGAGAGTAGAGTAATTGAACGTCTGAGGGTAGACCGCTGCAGCAGCACTGCTGTCAATAGGTGAGTGCTGACGCAGCGCTGTCTCCACACGGCTGCCCCGAGTTACCTCTCTCCTCCCCTGCCTACATCTCTAAGTCAGCCCAGGACAGGTGCCGCTCAGCATGTTTTTTAAAGCGGCCTGTCTTGGGCTGGTTTAGGTCAGTCAAAATGCCACCCCTCTAACTGGCAAAGTTAGCGCCGCCTGAGGCAGCCGCCTCACCCTGCCTCATTAGAGGTGCGCTCCTGCACTTACCTGTATTACAAAACCTTTCAAGGTGAGCTTCTCTGCTACTTCAAAGACCTCTTTAACTCTTTTCTCACGGGCTCCCATGGAAATGCTGAGGCAAAAAACACTGTGTATTATAGTACCTGCAAAGTGGATGGAATTCTGTCTAATCTCATCCACACGTTGCAGAAAAATATCAGCAGTGGAAATGCTGCAATTTCAAAAACCGTCACTTTTTTGTAAATCGTAGCATGTCAATTATACCTACGGAAACGCTGGCATTTTCCGTATAGGTATAATAGAGGCGGACTTTCTGTGAAAAACACTGCAGAAACAATTGTGATGCGTTTCCACCTTGGACTTTCCACAACTTTTTTCAACTGTGGCTCAGTACGTGGGGCCTTAGCCTAAATGTGGATTTAAATACAGCTGTAAATAAGGGTTTTACACAACTCAATTGAGTGTCAGATGGAAGATGGAAAAAGTGAAAAGCTACAATCAGAGAAGACACCAAGTATGAGTCATTGGATTTTACTGTATATGGTACCTGTGTGGTGGTAATATTGGCCTTTGTAATTTACTTTTGTGTTGACTAAGGATCTATATCTGAAACAAACCCACATGGCGGGAACTGATTATAAAAGTGGATTTAAATAAAGCTGTAAATAAGGCAGCTAAACAGCTCGATTAAGTGCTCGGCTATATTGTCAGAACTTTTCCAGCTACAACTTGTTGGCAGAGTTTGCTGACATCTTTGGATCCTTATTTTACCAGTTTCTGGCATTTGCAACCTGCACAAACTTCTCATCCTGCTACTACCCTCCTTTCTATCCCTATGGCTGCCCTATTTGCAATAATAGTATGTTGTTTAGGCCCCACACTGTAATACTATTTGTGCCATCACAAATTAAATTACGCCCCCCTACAAAGTAATAATATTGTACCAATTGTGGAACCTAGACAGAAATAATACAGCCCTTCTTTCCTCAACACAGCAATAATGGCAATAATAATAATGGCATAATGCACAACCTTTTTGCCCCACACAAAGCAATACTGCTACCCTGGGAAATAATAAAGGTGGTCATTTTTATTGTGTGAGGGCAGATACAGTTGCAATTAATATCCCCCAGGTTTTCAGGGCACCAGACCAAGATTCCAGGGTATGTTATAGTTTAATTTTAAGCACATTAAGTTATATACAAATCTCAATAATAATATTAGTTTCTAAATTACAACTGTTTTAATAGACACCAATATAGTTCCTAAGTGACAATTGCCTAGCTTAACCCCACGACAAGAAATATATCCTTATTACAGTTCCTGGATCAATCACTGCTGAAATCTCAATTTATTGTGTTAAAAGCCAAAATAAATGTACAGTTGATGTAGACATACTATAATAGTAACTGTATTCTAGCACATATACTATAGCAAGAAGTGGTGAATGCAAAACCTTCATACATGACACAGGGTTTCAAGAATCAGGAGATGACCCCCAAGTAAATAAAGATCTACTTACTGAACATGTGAATGATTGTAATGGTAAACAGGGCTGATTCTGGCTTTTATGCTGCTTGAGGCGAAAACTGAAAAGGCGTCCAGGGAAAGTGGGTGGCCCTGGGCAGGTGTACATACACACCTGTCCTCAGCACTCCAGTGTCTACCACCAAAGCCTGTTCATTGCGCACTATGACTCTGTCCCTAGCAGCCTCAGTGGTCGCTGGGCCAATAACATATGTGAGTGACATCATCGGTCTCTCTCCAGCAACCACTGAGGCTGCTCATTGCACTCAAAGGTCATGTGAGGTGGAGGGTTTTCAAGGACCAAGGCATGCTGCGGGACTGCATGGGCTACGGTGGCAGACATCAGAGTCCCAGGAATAGGTGAATATGTTTTTTTTTTATGTTACTCCTGCACCCTCGGTGTATATCCAATTCCTGGAAAAACACTTTAAGAATAATGTTCCATATAGCACATAGTATAATGTCCCATAGTGGCCCCTTCACAGAGTATAATGATCTACAGTCCCCCTTCACATAGTATAATGTCCTATAGTAGCCCCTCCACACAGTATAATGTCCCAAAGTGACCTCCATACAGTATAATGTTCCATAGTGGCCCCTTCACATAGTTTAATGTCCTATAGTGGCCCCTTCACATAGTTTAATGTCCTATAGTGGCCCCTTCACATAGTATAATGATCCACAGTGGCTCCTTCACATAGTATACTGTCCTATAGTGGCACTTCCATACAGTATAATGTCCCATAGTGGCCTCCATACAGTATAATGTCCCATAGTGGTCCCTTCACATAGTATAATGTCCTATAGTGGCCCTTCCACACAGTATAATGATCCACAGTAGCCCCTTCACAAAGTATAATGTCACATAGTGGCCTCCATACAGTATAATGTCCTATAGTGGACCCTCCACATGGTATAATGTACCATAGTATTCCATAGTGGCCTCCATTGAATATCCCAAACATTTCAGTTTCAGCAAAACCTGAAATTTTGTGGATTTCCCACTCACGACCTATTATTATACTCTGGGGTTTGAAGACAGCGTAACTCACGTGACCGCTGAGGCCTAATCAGCAGTCTCTGATGTCAGGCAGAAATGCCAAAGAGAAAAGGAAGTCGTTCCGGAGTCCAGGGAATGTGAGTAACACTGTTTGTTATGTTTGATCACCCCCCTGGGCTCCCTTCATTATACTCTGGGTTCTAAAGAGACCCCAGAGTATAATAATAGTAGCTTTGTTTCAGATGTGTTCGGTCAGAACAAAATCACTGGGCGAGTTTACCCAAGTGGTGCCCTCTCAGGGACTCTGCAATCTGCTGCCTGAGGTGAGAAACTCTTCTCGCCTCATGGCCGATGCTGTCCTGATGTTAAACAGAATGAAGAGAAGTATAACATTCAAAATGTAAGACAATTGCATTAACTTGAATTAGATGATAATTCAAGATAATGAAAATTGTCTATAATGAGTCTAAAAAAGATCCTCTATGAACTTTGCTTTATACATTTTACAGTGAATATTGGTATTTAAAACACATAAACTACATAAATGAATAGTACATGTGAATATGATAAACTTTTTACCATCTTATTTAAGAAATTGGTTTACTTTTCCACCAATTAAGCTGTTCTCCTTGTCATTGTCTCCTTATCAGTCCGTTTGTTTGCATAGAACTGGTACCTGTGCACTGGTAATCTGTTATCTTGAAGCATAGTAGTGTTAAAAAAGCTCCCTGACTCACAAAATAGCAGTGTAGCAGCAATTATCTTGTGTGTTTTCCAGAAGCCCCTCCTCCCCTCTCCTCGGACTAATATGTAAAAAGTAACGCAGCTTGATAAATGGGGAAGGAAACATATTTTTTTCGCTAAGAAATATTACAAAGGTTCATATATTCACCTGCACTAGTCATTTATGAAAAGTTGTTTTATAATTGCAGGTAAGCTTTAAGGACTCTATATTCTCATTAAACAAATTCAATTCAATGTTGCAACATGCTAACAAAACCCTTGACTGGTTGTAACTCATAACACAACCGAATTTAGGCTGTGTATTGCAAAATCGTGTTTGTTTAAAAGCTGGTCATCTCACACCACACATCTCAGGATATGTTGAACCAAAAGGAAAGTAAGGGAAGTAAGGACAACATCTGTAGATTGCAGGTGGGGATCAACACATGTCCTAATACTCACTTGGGCAGTTGTGAACCCTGCATCAGACACAAGAAAGCAACGAGATTGACCCAAGTGTTCTAAAAGCAACAGCTGAGCCTAGAGAAACCTCTATTAACTCTAACTCAATGTACACAGTTTAACCCCTTATAAAAAAAAAGAGATGGCCTCTCTCGGTTACTGTGATGTGAACCCTGATGACATGATCATTTACCTTTTAAGTATTTGAACATATCGTGCAGATTTATGCTCAGATTCTATTGCTAATCCAGACAGAAACCTCTATAATTCTGCCAGCTGCCAAGTCACATATTCCAGAAAAAAGAAAGCTCAAAATGCAGCACATTTTATTATAACCATTATTCAACTGCAGATTGCTGTTGCAGATTTTCCTTAGAATCCATGGCAGAGTGCTGCGAATGCTATATAGTGTTGCCTGGAACCTTTGAAAAATCTTCAGAGGAGTCTTGTGCCTGTGGAGAAATTCTTGGGTGTCCTAAAAGATGTCTGTGCATATTGTTATAAAGAGACAATACACTATAATAACTTAATATGATGGTAAATGAATTAATAAATGTTTTTACATTAATATTAATAAAAAATTAATTTTAAAATCGGTAAACGTCCTTTGCAGCTATATCAACATAGGGGCAAAGCAGTTATGACTGTTGGAATGTATAAAAAAAAATTATAAAAAAAAGTTTTCTGGTCCTCCCATCCCACAGCAGCTATTTTTAAATTTTTGTTTTTTACTCCTTGCCTTCCAAAAGCCATAACTTTTTAATTTTTCCGTTCACAGAGCGATATGAGCACTTAATTTTTGTGGGACAAATTATACTTCATAGTGGTATGATTTAATATTCCATACGATGTACTGGGAAGCTGGGAAAAAATCAGAATGGGGTGGAATTAGAGAAAAACTGTGTTTGTGGTTTTGCAGGTTCAAGCCCCTTAAGGGAGCTAATAAAATAGTAAATAAAAAAAAAGTTATAAAAAACTAAAAGTTCTAAATCACCCCTTTCCCTAGAATACATATAAAAGTAGAAAATTACTGTGAAACACATACACATTAGGTATCCCTGTGTCTGAAAATTCCCAGTCTACAAATTTATAAAAATATTTTTCCTGTACGGTGAACGTCATAGCGGGAAAAAAAAATCAAAAGTGCCAAACTGCTGTTTTTTTTCACTGTTTCACCTTTGATTTCAATAAAAAGTGATCTAAGCAATAGACATTCCCCAAAATGGTATAACTAAAAGGAACACCTGGCTCCGCAAAAAAAGATGCCCTATGCATCCCCGTACAGCTGCAGGGCCACCTGTCAATGTGGCTTTGCAGCTGTTGCAAAACTACAACTTCCATATATTCAATATTTTACCATTTTTTTGCTTCTAAATTTTTTTCCCTATTTTCCTCCTCTAAAACCTAGGTGCGCCTTATGGTCCAGTGCGTCTTATAGTCCAAAAAATACGGTAAATGCTTCTGTCCTGCTGCAAAATATCAGAATATTGGCTCGCATTTATGAAAAAAAATGTTTACTGCTGAGAAATATCTGGTCACATTGTCTAAATGAGTTGAATCAATTATACCAATCAAGTGTGTATTATTATTTTAATGCTATTACTTACTAATTAGAAAAAGTTATTAACTTGCATGTGGATTTTAATACATCTCCTAAATAATGAGGAATTAAGAATGAGCTAGTTGAAGTAGTAGGTACACTGGACAACACAGCTTGCGGGCTGTAGTTCAAATCCAGCCAGGGTAACATCTGCAATATGTTTGTATGTTGTTCTCTTGTCTGTACATTTATTTTGCGTACTTATATAGTCAACATATTCCACTACACTTTACAATTATTGTCATCACTCGCTGTCCCAAGTAGGGCTCACAATCTAATTCCCTATCAGTATGTTTTTGGAGTGTGGGAGGAAATTGGAGTACCTGTAGGAAACCCACGCAAGCACAAGGGGAAAATACAAACTCCATGCAGATGTTGTCCTTGGCTGGATTCCAAGTTAGGACCCCAGTGCTGCAAGGCAACAGATTTCCTCAAGAGTCCAAAGATTAATTCATGTTCTATGAAATTTGTTCTAGCTTGCACGTACATGTACAAGGAAGGACTTACATAAATGAATGAGTTTTTGGACTGGACATTAAGTATACTATGGAGAATAAATGAATTAATGCGCTCACTGACTTTATAAGTAGTCTTTCCATACACATTAAAATACATTTATTGCCCTTCAAATCAAATCTGTCATAAATGTATATAACCATTACGTAGGTAATGAGAATAGAAGTGTAAATATAACTTTGTTGCCAATCATGCTCATCACACAATCTAGAGCAGTAGGGAGGGGGTTGGTAAGCGAAGCCAGTATACTTGCCCACCAAACTCTTGGCATCTTGGTGAAGAGCATGGTTGGCAACGCAGATGAAGAGAATATGAGTCTTATATATATATATATATATATATATATATATATATATATTTAAATCATAAAATTAATTTTAATTGCTCTCTTGCCAATATGTCAAGTAGATAGGCAAGCATCCTGCTATCCATTCCCAACCCTTTCTCCCTGCTCTTGACTGATGGCTCTAGTGCAGGGGTCGGCAACCTTTGGCACGTGTGCCACTCTTGGCACGCGAGGCTTATTTCCCTGGCACGGCAGCGGACTCCTCACCCAGCAGTTTCGATCGGACCAAACACGTCCGAAACGAAACTGCTATTATTATACTGTGGGGTCTCTTCAGACCCCCGAGTATAATAAGTGGAGCCCCCGGGGAGGTGATGAAACATAAAAAACCATGTTACTCACCATTCCACGCTCCGCAGCCGCTCTGTACTCTTCCGGCGCTTCTGCCGGAATTCAGCTGACAGGGCCTCAGGTGTCACGTCTGCGTCTGACGTCATTACGCATAATGATCCCTGAGACTCAATGAGCGGTCGCTGACTAAAGGCAGAAGAGCCTGAAGAAACAGAGCGGCTGCGGAGCGTGGAATGGTGAGTGACATTGTTTTTTTATGTTTCATCACCGCTCTTTGCCCTCCACTTATTATACTCGGGGGTCTGAAGAGACCCCACAGTATAATAATAGCTAGTGAGTGGCACAAATTGGAATATTATAAAAGTTAGAATATTATACCGTGTGCAGGGGCCGCTATAGGACATAATACCGTGTGCAGGGGCCGCTATGGGACATATATCGTGTGTAGGCGCCGCTATGGGACATATACCGTGTGCAGGGGCCGCTATGGGACATATATCGTGTGCAGGGGCCGCTATGGGACATATACCGTGTGCAGGGGCCGCTATGGGACATATACCTTGTGCAGGGGCCGCTATGGGACATATACCGTGTGCAGGGGCCGCTATGGGACATATACCGTGTGCAGGGGCCGCTATGGGACATATACCGTGTGCAGGGGCCGCTATGGGACATATTGCTGTGTGCAGGGGTCGCTATGGGACAAATACTGTGTACAGGGGCCGCTATGGGACAAATACCGTATACAGAGGCCGCTATGGGACATAATACCGTGTGCAGGGACCGCTATGGGACAAATACCGTGTACAGAGGCCGCTATGGGACATAATACCGTGTGCAGGGGCCACTATGGGACATGATACTGTGTGCAGCAGAGACTATGGGACATGATACTGTGTGCAGGGGCCACTATGGGACATGATACTGTGTGCAGGGGCCACTATGGGACATAATACCGTGTGCAGGGGCCGCTATGGGACATAATACCGTGTGCAGAGGCCGCTATGGGACATATACCATGTTGCAGGGGCCGCTATGGGACATAATACCTTGTGCTGGCGCCGCTATGGGACATAATACCGTGTGCAGGGATTGCTATGGCTGTGGGACATAATACCAGTGCAGGGACCACTATGGGACATTATCCTGTATAACGGTGTGTTTTCTATATTAAGGATGTGTTTTTGCAAAGAAAACTCAGGCTTTGTTTTTTTTTTTTTTTTGTGCAAAAATGCACCAGTTTTACATAGAATGAAAAAGTTCCAGTGGCCTAAGAATATAGCTGCATCCAGATACATAGTGTGTTTTCACCATAAGGATGCCGCCATATGGTGCTCCTGGACACATTGCTTCTAATCAGAAAGTACAGGAGTGTCCCAGGAAATAGCAGTAAACGCATGTGTCCTAAAGCATCTGGTGGCAGCACTTCTGTGTTATGGTTTGTGGTATATGACTTTAGTTTAGGGGTCGTCAGACTTATCATTATTAACCGGCACTCCGAGTACCTCATCTTTGATTTTTTTTATTAAAATCGGCACGCCGAACAGAAAAGGTTGCCTACCCCTGCTCTAGTGCATAGCATGATATGTTGCAGGAGACCATTTGAGCCTTTAATCGAAGGAAATACCAGATTTGGCATCTTGGTGACTAAGTGACTAAAACTTTATCTTCTCAGTTATGTTGGGAACAAGATCTAAAACATAGATGAAGAGAATACAAGTTTAAACATACATGTCTAGAGGTGTTGGGGGGGGGGGGGTCAAAACTGGTGACATATACATTTTAAAGACCCTGCATATGGTGGCTACATTAGATGCTTATGACTTTGCTCAGTTCAAGTCAGAATTACAGTGAAACTTTCTTATGACATTTGGGAGTAATTTCTGAATATTCATATTTGACTTTGAAGCTCTTATGGTTTCTAGTATAATAAGAAATAAACATTTTTCCCAGAATTACTTATAGTTAGATAAGGTAAGCCATAATGACATTGTGGAGACAGGTAGATCCTCCATAGGCTGGACGGGGGGAGTAACCATGGCCTGGGATATCATTGGTTATGACATCATCTGGAGGAGTGGTAAAGCCCTATATAAGGGTGAACCTGTGTGCAGTCTAATTACCACCATCATCACGGCAGTCATGCTATACCACCATCCTATTAAAGCGTTACGTTGGACTTTTTAACAGAAGTTGTTGATACTGCTATATTTATATATATTATAACTCCTGATTATCTTAAATGAAACGAGTAGGGTTATTCACATTTTGATAGTCTAGCTAGTAGGGAGTCACAGCAGGATTGTTACTTTCATCAGCTAATCTAATCCCTGATCCTGTTGGTGTGGCACAAGGCCAGTGGCCTCAGGTTACATGGGCTAACATTTATTTAGACTGATACTTGATATATTGGTAACATCTCCTGGTTCAATCCTACTGAATTGTATTTGCGACAGGGAGATTAGCCAGTGTAGGGTAAGCCAAGTGAGAATTTTGCTACTGCCTTAGGGCCCTAACTATACCTTGAAGGAAGGGACAACGTTATTGGCAGCACGACCTGCTCCATTTGATCCCAGCCTGTGATTTCCACTGGATGCGGCAGTGTTATTATTTATTTGTATACCCATGAGTCATTTTGTTTTAGCATGTTTCCATTAAAAGCTAAGTTTTATAAATATTAGTGTCTTCAATTTTGACCACTGTGAATATATTAGACAAGGTAAGCTTAGACATGTAGTAGATTTATCATAGTGACTGATACTGGATGATCAATCTGGCATTTCTTTATACTGTCTGGTCTAAGTTTATACCACCTTTTAGTTGGCTTACTTTGAGCCAGAATTCTGGTACATTTTGGTGTATCTTGGCATATGTCTAGAATTTTAGAAAAAAATTTTGCCCAAACTAGATGTGCCAAAGATGCGCCAAATGTTTCCAAAGATGTGCCATGTGTACACCTTTGTCTTGCAGTAGCCACAATAATACAACTCAGCTATTATCTTTAAATACATAATTGAAAATGTCACTAGTCATTAGGGGGAGTAGTACAGCCATAGTCCTCATGTGGTTAAATAGTAGAAAATTGTGCATGCAAGTCAGTGGTCTTTATGAAAATTAATAAAAGGTTTATTGAACCATTTACTCTAAATTTTAAACTTCTATTGCTATTTTATCTAAGTCTTTGTATGGAAGAGTTAACAGACTGTTCCATGCATATTTTAGAGACAAATATGTCCTGCAATGATTTAGATTATGTACACAAATGATTAGGGTTATGCACTTGGGTTCATTGTAATGTGATGTGAAACTTGAAAAAGGCATTTTTTTTCAATCGTGACTCAGCCTTTGTAATCTTTTAAACTGGATCTAAGGTAACTTTTCTATGGCATTTTAAAAACTAAGAAACCAAAAAGGCTTCATGGCACATTTAGGAAGTATCTTTGTTGAAACTTGCTCAGACATTCTTCACATATTTAAAGGTTTCTTTAAACAAATAAATCTCAGATTCATTCTGGTATGATACCAGTAGCTGGAATTAAACAACCCTCTAACCATTGATATGGAGCATTAGTAAAGTTAATATTGTAGTGTTTGGGACTGTATTGCTCATTAATAGGGATAGCAGTGACTAAAATAATTATTAGTACATGTTTATCATAAACCGTATGTCCTCTTACTCACAAGAAAAGCATGTTACTGTACAAGTTACTGTAGCAGTGTATACATGTTATAGATTATAAAGTATAACATAAAGTGTTTAATCCTTCACAATAAGTAAATGCCATTTCCTGTTAGGGTTTTATGGCTTTGATTGCTGCTAAATGAATCTTGTAGAAAAAAAAGGACAAATGATGAATATTTTAAATCCCTTTAAAGAAAAAAAAAAAAACTACATTGCTAAAAATTTTAATGACGTGAATGTTCAATGGTAAAGAAAAAGAACATACATATATAGGAGAGCAACCCAGAAAATAGAAAATGAAATACTTAATTTTATTGGCACAAAGCATTAAAAACACATAAAAATACTGTGGACCAATCAATCTGGGAAACAGAAATATCATAAATCTTCACCATGAAAGAACAATGCACAAAATATAAATAGGGCCAAATGTTAGTCCCTAAGCTACAATAGAGTATGTGGATGTTTTGCACAAAATCACCAATCATAGATACGGGATCCCAAAGGAGGTCCAGAGAAAAAATTCCCATGCGCATCATCCCATCGACCGCAGGGGCTTCGTCAGAGGTGAATGAGACCGGGACACATCATTTCTCTGGTACACATGCCATTCTGTTACTGGTTTTAACTATTTTCCCTGCTTTATGACCAGCCTCAATATACGCAATATTGAAGGCTATAAGGCTATTTTTTTATTCAAATAATTTTTGGGGGTATTTTTTTCTGTGATACGTAGTGCTTTATTTTTATATAATTTGTATTTTGTAGGGTTTTTGTTTTTTATAATATCCAAGAAAATTTAACAAAAAACAACTTAACAGCTACTATTTTTTAAAAACTGTATTACTACTATTATTATTATTTTATTATTATTTTTATTATTATTATTTATTTCTCCATTACTATATTTCAAACTCTATTTAAGAATTTTTTTATGTAGGTGACACATAGCTTTGTGTCGCTGGGTAAGTGGCTATAACTCCATTTTTTTCAAACGATAAACCTTTGGGGGGCATTTTAACTTGTATTTTGCTGATTTCCCTTTGTAACTGGGGCTGATATATTAGATCCAGCTGCAAGAGGAATAAAGCCTTCTAGTATACACTGCAGAGCTGATCTGGGCCCTCTAGTTCTCCAGCATCGGGATTCGGGCACCATGACTTCCGGGCCAGGGGTAAGGTACAAGTTTGTGGATTCCTTAGCTGAGCGCTGTGTATACAGTGATTAGGAAGGCAGAGATGACAACCACCTGTATGTATATCGACAAGGGGCAGTCGGCAAAGGGTTATCGCTAATATTATGGGATTTGTAAATTTAAAATCTCAGGAGCAGCATTAATTGTCAAGTGTTTTAGATTAAGGCCGGATATTGCGGAAACGCAGGGCTTTTTGTTGCAGATTTTGCTGTGTTTTTTTAAGCCAAAGTCAGGAGTGGATTTAACAGATGGGAAACATCTAAGTTCATCCTTTATATTTTCCATTCCTTTTCTAGGCACTCCTGACTTTGGCTCAAAAAACCGCAGCAAAAGCTACAACAAAAAACCATTGCATTTCCGCAACGTGGGTCCTTAGCCTTAGGCCAGGACCCCACGCAGGGCCGGTTTTAGTGTGGCCCTGGGCAAAATTAAAAGTGGGGCCCCAAATTCTCACATATTGTTCCAACAAAACAAAAGCATTCAATTGGCACCCACCGTGCAGAGTGCTGCTGAATTGATTTCTAGCATTAGGGTATTTCCAGGGATCTTAAAAGATAAGGGGCATGAGGTCCGACTCCCAACAGGGACAAGAAAATTATTTATAAACATATATCTTTATTTTATAATAATGCTATACAAAAAAAACAAATGTAAATATTATGTTACACTTATGTTACACTGTTAGTGCAGTAATGCACCACATAGTAGTAGTGCCAACTTTTGAAGAATAATAGTGACCACACACTTTTATCATAATAAAGTTTGATTATATAATTAAAACAATGATTTTGCAATTTCTCTCATGATATTAAAACTCACCTCTGTGCCCTTACACAGTAAGGATGCCCACATTTTAGCCTTGCATAGTAATAATGCCCCCATTATGCCCCTACAAAGTAATAATGCCCCTCTCTGCCCACTACACAATAACAATGCCCACCTTTGTGTCCTTTACAAAATAACAAAGGTGGGCATTATCATTATGTGGGGGCAAAAATGGATTATTACTGCTTTGGGGCAGAAAGGGGGTATTATTGTTATTATAGTTAATAACACTCCTTTTTTGTCCTGCAAACAGTACAACCCTCTTTGTGCCTCCACAGAATAATAATGATCCACTTTGTACCACCTAATAGGTAATAGTGTCTCCTCATAAATTACAGCTTATCAGATATGGTACCTTTTTGTTATAGTACCCCCTTATTACTTGTAGTTACCCCTTATTATACAGTAGTGTCCCCCTATTAGTTCTGGTTCCCACTTATTATAGTGCCCCCTTATTAGTTCTCATCCCCCCCTTATTACTTCTTGTTCCCCCTTACTAGTTCTAGTTCCTCCTTATTATAGTGTCCCCCTATTAGTTCTATGTACATCAAAAGTAGGTATAATAAAATGTGCTTTATTCACTTCCAAATACAGTACGTAGAGTGCAATAGTGATGTTTCAGTCTAACTGACCTTCATCAGACTCTTCTGTGTTGTATAAAGGGGGGCATAATCCCCAGAAGATCAGTGAAGCAGAAATGCGGGGTACCGCTAAGTGTAGAGCGCTTAGCGGTACCCCGCATTTCTGCTTCACTAAGCGCCCTGATCTTCTGGGGATTATGCCCCCCTTTATACAACACAGAAGAGTCTGATGAAGGTTGGTTAGACCGAAACGTCACTGTTGCACTCTACGTACTGTATTTGGAAGTGAATAAAGCACATTTCGTTATACCTACTTTTGATGTACGGAGTCCATTTCCTGATATCTAAGGGTTGGGACCCTACTCCGCATTAACTGGTGTTACTATCCACATCCACCAAGAAAATGTCTACTCCTATTAGTTCTAGTTACCCCTTATTATAGGCACCCTTACTAGTTCTAGTTCCTCCTTATTATAGTACCCCCTTAATAGTTTTAGTTCTCCGTTATTATAGTGCCACCTTATTATTCCCCCCTTATTATGGTGCCCCTTATAATTCCCCCCATATTATAGTGCCCCTTTACTAGTTCCCTCTTATTATGGTTCCCCCTTATTATAATGCCTTCTTATTAGTTATCTCTTATTATAGTGCCCCCTTATTATAGTGCCTTCTTATTAGTTCCCCTTATTATAGTGCCCCCTTATTAGTTCCCCATTATTATAGTGCCTTCTTATTAGTTCTCCTTATTATAGTGCCCTCTTATTAGTCCCCCCGTTATTTTGGTGGCCTTTATTAGTTCCCCTTATTATAGTTCCCCCTTATTATAGTGTCTTCTTATTAGTTCCCTTTATAATAGTGCCCCCTTATTAGTTCCCCCTTATTATAGTGTCCCCTTATTAGTCCCCCCTTATTATGGTGGCCATTATTAGTTCCCCCTTATTATAGTGCCCCCTTATTAGTTCCCCCTTATTATAGTGCCTTCTTATTATTATCCCTTATTATAGCGCCACCTTATTAGTTCTAGTCCCCCCATTTTTCCCTTGTTATAGTTTCCCCTTTAGTTCTAGTGCCCCCTTATTATAGCGCCTCTTATTAGTTACAGCGCCCCTTTACAGCTTTAATTCCCCTCTGTCCTCCAGAATATAAAAAAAATAAAAACCTACTCACCTACTCATCTGGCTTACAGTATGACAGATAATGGAGAGCTCCATTCTCTGTCATAGGTGACAGGTTTAACTGTATCAGAGTCCTGAGGACTCTGCTTCAGTTGAAAGTGGTGCTGTCATTATCGGAGGCACCAGGGGAAACGTCGGATGCCCCGAAACCACTGGGAGGCCCCTTTGGGCTGTGGTTGCCCAGTTCCCCCTCCTAATGCCGGCCCTGACCCCACGATGCGAATACGCAACGTTTTTGCTGTGGCAGAAACCATGGAAAAAACATAGGAAAAAAATGCTGCATATGACAGTACCTGCAAAGTGGATGGGATTCTGGCTTATCCCATCCACACATTGCCAAAAGAAATCTGCAGTGGAAATGCTGCGTTTCAAAAACCGTTTTGTTTTTGTAAATCACAGCATGTCAATTATACCTACGGAAACACTGGCATTTTCAATTTAGGTATAATAGAGACAGAAAGTCCGCAGAGGAAAACTTTCTGTGAAAAGCCCTGTGGTAAAAACTGCAAAACGTTTCCAGCGCAGTCTTTTTCACACCGATTTTTGACTGCTGTTTGCTACATGGGGCCTTCGCCCGAAACAGTCTATAGACACTTTTTCCATGGACGTTGCCTATTGGAAAAGGAGCATGGCCTCATGGGAAAGTTGAGTGGCCTACATTGTGACACCTTGCATCAACAATGTGCCAAAATTAACTTTTAAGCCAATTAATAACTGGTATAATGTTAGAATAGACAGTATAACAATACTCCAGATTTATCAAAGAGAAACTTCTAGTGCAGTTTAGGACTGTCTAGTCTAAATTTGTACTGTCTATACCGTACATATTATTAGTAAAACCATTGGGGAATATTTACTAGGACTGATGTATCGTACGCCAGTCTTTATAAAGGTCCCTACTGGCTCAGGGAATAAGTGATTTATGAAGAGAATAAATAACTTCGTAAATCTGCTGCACATCCCAACATCAGAATGGATATTTACGCCAGATTGGAACTGCCGTAGATTTTCATTAATTAGAGTGAATGTTTCGGGCCGAGGCATGCTCACCCTGCTCCTCTCCCCACCTCCCACAATGTAACTAGCGATGTGCAGAACAGGGGTTGTGGTGCATCTTTGACACAATAAAGGGCCTTGCACCAAATGTGCACCACAATATTATCCCTCCATACAAAAAAACTGGCGTAGAGGGATTGATGTATCTCTTCCACTGTGTTTTGTTGGTCTTAGACACTCACCAGCTGGTCCATCCAAGAGTAGGGTGATTGTCTATGCACACTGTTGTGTTATAAAGATATTAAAAACCAAATGGCATAGACAGGCTAGTAAAGAGGTATATTTATAAAAATGTCTTATATTATAAAATGTTCATTCTGTTTTGCCTGTAAAGTTTCTTTAAGTGTTGATGATCATTATAAGAAAGGACAACAGTAAAATACACAGCTATAAAAAGAATGTACAAGCAAGATGTATTTACATTTTCCTCATATATAAATGTCTTAATTAAAATGTACCTTCCATAACTATCTGATACATAATGAATTTAATGTGATAAAAGCTTCCATCTAGACTGCTGTTTGCTGGCTGATACTATTCATCCATGTGGTACGACAAATGATATGACACCCTCAAGGAGACATACGCAGATTTTAGCATAAATACAATAGGTGGTCCTTTTTTAGATCTACTTAAAAAGGTGTGTTACATTAAAAAATGTTTATCCAAGTTTATATATATATATATATATATATATAGATATACTGTAAATGTGCGAGGGGGGAGGGGAAGGAGGTAAATGGGTAAGACGAATGAGAGAGAGAGAAAGAAAAAGTAAAAAGAAGGAGATCAGAAAAAGGGAAGAAGAAGAAGAAAGAAAGAAGGAAGGAAGTGGGCGGGGGGGGGGGGTGGCAGTTTATGTTAATACTGGGCAGAGCGGGGGAGAAGGAATGGGGGACGATACGAGAAAAGAATAGTGAGAAACCCAGAGAGAAATGCAGAGAGAAATGAGCAATAGCAAGAGAAAGAGTTCCAATTCTCCATATCAAAAGAACTATGAATCCGAAATTCCCATTATTCCAAAGAACGAAAAGTTCCAGAGTCATTATCTTGCGCTAAGCCAGGGGTCCCAGATTTTTAGATAGTGAGTATGCACACGCTTGATCCAGCTGGTGAGCTCTTCAAATCTGGCAATTTGGTTAACTTTGTTTTTCCATTGGTCTAGAGATGGCGCAGTTTGTTGCAACCAGAGCGGTGCGATCAGCGACTTAGCAGCCGCAACTAAATGGTAAATGAGATGTTGTGAGGCTTTGGAGAATGAAGGGAGAGACCTAACAAACACTAATAAATCTGGAGAGAGACAGAAAGAGGGGAAGCCAATTCTCTGTATTTCAGCTTCCACTGCTTTCCAGAAGGCAGAAATAATCAGGCAGGACCACCAGACATGAAGAATAGAACCAATATCGTTCTTACATCTCTATCAAATGTCAGACTGAGCCAGACCGTGGGAATAAAGCCACTCAGGTGTTCTGTACCATCTGGTCAAGATCTTGTAATGGTTTTCTTGTAAACGTACACACGTCGAAAGACCATGTGAATGTTGGAGGGTAAATTGAAGGTCTTTATGGGATAATGTTAAGTTCAGGTCTTTTTCCCAACTAGTGATGAAGAAAGGTTTAAGCATGGAAGCGTTCTGGAAAAAAGCTCGTAGAAGATGGGAAACTTTCCTCATCAAAGGTGTTTTTGAGACTATGAGTTTTTCAAAATCTGTAAAGTTTCGTTGCCAGGAGAATGTTCTGTTGAAGGTTGAAAAGCAATTTTCATAGTGAGCTCTATGCAGGAAGGTCAAGCGAGAAGGCAAGATGGTGTTCTCTATAGACGCTATTGTAGGTAACTGTTTGTCTATACAGAGGTCGCATATGGGGTAGGGCAGGAGCTGAGTCCAGAAATCCGTGAGAGGGTGCTTTATTTCATTCATCAAATATGGAAGTAAGCCCATTGGCAAGCATAAAGATGGTGTGGGTGCAATTCTGGGCTGCAGGGTGTGCCAAACTTCACATACACCTCCCAGAAGTAGACTAAATTTCGAGCGGCGGAAGAGACTTGGCTCCGGTAGCCACAGATCCCGTAGGATATCTGGTGTATGAGTCGCCATAACTATTTTAGAGAGGGTGGGAGATTTAGAAGGGCTGACTAGTTCCAACCAGAGCTGAAGCTGTATTGCTACATAGTAGTTCCTCATATCAAGTAGACCCATTCCGCCTGCTGCTCTTGGGCGAGTAAGCGCAGAGTGTGCCAATTTCGGTTTCTTTTGTTTCCAAACATAGTGGGAGAATAAAGCTCTCACTGATTTGAAGAACAAAGTTGGTAATGAGATCGGGAGCATCTGTAATTTATACAAAATTTTAGGGACAATGTAGGCTTGCAGTAAATTTCTCCTGCCAAACCAGGAAAGGAGTGGAATATCATACTGTATGTCTTAAGCAGCGTTTGAATCTCTTGAAGCAACGGTGTGAAATTGGCAGCATAAATTTGGTTGACGTGAGGCATTAGCTTTACTCCCAAGTAATTAATGGAGTGCGTTGCCCAGGTGAAGGGGAGTGGAACATGTATGTCTTGTCAATGAGGGGAGAAGAATAAGGACTGCGAGGCATCAGGAGTAACAAGTTATCTTTCTTGAGCATTAAAATTCAGCATGCCTGATCCCCTTATTCCCCATAAATCTTCCCTTACACTATGTGTATGCAGACCTTTATTGTATACTAAAAAGTCCTATTAAATATAAGGCCTATTGATATATTGTAGTGTTAACTACTTGGGATACTTTTGACATTCATAGCAAGTTCTAGAAATGGTGCCCCTAATGTAAAAAAGTATCTGTAGCTGTCAACAGTGGGAGAGCCTCAGTGTACCCCAGACTCATATGTGCTGTACATTGTGCTAATTTACAGTGTCGGCACGCCATTCAATGTGTAGGGGGCCTCCTGAATCTCCCCTGACCTTTTTTTCTCAGAGAGATAAGCCACTACCAAGGACTTTTCAGTTTTCCTTATCTAGTTCATATACCTGCATGACTTTGCTAAAACTGGCATGCATTTGTACTTGTGGAGTCAGAAAAGAGAACTTTCAGATGAAAACTTGTTCAACTGACAGTTATCGAAAGTTTACAGTGGGGAAAAAAAGTATTCTCCCAATACTCTTCTGGAACATCCAAATGCTCTCTAGCAAACTTCAGACAAGCCCGGATATGTACTGGCTTAAGCAGGGGGACACGTCTGGCACTGCAGAATCTGAGTTCCTGGCGGCATAGTGTGTTACTGATGGTAGGCTTTGTTACGTTAGTCCCAGCTTTCTGCAGGTCATTCACTAGGTCCCCCCGTGTGATTTTGGGATTTTTGCTCACCGTTCTTGTGATCATTTTGACCCCACGGAGTGAGATCTTGCGTGGAGCCCCTGATCGAGGGAGATTATCAGTGGTCTTGTATGTCTTCCCATTTTCTAATTATTGCTCCCACAGTTGATTTCTTCACACCAAGCTGCTTGCCTATTGCAGATTCAGTCTTCCCAGCCTGGTGCAGGTCTACAATTTTGTTTCTGGTGTCCTTCCACAGCTCTTTGGTCTTCACCATAGTGGAGTTTGGAGTGTGACTGTTTGAGGTTGTGGACAGGTGTCTTTTATACTGATAACAATGTCAAACAGGTGCCATTACTACAGGTAATAAGTGGAGGACAGAGGAGCCTCTTAAAGAAGAAGTTACAGGTCTGTGAGAGCCAGAAATCTTGCTTGTTTGTAGGTGACCAAATACTTATTTTCCACCATAATTTGCAAATAAATTCTTAAAAAATCAGACAATGTGATTTTCTACTGTAGATACGTTTTCTCATTTTGTCTCTCATAGTTTAGGTCTACCTATGATGTCAATTACAGGCCTCTCTCATCTTTTTAAGTGGGAGAACTTGCACAGTTGGCGGCTGACTAAATACTTTTTTTTCCCCACTGTACCAGCAACAGTGTGTGCCAACCTTCTGAAGACTTACAGAAAACGTTTGACCTCTGTCATTGTCAACAAAGGATATATAACAAAGTATTGAGATGAACTTTTGCTATTGACCAAATACTTATTTTCCACCATAATTTGCAAATAAATTCTTTAAAAATCAGACAATGTGATTTTCTGGATTTGTTTTCTCATTTTGTCTCTCATAGTTGAGGTCTACCTATGATGTCAAGTACAGGTCTCTCTCATCTTTTTAAGTGGGAGCACAATTGGTGGCTGACTAAATACTTTTTTCCCCCACTGTATGGCCCACTGTACTGTATTCACAAAAATCACCAAAATCCATCAGAGAATCACCTCAGACAGACAGGACCTTCCCCCTCCCCTTTTGTCCACAAGTCACTGCTAGGCATACTGTGCTTTGTAGGGCTCAGCATGCCATTGCTGTGCAGAAACACACAGTTCTTTCTACCAGAGATACAGTCCTGTGATAGGAAATGACACGCAAGGATTTTACACAGACAGGACAAGGGAAAAAGATGTAGAATTGCCACAGAGAGTTTGCAGAGAGCCATTGCAGAGTGTGCTTTTACATAAAGCTGTGTGCACATGGTTCTGCGAACTAGACAGAGAAAGAGGATAAAACAAGGGGAGAGCTGAGCTGAAGCTGTGCAAGTGAAATGAATCAGAAAAGAGATCATGTGACCAGTGTTAGGGAATGCCCCTGAGACAAAAGTCTGAACATGGAAAGGTTGTAAATTGGAAATTAGGGTTACTGAATGCATGAGAAGGAATGCTCAATGCAAAAAAAAAAAAAACAGGTAAGTGCATTTTGTTTAAATTCCAGGAACTTAATAAGACATGAGTTTAGTCATTTTCCATGCCTTCTTGTGTGATTGACAGTCTACCAATCAAGTCTGGGGCGGTTCTGCACTTCCTATAATTGGTCATCTGCCCACACATGTTTGCTGGCTATTGAGACTTTGTCCTTGCTAAGCGCTTCTCTTGCTATTATTGTATTACTGACTTCTGACTTTTGACTTTACCTTTGACTATTCTCTCGGATTTCGATTTGGTACTGTTTGTCTCTCTGGTTTGACCTCGACTTGCTGACTCTGCTTCTGTGTTGTTTGTCTTGTCCTGTTCTGTGTAACACTTATTCACAGAAGGGACTGCCGCCCGGTTGCCCTGTCATTATTACAGTTGTGGCAATTAGGTAGGGACAGGGGCTGGGTCGAGTTTAGGACTCACTGTCTGTGTCTTTCCGTTCCTCCCAGGTTTCCGCAGCAGCACTAGGGAATTGCTCAACTGGCAATTCCCTTACATCTACACATTTGAGTATTCAACTATAAGGCCCCGTTAACACAGTAGAATTTGAAACCTATTGTGGGGCAGATTCTGCCTTGATTCCTCCTTCCATTGTTTTCAATTGCAGACAGAGATTGCAACAGGATGAAAAATAAAAAATAAGCATCCTGCTCGATCTTGCAGTGGATTCCAGCGGCTTGAGACTCAATGCTGATTAGGCCCACTCATAGACACCCATCCATCTTATAACAATGTGAAAGATTTACTACCATAGATTATAGATTTGAATACCAAACAAGAGGCAAAACCTGAAATTGTGTAGATTTCTAAATCAGGAACAACTGTAAGGCCAGGGCCCTACGTAATGTAAACACTGATATTTGGCCATGGCAGAAACACCGCAGAAAAAACTGCTCTGTTTTACAGTACCTGCAAAGTGAATGGGATTCTTGCCAATCCTATCTACACATTGCAGAAAAAAAAATCTTCAGGGGAAATGCTGCGATTTCAAAAAAGATTGCATTTTTGTAAATCACAGCATGTCAATTATACCAACAGAAACGCTGGTGTTTTCCATATAGGTATAATAGAAGCAGAAAGTCCATGGAGGACAACTCTATGGACTTTCTGTGAAAATTGCTGCAGAAAAAACTGTGATGCATTTACGTTGCGTTTTTTTCTGCAGAGCTTTTTGGCTGCGGCTTGCTATGTGGGATCTTAGCCTAAAATTGTATTAATGCTATTCAAGACAAAAAGAGTTAAATACTGTTCTTAATCTGCCATTCATTGTGTTAAATGGTGAAAACAGGGCTTCTTCATTGGAAATAAACAAGATTGCAAGTCAGAGAACCCACAAACTAATCATTTCTGATAACTCATACAATAAACTACAATTAATATGATTAAAACAAAAAAGGCTTGACATCAATGGTAAAACTATAAAATTCTTGCTTATATGGTTGGTCCAGTCAAATTGTTACTTTTTAAATTGAAAAAGAATAGTTTGCATTTAAGGGAAAAGGCATTCAAAACCTTGCTGGATTTAGAAAAACTGTGCCTATAGTCAGGGGCGCACCGCTAATGAGGCGAGGTGAGGCGGCCGCCTCGGGCGGCACTGTCCAGGGGGAGGCATTTTTACTATTTAATGTAAACCAGCCCAGGACAGGCCGCTTTTAAAAAAAAAAAAAAAAAACATAGCTGAGCGTGGCCTGTCCTGGGCTGGTTTACAAGACGTCGCATCTCAGCGCAGGCGGCGGTACAATGACGTCATCACGCCGCCTACGCTGAGACACAGACGTCGCAGACAAGAGGAGGAGGCGGCGGCTGCATCAAGGCATCGCAGGTGAGTATAGCTTTTTTTTTATCTATATAAATAGGCCGTAACCTGTTGGAGTATCCCCGGCAGGTCAGGGCCTATTTATTTACCTACCCCGCGTCTGCTCGTGGCCGCCCCCCGCTTCCCCTTCTGCTATGGGCCGCAGAAAGGGAAGCAGATGCTGCTGTGAGCGGCCGCGGGCATCGGTAAGTTAGGCCGCTGGCCGCAAATACTACTATTATTATACTCCGGGGTCTATTCAGACTCCGAAGTATAATAATCGGAGGCCTAGGGTTGGTGAGGGAACATAAAAAACAGTGTTACTCACCTCCTGCGATCCGATGTAACTCCGAGCAGGCTTGAGGCCTGTGGTGACGTCATCAGGTCACGTCACCGGCCTGATCACGTGACGTGTGTGCGCAATTAAAAAGGGCCGAAAGCTGCAAGGAGTGCACCGGTGTCCAGGATAGGTAAGTAACTCTGATTTTTATGTTTGTATTCTCCCCTGGGTCTCCAATCATTATACTCTGGGGTCTGAAAAGACCCCAGAGTATAATAATAGTTCATGGGTCGGCCACTATGGGGCATAATACCCTGTGCAGGGACCACTGTAGAGCATAATACCCTGTGCAAGGGCCACTCTGGAGCATAATACAAGTGCAGGGGCCACTATAGAGCATAATACCGAGTGCAGGGGCCACTATAGAGCATAATACAAGTGCAGGGGCCACTATGGAGCATAATACCAGTGCAGGGGCCACTATGGAGCATAATACCCTGTGCAGGGGCCACTCTGGAGCATAATACCAGTGCAGGGGCCACTATGGAGCATAATACCGTGTGCTGGGGCCACTATAGAGCATAATACAAGTGCAGGGGCCACTATGGAGCATAATACCAGTGCAGGGGCCAATATGGGGCATAAAACTGTGTGCAGGAGTTGCTGCGGAACATAATACCGTGTGCAGTGGCCAATGCGGGGCATAATACCGTGAGCAGGGGCCCTTATGGAGCATAATACCGTGTGCAGGGGCCGCTGAGAGGCATAATACAGTGTGCAGGGGCCGCTGCGGGCCATAACACTATGTAATACTGTGTGCAGGGGCTGCTGTGGAACATTATAGTGTGTGTAAATGGGGCGCTATAAACATGGGCTATGGCACCTGTTTATATTATACGCTGTCTGTTTATAGTGACCGTGTGATGTAATTGTAGCCTTGTCACATACTGTAGACATGTACAGGATGAGGCTGTAGTTACATTACATGGCCGCTATGAGATGAATTACACTATGTAAACAGAGAAGCGGTCAAGGCGCTTACACAGGTACCATTCAAACAGCTGATCAGTGGGGGTCCTGGGTTTTTGAACCCCACTGATTAGTTTATTAATGACCTGGAAAACCTTTTAATTAGTTAACACCTGGGGTATTATTAATAAGGGGCACTATTTATAGAGGGTACACACGGACATTATTAATATAAAAGATGCACTTGGGGGTATTATTCATTATGGGGGGTTATATCATATATTTTATAATTGGGGTAGCAGCAGGATGGGGGTGCAGGTGAGGACAATGTGGGTTGGATGCCTGGAAAAGTGAGGAGCCAAAGATTTCTGTGTTGCAACCTTTACAGAGACAAGTCACAGCTGGAAGAAGTGGTCATGGCGGTCCAGAGGGAAGAGAAGGGAAATGTGACCGATTAGTCAGAGACGTCACCTGTAAGTCACAGAATGTTACTGCCCTGTATTCACCTAAATGATAGAGGATAAATACCTGAGTGATGGGGGTCTGTCTGCTGAGACCCCACTGAGCCTGAGAATTGGGTTTTTCCCCCCACTAGGTGGGAATTCAGCCTGACCGCAGCCATATATATAGGTGTGTCACTTGGTGGATGGACGAACCCGCGTGGCTCTCATTCACTTCAATGGGAGTGCCAAAGATACCCGAAGTCCAGTACTCAGCTATCTGCGGCGCTCCTATTATAGAGAATGGGGGCCACGTGGGCTCGTCCATCCACCAAGCAGAAGATGTGTGAAGTTACTTTCACTGTTAATGCCGTGTTGTTGATCTGATACTGAAGTAATACAGTAAGAAGAATTCTTAAAAACTGTTTTATAACTTTGTGTATTGTGTATATTGTGCGATGATAACAGTGTGTTAAACTAGTAGCATGGAAACTCAGTTTTTTTTTTGTTTTTTTTTGGGGGGGGGGCGTCTTTCTATAGTCCGCCTCAGGCAGCAAAGAGGCTAGGTTCACCACTGCCTATAGTGCTATCTATTGGAAAGTCACTGTCTCATTTATTAAAAGAGTTATAATTAAGCCAAAACAGAAAAATCTTTTTCGAAGGGAAAAGACGCTCATCTCCAGATAGCTGTTTGCCCCCCTTGTTAGTGCAGAGTAAGGTACTGAATGGCAAGATGAAAGGTCACTGATGTGGGTTAGTGTGAAGGATCTCGTCCTACCAGAACCCGCTTCTGGCACACCTGAGATCGCTTCGATTACCTCACACTCACTTTCCATGAGGGTGCTGGGTCAACAGAGGATAATACGCCAGACAAGCCTTCTAAATTTTATATATTTATTAACCCCTAAATGGGTCGGCACTAGACATTTAACACATACATAGAATACATGTAGCGATTAGCAAGCAGATACAAGTGAAAGACAGCATAACACGGTACATAAAATAAAAATGGGAATAACAGAAAGAAAAGAATATATATTACCAACACCAGCTTGTGATGGTTTCTCTGGCCTCTATATGATGAGCCAGGGCATGTATCTTATGAACGTCCAGTAGCAGATGATCTTAGCAGAGCAAAGGGCAGAAGACCTTCCGGAACAAGTAGTTAGTCCATTTTTCTGAGCCCATGTGGCAGGCTCAGGGTACAGTCTTGGGCAAAGTATGTGTTGCTTACATGCGGTTACCCCTTGTTCAGGTTCACAACATGGCCTCAAGCCTCGCTGCTTAGGCCGCATGTGATCCACATGGTGGTCACATGGTTGACTTCCCCCACACCTCGCCTCTAGGAATTGCACATCACTAAGGCCATCAGACAAAAGAGACTGGTTCAGCCTGGGCAGAGCCCTTTTGTCTCCCCTGGTATCCTCCCTGAGTGAGGTCACCAGGGGGAGGAGCCCCGCCCCCCTCTCTACATCTCTTAGAATAATTTTTTGATATAATTCTTTGCCTGATGTTTGTAGAGTCGGGCTGGTAGTATAATGGGTTTCCTGGCGAGATCCCCAACACATAGGTCGACACTCCATCTCCCTTTGGGTAAGGAGATCAGTGCTTGGACCTTTCCCGGGCTTTGAACTGTGACCTGTGTATATTCTGAGCGTGTGCCTTGATCTGACGCATATGGGGAATTTATCGGGGCAACGGTAAGATGTTTCCCAGGCCAGTCATAAAACCATAATCCCTTTGAAGTAACAGTGGCGCCAGTGTGTCTATCAGTGATATGCGGATCATTTGCACAACCCATCCTGTCTAAATGAACCCCCGCTGGGTTAATGAGGGTTGCAGTCTTATGCAGATACAGGCTTTTGACCAAATGGCTGATTGCTTCAGGGACAGGACAATAGGCCTGAATTAGATAGTAGTCTGACCACATTCCATTTGCCCCACAAGTCTTGAACCTAGGCCCCAACCCCCACTGGGCAGTGATACAAACCAATATTGATATCATAAGACCATACCTGCGCCTAATATCATGACAGTTAGGAAGGGTACTATATACGATGTAGGCATAGGCATGTTCTCCTTGATGGAAAAAGAAATTTGAATACTTTTTCCCTTTTAATGCTCATGCGTAGAGATGAGCGAATCGAAGCTGCAGAAGAGGAATTCGATCCGAATTTCAGGAAATCCTCGATTCACCGCGATTCCGGATTTCCTCATGCTTCGATGCATCAAATCGCATTTTTTTTATAAAATGGCCACCGCACATGTTAGGACAAGGGGCAAGGGACTCGGGGAGCGCGGGATCACCCACAATGCCATGCGTGCAGCTAATCAGCAGCCAGCCAGCCCTGTAATGTCACAGACCTATAAATACCCTCTGACATTTTAGGTACAGTCATTTCACATCGCTAGGGACAGACGTCAGCAGGAGCTAGGGAAAGATTTAGAAAACAGATAGAAGTTCAGGGAAAGAGCCTTAGAACTTTAGGGAAAGGATAGGGAGGAATTGAGAGAAGAATTTGGGGTGGTTGCAGGGTCATTTACAGCAAGAATTTGCAGCATAATTCACATTGCAGCACTCACTGCCATTATACTGCTGCTCATTACTCATACCTGTGTCTTCAGGGTGAAACACAACAAGCCTTTTGCAGTGCAGTACAGCAAAAAACAGTGAATTATCATCCAATAATATCTGCACGTATCTGTAAAAAACGCCTTTTTAAAGGTGTTTATAATAAGGGGCTTATTCACTGTTCTTCCAAAGCATAACATTAAATTTGTCAGTACTACTGTGCCAAAGAAAACTGAATTATCATCCAATAATATCTGCACCTATCTTTAAAAAATGCCTTTAACATGGGGAAAGACATAACGACCATATTCGCCATTTTGTTACCAGTATAAAGTTGCTGTCCATTTATCAATACAGTATTGTCAATAATAATTCAATAATTCAATAATTCTTAGTGGTTATCACTTATTTAAAGGTGTTTATTAGTGTGGAAACCCATAAGGAGGATCATATTCGCCATTTTGTTACCAGTATAAAGTTGCAGGCCATTTATCAAAACAGTATTGTCAATAATAATTCAATAATTCTTAGCGATTATCACTTATTTAAAGGTATTTATTAGTGTGGAAACCCATAAGGAGGACCATATTTGCCATTTTGTTCCCATTGTGCTGATGGAGCCGATACTGCTCCTGCCACCCCCACCCCTTCCCACAGCTGACATGCCAGTGCAAGTTGAGCGCTCAGGGCCCTCCCGGTCGGACATGCGAGAGGATGGACGATGGCGCAGATAGGCAGCAGCCAACTTACTACATAGCATGTCTCTATAGTAGTTCAGTTTGTCCTCCCTCTCAGTGGGTGTAAAAAAGGCCCCCATTTTTACCCGGTAGCGAGGGTCTAACATGGTGGAGAGCTAGTAGTCATCCCTCTGCCGAATGGTGACAATCTGGCTGTCACTGCGCAAGGAAGTGAGCATGCTTTGGGCCATTTGCGCAAGTGACTCTGAGGGACTCCCTGCATCCATCTCCACTGCATACTGCCACGATGTGTCTGGGTCATCTGCCTCATACTCCTCATCTCCCTCTGGCTGTTCTGGTTGCTCCTGCTCCTCCTCTCCACCCACTTAGCTACACATTGTTTGTGCTCCAATGTTCTCCTCATCCTCCTGCTCCTCCAGTTCAGCCCCCATAGGGCTCATGTGGCCGTATGATGTAGACGCCACATCTCCAGTTCCCTGACCAGCCAGATTGAAAAGCATCTTTTCCCGGATGTGAATCAGTGGAATGACGTTGTTCACCCCGTAGTCCTGGCAAGTGGCTAACAAAGTGGCCTCCTCAAAGGGAACGAGCAGGTGTCACGCATGAGCTGCCACTGGTTAACGTTAAAGTTACAGTTGTGCTAAAGGCACAGGAAACTTGGTCAAAGTTGAAGGAAAGATGAATGCAGCACGCTATCAGGAAATACTGGAGGCAAATTTGCACTCATCAGCCAGCAAGATGCACATGGGACGTACTTGGACGTTCCAACATGACAACGATCCAAAACACAAGGCCAAGTCGACCTGTCATTGGTTACAGCAGAAGAAAGTGAAGGTTATGGAGTGACTATCTCAGTCTCCTGACCTCAACATCATTGAGCCACTCTGGGGAGATCTCAAGCGCGCAGTACATGCAAGACAGCCCAGGAATTTACAGGAACTGGAGACTTTTTGCCAAGAAGAATGGGCAGTTTTACCATCTGAGAAAATAAAAAGCCTCATCCACAACTACCACAAAAGACTTCAAGCTGTCATTGATGTTAGAGGGTGCAATACACGGTATTAAGAACTGGGGTATGGGAAATTTTGAACAGGGTCATTTTGATGTTTTTCGTTGTCATTATGATTTAAAAAGAGAAAACACAGAAGTTTGACAATAAATGGCTTCAACCAACCACTAACCACGAGTGGAGAAAAATTTTTTATGTTATCATTCATATTCTTTTATCCGCTCTTCACACAACTGTCTTCAAGACTTCTCCCGTGCATCCCCCATACTCTGGAACTCATTACCAAGACACATAAGACTGACTCCCACAATCACAAGCTTCAAGAAGGCCCTGAAGACTCACCTATTCAGGAAGGCTTACAACCTTCAATAACACTACTGTCTCTATACCACCACCTGAACAGCCTCTAACCCCACCTTCTGTCTCTATCCCTCTTCCCTCATAGATTGTAAGCCCTTGCGGGCAGGGCCCTTTATCCCACTATGCCAGTTGGTCACTGTTAGTATTATCTGTTTTGTATATCTTGTGTACCGTATGTTAATCCTCAAATGTAAAGCACCGTGGAATTAATGGTGTTATATAAATAAACAATAATAATAAATAATAATAATACCTCCTCCTCACTGTACAGTGGATCTAAGCCCACAGCATAAAGTACTTCTCTAGCTGAGGGAATAGAAAAGGACAGAAGCAGGTTGAGGACAGATGAGGGTACAGGGCCTGCTGCCGGGCCATGCCAACTAAGGATTGTGTCTGACGTACCCACCGACTATTGGCTGGGGGTGTCTGATGTGACTTGGGATGAATTGGATGATCGAGTCAACCAGTCTACAACCGTTGGGTTGCTGGTCAAGACATGACTGCTACTTGACACTGGGATCTCAGGCCTCTGTAACTGACCCCTGCTGCCACGCCCCCTTACTCTGCTGCAACCTGTGCCTGCGCCAGAAACATTTAGGCCCGTGTCCCTCCTCCTGTTATTTTCTACTTTGAAGAGAACGGCAAATATGCCCCTTATTTCTTTCCCCACTAATGAACACCTATAAAAAAGCATGATAAAGGCAGATATTAATGGCTCAGAATTATTTAATTATTGACAATACTGTATTGATAAATGGCCTGCAACTTTATACTGGGAACAAAATGGCGAATATGGTCCTCCTTATGGGTTTCCACATTAATAAACACCTTTCAATAAGTGATAACCGCTAAGAATGATTGAATTATTGAATTATTATTTACAATACTGTATTTATAAATGGCCAGCAACTTTGTATGCTCCTCCAGCATACCACATGTGTAGGGCACAGCGGTGTCACGCTGTTCTACACCTTGTTTGCCTGCGCGAACAAAGTCACACAGGGGACGAACTGAGTCACTGTATGTCCTCTTCATGCCACTTCCACTGGGTGACTCTGTATTCTCCTCATGCTGCTGCCACTGGGTCACTGTATGCCCTCCTCATGCCGCTGCCCTTGGTTCACTGTATGCCCTCCTCATACTGCTGCCACTGCTGGGTCACTGTATGTCCTCCTCATGCCGCTGGCACTGCTGGGTCACTGTATGTCCTCTTCATGCTGCTGCCAACTCCACAGCCAGGAAATAGGTGTTTTTTAGTGATATTTGCCGCAAATTAATTTGGATCGAAGTGAATTTTTTTTGGAACGTCAAATCGAACTACAGAATTGAACTTTTGAGAAATTCGCTCATCTCTACTCATGCGTTAACTGCATTAAGATTGTAAATAGGATCTTGGCTTTCACCCATACTTTATTTCAGGTACCTCTTATTTCCCATGGTGAACTTGATAAACATATGTAATTTTTTTCTAGTCATACTATGTAACTAATAATGAAAATAAAGAAGTTTTTGGAGGAGAAGGAGAAGTTGCATGTGCTTATAATTCACTTGACTGTTAATTTTAGAATAATATTAATAGTTGGTTTCCATTTGCATGTATTATATCACTGATGTAGTCACGTGAAAGACAAGTACTGAATATTCAATATTAAATGTAGCATTACATAACATGTATATTTTTCTTTATGTAACAAGTTTTTAGTTGTACACATTTTGTTAGCTTTCCACAGCTGTTTTATTATTGTGAGTGGAAAATTAGACTTCTTGTAATGGCACTTCAATCCTCCCACAATCATACCATGTGGTGTGTCAGTTTCCTGCTTTTACCAGTGCTCGCACTTTCCTCACAAAAGACCCAAAGCTCAAAAATAATAAACACCAATACATTACATTCCCATATCTTGACATATGCCTGGAGTTTCCCAGTTGGAGTCCATAAAGCCTGTGACAAATCAAATGTCGGATTCTGTTCATTCATGTGTATATATAAACACTTAAATATACAAACAGTTCAAATGCTAGTGTTCCAGCAGAAAATAATACAAAAAGCCATTGCTGCCACAAGACCACAACTGTTGTCAGAACCCCCTGTCTGATTTAACCTTAGAATCCCTCTGTTTAGATCCCATATGTAATCAGGAAGTGTAAATTCTTGAATGTCACTGGAAGAAAAGCTGTTTTTGATATACTATTCAGACAAGGGCATTCAGAGGGTCAAGAAGGTGGGAATTATAGGTACTAGAGGCTTAAAGGTAATGTATCACCGGAAATAGATATATTTTCTTAAACTGAGTTTTTAGGTTATATATTTATTTTAATTTGGTAATTTTTACTAAATCCTGCAATTTTCACTCTGATTACTAAGCCTGATAATATACTGACACTAGCCAAGGAAATTTCTTTTTGGCAGTTACCTCATTTACATTGCAGATGATACAGAAAAGATTACAATAGAAGATAACATTAGATAAAGGTTTAGGGTTCATTCACAGTGAACAAACAGAACAAAATGAAAACAGTGTACGCTAAAACATAACTTTTAATAATAAATCTAAAAGTAGTCAAGAGTAATAGACATAATCACTATGTACTCAATATAGAAAAAGAGGGGAAGAAGGGGGCAAAAGAAAATACCTCCTAGATAACAGGCAATAATAATGGAGATAGGCCATGTGTCACACCCACCCTTTAATTGCATAAAGTGGGCTTGTAGTTTCGTATAAAAGAAACTATCTATAAATCCTGAAAACTCCTAGGTTACTGAGATGGGAGTCAAGAGACACAATAGTCAAACTATGCCCATATCCAGTGTAATGTATATATTACTAATTGTCTCTTAACTAGTACATATCACGTAGCACATCCCCTGGAACACTTGTAAATGTCACTGATAGTAGTTCAATATGACTCCTCTACTGTAGATGTAAACCATGTTCAAGGGAGAGGCAAAAAACGGAGGAGACAAATAAAAACAAACACACTCTCGCTAGTGGGTCAGTAAAAGACCAGCCTGAGGTACTCACTAGCCACTGACTCGAGAACTCTTCCTAGACCTAGCCATCCAGCCAAACTGAGCAATCGTGGGAGAAGAGCCTTGGTGAGAGAGGTAAAGAAGAACCCAAAGATCACTGTGGCTGAGCTCCAGAGGCGCAGTAGGGAGATGGGAGAAAGTTCCACAAAGTCAACTATCACTGCAGCCCTACACCAGTTGGGGTTTTATGGCAGAGTGGCCCAAAGGAAGCCTCTCCTCAGTGCAAGACATATGAAAGCCTGCATAGAGTTTGCCAAAAAACACATGAAGGACTCCCAGACTATGAGAAATAAGATTCTCTGGTCTGATGAGACGAAGATTGAACTTTTTGGTGTTAATTCTAAGCGGTAAGGGTGGAGAAAACCAGGCACTGCTCATCACCTGCCCAATACAATCCCAACAGTGAAACATGGTGTTGGCAGCATCATGCTATGGGGGTTTTTTTCAGCTGCAGGGACAGGACGACTGGTTGAAATTGAAGGAAAGATGAATGCGGCCAAGTACAGAGATATCCTGGAAGAAAACCTCTTCCAGAGTACTCTGGACCTCAGACTGGGCCAAAGGTTCACCTTCCAACAAGACAATGACCCTAAGCACACAGCTAAAATAACAAAGGAGTGGCTTCAGAACAACACTGTGACCATTCTTGACTGACCCAGCCAGAGCCCTGACCTCAACCCAATTGAGCATCTCTGGAGAGACCTGAAAATGGCTGTCCACCAACGTTCACCATCCAACCTGACGGAACTGGAGAGGATCTGCAAGGAAGAATGGCAGAGGATCCCCAAATTCACATGTGAAAAACTTATTGCATCATTCCCAAGAAGACTCATGGCTGTACTAGCTCAAAAGGGTGCTGTGCTTCTACTCAATACTGAGCAAAGGGTCTGAATACTTATGACCATGTGATATTTTAGTTTTTCTTTTTTAATAAATTTGCACAAATATCTACATTCTTTTTTTTTTTCTGTCAAGATGGGGTGCTGAGTGTACATTAATGAGAAATAAAATGAACTTTTTTGCTTTTAGCAAATGGCTACAATGAAACAAAGAGTGAAAAATTTAAAGGGGTCTGAATACTTTCTGTACCCACTGTAAGTACCATTGTGTCTGCATTTATCAATAAAGTAACGAGCACCAAGTGTATCGCCCAGCCGGCCGTGATGACTGCCAGTCATCTATCAGTTCTGACGTGACAAACATAGCAGTGGATGTGGCTTGTATGCTTCGTAATAGTGAGATCACAGATGTCCATGCAATCACCATGCAAAACGCGTTACACAAGTCTGGAATGAAAAAAAGCTGAAGAAACCTTGACTTTAATATCATCATAAGAAGTGTCAGCTCCAGTTTGCAGAAAAGTGGACAGTAGAAGAATGGAAACAGCTGATTTGGAGCAATGAGATGAAAGTCAATAAACTGGGCTCTGATGAGTGAAAATGGGTCTGGAAGAAACAAAGGAGAAGGGGGCTAACGGATCAAGAAATTGAAGAAACTGTCAAGTTTGGTGGAGGAAGCCTGATGATATAGGGTTGTTTCACAGCCAACACCGTTGGATACTTGACCAGTATTGATGGTGGTCTCAAAGTTGGGCTATATGTGATTATCCTACAAGACGAGTTACTTTGAACACTCGAGTACTATGGTTATAAAAAGTATGACATAGTGTTCCAGCAGGACAACAACCTGAAGCATATGTCGAGATTAGCGAAGTAATGGTTCAATCACAATGAAGTAGAGGTGCTGGATTGGTCCTCACAGTCCCCAGACCCCAACTCAATCGAACACTTGTGGGTAGAGTTGAAGAAAAAACTGTATTTGTACCCAAGTGAGTCGAGCAGTATGCACCATAGGAGCAAAACAGTAATAATGCAGTTATATGACAAGAATCTGAAGAATCTGCATAACTAATCATATCCTAAATAGTTGCAAGTCAAATTTATGTGTGAAATAGCCAAGATGATTGTATATAAAATGATGGCAGTCTTATGTTCGAAGCTGTAGTGGATGGTGAGATATGGAGCCTGAAAGTCAAAAGTTCTAAACATTGTTACTCTTTTGCTCGTCAGTGTATGTTAGAGTAATCTGAATCAAACAGTATTTTCCCCTTATGAATTAGTGTCTCAGTTACTGAGATATTGCTGTCTTTGTCAATGTGCAAATGAGCTCTTTGGAGCAACATGGGTGTTGCCATTGCTCCAAATAGCTTGTTTCTCTATTAACAAAATTGGTGATATCTTGGCAACTGAGACACTGATTCACAACTGAATTTTATTCAAGTGACGATAATCTACTTGTCGGCGGGGCTGGGCTGTCGGCTGAAATGCTGGATTCTGCCATCAGACTCTCTTTAACCCCTTAAGGACCCAGCCCAAAAGTGCGTTAAGGACCAGGCCTCGTTTTTCAAAACTGACATGTGTCACTTTATATGGCAATAACTTTGAGACGTCTTAACTTACACAAGTGATTTTGAGATAGTTTTTTCGTGACACATTGTACTTCATGTTAGTGGTAAACACTAATGAATATTTTTGTATTTATTTATAAAAAAATAGGAAATTTGATGGAAATTTGGAAAAAAATCGCAATTTTCAAAATGTGAAATGCTCTGCTTTTCAGATAGATAGTCATACCACCCAAATACATTAATACATATTATCTACCATATCTCTGCTTTACATCGGCATCATCTTTTAATCGTCCTGTAATTTATTTTGGATGTTAGAAGGCTTACAAGTGTAACAGCGATTTAGCAGATTTACAAGAAAATTTCCCAAACTAATTTTTTAGGGACCACTTCAGTTCTGAAGAGGATTATAATGGCCTATATATTAGAAACCCCCATAAATTACCCCATTTTCAAAACTGCACCCCTCAAATAATTCAAAATAATATTTGGGAAGTTTGTTAACCCTTTAAGCATTTCACTGGAATTAAAACAATATGGAGGTGAAATTTAGACATTTAATTTTTTCCCACTAATTCCTTAATTTAGCCCTAAAATTAACACATTCACAAAGGGTTAAAGGAGAAAATGCATCTCACAGTTTGTTATGCAATTTCTCCCGAGCTTGGAAATACCCCACAAGTGGGTGTAAACTGATGTTTGGGCGAATGGCAGGACGGAAGGAGTGACACTGGGCGTCTGAAAAGCAGATTTTGCTGGAATAGTTTTCAGGTGCCATGTCTCATTTGCAAAGCCCCTAGAGTACCAATACAAAGGAAAACCCCCAAAAAGTGACCCCATTTTGGAAACTACACCCCTCACAGAATTCATATAGGGGTATAGTGAGCATTTTGACCTTACAGTCGTTTCACAGATTTTGCTAACACTGGGATGTATAAATGAAACATTACTAAAATGTCACTTTATCCCCAAAGTTTTCATTTTCACAATGAGTTAAAGGAGAAAAAAGAACACCAGTTTGCAAAATAATTGCTCCTAAACACAGCAATACCCCATATGTGGTCGTAATCTGCTGTATGGGTACATGGCAGGGCTCAGAATGGAAAGAGCGCTATTTAGCTTTTGGAGAGCAGATTTTGCTGGAATAGTTTTCAGGTACCATGTCACATTTGCAGAGCCCCCAAAGTACCAATACAGTGGAAACCCCCTAAAAGTGACCCCATTTTGGAAACTACACCCGTCACAGAACATATCAAGGGGTATAGTGAGCATTTTGACCTCACAGCTGTTTCACAGATTTTATTAACATTGGGACATTAAAATGAAAAATTACTTTTTTTCCAATAAACCGTCAATTTAGCCCCAAATTTTTCATTTTCACAAGAGGACAAAGGAGAAAAAGCTCCCCAAAGTTTGTTACACAATTTCTCCTGAACACAGAAATGCCCCATATGTGGTTGTAATCTGCTGCATGGGTAAATGGCAGGGCTCAAAATGGAAAGAGCTCTATTTAGCTTTTGGAGGGCAGATTTTGCTGGAATAGTTTTCGGGTGCCATGTCGCATTTGCAGAGCCCCTAAAGTACCAATATAATACAAACCACCAAAAAGTGACCCCATTTTGGAAACTACACCCCTTATAGAATTTATCTAGGGGTATGGTGAACATTTTGACCTCACAGCTGTTTCACAGATTTTATTAACATTGGGACATTAAAATGAAAAATTACTTTTTTTTCCAATAAACCGTCAATTTAGCCAAAATTTTTCATTTTCACAAGAGGACAAAGGAGAAAAAGCACCCCAAAGTTCGTTACACAATTTCTCCTGAACACAGAAATGCCCCATATGTGGTTGTAATCTGCTGCATGGGTACATGGTGGGGCTCAGAATGGAAAGAGTGCTATTTAGCTTTTGGAGGGCAGATTTTGCTGGAATATTTTTTGGATGCCATGTCGCATTTGCAGAACCCCTAAAGTACCAATATAATGGAAACCTCTCAAAAGTGACCCCATTTTAGAAACTACACCCCTCAAGGAATGTATCAAGGGGTATTATCATTTAGAGCCTAAAAATGCTTCCCAAAAAATTAATGTACAAAGTGAAAATTAAAGTTTTTAAAGAAATATCCAATTTCAGTGCCTAATACGTTGCGGCCACTTTGTGGCATCAGAGATATGAACTCCTAAAACTATTAAGTGGGCTATCCCGGGGACAAAAAAATTATATATGAGGGTGTAAACTGCTGCTTGAGAACACAGCAGGGCTCAGAAAGTAAGGAGCACTGTGTTTTTTTAGCTTTTGGAGTACAGATTTAGAGGGACTTTCTGGTCACCATGATATTTTTGCAGAGCCCTGGAGGTGCCAGTAAATTGGAATTCCCCAAGAAGTGACCCCCATTTTGTAGGGGCAATTTTAGGGTCTCTGCAAATGTGACACGGCGTCCAAAAAAACAACAATCTAAATATGCGCTCCAAAAGCACATAGTGCTCCTTCACATTTGCGCCCTGCTGTGTGCCCAAATGACAGTTTATGCCCACATGTATGACACTGGTGTGCCCAGGATAACGTACTTAATGCCATATGTGGGTATAAACTGCTGTTTGGAAACAGCCGGGCACAGAAGGGAAGGAGCGCTATTTTGGTTTTTAGAGCACAGTTTGCTTTTTGGACACCATGCCACTTTTGCAAAGCCCATGAATTGTCAGTAAAGTGGAATCCGTAGACTTGTCACCCCATTTTGGAAACTACACCCTTCAAGGGATTTATCAAGTGGGGTAGCGAGCATTATTAACCCTTAAGTGTTGCATTCTTTTAATTTCCAAAAATGAATGCGCAGCTGATAATGAAAAGTTAAAAATGAAATTTTTCTATAGATACGCCATTTCAGTGCCCAATATGTTGTGCCCAGTTTATGTCTGCACAGACACACACTCTAAAAACTGGTGAGCGGGGATCCCAGGCACAACAGCTTTTGGAGCGTTCATCTCTGATACAAGCCGGGCACAACATATTACGCACTGAAATGACATATTCCTGGAATAATTTTCACCTTTCATCATCAGCTGCGTATTCATTTATGGATAATAAATTATAGCAACACTTGGGGGTTAAAAATGCTCACTGTACCCCTGGATAAATTCCTTCAGGGGTTCAGTTTCCAAAATGGGGTGACATGTCAGGGGATTCCACTGTACTGGCATTTCAGCTCTGCAAAAGTGCAATGGCGTCCAAAAACCAAACCGTCCAAGTCTGTGCTCCAAAAACCAAATAGCGCTCCTTCCCTTCTGTGCCCAGCTGTGCCAAAACAGCAGTTTATACCCACATATGACATTAAGTACGTTATCCTGGGTCCACCAGTGTCATACATGTGGGTATAAACTGCAGTTTGGGAACACAGCAGGGCGCAGAAGGGAAGGAGCACTGTGTGGCTTTCGGAGCGCAGATTCAGATGTTTGGGATCTGGATGCCATGTCATGTTTGCAGAGCCTCTAAAGTACCAGTAAAGTGGAATCCCCTAGGGAATGACCCCATTTTGAAAAGTGCACCCCTCAAAGAATTTATCAAGGGGTGTAGTGAGCATTAGTATCCCAGACGTGACTGCACAGCGGATAGGGAAAAGTGAATGAATAGGTAAGCTGTGCGGAGTGCATTGGGTACACTAAATTCCCTACTATTTCCCCAGTAGTTCCTATTATTGGGGAGGTCACTCTGGGGGTCACTTCTGGTTTATTATCCCTCGTAAGCTCTAAATCTGGGGTGTACCCTAATATACGCTCGCACAGCTTATACATTCCCTTCCTGCCGCAGCCAGTTATGCTCTAATGATTTGGCGATTTTTGGGGTTTTTGTCTTCACATTGTACGAGCTATATTTTCTTTATTTCTCTGGTGATGTAGCCATATGAGGGCTTGTTGTTTGCAGGGTGAGATGTATTTTTTAATGACATCATTTTTAGTTGCTTACAACTTATTAAATAAATTTTATTAACTCTTGGTGGATTAAAAAACAACCCCATCAATTCTGGCACTGCGTTTTATCTTTTACATTTTTCACCATGCAGCGTTGAGCGTAAGTAACATGTTACCTTTATTCTGCAGGTCGGTACGATTACGGCGATATCTCATTTATACTGTTTCTTTATGCAATACCAATTTTACAGAACAAATACCCATTTGGGGACATAAATCAATTTTTTTTGCATCACCATCTTCTAAGATGCGTAGCATTTTTATTTTTCGGTTTAGAGAGTTGGTTTAGGGCTTATTTTTTATGGGACAACCTGTGCTTTTTATTGGTACTGTTTTGGGGTACATATGACTTTTTGATCACTTTTTATGGCATATTTTGTAAGGTGAGATGGCGAAAAATTGTTACTTTTGGCGTGTTTTTTCCGTTTTTTTTCCCCGACTTTCACCGTGTACATTAAATATGGTTTCAGTTTTATTGTACAGGTTGTTACGGACACAACGATACCAAATATGTATTGTTTTTATTAATTTTTAGGTTTATTTTTTATATAATTCATTTTATAGGGGTTAAAACCGCCGATCGGAACTCAGTTCCGACTGGGGGTTATGGAGCAGGGTGTTAGCTGTCAGATACAGCTAACTCCCGGTTCCGATACCGCCTGCTCAGATAGTGAGCGGGCGGCCGGCCTCGGGCGTAGTATTACGTCCTGGTGCGCAAAGTACCTAGCGCCCAGGACGTAATAGTACGTCCAAGGTCGTTAAGGGGTTAAAGGGGTTCCAAAAAAATTTGCAAATACATCCACAGCAGTGCTAAACACTCACTGTTCCCTTGTGCACCCTTTTCTTGGCTTTATTTTACTTGAGACTCCTTGTATCACTGTTATTTACATGCAGTGAATTTGTGAACAAACTGCATGTCCCATGAAACAGTGAGGATTTAGCACTGCTGTGGATATTTTTCCAGATAATTTTTAGAAGTTGGATAACACCTCTAAGGCTAAGGCCCATGTAGCGAAACGCAGCAAAAAAACCAAAAAGCTGCGGGAAAAAAAATGCAACAGAAACGCATCGCGTTTTTTTCCACAGCATTTTTCATTGAGTTTTTCTCTGCGGACTTTCTGAACTTATTATACCTATTTGGAAAACACCAGCATTTCGGCAGGTATAATTGGCATTCTGCGATTTTCAAAAACAGGGGCATTTTTGAAGATGCAGCTTTTCCGCTACTGACTATTAGTCAGAATCCCATTCACTTTGCAGGTACTGTAAAATGAAGCCCTTTTGCTGTGACATTTCTGCAGCAGCAAAAACGCTGCATTTTCACAATGTGGGGCTTTAATCCATGATGAAAATCTGCAGTACACTGAAGGTCAATTCTACATATTTTTTCTTAAATTTTATACACTTCACTATTACTATAAAATGCTGCAGATTTTCTGCACAGAAATTCTGCATCGCTTCAAGTCTCATGGGAACATACCCTAATATAGTAGCATGAGCATAAGGACATACTCACATGGCCATATTTAATGTCTATAAGCAGTCTTCACAGACTAGACTTGGATACTACACAGATCCTCTCTGGCACTGTTTGCATCTAATTGCACACCGTTAGAGAGTTCTGAATGACACCTCCTTACCTGCCCCTGCCCAATATCCCTCTTTTTACAGTAGACAGCCTAATTTTCATATCAGGCATCAAAAATAACAGCACGTATTGCTTGGGAATGGTGGGGGCTAGAGAAAAAAATTCAACTGTGACAGAATCAATGGAGCAGCACCTTTAAAGAATGAAAAGAACTGAACTTGGTGAAAGGTTCTCTTTAGCACTGAAACTTAGAAAAGGTGCCCACAGTAATATCACATTCACAAATCCTGTACAGTGACACAAAGAGCCCCTTGGAGACCATATATTTTTAAACAGTCATTCTGTTAATATTATGGGCTTGGTATCTAAGCCCAGTTTACATTAATAGTTTACATTAATTAATAACATTTTTTTACAGTGGATGTAAGTGGCACCAGGAAGTCAAACTGTGCCATGGTGTGCTATTGGCTTTTAAAAGCAAAAAAAGTTCTTTTTTAATCCATATAATTATGTCCTAAGCAGATCCCTCCTTCACCTACTGATTCTTTCACCCATCCATATTTCAGTCATATGCTGAAGTGTGGGCTATAAAAATAATAAAGCTTATAAGGTTGCACACAGGTTTTCGATAGAGGGGTTCTAAAGTATTGTCCAATTTCCATGCTCAGCTGGTGGCGTGATTTAATGCTTTATTCCCAGTACTGTAACTGCACAGATGCCCAGAGATATTTTTTGCCATTACATCTGAGATGAATTCCAATTTGGTGACTTCTAGTATTTAAATACAATTTGTGAACTTTTTTTTTATCATTAATAAGAAATAAGCAATGCTAGAACTGATGGATCGAGGAGAGGATGAAGCAGCTAATTGTTTAATTTTGCATAATTAAACGTTGGATGAGAATATGCTGGCTAGAAGATAATCATATTCTACTCTGGAGGATTACAGTTGCATGGTCATTTATCTTAAAAAAAAAAAAAAGTAATAATAATAATCTGAACATTTTAATCTAAAGCAGTTTCCAGATCCATTTCCGGGAGTTCTATTTATTAAAAGTGAATCACTTATGAAATGCACATACAACACTTTTTATAGTTTGTACAGTGGTATGGTTATGTTGACATGCGGACACATAAAAGTGAATGTTATGAAAATTTATCATTGCAGATTATAACAAGCACTACTGATTTGCGTCATAAACCATTTACTGCTGCTAGAAGTGGTCTGATCATAATTTATACGACTAAATGTATCTGTTCTATAACAAAGTTGCAAAAACTGTTGTTTGTGTATAGTTACATAACAAGACCTAGCTAGAGTTCATATTAACATAATTACCTGGTAGTTTGAAAGGGGTTAGGTAAAAATTTAAAGAATGTTTTCCTATGAAAAAAACCTAAGCTGATTAATATCTATTGAGTCTTAAAGAGGACCTTTCACCACATCCACCTATTCAACTTCTTAGCATCTGTTAATAGCTCCTCTGATTCCAGCACAATTACAATTTTTTTCTAGCCCCCACCATTCCTAAGCAACAAGTGCAGTTAGTTTTGCTGCATGATGTGTAATATAATGTCAGAAGGGCAGTGTCAGACAAGGGTGTGTGATTCAGAGCTCAAATCTGAAGCAGCCAGTGTCAGAGCTCAGAAGCACATCCTTGCCTTCTCCTGCCTGACACTGCCCTCCTGACAGTACAGAGCCTAAATAGCATATCGGCATCAAAACTAACAGCATTGATTTCTTGGGAACAGTGGGGGCAAGAGAAAAAATTCCAAATGTGCCAGAATCAGTGGATCAGCATCTATTAATTGAAGTAAAGTGCTGGACTTGGGAGAGATGGTGAAAGGATATGATTAAAATTTACATGGCAGTTAGATTGCAAAAAGCAATGGTTTTGTAGAAAAATTAGCCCACTTTGATGACTTGTAAGTGCTACAGGCTTGTTGTTATTTGGGAGACAAATTTGTGGCTGTGAGCCTAGATGAAAAATATTGAAGAATATGCTTTTCAAAAATGCCGACACTGTGGCACCATAGTGTGTTATATTGGAATGTGATTGAGTGGTGGTAGCATTGGCAGCATGAGTGGCAGTGCAGCATGGAACAATATGATGGACCAGGCTGCAGGACATGTCTGGCTGAGTGGTGGCATTTGTGGTAGCTGTTTAGGGGTAGCAGGCAGCATCAGCAGTACAGTAAATGGAACATGAAGATACAGGTAGATGATGGCATCACTATTTGGAGGCATCAACCAAAGTTACGTGAAAATCCTCATGGATCCATGCCTGATTCATTTTGACAAAAGTATTTTTTTCCATGCTAGATGTGGACAGTTTAGTCATTCTAGGTGTCACAATGTCACAGACACCACTGAACACCCTTTTGGCCATTACGCTTGAGGCTGGACAAGATAAAAGTCCTATGGCAAACTTGGCAAGCTTGTTCCACTGCTCTAACCTATTAGCCCATAATTCCATAGGGTTACAGTTTTCTGTTGGTGTATAGGTGCACTCTTGATACAACTGTACCTGCTAATGCAGCCGGTGGGTGTCAGTTGCCTGTTGTGGCTCCGGATGACGCTGGGAGCTGAAAAATTTCTGGTTCATCCTCTTTCAGATACTGTACTGGCTGCGGATGCTGCTACTTTTACTCATACCACTTGTAGCTGTGGCACCGATAAGAGGTGAAATCCTGGCTGAGTAAGGTGAACTGGCAGCAGGCAGAGGCCACCTGGGTACACATGGGACTGGCAGTTGTCTCCCTAAATGCTGCGGTAAGCTGGGTATACAGCCTATCTGTAACATCTCTGCCTGTTCAGGTCTCTGCATCACCCTCCGCCCGCACGCGGCGGCGCAGGAGCCGTCCTCAGCACCTTGATTTTTCTCTGCTCCACTAATAGTTAATCTCAGCCTTGCCTGTGTGATTGACAGTCTGTCTACCAATCCAGTCTGGGGAGGGTCCAGACTTTCTATAAACAGGTTGTCAGCCCTGACATGCTTGCTGGCTATTGATTCTGTTTTGTGACTTGTCCCTGCTAGCTCCTATTCTGCTATTCCCTGAATTCCTATTTCTGACCTCTGGCTTTGTTTTTTGACTATTCTCTTGGATTGTGATTTTGTACTGCATTGCTCGACTGTTACCGACCCCTTGACTTGCTCACTCTGCTTCTGTGTTGTTTTGTCTTGTCCTGTTCTGTGTGACACTTATATTAGGAAGGGACTGATCGACCGGTTGCTGGCTGTCGCCTAGGACAGATCGGGCAAGTTAGCCAGGGACAGTGGGGGGGTTCAGCTTTAGGACTCACTGTCTTGTTGTGTCCCTCCCCCCAGGGTTCTGCAGCGTCACTGGGGAATTGCTCAACTGCCAATTCCCTTACACTACCCTGATATATTCCAATTTTTCTTCCCTTTGGAAAGCAGGGAAGAATTCCCCCACTTTGGCTTTTATCAAGGGTCTAAGAGCACTGCCATAAAGTACTCATCTCTCAGCTTGATGCTACTAATGTGTTTGTCACTGCATAAGCAATGGAGCATGTAACCTGCCATGCCTGTGCGTGTGTGGACTCAGGGGCCTGCCATGGATGGTGTTATTGGCCAGCGTGTTAATAACCATCACCATCATCATCATCTTGAAAATAAAATGGGACAGTCTCATCCCCAAGCTGTGCCTGTGACATATTAAGGACCCAAAGGAGAGTCTTCCCCCTCCTCCTTTTCTAGAAGTCTTAGTTCCTCCACCATAATGACCCTGACCCAAATCCTCACCCTCCTCTATCAACCCAGGGTAATGAGGTTGAAGCTGTTTTTCCTCTTCTGTACCTCATTGCATGACTGTAAGTGTTTCCTGTAAGATATACAATAAAGGAATTACAACACTGATGCTTCAGTTGTCCCTACTGACAAATTTGGTGGCCTCTTCAAAGGGCTTGAGAAGTCAACACATTTCCCTCCAATGACATATCTCAAAATAATAATATGAGACCAGTGATCAACACGTTTCCAGCCCAAACCAACGTATGGAAGTAGAGGTCTTGATATATGGCACAGTGCTCACCACAAATAAATCCACCAATTCTTTATTTTTCAATCCAAACAAATAACACATGATGCCCAAAGAAAGGTGTTTGGGGGCAAATCACCCCTTTTTAAAGTGTAAAACTAATGGAAAATAAAAATGCATACAAAACACCATTTCAAAATGCATAAAAACACCAATTAAAAGGTTTGTTCACACTATACATAAAAACAACATCTCCTAAAATGCTGCTCACATTATCTTTTCCCATTGCTAATTATAACAACCATACATGTGCACGGACTGTTCCTAGTGCGCATGTCAGCTCTCCAATACACCCATATCAGCGGTGAAGTGAATTTACTGGATATTAGTTGTATTCATTTCAGAATGTTGCCTGGCTTTAGTATAACTTGGTAAGGTTCAAATTATTAAGGGGGATCTTGTCCAAATGCCTCTAGTGTTTTGGACTAGCCCCAGTCTAAATGAAACTATGCGCATGCGCGGTTTCTAAAAACTGAGCTCCCTAAAGACCCAGGCATTACATTTAGGAGAGCTAAATCCCTAAAAAACATAATTGCACTGAGTCAGCTCAAATGTGCCACTACAGGCAGAAAATTGGATCACCTTGCTCCAGGCAGCTTCAGATGTGGCCACAAAAAGTGCAAGTGCTGCTTCAGTATCTCACATTTGAAAACGGAAGTAACCAGCCAATCTACTAAAGAAAAATTTATTTAAAAACTAAACTAGATTGGACTGTTCTTCTTCATACGTTGTATACGTAATTCAGTGCCCGTGCGGCCTGCAGTATGTTGGCCGCACGATAATGTGTTTGCGCGAAAGACTAAATAAACATCGGTCGAATGGGTTGAATGGCTACCTCAAACATAGTATCTCCCGCCATGCATTGAAGTATCACAATAGCAATTTTAAGGGGTTTGAGGTGACCCCTCTTGAACAAATCCCAAGCGGTCATCTGAGTAGATTTGATTCCCTTAAGAAAAAAGAAATTTCCTAGATCTAGAAGCTTAATACTTTGGTTCCAGAAGGTCTCAATGAGGCACTAGAAGATATAACCAATTGAGTGATTAATAAGTGCCTCTGATACTTGCCCCCAGTGTATATGCATTAATTTCTTGATATTTCCAGTTATATATTTATATGCATTCTTATAGTTATGTTTTAAGATAGAAGATACCGATTTCTCTTTTGTAATGGAGCAATCATATATCTGCACTATACATATTGCTTGACTATGATATTGTTATAATATGATGTTTTGTTCAAACAAACGATGAATATTTTATCTTTATCTATTTATATATTTTTATATTGGTTGGTATATATATATATATATATATATATTTTTTTTTTTTTTTTAAATCTATAATTGTTTTTTTTTTTCCAGTATTAATGATTCCTAATCTAAGATTGATCTACAATGAAGTTCCATTATGGATCTTATATAACCAGTTGTTTATACCATTATGACCCAGCATCCCTTAATATGAGTATCTTAAACTGATAGTTTATCTAACCAATAGAGATGCTAATGGAGATAGTGTCTTTTGCCTTCAAGTGTATTGTGTTGAACCTTCAGAGCAACACAATACAGAGAAATCTGGGGAACTCTGAGATCTGTTTTCACTGATTCATATATATTCTATTGTCTGGCGGAGACCTCCGAAGCTAGCCGTAGATTCCCAAGGTCTATGTCGCTCAACCGCGCATGCGCATAGTTTCATTTAGACCGGGGCTAGTCCGAAACACTAGCGACATTAGGACAAGATCCCCCTTAATAATTTGAACCTTACCAAGTTATACTAAAGCCAGGCAACATTCTGAAATGAATACAACTAATATCCAGTAATTAAATTCACTTCACCGCTGATTTGGGTGTATTGGAGAGCTGACATACACACTGGGAACAGTTCGTGCGCATGCCCAGTTTCATCTTTAGGACACTACACATGGAGTTAAAAGATACAGCAAATCTATAGCGACAGTTCCTTCCTTCTTCTAAGCACCAATATTGGTAGGTTACTTTTTACTCTATTTCATGTCATTTATCTTACCACTCTATGTCTTATACTATGAATGATGGGTTGTTATAATTAGCAATAGGAAAAGATAATATGAGCAGCCTTTTAGGAGATGTTGTTTTTATGTATAGTGTGAACAAACCTTTTAATTGGTGTTTTTTATGCATTTTGAAATGGTGTTTTGTATGCATTTTTATTTTCCCAGTAGTTTAACACTTGAAAAAGGGGTGATTTGCCCCAAAACACCTTTCTTTGGGCATCATGTGTTATTTTTTTGGTTTGAAAAATAAAGAATTGGTGGATTTATTTGTGGTGAGTGCTGTGCCTTATATTAAGACCTCTACTTCCATATGTTGATTTGGGCTGGAATCGGGTTGATCACTGGTCTCGTATTACAATTTTCGGACGTCGCTCTGATGACGTGTGTTCTGGTGTCAACTGCTTCCATTTATTCTAACACAGCAAGGGGTGAAATGCAAGTAGGGTTGTTGTGTCTGACACACAACCCAAGAAGGTGAGAATCTCTTCACTTTAACACCATTAATATTACCTGTAATCTGGACTGTATTACGCTATGCACTGCTCGGTGCTTTTTCTATTTTTTAGTATATCTTAAAATAAGGCATTGTCCCTGTGGACTACTGCATACAGTAATCATTTGCCACCTTCTGCTGCTCACACAGAGGATCCCCCATGTTTAAATTGAAGTTACATTGAGTTGGAACATTGCAAATAAGGCGGTGCAAAGGCAGACTGTTTTGTTGCTGCAAATTGAGCAGGGTGTTTTTTGCATCATAAGAAAAGTGTAGAGACTTTTCTAGCCATGAGGAGCACCTCTTGAAATGCAGCAATAATATTGGTGCCTTTGTTGCTGGCAACACAGCCCAGTTGGAGATGGCTGCAAATTGAGCCCATATAAATCACACCCCACAGTTCACCCACCCCAAATACACACTGCTACTACTGACTTTGGGCTCAGCAGTAATGCCACTCACATGTGTACACATCAAGGTAAGGAGTTCATAGAGCAAACAAAAAATACCATTAAATTTAATGATTTAACAATTTAATACTCAAAGAGTTCAGTGCTATATGTGAGAAAGAAAAAAACAAACAAGATGACAAACAAGCAAAACAGTTGTAAACACAAAAAAGAGAAGAGCAGAAGAAGAAAACCTTATGAATTAGAGCCCTTCTAGTTCTATGGAGCTTAGAAGAATGAAGATGGCCAGTACCCAACTTGGCTGGCTCCAATGATGTAACACCAGTTCCAACGTATTCCCAGTCCTCTGTAATGCAAAACTCCTGGCTTGTGCTTATCCATGCCTCCTACCAGAGTGCCCCCCGTCCTCCCCCTTTTTCCATCTTGAAAAGCTGGGAAATGACTGGTTTCATCTGCATCTTGGAAAGAGGGATGCTCTACAGATAGTCAAGGTCACTGTCCAGTCAGGCACTCTTATGCCTGATTGCCTGGAAGTGGTAAATCAATAACTCTGCCTTGCATATTTGGTCTTGATAGCAGGAAGAAACATTTTCACCTCTGACCCTCCTGACATTATTAGTATAAACAAATACTAATGTAATATACTGTTGACACATGCATAAACACTATATTCATTAATGTTAGATACATAAACAATATAATTCAGTAATAACATATTCACAAGTGGGCTGTTTTCATCACACCCCCACCCGAATTTGCCCCAAGTCTGGCTTTTTAGATGTTGGACCTGCTCATTGGCTGAAATCATTACTATCACCACTGCCACCACTTCATCTGATGTCAACTTGTCACCTTGACCTAGTTGCCAGGTACTATCTTGAAAAGAATCATCATCATCGGCAAAGTCATTGTCTTCTCCACTTTTTTCTGACACATCATGGCCCTCGTATTACTGCACTCCCTCATTATTTGCACCTCCAGATTTTCCCCTAGTTCCCCTAATGGCCACCAGTAGTAGCACAACACCCCCAGCCACTACTACCGCCACCAACAAGTCATGTCTTCCTCCTCTACTTGAAAACAATGCTGACTGTTCTCACTCAGCTCATTAAAAAGAGGAGGAAGATTGCTCTGACTAGGAGAAATAGATTTCTCAGCAGGTGCCACCTCACTACCAAAAGGCCTTGCAGTAAATTACGTGTTATGGAGGAGGAGGAGGAAAACACAGCCTGCCTTAAGATCAAATCACTCTGGGATGCAATATCCTCCTTAGACTGAGATGCACAAGCTACGTAATCAAAAACTTCATTGTCATTCTCAGGGGTTGTCCCCATAATAAGAAGTAGTGTTGCTTTTGACATCCACATTGTTTTTGTTACCACAATAGTGATTGACAACAATTCTGACACTATTTGTATGTCTCTTTTTTGTTTTCTTTTTAGTTTTTACAAACGACTATTTCAAGAAAAAGAGCAAAGTACTAAAAACACTAAAAGGGTAAGCTGGTCAGTGACTATTAGATGAGAACCGCATCAGTCAGCTTTATATGTAAAGATTTTTTTTTTTAAATTAGCACAGGCTGAAAACACTATATATGAGAAAAAAAAAAAAAAAAGATTTTCAGATTAGCACACTCCATGAAACTGGATTGAGTGAGCACAGCACAAGAAAACCGCTTAAATAATAGAATTTTTTTTTAGATAAGTGCAGACTGCAAAACTGTATATAATGAGGATCAAAAAAAAAAAAGTCAAGAAACGTCCAGCTCTTAACATCAATTCATAGCTGCATCTTCACTGATTCTAGAACAGTTGAAATTTTTTTTGGTCTGTGTTTTGGTCTGAGCTTTTATTGACAGCTACCCACCAAAATAACACAGCTGGTCATCATTCATGTCAACTTTTCTACAGATATCTGCAGTCATTGTCCAATAATTAGTAATAGAGAATGGCTGATGTTGGATAATAAATGTGGTGCATCTTTTGACTTTCTAGTCTAAGGTTAGTTGGCATACTTTTTACCAGAATTTTATAATCAGCTGCATTGAAATATGGTTTACTAGGGATTTAATCTTCTCATAGAATATCATCAGTATAGATTAGAACAGAGCATCTAGTACAGGAAATATGGTATGAATAAGGGAGTAGTATCTTCAAAGAGGGAAGTCAGTACGTATTATATACTGCAGAACTAAAATCTGTTACAGAAAATCTGTTAAGGATAAGGGGGTGGTCTTCTCAAAGAGGTGGTATTTTGGAAAGTTGTCACTTTACTTATCCATTAATTCTTGTGCAGACACTGGTTAAAAGATATTTGTTTACATTATTGTGTGATGTAATCTTGTGTGACATGTCTATGTGGGTGTAATAGTAGCATGCATTATATATCATTGCGGTTTGGCATGATGGAGAAGATGTGAGAAACAATTTACAGTACCAAATTCAGAGATTGGTTGGACTTTAGCCAGATTGTAACTCTTACATCAACTAAGCAACAACAGGAAGAATACTCATCGTTACACCATGTGCTTATAAGCAAATATTACGAAGCTCAATGTTTTGTAGAGTCATAGATGACTAAAACCTGATGCACTGTATTTTTTCCTATAGAGAGTTATTTTATAATTCAAATCTGAATTATAAATGTGTTTAGTAACTAGGTCATAACTATAGAATGCATAGAAAAGGAATGTGTAGTCAAGAGGACTTATAAGTAGTGTATATGGTTGAAAGAAGTTCCAGATTCATCTTATAGATGAGTTATGTGATATGAGCGATGGTTGAAAGATGCTCACACTCATCGAGAAAGATAAGCACTTCAAAGAAAGGATTACTAGTAAACATTGATCATCTATAGTGAGTTGAATAGATGCCTTACAGTTCACTCACCTTAAAAATGATCAGATATGTAACCTCTACAAATCACAGACATGGACTGGACAATGAGTTATTATTAGATTTCTGTTATCCCAGTAGAGAGGTGTATACTTTGAATAACTATATATTTTGAAGTCCACTTCCTGAAGGATAATTTTGCACATTCCAAACATCAGGAAAAGCAATATATTAGTCATAAAAGGGTTAATCATAAGAAAGTACAGTTAGTGGTTCAAAGATTTTTGCACACAGCAGCCGCATAGAATTCCCATCTTGCAGAGCAGTGACCTCTTCTGGGATTTTTAAGGCAAGCATTTGAACGCTGCAGACAATAAAAGCCCAAAGCAGGACATAGAAATCTTTATCTCCCAAGCTTCTTAACAGATCTGCATTAATGTCTCACTGTGCTCATCCTACCAGATGTATTCAGGAATAAGTCACATGTGAACAATTGTTGTCCATTTTAGGTACACAATGTGAGGGGCTACACATATTTTTATGATATTTACCATGATATTCTTTAAAATGTCGCAGCCATGGACTTTCATGAATTCATCACAGCATTGTTGATAAAACTAAGCCCTACAAATATGATGTTGAAATAAATCCCAAGTAATGGAAGAGATATACAGTGCAGTGTTAAGTATGTGCCTTGTTTATTCTGTGTAATGTATTTTCGATAATATTAAGTTGTACGATTGCTCAACTAGTTACATGGTTTTGCAGACAAGAAACATTCACCCACACAACTGACAATGTAAAATGTGTTCCATGAATGCGGGGTCAGCTATTTTAATAGAGTTGTTTATTCTCAGAAATATATATGCTATGTGATTTTAGTCAATGTGTGCGTCACTATTCACCCTTTCATTTCAAAGTCAGAGCCATCTCATATTTTACAATATAACAGTTAATTGTGATAAAAATTATAGTGATTGAGACAGAGGACTTATACTTGGTGTCCATAGTTTGGGCATGACATGTGGACCTGCCAGTATGTCATTCTAGAACTCAGCGGTGATTTAAGTTTTTATAACTATAAATAACTATCACCATAATACAATCCTTAAAGCAAATCTTTAAGCTCAATTTAATGCCTCAAACCACCATTAGAGCCTCACAGAACATCTCATGTGTTTCCTAATGGTGTCCTTATAAAGCCAAAAGCATTGCTGCCAAAAAATCATTGAAATTTTGTATGCCAATTTGGTGCTTCAAGTCAAGGGGTGGAGAGCTAATGGAAGAAGTCAAGCTCTCCATTCCCCAACCTGGCCTTTCTACTATGATTGAAGTCGACCATCCCTAGTTCGGTAGTTGTGATGATGCAGGAGGATGGATATCAATCCCAGCGGGGGCATGGACAGTTTGACTTCTTCCGTTCCGCTCTCCACCAACTTAACTTAAAGGACCTAAAAGTTATTTTTCAGAAGATGGCAGCATTATAAGGACTCATTGAACAAGACATGAGATTCCCTTTGAGGTACTGGTGGTGGCTTGGAAGGTTAAATTGAATTGACAGTTTCACATATTAGATAAAATTTGTTACATCCTGAAAATGTCAGCAGTTTCAGCTATTTTATGTGCACGGGGGCCTCCCAACTCTCCCCTGATAGATTATCATGGGAGAAATAAAGGATTGGAAATGCTGAATTTCAGTGCCAAATACTTTTGTTTTCGGAGGTGTCTGGCTACACCTTACTTCACTCTTATATTATACCACATTTATTTTGGGAAGATTAGCAGTTGACCATAAGACATAGATGGAAATGGAAAAGCGTGACTGCTTTCAAGCTGCTTTATCACCTTCTTTGTTGTCAGTACAGTGCTAGACTGGTTTTGAGCTAACCAGCTGTTGTACAACAGTATTGTTGGTAAGGAGACACTGCCCAACAACTAGAACCTTTGCAATAACCACAAGTCAAATGTCCCAAGCGACCAGTCTTTCTCACATTCAGCAACTAGTTTTGGCACTTTCCTGACAGCAGAGAAGAACAATAACATCTTGATAGCAGACCATGTTATTCTCTTTCTCAGACTGTAATATCAAGCAGGTTTTCCTTGAAAAAAGCCATCTCTTCTCAATCAGTTGAAATACCACTACTCCACTAATCACTTTTTTTTCTCAAATTATACAGAAAAATGTATTTCTTAGAGAAATGTGTAGCATATGTAACAAGCCTTTATTTTGTTTTCATAAAAATGTCTTCAATTTTATACCCTTGAGAAGCATCTTAAGAAAACTAGTTCGCCACGTGGTATGTTTGCAAGTTTGGAATGCACCATGTAATTCATGCACCTTTGTCATAGTCTATAAATACCTACATACCAGCACACAATTTTGTTACGGTTTTATACATATACATGCATATTTAAGGTTTTTTTTGTAGGTATCCTAAAAGGAAAACTACACTCGAGAATAGTCTTATGAACAGAAAACAAATAGAAATTCAGGTACTTAATATATTAAGTTCCCTATTATTTCCTTCCTGAAATTTGGCACACTGCCACTGACCTGATCTTAGTCATGAAACAGGTTTCTGGTTACGTTGAAGGGATTACTGTATATAGTATTTGCTATTTATTTGACCTTTTCATGTTTAAAAAAAAAAACCACTTTTTTATAATATATATTGTGACAGGACCAGGGGCAAAGTGGTAGAAGGAGTATACATTTCTCCCAGGTTCTTGTCATATTCCTTCTAAAAGCACCTGGGAAACTTGTGTTCCTTGTTGGGGTTTTACCTAAACCCTGGTAAAAGGTCTGGCTGCTGGAGTAGGCAGCGTTGGGTGTGGCTCTACTCCATTCAGCCACTTCAGGTTTTGGGATGATTTCGGGTTAATTCCTTGTTACCTGAAGTGTGCGTATATAAGGGCAGACAGCACACAGGTATTTGGCTCTCTCTGCTCCTGGGAAACCGCTGTGAGTCAAACTGCTGTATATTGTGTTTAGAGAGCTGTGCAGTAGGCCCAGCTCTCTCTAGTTAGATACCTGTATTGTGTATTGTAGGTAGTGGCCAGACGGCTAGGATTTTATTTTTTATTTTTATTGTTTTGTTTTGATTAAACCACTAATAAAACTGGTTGCGGCCAGTTGCACCATACTTGGCTGGACTGGACTCTAATTGCTGTGCCAAAAAGTGCTCGTCTATCTGAAGAGACGATGATCCCTGAGCTAATCCCGTTACAAAATATATATATATAGAGAGAGAGAGAGAGAGAGAGAGAGAGAGAGGGGAGAGAGAGTGTATAGGTTCTCTAGCATGGTTTACTTGGTTGTAGTTTACAGTAATTTTATATTTGCAAACAGGCAGCCTTGGTAGATTAATAGGCTTAACAGAGACCTGAACTTCTAATGAAATCGGTTAGAGGCTCCAAGACTACCTCATGCTGCACCCCAAAGGTGCTTTGCTAAATACAGCCAAATAGTCAACAACACAGAAAATGAACAGCATTAACCCAGAATAACCATTAACTTCTTATATTCATTTTACAAGCACAACCGTGCATCCATATTAATTAACTGTGCAGCATTTTTTAATGTACCAGCTCTATTGATTGTTTATGAACTTGACATACTGTGTCAGGGCTGGTCTTAGGGGTATGTAAGTTACATAGGGTGTACCTGTTGTCCCTGCTATGGCGTACTTGCCCACTTTTTGCCTAAAGCTGTGGAAATGTATTATGCTTGATGAAGCTACATTTTTAGTTATTTTATATGGTAGTATTATTTAAACTGGAAGTGTTATTTTAGTGCCTTTTATCAATGTTATTTGATGACTGTATGTTTGTATTATTTAGGAATTATATGGTAAGTCATGGGGAGGGGCATCAATATAAGGCAAGGCATAGGGTACCAATGAACCTAAGTCTGACCGTGTGCTGAGTAAAATATTTCATCACAGATGGTGGATTGGATGGCCCCTAATGGAAAGACAAGACCCCACTTGCTACTGTGTGATCCAGAAGCCAAAGGAAGGCATGGAGTCATTCTGTAGAAAAAACAGGATGTTTTCTGTTATTTAGCTATATAATAAGGTAGCAGCATGTACTCTTTTCTTTAAATATTAGTACCAGTCTTTAGTTCACTACTTTTTGAATCTCAATTTTAACAGAATTGGACAACCATTTAACTAAGGTATTAGTAGAGACAATTTTAATATATTTTTAATATAGTGCATTAATGTCAATCATAAAAGTTTATAAATGTGATATAAACTAAAAAGGGTAGATCTGAAGTAAGAATAGCTGCCAACTTGAATTGCTCAAGAAATAAGTCAAAAAATTATGGGAAAGTATAATACGACTGATCCCACCCTCATACCAACTAAATGGAAAGCACAGAAATGTACTTTGCAGGGAATCCTGATCTCTCATGGAGCTAGACTGAAAAAAAGAAAAATCTCTATAGATAAGAGAGCTATTCTCAAAATTAGCTACTTTACGAACCTCAAATAAAAGATCTTATTCAGCTTTTATACAACTTCAAATGTCCTTTAAATGTCCAATGTTAGACAGCGCTTACTCAAACAGAGATGCGTGTGCCTTCAGGAGAAATCCCACAGATGGTACTATAAGTATTCAGATAAAAGTGGAAAATGGGTAGCCTGATCCCTTGATCCTAGACTGCCCACATCCTATATTGTAATTCTTAATTAACCTTCACGGGGTCGAATTAATACTATTTCTCTAATAGCGGAGAAATTGGGGACCTATTATTGCAAATTGTATAATGTTAGGAACAGATTCCTATGGGGAAAAATACACTCATATTTACCCAAGACCAGACTACCTGTTCTGTCAGTAGAAGTACCCTTTTCTTGGAAGAACTTTAGCCCATGTTTTAGTCTTCTGAAGCTGTGAAATGCCCAGGACCAGATGGGTTCTTGACTTGGTTATATATGCTTTTCAAGGCAATATTATCCCCTGTGTTATTAATATCCTACAATTCTATAGAGCAAGGTTGCTCCTTCCTACCCCAGCCGTTAACAGCTCACATATCTGCAATACCTAAACCTTCCACGGATCCTAGTGTGTGTATGGTAGCTATCTTCCCAGTCTCATCACAGTCATTACAAGTCTCTGTTCCCCTCTATGATCCCCTTGATCCACATGGATTAAGTAGGGTTTGTGGCAAAGAGAGAAGCAAGTGACAAAACAATCATAACAATTTCTCTCATAGGCCATGCCCAAAAAGCTACCATCCATGTATGCCTTTTATCCATATTTTGAAAAGGCATTTGACAGAGTAAGATGAGAATTTTTGAAGTTAGTTCTGGTGGTTATAGGGATAAGCCCACACCTATTGACAACATTGTGAAGCTTTACTCTAATGCCTCTGTTCAGGTCAGGTTTGAGTTTGACAGTAGCTTAACTATACCCTTCCCCATCAATAATGGTACTAGGCAGGGATGTTCCTTATTCTCTTTGTTGTACATATTGGTAATGGAACATTTAGCAACAGTCTTGTGTTAAATCTCTTGCATTCATGGTATTCAGATTGGTAACCAGACATCTAAATTATCATTATATCATGAAGATCTTCTACCTTACGTCTCCTATCATAACCCTGATGTCAAATTTGAGAAAAATGGTACCCTAAGTAATGTGAATGTCAATATGCATAAGTCTGAGATCCTAAATATTTCCCTCTCCCAAAATATTTCCTTCTCCCCAAATACTCTTCCTTCCTTCCTTACTTTTTTGGAGCTCAATTAGTAGCCCATGAAAGTGATCTTTATTAGGCTAGTTTTGCTCTATTGATTTCCGTGGCACAGAGGGACCTTCAGATTTGATCTTCCCTTTTTCTCTTCTGGTTTGGAAGGATAGCCATACTCAAAATGGATATTGTCCCCTAAGTGCTATATCTGTTGCAGACTCTCCCCATTGCCATCCCGTATTCTTTTTTTTTACCAGACTCATATCGTTAGTAATTAAGTTTGTATGGTTCCCAAGTTTGCCAAGGCTGCGACATGTTGTTATGGTTCAGCACAAGAATGCTGGCATAGTTGGTCTCCCAGATTTTCATTTATACTATTTAGCAGAAGCTTGTGCATGCATATTAGATCTCTGTCATCATACCTCATACAGTGGATGACTATAGAGTACTATGCACTCCTCTGCTCTGGCCTGGATTCTGCCGAAATATACCCTCTGTCATGGCTTTTTCATATGCAGAAGCCCTGTCTTGAGCAGGTCCATGGGGCATCCTCCCTTAAACTACTTTCAGACCTATCTTGGGGGTATCTGGCTTTGATATTGCCAATTAGTACATTTTTACTCTTCCCTCAGTCCAAATGAGTCCATTCATGAATCACTGACTCAGTGTGAGTCTTTGTATCTACAATCTACCCCACCTAGTTTGCTAAGGGACAGGTTGGCTGATAGAGATAGTCCTGCCTATATCACAAAATGGGAACATGACCTAGGCAAATGTTTTTCTGAAGAGGGTCATAAGATTTTCTTTCAGATCAATCATTAATTAATAGTATGCAGGACCCAGACGCATAACTTCTAGTTCCTTTCCTGGTGGTACAGGTGCCCGAAACAGTTATACAGATTTATTTCCTGTCCCTGTCACTTCAGATAACCCCAAGGAAGGGGATGCCATGGACTTCTGTTCATGATATCAACCCCGATTATCAATCAGAAGCATAACACCTAACACCCCAAGTCATTTTACAGAAAAAAGTAAAAATAGACTTTTTTTCCCCCTTGTTAATGAAAAAAAAAAACACAATTGGTATCGCTACATCTGTAACAAGGCCTAAAATAAAATGTATACGTTATTTATTCTACATGAGAAACGCCATAAACCTTAACATTCAGATGGCAGAATTGATGGTTTCTGATCATCTCACCTCTCAAAAATAAAAAGTAATAAAAACTGATCAAAAAGTACCCACAAAATACAAGGTTATGAACCTATACTAAAAAGTGTTACATCACTATATGGTTAAAGGCATGTTTCAGTAATATGTGTCAGTAATATTTATTTGAGCCATGAATTCAAAATCTGCAATAAAAAAGTGACAATTTTGGGAGAATTTTTGCAATTTTAATTTGACTGTTAGGGGGTTAATGTATGTTGGTGTTGTGGAGCTATAGAAGCTTCATACCTTCATATATAGTGGTCCTGCCCCTTGATCCAACTGTTTTCACCATCTGAACGTTTCACATCTGTAACCCTTAGGTGTTATTATTTATTTATTTTACTTATTTATATAGTGCCTTCATATTCCACAGTGTTTTTACAGATACTTTCAGTTACTGTCCCATATAGGGCTCACAATCAACATTCCCTATCAGTATGTCTTTGGAGTGTGGAAGGAAATTGGAGTACCCAGGGGAAACCCAAGCGAACACAGGGAGAACATACAAATTTCTTCCAGATGTTGACCTTGGCAGGATTTAAACCTAGCACTCCAGAGCTGCAAGGCTACAGTGCTAACTACTGAGCCACTGTGCTCCGTGTACCGCTCTTTTGATATTGTGTTCATCATTGCTGATTATACCATGTTTTTTATTTTTGTGAACTTAATAAACTCTACTTTACCATATAATTATGGTAAATTATACTTTTGTAGCAGACAAATTGGTACAGGAGTGCACTATCTTTTGGCACAGAGCAGTCATTTTTGTTTAGTTGGATATACAAAAGTTTGTTTTTAAACAAAAATTTGAATGCTCTATCTTGTGGAATGAATAATCTCCATTTAGTTTACTAAAATGTCAAAACCTCTTGCAGGCCTTAAGGAGACACACTTCTGTGATACATGATAAAAGTTTTCATTTTGGCAGACCCTATTTTGGGTCTCCTAGCCATTGTTGTTTTAGGGTTTAAGTAAGATACAGGCTGTTGAACAGGGATTTCTTGCAGCACTGTTTACTTGCCACTCACACGTAAGATGAAGGCACAATCTCTTAGGTTTTATGTATCCCTACCAGGGTTCTCTACAGGATTGACATCTGGTTTTCACTTCCTCCTTTCCAACTCTGTCCCTTTCCACCATGGTGAATATTGGGCAAACCAATAATCTAAAAACACTATTTAGGAAATGTAGTACTCATTTCAACCATAGATAAAGGTTTCCTCACTTATGGGCAGTTGAGATCATCTATGCAGCATCAAAGGTTTCTTGCTGCAAGCTCCTGTGCCCTGTGCCTTTTTCAGGATTCCAACTGAACTGATTCTAAACTCAGGTGCACAACCTGCTCCAACTAGCCTCTAAGCTCTCTCTGACTAGTTTTCCTGGACTAGCTGAAAGGGTGTTGGCTACCAGCTAACTCCTCCCTAGTTTCTTACTTCTCCTAGGCACAGTGCAAATATTAAAACATTATTAAACATTAAATACCAACATTTTATTGGGGCACTGCATATACAAATGCAGAATATTTCAGATCCTGGAGAATCAGAAACATTTGAGATTCATTTCTGATAAATAGCACCAAATGGTGGTGTTACTCTCAGTCACTGAAGTTAGGGCATTGATCTACTTTTAATGACTGAGAGTAACTGTTCTAAACCAGCCAGCGATAGCTTAAATAGCTTAAAGCTGTCATTGGCTGGTTTAGGTTATGTGGTCCAGGAGGTTACTCCCGATCAATGAAACTAGATAACTGACCTAGTTTCAGTGACTGTAACTAACAGGCCAAACCATGGCTAAACCAGCCAGTGATAGCTGGAATCTGATTACAGCTGTCATTGGTTGGTTTAGGTCATGTGGTCCACGAGGTTACTCTTAGTCATTGAAACTAGGTCAATGATCAATAATTAGTATTGGAATTATTTTCGACAAGTGTTATTATACCATGTCTCTAAAAAAGCGCCTACAGGGCAATTGAGAGAAACGTTAAATTGAACGTTCTAGCCAATTTAATTCACTCATCTCTAGTACATACTGTTTTAACAAATTTTCAGTGATGCGCTATTCAGATAAAACCTAGCATTTTCTCACACTGTGTTTGCTCACACTGTCACTTTCTTGACAGTGTGAGCAACCAGACCTTAAAATTTTGTGTATGTATATCTGCACACACGGTCCAAGAAATATAAAAGCATATTCACCAAATGTATGGAACAAGATGTGAGCAAAGGTTTAGCTTCTGCAGCCATACTTTGTACTTGATAGTGACATGATATCTGACCCAGAACTGGGCTTTTAAGTTGCTAGGGAACTGTAGCATTACTAAAACCATGTTGATTTTTAAAATGACCAGATTCATAAAACTGCTGGCTGCACACATTTTTTTAAAATAATTTTTTATCTAATGGATAACTGAGTTTTCATGAAAAGTTGAAATCTCTAAATTGTCTTGCTGGGTAGTCTGTTCTTTGGCTATATAAGCCTTCATACACGGTGTCTTATCCGTTTTTTTTGCTGTTAATGTTCCCATTTTGGCTGAAGCACATTTTACATTTTGCATTGAGGCCCGTTCCCTATCCTTTATAACTAGTTTGGTTTGTTTACATGTAATTCTGCCAGAAGTAACTGTACAAAAGCAATTAGCTGAGAAAAATGACCATTATATAAGAGATCCAGGAACACTGAATTGCACATACAGTATAGAGCACATACATGCAGGTACCCATTCAATTCTAGCATCTACCATTCAGTCATGACACATGAAAAGAGCAATCTATGAGCACAGTCAGGAGAGCTGTTTGCTGTCTGTGAATAACTTACCACACAAGCAGACAGAAGTACATAAAAGTACATAGAAGACTTTATTCTTACATTATTAGCTGTGAGATCTGCAGGATGTTCAGTCCTTGCAGGTTGCAGACATGTGTAAGGCTGTGAGGAAAATCAGCCCCTCCCATCTGCATTCACTGTGTGAAGAGAGAAAAACCCTTCCCTCCTCACCTCACTGTCTTTCCTTCTTGCATCCTTCCCTAGTAACAACTGTTAATTAGCTAGAAGGGAGACACCTAGTGGCTAGGGTTTTTTTAGGCAAAAAGAAGCAACATTTTTATTAAAGTGCATTACATTTTGGTTCAGAATCACATTCTCTATGAAATGAGACTAAGTGGTCTGAAAAGTTAGTGACCATATAAAAGTAATCAAAAGGATTAATAATATATCTCCACATTAATGCAATAAGAACATGCAAGTAAAATATTTGCCTTATGTACTGTATGTGAAAATTAATATATGCAATTATTTTCAAATACTAGTCATGTTTAGTAGTTTTTAGTGTTGTTTTTAGCCAACACAGAAGTAGACTGAGGAGGAGGAAAGATAACATATCATCCTTTCATTTATTCCCTTCTATTTTTGCATCTACTTCTGGCTTTGGCTATAAAACTGCATCAAAACTATGTGTGTGAATCAAGGTTACCTGAAGACATCTGTGACTATCCTACTGCTGAATAGTTAATGTATTAGTCTGCAATTTGCATAAATAAATACATAACTTCTTGGAATTTTCATTGAAATATCTTATCTGTGTGACAATTACTTAGCTGAAATTCCAAAATACTGAAATGTTTTATTTCAACACTTGGCAAGTTGAATTGATGGTTATAATAAATAATGGTACATTTTCTGATGGTTAAATAAATTCACATCGAATAACATTTCAATGTCTGTTTATGATCAGACCTAAATGCTCATTTTTTGCTTTTTGCCTCTGTGATGATCCATGTAAAAATGAATAGGACAATTATAGAAGTTGAGTGTTAAAACAGAGGATGTTCTTGGATTCCAATGACATATGTGAACACATGGAACTCTGAAAGAGAAGTACACATTTGCAACTGGTGCCATGTATCTGGATATTAAAAACCTGATAAATAAAAAACAAAACATTGTGGGACACTTGAGAGGTACAGTGGGTACGGAAAGTATTCAGACCCGTTTAAATTTTTCACTCTTTGTTTCATTGCAGTCATTTGCTAAAAGCAAAAAAGTTCATTTTATTTCTCATTAATGTACACTCAGCACCCCATCTTGACAGAAAAAAACAGAAATGTAGATATTTTTAAAAATTTATTAAAAAAGAAAAACTGAAATATCACATGGTCATAAGTATTCAGTCCCTTTGCTGTGACACTAATATTTAACTCACATGCTGTCCATTTCCTTCTGATCCTCCTTGAGATGGTTCGACTCCTCCATTGGAGTCCAGCTGTGTTTAATTAAAATGATTGGACTTGATTAGGAAAGGCACACACCTGTCTATATAAGACCTCACAGCTCACAGTGCGTGTCAGAGCAAATGAGAATTATGAGGTCAAAGGAACTGCCCAAGGAGCTCAGAGACAGAATTGTGGCAAGGCACAGATCTGGCCAAGGTTACAAAAGAATTTCTGCAGCACTCAAGGTTCCTAAGAGCACAGTGGCCTCCATAATCCTTAAATGGAAGAAGTTTGGGACAAACAGAACTCTTCCTAGACCTGGCCGTCCAGCCAAACTGAGCAATCGTGGGAGAAGAGCCTCGGTGAGAGGTAAAGAAGAACCCAAAGATCACTGTGGCTGAGCTCCAGAGACGCAGTAGGGAGATGGGAGAAAGTTCCACAAAGTCAACTATCACTGCAGCCCTCCCTGCAGCTTTATGGCAGAGTGGCCCGAAAGAAGCCTCTCCTCAGTGCAAGACATATGAAAGCCCGCATAGAGATTGCCAAAAAACACATGAAGGACTCCCAGACTATGAGAAATAAGATTCTCTGGTCTGATGAGACGAAGATTGAACGTTTTGGTGTTAATTCTAAGCAGTATGTGTGGAGAAAACCAGGCACTGCTCATCACCTGCCCAATATAATCCCAACAGTGAAATTTGGTGGTGGCAACATCATGCTATGGGGGTGTTTTTCAGCTGCAGGGACAGGACGACTGGTTGAAATTGAAGAAAAGATGAATGCTGGCAAGTACAGAGATATCCTGGATGAAAACCTCTTCCAGAGTGCTCTGGACTTCAGACTGTGCCGAAGGTTCACCTTCCAACAAGAGAATGACCCTAAGCACACAGCTAAAATAACAAAGGAGTGGCTTCGGAACAACTCTGTGACCATTCTTGACTGGCCCAGCCAGAGCCCTGACCTCAACCCAATTGAGCATCTCTGAAGAGACCTGAAAATGGCTGTCCACCAGCTTTCACCATCCAACCTGACGGAACTGGAGAGGATCTACAAGGAAGAATGGCAGAGGATCCCCAAATCCAGATGTGAAAAACTTGTTGCATCATTCCCAAGAAGACTCATGGCTGTACTAGCTCAATAGGGTGCTTCTACTCAATACTGAGCAAAGGGTTTGAATACTTATGACCATGGGATATTTCAGTTTTTCTTTTTTAATAAATTTGCAATTTTCTGTCAAGATGGGGTGCTGAGTGTACATCAATGAGGAATAAAATGAACTTTTTTCTTTTACAAAATGGCTGCAATGAAACAAAGAGTGAAAAATTTAAAGGGGTCTGAATACTTTCGGTACCCACTGTATATAGAGTTGTATTTTTTATTACAATTGAAGAACATAGTTAGCACATAACTGCATTCCACCATCAGCTGCAGTGAAAATGAGAAAATAGATCCGGAAGAAAAAGAGGTTTTATTAAAGGTAATTAAACAAAACAGTACACAGAAGATCAATATGACACATCTGTTCACATTTCCTGCAAGAGTCAGGTTTTGACTGATATGTTTTTGACTGATCTGTTTCTTCTCAGCTGTGTTTTTATTGCCATCAAATTTTTACATGGACCCTTTGCCTTGGACTGTGCAAATGGACCCAAGAACCGAATCCATGAAACAGCAGTGCATACACTGCTTTTTCATGGATCAGGGACACTACACGTCTGAGAAATTTGGAAGTGTGAATAGAGCCTGACAAATGCAAACCTAAGGGTGTGTTCACATGGAGGAATTTGCCGTGGATTTGGGGGCGGAATCTGCCCCCAAAGCCGGAGCAGATTCCTCCCGAATCCACCTCCCATTGTTTTCAATGGGAGGGAGAGATCGCAGCAGGACACGGAAAAAAGAAGTGTCCTGCTCAATCTTGCCATGGATTCTCCCCGTGGTGTCCGCAGCTCGACACTCCCTCCTGATTAGGCCCATTCAACTGGGCCTAATCAGGAGCGGGATGCCATGACAGAATGCTGATGCACTGCATCGGCATCTCTTGGTGGCTAGACCGCGGCGAAAATTCCGGCGGTGTAAAATGAATTCATTTTCCGCCGTGTGAACAAAGCCTAAGCCTTAAAGTTGCGTCCTGTTTTTTTTTTTTTTGCCTGAAAGAATATTACAGCATACTTTTCAAATGCAGCTTTACATTTTCCCCAACTATTGACTTTAATGGTACAATAGACGCCAACAGAAGGCTTTATTTTGCATCCATTTGCCTTGGACGAAATCTAATCAGGCAAAAAAATGGATCAGTTAAAACCAGATCAATCGAAACTTGAATCTTGCCTGAAATGAGAACAGTCTAAAGCACAAGCGTGATATACAGCAAATGCACAATAAAATTCTGTTGCAATAGAGTTACCTGACAAGCAAAGGGTCATTCTAGAATGGTATACTTGTGCTTGAAAGTGGCCTGTTTTTCACACTATATACTGTATGAAGCATAGATTTGAGGTGCAAGGTGTCGCTGCAAGTGTCACTATTGAAATTTCTGTCATTTGAAACTAGTGCATTTATAAAAAAAAATAAAAAATGCATTTATAAAACTTTTTTTACATAATATCAGTGTTCTTTATGGGCTAGAATCCTCCCATTATTCGTGAAACAGAGCTTTATTCTAATGAAAATCTTCAACTGCATTTAAAGGGCATGTCCATTCTAGGATATTGGATGATTCCCTAGGCATACCAAACATTTGGAAAACTTTAGATTTTTTGCCAGCATTTGTAACATTAATACATTTTGTAATATGCTTTATTAATAGATTGTGGATCCTTTCTGTGAAATTCTGTGCTGAAATCCTCTTAATGTCCATTACCTATTCTTTCTTCTGTTTCTCCATTGGCAGCAGAAACCTGTACCGGCTTCTCACTGGAGTAAGCTGTTGTATAATATAGATAAACTGAGGCTAGAGGACATCACTTCAAACAGTTATACATTGGCCATTTTAAAACCTAGAACAGTGGTATCAAATGAAAAATGAGATTTGTAGCTTTCATATGCAACCAAGATCACAGTTCTACCTACACATGTAGCAAAGGTTAACATGATTCATAATCCATTAACAACACTGTGACACAGAGTGTTAACTCTTTCAATGTTTTCAATGGCTTTTCTTGTCAAGAAAAGTAAATTTAAACACTGCTGCATTTGTATATATGCTGGGTGAGTGGCGTTACTACAGCTCAGATCCCATTCAGTTCAATGTAGTAACACAGCATGGCCATGATACAGTAGAATGTTTGGATCTGCTTCCACCTCTATACACAGTATGATGACGGACCCAGAGAGTCACCCCCCCACCCATCAATCGATTGATGACATATCCCAATGACAAGTCATTAAAAAAAATCCCAGAAAACCAGTTTAATGTCCAGTGTACCATGTTCTGGAAGCCAGACCTTCAGAGGTCTTGACTTGATTTACTTTAGCAAAACTTCCATGTGATCTATACATAAGTAGAAACTGAAATATGATTGGTTGTGTTTGACTATAGCTTTACTTAGCACAACAGCATCCTTTAAGAGTCATACAATAGAGGTCGTGATTTTTTTTGAGAAGTGTCATATTTGACATCTACATTAACTTTTATTGATGGGCAGCTTAAAAGTGAAAAAATAAATAAAAAATTACTAAAATATACATCCAAAATATAAACACAAAATATAAATAAGTCTTATGTCTTTATTGTGCTTTCTATTAAATGGAAACCACAATGCAGTCCCAGGTGTCTGGGCTATTCTTTCATCATGGTTTCTACAGAATCCATGACTGATCCATTTTGTAATGTAGATCCCAGTGATTTGATGTGGGTTCATATATATTTACTGGGTCGAGTATAGGAGAATAGAAATAGAATTATGCTATGCAGCTTGGACCATAGATATCTGACAGAACGTAATGTGTATACAGCCTAACTGCCATAACGGTTCTGTGTTATCTCTCTGTCAAAGGTTTGTATTGGGAAATTCATACATCTGATGTAAGGCCTGACATGTGCCACTGTATGGGTGTACTGTCTCCCATTTACAATGTAAAAAAAAAAAAATAAAAAATTTGTGGTACCTATGCTTTTGTATACAGTTACAAACAGGTATGCCCATGCACAGAATGCCAAAAAATATGGATATGTATGGATATATGCCAGGAGCTTTTCCCAATGTATGCGTTATATGTAGAGCGTTATATGCAGTGTGCTCAGAGCCTTCAAACAATATGCAATTATTTTATTTATTTGTTTTTAACTTACGCATTGCTAAGTTGTGGTTGGAAATGTACTGTGTTTATGGAATAAAAATGAATATATAGTAGACATATGAATGTATATATATATACACACACACACACACACACACACAGACACACAAATGTGTGTGTAAAGCTTTTTGAATTTGTCAGTTCATTTTGTAAAGTACTATAGGCGACCTCTAGAGGTGCTGTTCTGTACTGCATTTGCTCCACCTTGCAGTGGGTGTGTGTGACTGTTAGGACCTCACTTGCACATAAACTCGTGCAGAATGGGAGAGTTTTCTCCAGTGCAAGGCAGGAGGAACTTGGGACAAGGAAAACTTTGGAAAACTTTAAGTGTCAAGAATACAAACCAAGGAGGACATAGTTTATATCTTATTTTATATCTTATTTCTCTTTTGTATAGAATTATATTTACCTTCCTTATTTTTGGTCATTTTTCTCTGTTTGCATTTAATCTTTTTTATCATGAGAAGATAGGATATAGACTTTTTTTTACCCATCTGGATGCAAGGAGGTTGTGAGAATTGCTGGCTATTCCTTTGAAGTGTCTTGTGTCTATGGTGTGACTTGCTTGTACTAGTAGTTAGTTACTCGTGGAGTCCTACTAGCTGAGCAGCGGCTGATGTCAGTGTGAGACCAGACTGTCAGACAGTCAGAGGATCAAGAGTGAGCTCCCTGGTCAGCTACAGACGGCAGACCACACTGGATTATACATCTCAAGTCATTCAATTAAGAAGTCTTCAATCCCTCGATATGTCTGAGAGCAGAAGGAAGGAAGGAAAGGGGAATAAGAAAGGAAAAAAGGATCGGAAGAAAAATGAGGGAAATCCAAGTGAGTTTTGTTTATTTCTATTTACATGATTCAGTAGACATGTTACCAAAGATTGTGTTGTACTGCTGTATAGGATTGGGATGATCAGGTCACTGACTGTGACAGTGTCTTGTATGTGCAGCACTGCCAGAGAGAAGACTTCATCTGCTTTCCTAACCTGCCCTCTAGTGATGAAGTGACAGATGAGATATGGAGAGCAGGAATTCCCTAGCTTCAGTGTGTTCCTCCAGCACAACTAGAGAATTGCTGCATCATGTATTAATGATTACTTATAGGGCTGGTTAAGAAGTAATAACCTGCTGGCATCAGTGTCTTTTTAGTATCTTGTTTTGCTACTGGTGCTTGAGGTCACCTTGGACTGTCAGATTTTTCTGCACATTTGGTCATCATGTCTTGAAAACCTGACTTTTTTTCTTGCCAGTTGAAATCTCTTTGAATTGCAGCAAAATGATTATATGTTATAGTCATTATAAGTTGTATCAGAAAATGTGAAGTCCTTACCCACAGAGTAAGAATTGGGATGTTCTTAAGGGCAGTGGGCAGTGTAAATTTAGGGAGACTTTAAAGAACTGTGTCTCATTGGTGAAGAGAGAGGATCTAATAAGTGATTCTTGCCTCATACCCTCTCATTATTGGGATGATCAGACTATTTACTACGTCACTTTGATGCCTCCTTTTAACCAGTGTGACCCTTCAGAGGCAGCTCTTAACCATGTTGAGACAAGTTCTTGTAGGATATTAATCATTGACAGATGAACCTGGACTGGTAGATACTGTAATGTTTGCGCTCTCTGTCCATTCAGGCTTATGTTCAAAAAGCAAACTGACTGTGTAGGTTCAACATTATGAATATTAATATACCAGATAAACTGTTCTTTAGGAAATGGCAAAGACATATGCTATATCAAACTAGCATATCAGTGGTATAGATCATTTTTATGTATTGTGTTTATCTGCAGTCCTATGTAAATCCACAAGTATCATGAATGAGTTGTCAAATGACAAGCTCAGCGCATGTTTATCCTGCTGTAGATTTGTTGCAGAAATTTCTGCAAATGAACAGTGTGTTCCTCCCTGTGAATGGGGTTGCCTGTGACATGGGGTTGGATTTGTGTAAGCATGTGCAGGTAGGATTTTTGTAAACCCATTTGTGCGACAAATCTTCTGCATGTGAATATGCCCTAATTGACTTTGCTTATGGTGGAATTTTATTCAGAATGTCTTGTGCTAGAAGGACTTTGGGAGACACCTAACTCTGAGTGCTTAGTGACTGACAGATTTACATGCTCAAAAGGGTTGTAGACTGAGGCAATCTTCTCTTAATCCTATTTCCTCAGCAAGAAAGCTGGAGCTGCATATTGCGTAGATACCAGTCTCCTTTTTAAAGCTAAGATCCCACATTGCGGAAATGCAATTTTTTGGCTGATGAAGAAGCACAGCTGAAAAAAATATGCAGTGTTTTTTTCAGTACCAGCAAAGTTAATGAGATTTCATGAGTCTCATCCACACATTGCAGAAAAAAGTAGGGCCTTAACGTAAAAAAAAAAAAGATTCTGGAGATTCTATTTTTCTGTCTGACCATTTCTATTATGTACACTGAATGCATTTTGAATTTTATTGTATAGTTGCTGGAGGGAAATATTAGGTATTATATCACAATGTAATAACTGTGGATGCATTGATGTTGAATATTGTAGTGTCAGCTAAATATACTGGATTGAAATTGATTAAGGATTCAGAAGAAAAGCCCCAAGTAAAACAGCCTCTGACTCATGACCCCAAAACCATCCCAAAAGTAGATGTAGGGAATTCTTTAGTATCTTTTATTGAAAAGAGCTCTGACATGGTCATACTTTATGTTGCACTTTTATCTGAAGCGCAGATCTGCTGCTACAGGAGGATCACTCTTCATTATTTCAAGAGCATCCAGGGATGAGGAGTAAATGCTTAAGACCTTGTATACTTCCATCAGGTGAACCCTGTGGTCCCCAGAATATGAAACTTGCACCAAATAATAAATCTCTTTCATAAGCCTTATTTTGATAATGCTGGAGAACTTCATTAAATAGATTTTGAGTCGTGGGCCACATGTGGGCCACATGAGAGGTCCTCTACCATTAAGTCTTGTTGAGAAAGCTGAACAATGAGTGTAATGTACAAACTGCTTGCTTATTGTGAATTGGGTCTGTGCCATTAACAAAATGAATCAATTTAGATTTATAAGTTTGAATCAGTTGAACATGATGGTACCTAGGTCTTTTGTCAACCCACTGACTGTGTAACTACAGTATGTAAGTATGCAATGGTATTGCTCTAGGCCTATGTCTAATTGTCCTGCTTGGTGGATACCACACAAGTCACTAACTGCCCAGACACTCTCCACACTGGATTGACTGCATCATGACATAAGACAAATCCATGTTGCAGATGGGTTGGATCTTGGTATGATCTAATTGCATAACAGCTGGTGTCATATGTGTGCTGAAGTGGTGAACCCCTAGGAAAACCTTTGGATGAGATAGTCATCCTTTGTTTTTTCCTTGTATCAAAGGTTTTAGTCCAAAATCTTTTTTTCTTTAATAAAACCTATTACTTCCTTAAGGGAAGTGGCTGATCCTTTCAATAGCTTATCAGAATTATTTCAGCCTTAAAGATCTTGTCAGCATTGAAATCAGGACAAAACATGAGCTGAAGCCTCCAGGGCTAGCATTCCTGTGGACAATAACCTGCTTACTGAACAGAAGAGAGGTGGACGCAAAGTCCGTCCAAGCTATGTATATGTTCTTTTCTAATGGATGGCAGGATTTGTATGAGCTAGACTATGAGTGTTGCTTGTTTTGTCTTATCTTCTGTGTTTTTGTTTAGGAGCCTTAACTTTATTGTGTATTATCACAATATCCTTCTCTGAGCCCTTAGTAAATCCATTGCCTGGAGATAGAATTGCTGCCATTAGTCAGTGGTGGACTTTGTTTCTCTTTTATTTACTTCTTTACACTGCAATCGTTTCTTTAGTTCAGTATGTGAACTGATCCAGGATCACATTTTTACTGTGACTGCCGCAGAGTCAGGTAACATGTTGCTTTCTTTATACATTACAGCCCTCTATTTAAGTCATTGACAGCTATACAGCATAATTGCTAAAGGCAATTTCCATGCAGAATTTCCTGGTCTTGTGAGCACAGTTCATAACAGTATATGACATTTCACTAATTCTTACTAACAATGCTGACATAGGAATGTGTATTAATGGATAGTACCACTTATTAAGTTATATAAGTAATTTGCTGTCAGTTTTCAATTAGGTGGGTGCAATAGTCATTGCACATCTGTCAATGTTTCGTACATTCTTGGCCTCCCTGACAACACAAAAGAAAGAGATACACGTCTAGATAGTATTTCCATCTGTCTCCATTTACAATTGCCTGAATGATTGTTTATAATTCTATTAACTGAAACAAATTTAGAAATTAGTTGCTTCATTTGTCTATCCTCAGAAAGGCCATAGTACTCCAGGAAGGTGGATGGAAGAATGGGGATGTAGAGGCTATTGCTCCACTAAGCCTGAGTAGATCCAAAAGGTCCCTTTGCTCAATATGTTTAGTACAATAAATGACACAGAAAAGTTATGCAGCCTGTTTGCTGATTTTGTATTGGTCCAGTAGCTTGAAAAAGGGTATAATGGTAATAGCAAGTTATCCCCTAATCACTGGATGGGGAATAGCCATTTGATTGGTGGGAATCTGATCACTGGACCCTCCACAATCGTGAAAACAGGGGTCTGAGCCCCCTTTCCATTTGAATGGAGCCAGTGTCGGATTGGGTTGCCTAGGGCCCACCAGTAATATTCATTCTGGAGCCCCACTGTATAGCTACATGCGAATATTACCTGACACTTGTTTGCAAAATATAATCAACATAAATTTATTTTTAGTATTTTTTGATGACTAATCCTTGACTCCTGGGTCCCTGTCAGTAGTCTTATGCCTGTTTTTTGCCTTAAACTAGGGTCTTCTTAGCTCTGAGAGCCAGGAATATGTGCCCACACTGCAGCAGCAGATCTCAGGCAACAGTAAGATGCAATATGATTGGTTATTGTGGTCCCTGCACTGTGATTGAGAAAATGGGGCTGAGGGAGGAAGGATACAGACTGGCCTGACACTGAAGCCAGATGTTCTCAGCCGCCCATTCCTTTAATAATCTACCCAGTATATTATACTGATACATAGCTTGGTTGAGATGCTGTATGATGAGTATCTGTATGAAGTACAATAAGTGATCTGTGCCATGTTAGGGTGAGCTGGGCGCTCACCTGGCTCAGGAGCCCTCCAGGGGACTCACCTGTGGGCCAGTTCAAACCTTAATGGAGCAGTGGAGATAGCTAAGAAGCAGATAAAGCTGAGCACTGTACTCAGCTTTGCTTCAGCAGTCACCTAGAAGTGAATGAAGCATCAGCGCACATGCAAGATTCAAGTAGGGGGAACTCTAGACTCCCACTGGTTTCATCTCCACAATCTAACTATTCAGTGGATATGGGATAACATATGGCTGACTTAAAACTTTATTATGATTTTGTGGTTAGATGACTATTGGAAGAGCGTATTACGTCATGCTGAGGTTCTATGTTTACTCAAAAAGAGGTATTTAAAAGGCCCCATCTTCAGATGAAAGTCATAATGTTAGTACATCTATGAGTCAGTGGTACATCTGCACCTAATAGAATGCCCCTAATATCCTGATTGATATATGGACTTACTCTATGTCAAGAAGGTTGAAAACTTGACCTGTACTTTCCATAGTCTTGGCTTGTTAGAGGTTGCAGTATATGGCTACCTGAATCAATATGATTTATAGCTATAGTTAGATATAGATGGTCAGTAAGACCTTGTATGGTAGCAAGTGGTTATCATAACTCATCATACAGACAGGAAATAAGACTAAATGAAGCTTACCTTGTGTAGCCAGCAGGGCCGGCTCCAGGTTTGTGTGGGCCCTTCGGCGACAGAGCATCAGTGGGCCCATTTTGGAGCAACTCATGCGTACCCACCGCAGCAAAATAACAACCGAAAATAGGTGTTTGTTTTTTTTTTTGCTGAGGCAGACCTACTGGAGTGGACTGTAATACAGTCCATACCATACAAGTAGATATAACCTGTTCAGACATTGGTAAGTAAAGAGGAATTTGAGGCAGACATCTATATATAATATATATAATGTATATATATTTGTTACACACATACACACACATAGATAGATAGATAGATACACACACGCACACGTACGTATTATATATATATATATATATCAACAGAGACGTAACTAACAAAGACTGGGCCCCATAGCAAACTTTTGACTTAGGCCCCCCACCCCCACATGGCATAGTGCTCCCTTTCCTGGCCCCCACACAGTATAGTGCTCCATTTAAACACACTACAATGTCTCATAACTACCACGTCACACAGTATAGTGTCCCTTAGTGACCCCTCCACACAGTATAATGTCCTACAGTGATCCCTTCACACATTATTATGTCCCATAGTGGCCCCTGCAGTGTTTCTTGCAAATATTGCAAAAATTTTGGGTTCGGTAGAACCCAAAGTTTTTGAGGTTCACGACCCACAAACTATTGCTATACCGCCAGGTAATCCTTGCAAGATTCTTGCGAGGTTCAACCAGCAAATAATCTTGACACAGGTCTGTGGCCTTACTTACCGATCCACGCTCCTTCGCTTCCACTTCAGCCCCCGTGTGTCTCATATCACATAGCTGACAACGACGTCCTGACTCTGTTCAGCATTAGCGACATGATATGAGATGCACGGGGCCCGTTATCCGCTGGAGTTACTCGAGCAGGTGACAGCCTATTTTAAAAAAAAAAAAAAAACAGCAGCAGATGCAGGCAGCACCCAGCAGCCAAGTGGGTCACCTCATGAGCTTGAGGCCCTGGCATTTGCTTGGTTTTGCCGGGTGCTGATGCCTTCCTGGTGGCCAGCATAATGTGCAATTTAACTTCAGAAAGACAGACAATGACGATGTTAGACTTTTGGCTGCAAATAAGGTCAGACTCAGAAGTAAGCCAAGGTTGGAGTTTGGCCTGTGCCATAATTCTTTTCTCATAATCATACTTAAAATCTGAACTGTCGAATTCCCTACTTTATTATAAAAAAAAATCTATATTTCATATAGGAGACATCTCTTCTAGTTTTCCCAATAGGGCTGAGATACTGTAATTCATGTACAGTTCCTTATCATAGATATATTGCTAGGAACTAATGTTCATCTAGTAAGTTCCAGTATTTACAAACCATCAATCTGTGGTTTATTGACCATAGAAACGTATTGTTGGCTTGTGATTGTGATGCTTAACTAGTAAACCTAATAGCCTTACTCAAAAAGCCAATGGGGAAAAGAAATGCCCATAAACACAAATTTATTTACTGATGAATGATCTTGTAAAAAAAAAAAAAAAAAGTGTCAATAGCAATTTATTCACTTAGCAGCGTAAACTAAAGCACCACTTTATGTCTCATGATAGTATTGTACTGGTAGCTGTCATTGACTTAAAGCATGATATTGAAAGCTTATGGAGAAAATGGATGCTGTAAAAAGTAAAAATTTGCAAAGTAAATAGTTAAACATTTTATCGCTAAGGAAATCAGATATATGATGGAGTAAAACATTTCATCTTACAACTTGTGTCTTGTACTTCTTGTTACTTTCCTAGAAATGCATATATGACACAATGGGAAACATCCACCCCCTGATTATGGTCATAAAACATAAAAATAGCATAGAAGTTAAAAAGAAAGATCTAACAGGTTTCAAAGTAACATGGTTACTGTCGCATTAAGAAAGTCCTTTGAAGTACTTAATAATGTTAACGCCTGCTGATAAAAGTATTCGAGAGAAAGCCATTTCTATCCACCTCTAAATGTTTTACAAAGCCAAGTGGGAAAAGGATGAAAAATCGTTCATAAGATATATATAGATATATTTATATATTGCTTTTACTATGCATAAGATATGACATGATTGAAGGTTTATCAAGTAGTTTGTAGTCTGGATATTATTATCAGAAGCATGTTTTGGTCTGCAGAAATATGGAATAGGCAGATGGATGTAGATGATCATAGAATATGAATACATGGATAGGGTAATGATGTTGTATTAAATTTTGAATTCATCTTCATTTTAAAATATTCTACAACAATCATTTAAGAATTACACACCTACAGTGATGTAATTCGGGGAAATCTTCTGACATGGGTGACTTTGAAATGTAGTTTAAGGCTAAGGCCCCACATTGCGGAAACGCTGTGTTTTTTGTACCAAACCTAGTAGTGGCTACAGAAGGAATGGGAAATACCTAGGAAGCACGTATACTTCTCTCTTCTGCTCAATCCACTTTGGCTCAAAAAAACGCAGCAATATCTGCAACAAAAAAAGCAGTTTTTCTGCAACATGGGGCCTCAGCATAAAGTGGTTTTCCCAAGATGCCAATTTATCAGCTATCCATAGGATGGCTGATAAATGCTTGATTGGTGCTAGCCAACCTTATACCCATTGGGACCAGATGTGACTTGTGCTGATGCTGTAAGGCATAGGAGAAGATGCAAAAGGTGGAAGAGTGAGTCTGCAGCATGAAAATTGTCCGATGAGGTACTTGTATTGTTAAGAAACTATAAGTTTGATGTAATTGTCAGGTTCGGAGTTCTCCTGGTACCTAGAACATTTGCATCCTATATTATCAGAACCTCCCACGCTCGTATACAAGACTTCTCCCGAGTTGCACCACTTCTCTGAAATGCTCTATCCCGGACTATTAGATTAACCCCCAATTTCCACAGTTTCAAGTGTAAACTAAAGACATATCTTTTCAGACAGGCCTATCACAACTCCTAATGTAAACCCTTCCGTAGTTAGAATCCCTAAAACGTACCCTTCTCTGTATACGCTCCAACATTACCACACAGGATATGATGCTGTATCAGACTAACTTTATATGTCCAGGCACCATCTGCACGTTAAAGAACATGACTGGTGACGGCTCATACAGCTTTATATATGTGTAATAACAGTAACCTCTATTACAAAATTGTACAAGCAATGCTACGTCTGTTGCCGCCCCTGCTACCTCCTTTGTCTCCCCCTCTACCTCATAGATTGTAAGCTCTTGCGAGCAGGGCCCTCAGTCCCAGTGTGTGAATTGACTATTTCTTTGTAATGTATCTTTTTGTCAGTACTTGAACCCTACAAATTGTACAGGGTTGTGGAATATGTTGGCGCTTTATATATATATATATATATATATATATATATATATATATATATTATATATCATTATCATTAAAGAGGTTTCAAGTTGAAACATCATGTACAGAAAGTTATCAGATGTTTATTAACGAACTGAATTTTCCCATGATGGGACTATTAAAGGATTATCTTATTTTACCTTATTAAAAGATTTTTGTCCTTTTACAATAATCCAGTGTTTTGACACTCAATTGGGAAATAAGTAAACCTTTTTCTATTACTAGATCTCAATGAACTTGACAAGTTATATTTAAGCTTTTACATCAGTGAATAAACTCATCAAGCTATAATAATGGTTCAAAATGTTCATATTGCATAAAAAGAAACTGGCAGACCTACTGGCATATTGCTGTTTAGTTGTTACTGCTGAAACTAGCCATGGATAGGTAGTTTATCTCACTTTATATTACTTAAGATTTTGCTGCCATCTTGTGGCTCAGATAATTTTATATCAATTCCCTGTATTTCTTTAAATAGGAGTGATTTTTTTATGATGTCTGACAGAAAAGCAGTTTCTAACTGGGCAAGAAAAATTCATTTATATATTGGAACATCGACAACTTTTCCCCCATAGCTCTTTTTGGCTAGTTAACTAGTGAAATGCAAAAGTTATGAGGCCGCAAGTTTCTATAGTTTCTTTATGACAAAATCCCTGGAGAGGAACACCATTTCCCACTTCCAAATGATGTGGAACAAATCAGTTTTATCTTGCTTGTCCTAGCTCCATAACTTTTGCATCTTCATTCTGTATGGTACTTAAGGAGATTGCAAGTACAGGTGGTGGAAAAACTGAGAGCTAGTATTACAAATTGCTGAAAATTGACAGCAGGCGCTCTGCATGACATCATGAACCTACTATGCTAAATGAAATCTTCACAAAAAGAAGACTGATATTTTTGGCTTTCGTTCTAGGACACCAGCAGAGTAATTCTTGGCTTTACTTTAGAATTGCATGGTACATATTGTGGAATGATCATGGTGTACAGTGAAGAGTGACCATACAGTCAGTTTTTCCAGCTCTCAGAACAGCTTACAAGTTTTGTTTACTGGCTTGAATCTCATAATTATGAGGCACATGTAAAAATTTACAGAAAGTTTTTTTTCAAAGACTTAGAGAACATGAATGTAAAGATGGCAGATACTGACAATCAATAACTCGGGTTTTAATATACCTGAGGATTGTTGTAAGGGCAAACACTTAATCTTTATCATCCACAGTGTCATGGAATCATTTCATGTCAAGTATGCAGGTATTTTTTGGTTGCCCCTTCTGAAAGCATCCTGCACAGTTTGATATATAAACTGATGGTGGCAATTCTTCAGGGGAAGTAAACGGTTTCACTCTAACCATTGTTCAATCTGTATTGTTTACACAGAAAAACCTGACCTTGCTTCTAAAGGTTCCCATATACAATAAAAGCAAAGATTACCGACCTCAGATCTCAGAAGGACCAGTTAACAATCTTATGTGTAGGGGTGTGCCAACTTTCCCACAGAAGATGATGTCAAGAGGATGTTGAATTTGAACATCACTAATCCTTTCTTCTCAGCGGAAATCAGTCACTGCTAGAGGAGTCCATCAGCAGCTTAGTCTCTTCTCCCCTTTGGGAACAAATGAACACTCAGCCCAGTCCAGCGTGCATGTGTATGGGAGGTTATGTATGGAAGGAACAGGCAGCTGAACAAGTGTTATGAAAGTGCCTAGCCACCTTACATCCTTCTCTTTTTTAATTCCACAAGTGTATTTGATGTGCCGATAAAAGGCTAAATCCTGCATGCATGTAGTATAGACATCTGTACAGAATGAATAAAAAGTACAGCATCCCTGTTACATCCATCCATTCAAGGTCAGACTGGCCCACCGGGGGACCGCTGAATCCGCCGATGGGCCTCATGCCCTACCGGACCCCCACTGCTTTTTTTTTAATAGGCAGTGGAGGTGCAGTAAGGCCCCTATTCACTTACCTCTCCCCGCTCCTGGCCAGGGGGCCCTCTGTACGCTGTGCATTACGTCATCGCGACGCACAGGGCCCAGGCTGAAGTGGGAAGAATAGAGCGAGCCACGAGCAGGAGTGGGGAGAGGTAAGTGATGCAGCCAGGTTCTCCCCGGTTTTGTGATCCGGTTTTAAGAACCGCATCGCAAAGCCGGGGAGAAGTGGCACCTCCGACCCAGTTCTGCTACTAGTAGAGCAGAATACCACTGGCTTCCTGCTCTACCACTCACAGGCTTGTACGCCATGGGCCCTATTGAGCCTGTGGCCTACAAGCTAAGCACCAATACTTACCTGACTGGTCTCAGTCACCTCCTGCTTCTTTCTTCTCCAGGTGCACATGACGTCACATCAGTGCGCCCGGAGCAAGAAGGAGCAGGATCGGGGAGCAGACATGTAACTAATCACCTAATACTGCTATAGGGGGGACCAGTGACGGTCCATACAGTGGCCCCTTCACTATTCCCCCCCAGACAGTGGCCCCTTCACTCCCCCCCCCCCCCCCATACAGTGGCCCCTTCTTCACTATTTCCCCCCATACAATGGCCCCTTCACTGGTCCCCTATACTGTATGGGAACCATTGATTGGGCCATTATATTGTGGGGGGGGGGGAAGGCAGTGATGATGGCCAGTATCCTGGGGGGGACATTAAAGGGATTGTCCAGGATGACATTATTATTATTTTTTTTTAATTAGGCTGGGGCAGGTGAAAAAAAAAAAAAAAAACCCAGCCAGTGAGGACTTCTGGCAAAAGAAGACATTGAAGCAGGACCGGACCACACTGCGATACCCCGGAGCACTGGGGACAGGTGAGTATGTTTTTTTTTTGTTTGTTTTGTTTTTCCACCTCCCACGGACTAATTATAAAAAAAAAAAAAAATATGCTGGACAACCTCTTTAAAGTGTGGCACATTAGGGGGTATATTAAAGGGGTCGTCCAGGCATTATCTTCAGGATAGGCCATAAATACCTGATTGGTAGGGGTCTGACACCCGGCCTCTGGACCAATCAGCTGTACGGAGTCACTTCCGGTGCCCGTCCTGTACACAATACGGGGCCGGAAGCAGATAGCTCTGTCCACTGTATATTAGCAGGGCACCTTCACTGCATCTCAGCACATATTGAAGTCAGTGAGAGCTGAGCTGCAGTGAAGGCACCGGGCTGCTATACAGTGGATGCAGCTTTCTGCTTCCAGCCCTCTGTTGTGTACAGGACGGGAGCCGGAAGTGGCTCCGTACAGCTGATGGGGCCGTGTGTGAGCCCTCTAGTAATCAGGTTTTTATGGCCTATCTATGCCCCACACAGTTTAATGTACCCCCACAGGATGTTAGTCCCCATCACTGTCCCCACACAATATAAGGTCACTGTGTGGAGGGGGACCAGTGAAGTAGCCATAAAAAAATTTGGCCCAGACAACCCCTTTAAAGAGATTGTCCTTAAATTGGAGCGACCACTGTGGTGGCCAGGAAGGTGTAAAATTCAAAAAAGAAAAAAACATACTCACCTGGCCCCAGCACCCCGTTGTCCCCCGTTTGTGTCTGTTCGGTCTCATGGCGGCGCCTCATTTCAGGAAATCCTGTACCTAATTGGTCTTAGCAGTCACATGAGGTGTAAGACTCCCAGCAAGAAGGCGTTGGCACGATACTGAATGGACACTGGCGGCAGACAACAGAGTGCTGGAGACAGGCGAGTATGCTTTTTTTATTTATTTTTTTATTTTACACCTCCTGCTCGCCACATGGGTTGCCCCAATTCTTGAACTCAGGAAAGGCCATCAATATTACATCTGCGGGGGTCTGACAGCCAGGACCTCTGCAGCTTTTCCAGGACAATGCGGCTACAGGTAATGATAACAATTCTAGGAGCCACACTGTTCACTTTCCATACAGGGTGTAGCAATGGGTTTAGGTAGTGCAGTGGTGCACATTGTATGGCGGGTGAGCAGTATGGCTCCCAACATGTTATTACCTTTAGCCGCCCTCTCTCGGTACAGCTGATCTGCAGGGCTTCTGCTGGTGGGCCCCTAGAAACAATTCCACTGGTGGACCCTAGACATCCCAGTCCGACACTGCATCCATCCATCCATTTCAATAATTTGTTTCCCTACCACACACATGCTCTGCTCTTCCAAAGTACAACATGACTAATAAAGTAAAACTTGTGGGTTTTCCCACTAATAGCTTTTCTCTTCATTCCACAGGATAGGTGATAAGTGTTAAATGCAGGCAGTATTACCAGTCACTAGTATTCAGGACCTGATCCCATTCTTCACCATGGAAGTTCTATGAGTTCCATACAACACTATGGAAGTCACAGGAAGATCTAATATTTAGAGGGAAAGCACCTTTCAGTATATAATGATCATGTCTATATTATTTTAATTAAAAAAACCTAGTATCTAGTACCTAGTGGGTGGCATTGTTAAGAGGATCTAATATGTAAGGTTACAGATAAAGGATTACAATAATATGCCTTTTTCTATCACTACATGATGTCACTGTATTATGCTGTGAGCAGCTGTCAGGATCTTCAAGAGGTAGACACTGTAATAATGAAGAAAAGCTGAAATATGGAAGTTGTTATGTAAAAGGCAGGCTGTTCACTAGCCTGCCATCATAAATCAACATAAATTGTGTATGCAAATGCTGTGTGTGTTTAAGTTATTGGGGAGGATTATCAATAATCCTTAGGATGTATCCAGTTATGAATCTGTAAGAAAATGGTATAGCTTGTACCAAATTTATCAGAATAATACTCATGGACTGCTAAACTGCCACAAATTGTTAACCATGTTAGAGACATTTCGCAAATAATTTTGTGAAAATCTGTATGTATTTGTAAGATTTTTGACAGATTTGCATTACCATTTTGCTTAGTTTTTAAGCGTTTCCTGTATTCTTAGGGTTGACCTTTGCATTACTCTTCAAAGGGTTAGAATTCTATTTGAAGTATTTATGTTACCCACATTGAGTAAGGTTATAGTAGGCCAGTTTTTTTTTCTGAATTCAGTACTAAAACCAAACTGCTTACATATCTGTTTAAAATTAGTTGTAATTGTCCATCATAGTTGGTCCATTATGGTCAGCCTGTTGCTCTGTGAGTTGAATCCACTTGTGGCTATATTGTAACACGCATACTTGGAGAATAAGAATTATACTGTGCAGGAAAAAAAAAACCTCTTTGAGATAACCACCCAAAATTGCAGCAAACAAATGTCTTTTGGGGGCATAGTCTTCTGACACAAGAGGCCAATATGTATAGAAGTTTAGAGAATTGAAATTGTAGCAGAGATGGGATATGGTCTTCTCAAATAGGTGGTCTGTTTTTTGGTCTTTTACTGTGGAAGACAAAAGGAAGACATTAATTGAAAAATTACTTTTCAATCAGCTCATAGTCTTGTATCAAAGTAAAGAAAGGCATATTGACCTAATTCATCCCTTGATACTACCAATCTGACCCTTCCCCAGGTCCTCTTCTGGGATGTGCTTCCTGGTCCCTCTCTGCTCACAGAAAATCACTGCGTAACCCATTTGTTCAGTGGTTGACTGAGTAACATTTCCTGTGTGTGTCATGGGGACCATGAAACAGATCAGCAGGGAAGTTGGACAGCAGTGGATGGGGAGAAGGGGAGCAAATACGGACCGGTGTAGTGAGTATGCCTTTATTTATTATAATACACAATTTTGAGTTACTTAAAAAATGATCTTTATTTGCTGAATAAGCCCTTTTATGGTTGACTTCCCACATTGTGGAAACGCAGCTTTTTTTGTTGCAGATTTTGCTGCATGTTTTTGAGCCAAAGACAGCAGTGGATTGAGTAGAAGGCAATATAATAGAAATATAAGTACATACTTTATATTTCCCTTTCCTTCCTTAGCCAATCTTGGCTTTGGCTCAAAAAACCCCAGCAAAATCTGCAACAAAATAAGTTGCGTTTCTGCAACGTGGGGCCTCAGTCTAGGATTGAAAATGTTTAATATACAGCAGTGGAAATGGTCAAGTTCTACAGCATAAAGTTGTTTCTCAAATATTCTTACTATTGACCCCAACTTTTGGACAGATGGATGAATTTTGTCCAATTTTCAATACAGACATAAGCTTTTATCCTGAACTTTGGGCCATCCAATTGTGAATGGATACTTTCTGTTTGTCTATATACCAGTCATTTATGTAGCTGAAGGTTGCAAATGCTTTCTTATGCTGTAAGAATGTTATCAAAGGGAAGAAAGAAGAAATACGCTAACAATAATAAAAAAAATTGTTGACGTAAGTCATTACGATGTATTGTGTTCTCTATTGGAGTGCAGGTGCTTAAACTGTATAAAAATTACTGAAGAAATGCTAGATATGCTATTAATGCTAATAATACTATTATTGTTAGAAATCCAGTGTTTTGTTAGCGTTCTAAAAGGAACCTGACTGAATAAGACTTTAACAATGCTGATACTTTATCATGTTCCGTTATGATACAGGAAAACAAACCATGTGTCAGTTTGATGTGTGAGATGTTCAAGCTGTTTAAAGTATACATTAGGGTTACACGACACTTTCCTCAGTCCTCATCTGTTTTTATTGCCATACAGGTTTTCCACTTATTGAAATTAGTCAGAGAACATACACACAGATGAGAACAAGGAAAAAAAATAAGCTGAATGAAACTGGTGCCCTACTTCTTGTAATAGGTCTGTTCACTTTCCATAGTAAACCAAAGACCAGAAATCTTCAATGACACAAAACACAGGTGTGCTCTTGACCCTCATGGGACTGTTTTTCTATAGTCATTTTGGTATCTACTCAACAACAGTTCCTGTATAACAGCCTAATTTCCTTTGGGATCAAGCACCAAACACGTGCAAGTTTATCAGATAGCAACATAAGGTATATATATTTAGCAGAAATAAAAATTGTGTTTACCTTGGCAAACCAAATAAATACTGGCATCCATCAACAAAGTTAACGGGATTGTCTGCTTTAGGCAACCCCTTTTTAAATGCTCTATGAGGGTAAATATACAGTAGGGATTTCGCCATTTGGAATCCCAATCTACTGATGTCTCTCACTATAAGGGATCTGACTTATTTGTGCCTTTATTGGACAACACTTGGATCACGCAATGCTTCATCTTCCCTGTGGCAGCATTACACTTCCTGTCAGGTTCTCAGATTACATTTGATGATGTGTAATAACAGGAGGGCTTTGTGTAAATTGTTTATTGCTTGGGTGTCCTTCTATGAAAGTTTGACTGTCAAAGGTAGAAATTCCCTTTAATTGTTTGCGAAATGTTAATGCATTCAAGTAGTTTAACTAGATCACCATGATATATAATAAGTATATTCTATACTTATTTTAGAAGAAAAATAAAAAACTATTGGCATCACAGATGCTGTTGGGATGCTGGTGAAGATTACTCTATCCAGTTGATCCTATCTGTGCATGGAAATATCATGTATGGTAAAATGAATACTGTTGACATTTTCCTTTAAAATGGTGGTCTTCACATGGAATTGATGACGAAGGAAACTTTATCGGAGTTCCAAGAACTTTTCCCTAATTTCACAGCTAGCACATGCAGCTGCTTACTTCAGGCAGCTGTTGATCTGTATGCATTGATATGTGGGAGAGAAGCTATTTTTTAGCACCTTAAATATATTGAAGTGCGCCATGAGTAATTGTGGCTTAGCAACTTTCAAGCCTCTCTGATAAGTGTTATTTCAATGTGTTAAATCAATGGGCACCAGGAGAAAAATGACACATTGTATAAGTTGGCCAGTTATTCATGTTCTACTTTATTTATACAGTGAATAAGTTGATTTATTTTGTTATTACGAGCATGAAATACAGTTTAATATGGTTTATATTGGGTGGTAATACTTTTCACTCTGCTGATACCCACAGTAACCGCTTGAAATGGTTTATGGAAATAAGTTAGTACATTTTTTTTTGTTACATTCCTCATTTGCCAGTTCTTCTAAATATTCTGGTATTAATTTATTTTGTAAATAATAAGAATTATAAGTCTTCAAGTGTCTGAAATAACTGTACAAAAATAACATTGAGCCTGTGTCACCTGTGCCTGTGTCTACTCACTTGACTGGTCGTGACCACTATATTGTTTGTTAGAGATGATAGGAGTGAGAAATAAAAACTAAATGTCATATTTAGTTCCCAATAGTGGTCAAAGTGCCTACAAAATTAGCCAGTTTTTAGCAATAATATAGTTTAAATACTTGTGCAGCTGACACAACTGCTCTATACATGTGCAATCTAGGCAGGAGTACATATGTTCTCAATAGAGGAAGGGAAGAAGACTTCACCCACCTCTGGTGGCAGCTTATCTCCCCTAAGAACAACAGAAGCAGGCATGTTGAAAGTCCGACTGATAGATCATTCTTTTCCCTGACATCTTTCAGGAAGATCGGGACATTCCCATATACATTAGATGATCATCTGTTCCCACTGAAATTAACCATAATTGTACAGCAAACTTTACTGTTCATCAGAAAAACATTTGGGGGTGCAGTTAAACTCAGGGTTTGCACTGACTATATTAGCATTTACATTATGTATTAGAGGCAAATTGTACATTAAAATATTTAATTGCCATTTTATTATTATTTCTACGTGTAAGCCGTGCGCTGTAAACCTCTAAATTCTAGCAGCTGTTGTTTCCAGTTGGCAGTCCAGGGTATTTAGAGTATCAGAAAAACAGAAGATATTGCTACACAGAATTTTAGATCAATTTTATTAAAACTACAAAAGCATTGTAGATATAGACTTCAGATTAACCCCTTCCCGACATCAGCTGTAAAAGTATGACGGATGCCGGGTCTTTAAAGATGGCGGCCGCTCTGCTGCATATCAGCTGCCATAGCTACCAGGTCTCTGCTGTAATTGGGGCCTGGATCCCCCCCAAAGTAAAAATTTCACCAACAGGACTGGTCCCCACTGGCCCTGTACCTTTTCCATTGCAGGCCGGCTCCCGCACAGCGAGATCGCGGGAGCCGACCTGTTCCACTGGCAGTCGGAAGCCTTCTGAAGGCTTCCAGGCCTGCAATAGGGATATTACTGTTGCGGCTGGTCTATGATCAGCAGCAATAGTAACATACCGAAAATCCCATAGACTGCAATACAGTTGTATTGCAATCTATGGGACTTGCAATCAAAGTATTGCAGGTTCAAGCCCCCTATAGGGGCTACTAGAACAGTAATAAAAAATAAAAAATTTTTTAAAAATAATATTAAAAAAAAGCAAATAAAAACTAAAAGTTCAAATCACCCCCCTTTCCCTAGAATACATATAAAATAAAAAAATTACTGTGCAACACATACATATTAGTTATCCCTGTGTCCGATAATGGTCTACAAACTTATGAAAATATTTTTTCCATACGGGGAACGCCGTAGCGGGAGAAAAAAAAATCAAAATCACCACTGATAAAAATTTGAAGAAGAAGTGATCAAAGGGATAGACATTCCCCAGAATGGTATAACTATAAAGTATACCTGGCCCCACAGAAAAAGACACCCTATACACAGAATATGGTGACTTTTAGAAAAAAAAATGTTTTTGCAAAGTTTTAGATTTTTGTTAAGGGTTTAAAATGTAAATAAAACCATACAAATTTAGTATTCCCGGAATCGTACCAAAACACAGAATACAGTTGACATGTCATTTTGGCTGCAGAGTGAACGCTGTAAAAACAAAGGTCATAAGAAAGTCACACAAATGCACTTTTTCTTTAAATCCACTCCATTCTGAATTTTTTTTCCAGATTCCCAGTACATTTTACAGAATAATAAATGGTAGCATCATGAAGAACAATTTGTCCTGCAAACATTAAGCCCTCAAATGGCTCTGAGAACGGAAAAATATAAAAGTTATGGGGTTTGGGAGGCGGGGAGTCAAAAACGAAAATCGAAAAATGTCACCGGGGGAAGGGATTAATTCAGATTGTTGTATATTGAATTAGTTCTCCATGGATGTATCTGCATTTCTGGTGTTAGCCATGGTCGGTGGTTATCTTAAAAAAATATTCTACATTGAGACCAGGTTTCTATCTTTGATGAAAACAATTGCAAGGATGCAGCCCTTGAAAGTGACAGCAGTGTATAGTTCATGTATGTACATGTGCTACGTAAGCTTTATTTGTCAAGCAGAATCAGTTTCAAAAGTGTACATGTGTGTACAAAGGGAGGCCCGGTTATGACCACAACTGTGTAAATATATTGACACACCATAAAGAATGCGTAAAATATTACTGCCAGGCACCAACCCTTTGAACATCAGTTTACTCCTAGAGCCATGCCAGACCCAATCATTGGACCTCAAGATGCAACCCTAAGACATCCTATGTACTCTGCCACCATCCCTCTACCCTAGTTAATCTTGTTTTGACATCTGCTTTGGCAGAATATGTTTGTTCTTTACTTTACATATATTACCACGTTTCTTTTTGTGTAAATATGTGGGGAAGCTCTGAAACATTCTTTGCTTTATATTTGCTAATATACCAATAAATAACTTTTGAAATTAAATATCAGTATACATTTTAGATGTTTAATGTTTCTCCATTGCATACTGAGACTATTATATATTATCTGCACTTCTATTACATAGTTATATTACCTCTTCTCAATCCATCTTGTTTATGCACGTCTTCTACTAGGCTATGGAGGAGAGGTGGTAACAGTTGCACTTTGGCCTTATTAACTCAAAAGGCTTATTTGAAAATGACACCAATGCATGGTACATACAATTTATGGTAGGTGGGAGTCTTTTATAAATCTTGCGTTTAGAACCAACCTAGTATCTTTGAATTACAACTGTGCCTGCAATAACACATTGTGTTATATTGTGCTGTGCCAACAGTGCTAAGTAACAGTGAAAATATGGGCCAGTAGTCTCCTCAGAGATTTATCTATTCAGCTCTTGACATGTACTAGTTGCATGTCCAGCACCACTGTCCACTTACACAATGGTGAAGTGTCATTGTGTGTCTGCAGTCAATGTGTGTCTGTGATAAGTCTGTGCCAGTAACATCAATGTGAATAGTACTTTCTTTCCTGTCCTAGGGAATGTTTTCTTAGGTGTCTTTCAGTAGAGAACAATAAATGTTCCTACACAGACAGGTTAGGAACCTTGCAGGTTAGTAGCAGCATCCAGTTAATTGTTTTATATCCTACGGCTTTGATGCTTGTAGACAAACACGATTTAATAGGCTTCCTACAACTGCCTTTCTGATAATAGCTACTGTAGGCTTTGTCTGCACTCTTTTATGAGGATTAATTACAAGGTAAATCGGTAAGGTACAAGTATTAAGACACCACATTTTTCCCTGTGTGAAGATGGCAGGGTAATCCAGTTATAGTAAATGAAGCATAATATATTCACAGGACCTTTATTCCCATGCTGTATAACTGGTTCCATCCTGTGCAAATGATATCCATGTAGATAAAGCTCTAAAAGTAGTGTTGGGCATTGTCTATACATCTACCACTAATCTCAAGAAACGTTCAAAGCTCAGTAATTCCTTATGATAATTATAAGGCTGTTGATATACATTAGATATCTGTTGGTCGAAATGCTACCCCTCTCTCAGCCAAAAATGCATGTGTTTCAGATGAAGAGAGGGGAGAAAGCCACTGTCAGACACCTGTGGTGTCCTATCTCTCCTGATAACATAAGGATCAATTATGTTTTTTTTCTTGTTTTGTTTTTTTAATTATTTATTTTGAAAGCACCAATTAGAGCCCTGCCTGCAAGGGCTTACAGTCTGAAATCCAACTCAATCTTCTCTCCTCCAACAATGGGGGAAGTTCGGAGTACCGCATACATATTAGATGTCAGTAGTTTGGGCCAACAGTCTAACGTGTATGGCCAACTTTAATGGTACAGTGTCAATAGTTTAAATATCATATTGTGCATATATAAGAGAGATGTGTAGCTAGGGTTTCCTTCCCCTGGGGCAGAGATTCAGTTTGCTGCCCTAGCTGAGAAATAAATACCCTGACAAAAGGCTGATGCTCTTCTTGGTGACACCTATGACACAGAACCTGAGACACATGCCTTGCCAGGCTTTTCATAGCTACTGTATATGAAGCTATAATAGCATAAGTAATACTCTAAAGCACCTAATACATTCCATCTTTCTTGTAAAGTTCTATGTATGCAAAAGCTCCTATGAAGTTACCTCTGAAATGTCTTAATGTAAAGTACTTTGACCTTTTCTAAGGAATACAAGATATTACATATTTGCTATATACATTCCCAGCAGAACATTTCTTGTGATTTCCATGCAATGTAGAAATGTAGAACACATCTCCAGATATTAGAAATATGGTCTATATAAATGATTGTTTCATTAAGTCACAATGATATAATCTGTAACTATTCCCACTCTGCCATGGATCGTACTTCCAGTATTAGGAAACGTACCTCAGTCTGATGAAGTCATTAAAATCCCTCCCCACAGTCATAAACTATTGACAGCTACTGTGCTAGCCTATGGGGCCTGGAGTTACTACATGTGGTTTACCCATCGGTTTGAATCTTGTCCACAATCTTAAACATGCTTTGAGAGCCACTACCTCTTTAAAGAAAACATGTGTTAACAGCCCGTTGACAGATGTAATTCAGGGTATTTCTGCAAACAATGCTGGGGCTTTGAGGCAGACTGATATGCATTTTATTACATTTACTCCTCACAGTGACATAACAGAGCTCATGAGCTGCTTGGAGCAGGTGAGTCAGGAACAGCTTTGGCACGAATAAGGAACTCCCTTTGTTTAGCTGCATTATGCAGCAGTCTGATAGCAGACAGTGCTGTGGCTAGAGTATAATGCTGATTTACTGCAGTGCAGCATATTCTGCTGGTAACTCAATATTTGGGATCTATTCTGCTCAATGGAAATTGATATTAATCACATTTACAGATTGTTTTCTTTTCTTAGCTTGTCTTAATAAATTGGTTGTAGAACAAAAACTCATTTAGTAAACAGAGCTGCAAAAAGATAACTAATAGAGAGACAGGTAAAAAAAAAAGAGAATATATAAACTATGCATATATGGGAAGAGACAGAGAGAGAGAGAGAGAGAAAGAGAGAAAATAGAGATGGATAGAGAGCTAGAAAAGGACATAAAGTGTGCAGCTAGAACAATGGTACAGTTAGTAATATGAATACAAATTAGAGATTTTTGTATATTTCAAATCAAACATTAACATTTTCTATGTACAGTGAAACCTCTTAGAGAAGACCATCTCCTTACCTAGAGCACATTTTCTATGATGGATTTTTAGTCTTCCATGTTAATCATCTTCTTTGAGAAGACTACCCCCAGAATACCACTTTTAAATGCAATTTTGGGTGGTCGTCTCAAAGAGGTTTCACTGTAATTATGTTTTAGGAGGAGAAGACTCTGCTGGTCATCTTAAAGACCATCATCCATGTAATACCATGTAATGTAGTAAATCTTTTTAATGTGTTTTTTTCAGGAATATACTGCAATACACTAAAAGCTATTGAATTCTCAAGAGAGCTGTAGGCCACACAAAAGCCTTTTGTGTAACAACATCCTGTGGATCACCAGTTGTTAGACCTGGGGATAAATCTTGTGTGAATATTGGCAATTTCTGAGGACAGAAGTAATGGCTAATGAGAAAGACCACTATAACTCTGATTATGGTTAACAATGAAATAATATCATGACATCATAGAGTTAGTTAGAAAAGGAAATATTACTGGAGAGAAACATAATCCGTGTTTTTAGTCATTTCACTTCGTAGCTTCATAGGCATTCAGGAGATTCTAAGATCAATCGTCCTTAGGGAAGGATGCTGTGAAATTTCTGAGCAGCTGGATGGCACAGATTCTGGATAAACTTGCTGTCAACAGAAGACCTGTGAGAAAGAAAGACACACTGAGAATTCCAACAAGGCTTATATGCCGTCTTTTAAAGCGTCTTATGTTTTGTCAATGGAGCATCTAAAATTGCCTGAAAGCTTTTCAGATTTTCTTACCATTCCTCATCACTATTGTATCTTAGCTTTTCATCCATTTTTTATCTTTTATTTTTTAAGGACTGACTGGAACTAAACTTTATTTGACTCATGTTACATAATGATATTTGAGATTGGAGAAAAAGTACCAAAGTAAACCTGACAACACAGATTTCAGGTTTACAGAGAAAAAGGTTGGCATGACAGGAGACACAATGTCAACTAATATACTGGTTGGCACCATTGATAGTGGGGGTAGGTTTTAGCTGGCATTGCATATGGGGATACAGTTTAGGAAGGTACTTGAAATAATGATGCATCTAAGCTCTTTTTATGAGATCACTCTGAGTTTTCATTTTCTGAGTATATCTATGGGATATTGTCATTCTGTTGGATGAGTGTGCTTATCAGGGTACTATTAAGGGGCTCTCTGTCCGTATTAGGCATAAATGTTTTATTCAAAGGGGTTGTTGGGAGGGAAAAAAAATTCAAACATGCTTAGAATTGTTTTTATTTGGTTAAAAAAAAATACTAAATTAGCAATACTCAGCCACATTGATTTCCCACCACACGAGTTCTAGCTGCCTCAACCAGTAATTCACTTAATGGGACTTCCTGTTTGTCAAGATACCACCAGGAAGTAAAGACCAGCAGGAACATGGTTAGTGGGGCATGGCGGGGAAGGTGTGTGTGTCTGTGAGGTTAGTACTGTTTCTTTTTGAAAATTTTATTCCTTGTCTAACAACTCCATTAAACTGACAACAATGTTAGTATCAACATTTTCTCAAGGTAGGTAGTATATGTAATGATATTTTTGTAAATGTAAACAGTATAGAAAACTGTTGGAAATGTAAAGTATCAAATAAGTAGTATTCATCATGCGTAGTATTCCTCAGTGCTCTTATAGATATAGATATGTCGATTTAGTAATGGGGAAGCCCAGTGACATGCAGAGACCTGTTGTAGATGTTGGTTTAAATCCCATTTTCAGCTCCTTGTGATTTGACAATCTAATGTGACTTCCTGAGGTCTAGCAAGCCCTAGTCTTGACTATAACGGTGTAATGTTCCTGAACATGCATGTACATTGTTATGTAAAATAGTACAGATTTATTATATACCACACAAGTTTGCTTCAGGCAGATTCTGCCCTTCCCACAGAGTTTCTCAGCATCACATGGTGCTAACAGAGGAGTTCAACCAGGTAATATTGTACTTTGGTTCGGAGAAATACACAGCATAATAAAGCTTTCTGTTTGAGAGAGATTAGTTGATCTTTCTTGTGAATGGGAATAAACCAGCCGAGAAGTGTGCTGTATGATCATTCCAAATGTTTGTTAAGGGAGCAGAACGTAAATGATGTTATGACGTGTGAAAAAAAATGCACAAAATGCTTTGTTCACACTTTGATGCTAGAAAAAGTTCAGTAACTTCGTTCTGGCTGGAGACTAATAGATATTTACTGTAGTTTCCACTTCATTTGTTGTATAGTGGATAACTGTTTTATTGAACTACCAACCATTATATTTCTAGGATCTGTTATTTTAGATCCTTTGTTTATTGTAACAGTACAGTTTCCACAGTGTAGCAAGTAGAGGATGTTGTCTCTATGACACATATCTTTTTCCTGTATCAGATTTCACTCCCTTCCTTACACAGGTGTAAGTTTTCAAGGGGACCAAGCCATGCTCCAAGCAAAGCTCAGGCTAGGTTCACACCTGCACTCGATGACCGTTCAGGAATTCTGTCCCCCATTCCTCTTGAAAAATGCTGAGAGAAAAGTCCTACAAGCAGCACTTTTCTCTCTGCATTTTTCGGGCGGAAATCTGGCAGAACCCATTATAGTCCGTGGGTTTCCTCGGGTAACCGCTTTTTAAGCAGATTGGGTTTCCGTTTTTTCAGGTCCACAAGTGGGCCTGAAGAACGAAAACTCCAACGCAGGTATAAACCTAGCGTCACCTGGTATTGTTGTAGAAAACATGTTACTTGGAAATCATTTATTTCATATAGCAATTTTCCAGCAAGTCATAAACTAAAAAAAAGTCTGTTTCTAAACATAAACAGTGCCATACGTATCAGTGTGCTATGTCTGGTACTGCAGCTTAGTATTCTGATTTGAAAGGCAGTGAGCAGGAATACCAGATGACGCCCAGGGGCTTTTTTTAATTCTAATCTTCCTATTCATTCTGTCAAGAAGGCATCATTATCACTACTATTAGTTCAGTTATTAGTTATTTTTTAGCATCAGTCACGATCCTGTTTTATCATAGAAGTCATTACGTGACTAGTAGTAATAAAAACTGATGGCCATTTGTCATTAGCTTTTTAATCCATTTGGATCAGTTGTAGGTCGAAAGTTGACTCAGGAAACTGAAATACGAACTTCGTCTTTCAATTTTATTTCAGAGGAAGTAACTGTATATTCTGTCGACGCAGGAGCTGTTTATTTGAATCCATAAACCCATAGATGACTGACACATGCTGCACTAAATAGTTCATCTCATCTTAATGAATCTTATGTGATTGTTTCTTGCATCATATTCTATTGCTTTTGGTATAAGTGGACAATTTGTGTAATTATGCCACATGTATGGATATCCTTCAGTTATTAGTCCCATATGGTCTTTCACAACATTTTGGTTGACTCCCCGCAGGGTTTTTTCAGTTTTCTCTGTTGGAATCCATATGGGAGTAATTTGGTTTTGCTACCTCTGTGCTGTCAGTGAAAGGAAGCGGTAGATAATTGGCTACTAGTGTCCAGTATACATGGGGTTGGCTTTTTCATGTTCTTTTAAGCTATCCATATCAGGATTATTTCCAACATTGATTAAAGCCTTGTTTTAACAGGCATTTCTTAAACATCAAGCATGGTGTAATTGAGGAAAGCAACCATCACAAATCTAATAAGCATGCACTTTGAACAGTAGAAAAGCTATAAAACATAATAATAAAACACATGTGTAGTTTGTGTTTACCAGGAACAAACCAGATAGTTCATATTGGCTTACTTTTTGTGTATTTAAAATATTTACTGCATTTATTATAGTATGTAAACCACTTACTTTTTTTACTAAAATCAATAGATCATCTATTTTAGGTCTCCAGTATGGCAGCAGGAAAGCAAAAACCCTATTTTAGAATAGTGTTACAGCAGTAACCTCAAAATGTTGGTTACTTGGTGGGGCAATCTGCTGGCTTTTAGTTTTTAAGATATGCATAGAGTGACAACCACTATGGATCCCACAAAATAGCATCTTAAGGGGTGTCAAGTAACCCCTCATGGTCCATTGAAGGGACAGCAGAGCACATACATTTACAGGGGCCAATGACATTATACATAGTGTCTGATTTTGAGCATGAGTAGCAGAGCAAATTGATATATAATTTTGTGGGGAAAGATTTAGTATAACCTGTTATTTATTCATTTAAATTTCTGTTTGCTCTTGGCTTAAGAGTCAAATGGGCAGTCCTATTAGTGATTGACAGCTGCCCTTGTGTAAGTATGCATACAGAGAGAGATGCTAATCTTTGCAGGGCCACAAGCTTACAATGTGCAGGAATGAAAATCAGATTGCATGTTCATTGTGACAGGTTACCTTTAATTCTATGCTCATAATTAGTATCATCATTTTTCTGCCAACATTTTGAGGGCCCTTTGGGGTTTAACATCAAGGTCATCTTGTCAAAAACAACATGCCTATGGTTCTGTCTATGGCATAAACATGACTACCAACTGTTTATGTCTTTTTATTAAAAGCCTTTAAGTGAAGATTATAAATATAATAATAAGTGTAAATAAAACTATAATGTGATATTGTGACAATGTGACATTTAACCAACTAGACACATAGCATATCAGCAGTTTTCACTTTTCTGTGAAGCTCCAGCCACCTAATAACATCTTAACATATGTAACAGTCCATCTCTATGATCCCATTACCTTTTGGGTGTAGCTATCCCATTTTCTTTTGCTGTTCTTTCACTAATTTTCACACTGTAGGACAATACTGCCACTGTGTGGACGAACACTGTTTGCCTTAACACCACAGATTATTCTTCTGAGCCATATATAGCAAACTACGATTCAATATAAAGTATAATTTAAAATGTGGGATTGCTACAAAACATGAAATTAGTCAATGCAGTAACATGACTAAAAAGTAACTTTCGGATTTCAGGATTGTTCATGGATATTTAGCAACAGGATTTACAAATGGAAAATGTAGGTTAATGCAAAATATACAAATTGAATATGAGGCAGTGTGTAGATGTGAGAGCACAATGATGCTTATGCAAAATCCCAGTTAGTAGGTAAACAAGCTTTTTGCTGCTTTTGGTATACAGTAATAGTATCACAGAGGGTATGTGTTATGCTATACACTATAGTGTTTTGGAGATGTTTTACTATTATTTTTAATGTTAGAGGCATATATTTTTGTCTGAACATTGCTTCAATGGTTTTGCCTTTAATTCTGGTTATTACAGTTATTGCATAGCATCCTTGTTATGACTTGACTTCTTAAGTAACAGGGTTTTTTGGACTAAAAATATTGATGACCTATACTAAGGATAGCTCATCAACATCAGATCTGAGGGGCACCAACACCTGTCACGCCCACCGATCAACTGTTCTCAGTAGAGGATGCACAGAGAATGGAGCAAGAAGCAGACAGCTCTGTCTTCTGTGTATTGGCCATTAACTTGACTCAGTTCAGCTACTACATAGAGCAGGGGTGTCAAACTCATTTTCACCAGGGGCCACTTCAGCCTCACAGGGTACCTTGAAGGGCCAAGATTATTTTACACATGTATAAAAGTAAATTCTCCTTAACAGTTAAGCGAGCTATTAAGGAGTAGTTACATTTGTACATTACTACTGTTACAATCAGCCCTTTGAGGGCAACCAGGAAGAACATAATCTATTGTTAAAACCTAAGACATTGGCATGTTACATACTATCCTCATCCTTTTCTGAATATATCAAAAATTAAGCACTATACAAATACTGTTTACCCCTGCAAACGGTATTATGCTCTATAGTTGCCTCTGCACTCGGTATTATGCCCCACAGCGGCTCCTGCACACGGTATTATGCTCCATAGTTGCCCCTGCACACGCTATTATGCTCCATAGTTGCCCCTGCACATGGTATTATGCGCCATAGTGGCCCCTGCAAACGGTATTATGCTCCATAGTGGCCCCTGCACACGTTATTATACTCCATAGTGGCTCCTGCAATCGGTATTATGCTCCTTAGTGGCTCCTGCATTGGTATTATGCTCTATAGTGGCCCCTGCAAATTATATTATGCTCCATAGTGGCCCCTGCACATGGTATTATGTCCCATAGTGACCCCCCACCCATGAACTATTATTATACTCTGGGGTCTTTTCAGACCCCAGAGTATAATGATCGGAGACCCAGGTGGTGACAAACATAAAACTAGTGTTACTTACCTGGGCTCCCTGCGTTCGGCCTTCTTCAATGTCGCACAGACCGGCGTCGCGACATAATGACGTCGGCCTGGCTCACGTGACGCCTGGGACGTCACCAAAGAAGGACGAAGCCTGCTGGGAGTAACATCGGATCGCCGGAGAGGTGAGTAACACAGGTTTTTATGTTTATCACCTCCCCTGGGTCTCCGATTATTATACTCCGGGGTCTGAAAAGACCCCGTAGTATAATAATAGTAGTATTTGATGGGGTTCGCTGGCCGCGGCCTCACTTACCATCCCCGTTCCTGCACACAGCCGCTTCTGTGTCCCATAGCGGCCACGACCAGCAGCGGGGATCGATAAGTAAATAGGCCGTTACGTGCCGGGGATGCTCCAGCAGGCAACGGCCTATTTATATATATAAAAAAAAAAAACTTATCCTCACCTACTTCCAATGCCTTGATGGAGCCGCCGCCTCCTCCTCTTCTTGTCCGCGACGTCTGCGTGTCAGCGTGGGAGGCGTGATGACGTCATTGTATCGCCGCCTGCGCTGACATGCAGAGGTCTTGTAAACCAGCCCAGGACAGGTATTGCGCAGCTTTTTTTTTTTTTTTTTTTTTAAGCGGCCTGTCCTGGTCTGGTTTACATTAAATAGTCAATAAAAAATGCCGCGGCTATGCGGGCCAGATAAGTGCTGGGCCGGATAACAGAAGGCCTTGTGTTTGACACCTGTGACATAGAGAACAGAGCTGTCTGCTTCCTGCTGCATTCTCCGTGCATCAGATGCGTATTGGTGGGGATTCTTAGGAAAAAATCATCAATACTTTTAGCCTGAGAAAAAAAAAACACTAAAAAGGTTCTCCACTTTTTTTTTTAAATGATGGCCTATATTTATACTGTGAAGACCCCTGCTGATTGGCTGATTTCACAGGATCATGGCTCCTGACCTTGTTTACATGCTGACATGCCAAGTTTTTATAGTGGGTGTAATGAGCATTGCAGCCGTTCTCCTTTCTAGCATACCCCATTCAAACATGTGTGTGAACAATTCAGCTCAGGCATCATAAACGTCTTGTGATGAAAAAAAAAGCTTGAAGGAGTCAAAGGAAACCACTGATGCTCTTAAAATAGAATATTTGGTTTTATGATGATCAGTTCAATACTATGGCAAGAGCATATATTAAAAAAAAAATATATATATATATATATATATATATTTTTGTGCTTTTATTTTACAGAAATTATAGATGTGTGTTGGAGCATGATTGCTGAGTTATTGTACTTGTTTTATTGCATTTTGTGTATGCCTGCTTATTGCTGTTCATATATTAGCTACATAGCTTTAGAGGGGCACTGGTATAGTTGTTATATATTTTTATCTAAAAGAAAAAATAGCTTGATAAATAATATCAGCTTATAATATAATGTTTTATAAAATGTCACAATATAGCAAGTTATATAGTACACAGAGTTTAGAAATCTTATAAATCATGTCAAAGAAGACAATATCATTGTGTCAATAGACATTTGTCTTCTGTGAGAGATGTATAGCTGGTGTAGAATAATGTAAGAGAAGCTCTGAGCTGGAAACTCTAAGAAGATTTTTCAAGGCCTCATCTTGCTTACAGGTTTTTGGATATAAAGAAGTTCCTTAAATTTGTCATTTTGGCTTACATAGTACTCGCAAAAGTAGCATATTAAAAGAAAAATAGCTGAGCTTCGGTAATATATCATCTTCGGCTCCATTTAATACAAGCAGAGAATCAATATCTCTAAATGCTTACCCTTTTATCTAGGGCAAGCATCCAGGAAGATCATTTTAATTGATTTAGTACACTGATCTTAATAAAGAAAACACGCAAGAAGCCAATAACCCATTACTTCCTTATTTACCATCCAAGTTAGTAATAGTAAACACAATACATCTGAAGGCTTTTTTTTTTTACTACTGATTAATAAATAAAACATTTTAGTCCATGTTGTGTCTGAGATGGGTGGGGGGCTTTTCAGTAAAAGAGTGATGTGGAAGGTAAGTATTCATTATAGACTAGTACTAGCATTGTGTAGCATCAAATCATACTTGGGGGGTCAGAAAGGCAGGAGTTCACCTCTGCAGTAAGGGTTTATACTAGAAGATAAAAGATATTAGAATGGGGAAATGCCAGACATATGGCAATTTCTGAATTGACACCAAATGGAAATAGAACTATTCTACTTAAAAAAATCTACTTTTTAAAAAAAATCTAATTTACAATTGAGGTTGTAATGTGGCATCCCAGAGCTGGCTATGGCTGGGCTGAGGGTGATCTCTGTAGTCATTGTATTATTTCCTGTTGCTTCATAGCCTGTGTGACATAGCAGGGGGTCCTGAGTCTCACACAACCCAGCGCCACCTAGTGAGCCTCACACATGCATTACACCTCCCATAGGATTGAATAGTAACCAAATGTCCAATGGGAGGACATCGCCTGGGAAAAGGGGAGGAGTCAGCTGATCACTGGGTCCCCATGGTAACACCCCTGCAGGAAGGTCCTGCGTGTGAGGAGTTAGAAGTGTGGAGTGTTAGGAGGAGGAGGTGAGGAGATAAGTGTGATGTCCTGTGAAGAAAGCAGTGAGTTTAGTGCAGGAATCTCAAGTCCTAGACAGGCCCAGGAAGGTTGGAGAGCTGACATACTCCAGCTATTCAGAAGATCCTGTCCCCTGTCTGCCTAGCCATCGCCCTGAAGGAAGTCAAGCATCATTATCTTGTCAGCATGAGACTGTGGAGAGAACATTCTGGAACACGTGCTCCATAGCAAGTATCACAGGATCCAGGGGCCAAGGCCAGACCTGTGGAATATCCTGCCACCCTGACTATTGCACCCCGAAACTCTGAGCTATCAGGACCACATAACGTGAGTGGGGAATATTATGTACTAGTATCATGGTGGGCATCCTCCTATGAGCCAAATAGGAGCCCAGACGCACCTCAGGGCTGTAACACTGAAGTATAAGGGGCTAGGAACACCTTTCATCAAGTCTACCCTGCACCCCAGGACTTTGCTGTGTCACCAGGCGTACCCCGTTGTTTTGTATTGAAGAAACTGTTTAAGCATTTGTGCCTCCACACCCATGGAAGTAAAAGTTCAACTTTACAACCGTTTCTGTGTCTGACTCTGCACCGACAACATCAGGGTGCCCCAAACACCACCAGTCGGCACAGTATAGGGGAAGCGCCCCGGGGGGAACAATCACCACCAACATTTGTGCAGCTCCCTCATCACCGGTACCAGTGGTGGTAACGTGGGACAGCACCAGCGCTGCGCCCTCGTGCCCAGAGACCGTGACAAGTCTGCGCTGTTTGCACCCCCGCAATCCCAACTGCAGCGTTACCTTCCATCTGGTCACCGCAAGAAAAAACTGGCGTCACGAACAGGATACGGGTGTGTGCCATTTTGAGAAAGTCGCCACGAAAAGTGCGCCAAATTGTCTCAAGAGCATCGGTCTTTATTGTGGACTTTGCTAAGATCAAGTTTATTCCCTGAGAGTGCTTGCCACAAAGAGGGGGAGCCCTATACCCCTGAAGTAAGCCCTAAGGACTGTCCTCTCAGTGTGTTACAGCCCTGGAAGAGTTAAAACGCCCAGGACTTGTTTGCTGCGCCACATCGCTGTGTAAGAACGCCCACAAAGGGTTAACTGTACCTTGCAAAAGTGCGAGAGATTTTTAGCACTGCCCATGAGGCCAGGAGACCCATCTGCCGCCATCTTAGGAGAGCCCAGAATGCTGAGCGCAATGCTCCAGCGCACCCATACAAGAAAGTGAAAGGCGAACGTGCCGGCACCATTTCTGACTCTCCGGTGCCGCATCACCGTCCCTGCTGTGCACCGCTGATCTCTGGTCCATGCTGCAGTTGCTGTCAGTGAGTACTGTGCCTCCCTGTCCTTGTCTTCAGTCCTCCCACGGCCCCAGCGAGTGTTTACCGTGTCCGTGGGGAGTGCCACCATTAAAGAGGGGGAGCACACCGTCAGCCTGCATCACAGTGACTCTGTTAATAGCTACAGCATTCTTAAAGGGACAGCATTCCAAGTTGTAGTCTCCATTCCCTGCCAGCAAGCAGTTGAGTTTCTTAAAGAGACGGCGACCTAATTTCAGTCATACCTGCAAACAACATGACTGAGCAAAGTGACATTGTGCCGTCTGTTTCTAGTGATCCAGCAGTGCCCATGGCGAGCAGCCTACCATTCTCCATGCCATTTTACCCTGGCGCACCATGGCTGCCGCGCTACAAAGGGGAGGCGCATACCCTCAGGGACTTTCGTGAGAAGATGCTGTCTCTCTTCCAGTTCTATCCTCTGAATACAGAACAGCAGATACAGATCCTGCTGGGCCAGCTTGAGGGTGCTGCAGCTAGGGAGGTCAAATCCTGGCCTGCCTCTGACAAAAGAACCCCTGGGCAAATTCTGGACAAACTCCAGGTGAACTTTGACGTGCGATCTGTCTCCGAGGTAAAGATGCGCTTCTTTTCCAGACGACAACTACCTGGTGAGACCCTGCGGGACTATGCTTTATCCCTCCAAGAGGCATTCAGAGCTGTGGTGCAAGTGGATCCACGTGAAAATGTGGACTCTGATAAAATCTTGCTTGACCGCTTCATAGAAGGGGCGGGTACCACATTGCTCCAGAGTCAGTTGCGAATGCTTGCTGCACAACATCCCAGCATCACGTTTGCTGACTTCAAGGCCCTTGCCATCCAGGTCTTGGGACAGGAGCAGCCCCAGCCGAGCCCAGTCATCTGTGCTCCCTCACCTGGACCCTCAACAAGCATTGCTCCAGTTGTCCTGCCACTACCTCTGGGTACCTCACCTGCTGCCCAAACTGCGCAGACTACACCAGCAGACTCCAGAGATGACCTTCTGGCCCGAGTGGATCATCTGACCCGTGCCATGGAACAGATCACCGTCCGTCTAGATCGTCTGACCCAGCCGTCTTCATCGTCCAGTGATCCTTTGCGAAGTCTCAACATCTCACCTGAGTCGCCACCCAGACGTCCGTCTTCAGTGAAACCTCCGCAGAGTGAGAGGCCATACTGTACCTATTGCAATAGATATGGACACACCAGGCCTCAGTGTTTTCAGTTAAACGGGCCACCCCCGAGGCAGCGGGCCGCCCCTCGGGAGGAAAGAAGAAGGGCCCAGGTGAATCTTCAGTGCCATTGTCACGCTTCGTCTCAGCCTGCCCACACATCACAATCCGGGTGAACGGCGTCCCTCTGACAGCGTTGGTGGACACTGGATCTCAGGTAACAACCCTGCGCAAGCAGGTGTTCCTTGAACATTGGGACTTAGGTGTGTTGAATAGAACACCTGACACATGGATAAATCTGTGTGCCAGCAATGGACAGCCCATACCACAGCAGGGTTATTGGGAACCCACTATCCAGATTGGGGACTTGAAACTGCCTAGACAGGGTGTAATTGTCACTGATGTAGAGGATGATAGGTTTGCAGTTGTAATATTAGGCATGAATGTTGTACGCCATTGCTTTGCAGAAGTGTTGGATGCCTTGCATGCCTCTCTCCTTACAGCTTCTCCCAGTGACCAGCAGAACATTCAGCGGGTCATTCGTGTACTCAATGCCCAGCACAAGTTCGCCAACAAACAAGGTGAAATTGGTCGAGTCCGGATCCAAGATACCCGTCCAGTAACCCTACAGCCTGGAACAGAAACTATGGTGTGGTGCTGTGCCCGTCCGGGCATAGAAAATCAGGACTACGAGGCCTTGCTACAACCCATACAGGTAGATGGCCAACCACTTGTCATGGCTGCCCGCAGCCTTGTTACAGTTTCCAATGGACGTGTTCCTGTCCGCTTAGTCAATTTGGGCGATGCTCCCGTGAACCTCCACAAGTTCCACTCTGTGGCCCTGCTACACCGGTTAGCACCAGAAGACATTCTCTCTGGTGATTCTACCGCCACACAGCATTCCACCCAAGCTGCTGAGAACATTCAGAATGGAGCCACGAAGTCCTGGTGGGATGAATTGAACGTGGGAGACGCCAATACCCCTATAGAGCACATCAATGGGGTTCGCAATGTGGCCAAGCGTTACCAACAGGCATTCAGCAAACACCCATTGGACTTTGGTAAGACCACGACCATACAACATCGCATTCTGACTGGCGACCACCATCCAATCAAGGAGCGTCACCGTCCAATACCACCAGCGATGTACCAACCGGTGAAAAAGTTGATCCAAGAGATGCGAGATGCTGATGTCATCCGGGAGAGTAACAGCCCCTGGGCAGCCCCGCTAGTCCTTGTCAAGAAGAAAGACGGAACCCTACGATTTTGTGTGGACTATCGTAAACTCAACGTCACGCACAAAGACGCATACCCATTGCCGCGGATTGAGGAATCTCTAACGGCTTTGGGATCAGCTACCTGTTTCTCGACCCTGGACTTAACCAGTGGATACTGGCAAGTCCCTATGGCGCCTGAAGATCGTGAAAAGACTGCGTTTACGACCCCGATGGGACTCTTTGAATTCAATAGTATGCCATTTGGGCTATGTAATGCCCCAGCCACATTCCAACGGCTTATGGAGAGGTGCCTCGGCCATGAGAATTTCCAGAGTGTGCTACTGTACCTGGACGATGTTATTGTATTCTCCCGGACATACCAAGAACACCTTCGTCACCTGTCCGAGGTATTCAAGGTACTTATACAGCACGGCCTAAAGGTGAAGCCCTCCAAGTGCTACCTGTTGAAACCCCAAGTTCACTACCTTGGGCATGTCGTGAGCGCACAAGGCGTCCAACCTGATCCTGAAAAGATCACTGCAGTCCAGAACTGGCGAAGACCAACTACCGTCAAAGAAGTCCGAAGCTTCCTTGGATTCGCAGGTTACTACCGGCGTTTCATACCACACTTCGCCCAAGTAGCCGAGCCTCTGAACGAGTTGTTGCGCGGTTGTCCCAGAGAAAACTACAACCGAAAGCTTCCGGTAGACTGGACAGCGCGTCAAGAGGAAGCCTTTCAAGCGCTTAAAGCACTTCTGACGCAACCACCAATTCTAGCCTATCCCGACTACAGTCAGCCATTCCGCTTGTACACAGATGCAAGTCACCAAGGTTTGGGTGCAGTGTTGTCCCAGGTTCAGGACAACAAAGAGCGAGTCATCGCCTACGCCAGCAGGAGTCTGAGAGGCGCGGAGAAGAACGACCAGAACTATAGTTCTTTCAAACTCGAACTTCTGGCGCTTGTCTGGGCTGTGACAGAGAAGTTTAAAGACTACCTGGCTGCCACACCCTTTACCGTGTACACAGATAACAATCCGTTGGCGCATCTGGACACTGCTGGACTGGGAGCCCTTGAATAACGGTGGGCCTCAAGACTCGCGAATTACAAGTTCTCTGTCAAGTATCGCAGTGGCAAGTCCAACGCTAACGCTGATGCACTCTCAAGGTTGCCTGTGGGAGAAGAACCACCCCGAGAAGACATCTGGGAAGAGGTGGAGATGCCACCATTCTACAAAAAGTTTGCCCAACAGGTTGCTATTGGTGTCCCTGTAGAAGGAGAACCTCTGGCGAAAACAGCTGCCGAATCCCTCCAGGAGCCATCTCTGTGGAAAACGTTCCAAGAAGAGAGCAGAGTTTTAGGAGAATTGTCAGATTTCCTGCTTACAGGAAGAATACCAACCCGTGTAAAGAGAGGTCTTCATGACGTGGAATTAAAACGCCTTTGGCGACAGAGGAAGCGCCTGTTTGTCCAACGAGGCCTTCTACATAGAAACACTCTTGATCCTGTCACAGGTGAAAGGCTTCATCAGATCCTCGTACCAAGAAGAGACGCACAGATGATACTTGAGGCGTATCATGACAGATCCGGTCACTTCGGGGTACAAAAGACCGAAGCTACCATCCGTCGTCGCTTCTATTGGGTTGGGATGAGGAGTGACATTGAGAGTTGGTGCCGAGAGTGTCCCGCCTGTAGTATCACCAAGGAAGGTCGAAGAGATCAGAAGGCCCCTCTACATCCAATTAAGACTCAAAAGCCGTGTGAAATTGTTGCTCTGGACCATGTGAAGTTGGGTCCCACACGTTCCGGCTACAGCTACGCTCTGACAATGGTGGATCATTACTCCAAGTTCCTTGTCATCGTGCCTGTCAGAGATCTTACAGCAAGAACTACGGCTGAGACCTTCTACGCAGAGTTTGTCCGCCATTACGGTTGTCCTGAGCATATCCTCACCGACCGTGGATCGGCGTTTGAATCCCAATTGTTCCGTGAGCTGTGTCAGTTCCAAGACTGCAAGAAGTTGCGAACCACAGCGTATCACCCTCAAGGGAATGGTATGTGCGAGAAGGCAAATCAAGTGATCATCGGCATGCTAAGAACAGCCGCAGTTACACCTGGTGATGAGTGGCCTGAGCGTATCAAGGACTTGGCCTATATTTACAACAACACACCCCAAACATCTACGGGATACGCACCATTTTATCTAATGTTTGGAAGACAAGGTCAACTTCCTTCAGACTTAACCCTTGGTGTGAAGGTCCCTGACACCATCAATCCACTACCCATAACAGACTGGGTTGTTGAACACCGCCGACGTATGGAGGAAGCTAAAGAGATAGTTGAAACGCGCATGGATGAGGTTCGTAGGAGACAACAGGAGGATTACAACCATCGCGCCCATGCAGCGCCCCTGAAAGTTGGCGACCGTGTATGGTTAAGGAATAACTATCGGAATGGGAAATTGGATCCATTCTGGGAGAAAGAACCATACAGTGTCATCTCCATACCATATCCTGAATCCGACGTGTATGAGATCTCTAAACCTGGGAGACAGCCCCAAGTAGTACACCGAAACCGTCTGAAGCTGTGCCTTAAAGAAGGACTACCCACAGAGGTGCCCCCAGCTGAGACAACGAGTACAGAGATCTTGTCACCTTCTGAAGCGAAAGAGAGACCCCCAACGTTAACTGAGCTTATGTGGGCGCCTAAACTACTACCATTTAGCTGTTATCCACCAATTGCTCTAGTGCAAGAGAACCCTTCGACAGATGATTTAATTGATTTCAGTGACTCTGTTCCTGATTCAAATCTCGTTCCACTTAGCCGTTCTGAGCGTACCACAAAAGGCATACCTCCAACACGCTATAGTGATGCCATGGCTGTCCTTGGGTAAAAGAGGTTAACTGTCTCTGCTTCTGTATATATGTTATTCCTGCTCTGATTACATTAATGTTTTTCCTGTGTGCATATACAGTATATATATAATATCTTGCCATGTAATATAGTATTTACATTTATATGCAACAATCCAAGCCATAGTGCCTGGCTCACCGAGCCAAGGAAGTTCTGTTACCCCATTACGGTATGGACATTCGTGCTAGAGTGCCTACTCTTCCTTACAGAAAGGACTGTTTATTGTTTCTCAGAGAGACTCTCATGATAATGGACACTCACGAAATTTGTGCCAGAGAGCCTCTGGACCCATTTGCACTTTATTCGTATTTATTAACGTTATGTTACATTTCTCACCTTCACCCCAGCCCGTCGCCGAGGTCGGCTCAGTGAAAGAGGGGGAGTATGTGGCATCCCAGAGCTGGCTATGGCTGGGCTGAGGGTGATCTCTGTAGTCATTGTATTATTTCCTGTTGCTTCATAGCCTGTGTGACATAGCAGGGGGTCCTGAGTCTCACACAACACAGCGCCACCTAGTGAGCCTCACACCTGCATTACACCTCCCATAGGATTGAATAGTAACCAAATGTCCAATGGGAGGACATCGCCTGGGAAAAGGGGAGGAGTCAGCTGATCACTGGGTCCCCATGGTAACACCCCTGCAGGAAGGTCCTGCGTGTGAGGAGTTAGAAGTGTGGAGTGTTAGGAGGAGGAGGTGAGGAGATAAGTGTGATGTCCTGTGAAGAAAGCAGTGAGTTTAGTGCAGGAATCTCAAGTCCTAGACAGGCCCAGGAAGGTTGGAGAGCTGACATACTCCAGCTATTCAGAAGATCCTGTCCCCTGTCTGCCTAGCCATCGCCCTGAAGGAAGTCAAGCATCATTATCTTGTCAGCATGAGACTGTGGAGAGAACATTCTGGAACACGTGCTCCATAGCAAGTATCACAGGATCCAGGGGCCAAGGCCAGACCTGTGGAATATCCTGCCACCCTGACTATTGCACCCCGAAACTCTGAGCTATCAGGACCACATAACGTGAGTGGGGAATATTATGTACTAGTATCATGGTGGGCATCCTCCTATGAGCCAAATAGGAGCCCAGACGCACCTCAGGGCTGTAACACTGAAGTATAAGGGGCTAGGAACACCTTTCATCAAGTCTACCCTGCACCCCAGGACTTTGCTGTGTCACCAGGCGTACCCCGTTGTTTTGTATTGAAGAAACTGTTTAAGCATTTGTGCCTCCACACCCATGGAAGTAAAAGTTCAACTTTACAACCGTTTCTGTGTCTGACTCTGCACCGACAACATCAGGGCGCCCCAAACACCACCAGTCGGCACAGTATAGGGGAAGCGCCCCGGGGGAACAATCACCACCAACATTTGTGCAGCTCCCTCATCACCGGTACCAGTGGTGGTAACGTGGGACAGCACCAGCGCTGCGCCCTCGTGCCCAGAGACCGTGACAAGTCTGCGCTGTTTGCACCCCGCAATCCCAACTGCAGCGTTACCTTCCATCTGGTCACCGCAGTAATCCTTCCACAGACTTTTGCATGCACGTTTTCATAATTGCTCACTATGTCTGAATTGTCTTGTAAGTGCATGCAGATACTGTATTTAACTTTCTGGTTAATGTTCACTATGAAAGTATACTATATGGTCACTAGGAAGCTGATATGTAATTATTATATGTTTGCATGGCAGGAAAAATACATAGATACATTAGGATTCATACAGTACTTCCTTACTTTATTTTTGGCACACGTGGACTAGGAATGTGAGTTGTACGAGTAGAAATGGAAGCAAGCATTAGGTGACATCCTGAGTTTAAAGTTTTGTAGAATGGCTGACAAATGTTGACAAAAACTGCTATTTATTCCTTTGCAAATGAGCTATGACTGCATCGGTGACGTGTCCTGGGGCAGCTGAGCATCATGGCGATCACAGATCTATCTCTTGCTCCAAACCCCTCCCACCAGCACTCACATTATCAGAGCTTTTCCTAGCCGCCTCCCGCAATGCTCATAGGTCATTTGCATAGGAATAAAAAGCTGCTTTTCCTTAAAATTAAGCCGCCATTCTCCAAACAAATTCTAGCACTGTGCTCAAGGCTCTGAGAACTATAAGGTACTGGAGCTGGTTTAAGTGTTTTGGTGCTGACAGACTTCCTGGATCTGTGGTTTTCATTTATAACCATGCTCAAACCACAGCACACTGGATACTACCGCTACACAACAGATCCCACTGACTTATAAAGGGTTCTATCTGGTTCCCCATAGGTGTCTGTCATTTTACCATTCAAATGTGATGGAATGTGTGATGGAAACTCTGAACAGAACATATCTTTACTCTGTGCTGACATCTGTTACAGGTGTTGCTGTAGGGAGCATGTTGCCACTGTAGGTAAACTGTAGTCTGAGCAAAATGGATCCTGTTAATAAAATATAGCTATTTAGCCCAGACATTATAGGTACAGATTTAGCCAAGTTTAACATGACTTTTATTGTCTTACGTGAACAGTTGCTAATGACTTTAACTTTTTCATTGTTTTTATTTCACCAAAATTCAGCAGTTATATGAGGTTGTTGCTAGATTGGCCCTTGGAAGACCTACATACATGTTTATTTAATAAGAAATGTCAATCCTCTTCTAAACTCTATGCTAATAATAAATGGCAATTGCTTAAACAATATTGACTCATAATAATACATAGGAGGCTTTTGGTGTATCTGCACCTTTAACCAATGTAGATGGCATTAGTTAGGTTGATATCTATCTCTTGCTTTTTCAATTATGTCACGCAAACCAGAAAGACTGAGGATGACTTCTCACAGCCTGCAGCATAGCATGGAAACAAGTCCTGCTTTGCTTTAAACTGTTGCACAGTGAAAAAAAGCATTAACGTAATCAAAAGAAAAAGACAGCTGCTAAGAGGGTTTTTTGTTTTTTTTTAAAGAAAGAGAATTTTAGATGAAATAACTTAACATACTGTACTTAATTTTACTCTTGTGATTGTAAAATCTTTTGCATTTGTCTGATAGAATATGCCTTTTAATATTATATGTGCTGAGTGCTTGGAAATCCCTATGCAAGGAATGATGTCCCATATTTGCAGCTATGTTCTAAATATGAATGTACTGTACTTCTACTATAGACTGCAGGAAATACCTTTACTCTATATGTCCTGTAAAAGCTAGATAAATACTTTTCATACCTGCATCTCTCATTCCATAGATAGGAAATGTTCTAATTACATTTTCAAGCATACTTATATGCTTATACTAATACTAATATTTGTCATTTAGTAGTCTGCAACTTTCATCATAGTAACATTGAAACTCGGATCTGCTTCACTTGCAGTACCATGCCTGACCACATGGTGTGCTATTCATTGTATGAGTTATAGCAACATTGTTCAGATGTTGGGTATAGTTGTTGGTTTCATTTTGTGAATATCAAGTTTTCATGGTGTACTGTTGGGTAAGTTACTGTACTTAGTATTTCCATGGGATGCAATATTGTAGTATTTACAGCTTTATGGTTTTTGTAGTACTGTATGTACCCATGAATTTATGTTGGCACTTCTGAAACTTGCCGTTAGCAATACTACTTAAACAAACCTTCAATATTTTAGATATTAAAGAGAACCTCTCACCACAAACAGCATAGCTAAGTGACAGGTCCATTTTTTTCTGCTTTGTTTTAGAGAAAACAGCTTCAACACTGGGCTGTGACAGAAATTTGTAGTCAAACATAACATTGGCCAGACATTTTTAGTACATTATAGTATGGTCTCATAGTACTTTACGTACACATACCTTGTACATCATTTATTCTCCTGATATATATATTTTGTACCAGATCTTGAGGATTTGCACCAACTCTTAAAAGAGTTCAACACGGTGCTGCTTCACTACCTTTTGTTTTATATATACTTGTTGCTCCATGTTCCTGAGTGTTTAAAAATGATAGATAGTAGATAGATAGATAGATAGATAGATAGATAGATAGATAGATAATTTTTGTACTTATCTTGACTAACTAATGATTTCAATAATCACTTTCTATAATTTATACGTCACTTCTAAAAATGAGGAAAATCACAGAATAATTCAATTGATCAGCAGCAAAGCATGTAAATAGATAAAACAAAATTTTTATTAAATCTATAAGAACCACAAACACTAGTATCATCTAAAAACAAAAATAGACACAACAGGCCATTAAAGACTGCCCACCTAACTGTACATGTATATGGCCAGCCCTAGTATTCATTCACCTGTCCACACAGTCCAAAACAAAATGTGGTAATCTTACTACAATTCTGACGGAAAACAGGTGAGGGATGTTTACACTGATGTGGTTGGGTTTCTATTCTTTCACAGCGACCTACGGAGTGTTTCTCTTAAATATTGGCTTTTTCCAGTGGTCTGGTAAACTCGCCCTAGTTTGAGACCGGCACTGGCCTTAGATCTACAATAAACTCTTGTCATTACAGGGAAAGTACTACAAAAATGCCCTATTTCATGCCCTAGATTTCCCTACATGCATATTTCATAACAAGGGCAAAGGGACTTCCCTGGATGCAGTTAAATAGGACCTTTTACCACCTCCACCAAGCCCTTTTCAGCTAATTTGCATAAGAATAAAATACAGATTTTAATAACAATGGAGCTGCAATGCAGAATAAGAAACGCATATTTGGAAAGTGTAGAAGCAGCCTTACAAGGTACTGTCATTAGTTTGATAAAAATTTTCCTGATGGCAGACTTCCTTTAATCTGTCTGCTCTCACATGGCTGTAGGCCATGGGTGTGTGTGACATTTTAAATAAACCACAATGCTTCTCCCCAGCTGTTCTTCCGGCTCCTGACGTGAGCAGAACAGTGGAACAAGCAAATGTTTAGCAGAAACACTCTGCATGTTGCTGTGAAGGAATAGAAACCTGACCACATCAGTGCGAACATCCCACACCTATTTAAAATCTGTTATTCCATTTTGTTTTGGACGCGTTGACAGGTATATGAATACTAGGGCTGGCCATATACCTGCATAGTCAGATAGTCAGGTGGGTGTCTTTTATGGCCTGTTATTGAGTTACTATCTATCTATCTGTCTGTCTGTCTCTGTCTGTCTATCTATCTATCTATTTATCTTTATGTCTAATTATGTATCTATCTAGCTACAGCATCAAACTTCTTGTAACCTTGTATACACTTTAGTGCAAGAAGAATGCTGGCTACATCAAACACTCTTTTCTCCTGAGACTGCACATAGAAATCAATTTGAATTAGTAAGGTTTATTACCACTGACTAAGACTTTTTTTTTTATCTTCTGTCTGTCTCTGCAATGAGGGTCAACAGCAGATCACAGTAAGCTCTGGTTACCTTTTCCCTTCTACCCCATCCAGTTAATAAAAGCCAAAGGAAATAAATAAATAAAATAAAATGTTACAGTATTATTGACTGTAGATGAAAAGCAAGACAGCTTGTTGATAATACATGGTAATGTCTCATTATTAGTGACTCATCCATAGGTACTAGATACAGCAGTATGTAACAACATACAAAAACATATGTCCTAGATACAAAAGTGGAACATGAAAATGCATAATGATAAACAATAACAAATATGCTGAGTTATAAATAGGATAGTTTTTTTCCTAAAAGATTGATCTTTTTGTTGGTGTTGATGCTGAATGTGACTTTACGTTGAGTCTTGTATGTAAGAATTAAGGTCACTGTAGCGTGTGTCTAAATGAAGCTGCTGTTTTTTACAGCAAATTGATTTTCTTTTAATCCTGACATCCAAAGGAGTCGTGTTATATTGCTGAAGTCTCCGGATGAGAAGCTTTTACCCAAGAATATAACATTAGCTTTTATTGTCTTTTATGAGACTTGCAGCAGAACAAAGTAAGGTCAGTCAGTGTGGAACTTTTGCATAAATAAAAATGCCTGGTGTGACCACTAGTAGTAGTAGTGTCTATTAAGCTATATACTGTGTTCATACTCTGAAAATAGCTTTCTATTTATGATCTACATTACAATTTATGCTTTGGTTTCATAGTTGTATTCATGTTTAACTCACTACTGTCCACAATATTCATTGATTTTTTTTTTTCCCTGCAGCTTCACCGCCAAAACTAAAGGAGATAGAAAATAAAGAGGTTGATGCGGGTTCTAAGTTGACACTTAAATGTGAAGTTGTGTCAGAACAGCCTGGTCTGAAATTTAAGTGGTTCAAAGAAGATAAAGAAATTGGAGGGAAAAATAAAGCAGACAGCAAGCCAGCCAACATCAAGATACGGAAGAAAAAGTAAGTTGTATATATTTATTTATTTAGCAGCCTCATATTCTGCCCACTAGTAGCATATAATATAGAGTGATAATGAAGTGTTGGATTATCTAAGTGCTAAGTAATGTAAGTAGGGCAAAATCATATTGTTTACAGATGATTTACTAGGCATACACTGCACCTTACAGGGACCTGCAACAGGCCTATATCATAGAAACCCTTGAATTTTCTCTAAAATGTGCAAAATCAGACTGTCCAGTGTGTCATGTTCTGATAGAAATTGGGCTCAGGCATAACAGGCCTAAATGCTGTAGCAGAAGACAAACCTATGTCAACCTGAATACTGAAGGAGATAAATACAAACATCTTTTTAAAGGGCATTTTTACTACCAATGTGCCCAAAATCTGAAATATTAAAGGAATTACCCGGTTTCTAAGATTAATGGCCTATCCTTAGGATAGGCCATCAGTATTAGATCTGTGGGAGTCCGACATCCAGGTGCCCCGTAGATTACTGGTACTGAGGCAGCACGGGAGAGCCACGCTTCCCCATATTGCAGCACTGACCCCATACAGGGGCAAATCTTCCATGAGGCAATTTTTCCTCACCTGTCCAGGGTCCAGGCCACCCTCTGTTGCCGCCTCTAGGCGGTGCTACACTTACATCACAACACTGAAGAACGCCAGGACGCTATGCATCCTGGAGGTGGCAATGTAGGCCAGCCTGTACAGGAACGTGAACAGGTGTGGGAGTGGGGGGGAAAGGGTCCTAAACTGGGTGGGGTGTAAAAAAAGGGGTCATATACTGCGTGTGGGTTTTAAAAAGGGGTCATAAACTTTGTGGGGGCCATAAATAGGGGGATCATATGCCGTGTTGGGGAAGTAAAAAAAAAGGGGGTCAAATACTGTGTGGGGGGTCATAAAAAGGGGTCATTTACTGTGTGTGAGGCCATAAAAAGGGGTTATATACTGTGGGGAGGGCATAAAAATCTAAATCATATACTTTGTGGGGGCCATAAATAGGGGGATCATATGCTGTGTTGGGGAAGTAAAAAAAGGGGGTCATATACTGTGTGGGGGGCCATAAAAAGGGGTCATTTACTATGTGTGAGGCCATAAAAAGGGGTCATATACCGTGGGGGGGGCCATAAAAAGCGGGGTCATATACTGTGGGGGGCAAAAAAAAAGTTGTCATATTCCTTGTGGGGGGCAAAAAAAAGGGTCAATACCATGTGGTGGGCTAAAAAAAAAAAGGGGGTCATAAAATGTGTAGTGGGCCAGAAAAAGGGGGTCATAAACCGTGTAGAGGGACAGAAAAAGGGGGTCATATACCATGTGCAGGGCCAGAAAAAGAGGTCATGTATCATGTTGTGGGACAAAAAATAGGGGGTTGGATATTGTGTGGGGGGCAGAAAAGGAGATGTTATATTACGTGGGAGCCAAATAAGGATAGGCCATTAATCTTAGAAACTGGATAACCCCTTTAAAGCTTTTGATGTGTGAACCCAGCCTTAGATAGCTTCCATCTTTTCAAAAGTGCTTTGCATTAATACGTTAGACAAATTTTTAGATTTCTGAATAAATTCTTTTAATGTCCAAAAATAAAAAAAAAGTGCTAATTATGATTGAACATGTACCATTTAGTGTAAGGGTGAAAGGTCAAGATCATTTCCTTTAGTGAAATTTTCTGTAGTCTGAGGTTGATTGTTTACATGACTTTGTTCATGGATGAAGATTGTATTTATCTACCAAAGGCACCCAATCTTTAACAGATAGAAGTGAACTGGTGAAATCCAGTTCAAAAAGCAGTTTAAAATACCTAACAATATGTTTGAGCTCTTGAATAACACTTTTAGAAACCGCAGTTGGTTGGTGGTGGCCTGGGGACCATAGCAATTTAGAATACACTAGTACTGTATGTGTTTTACACAAGGTTCCTTTTTTTATAATTCTACAACCCATGCACAGCAGAATGGGACTGTTTGATCACCAAGAACATAAAGTAAACTTTTTACATACAGATGTAGAAAATGTTGATATATAAAGCATTACACACCAGTGAAATGAATAGTCCATAAAGTAAACCTTCCAGTATTTTTGACAAAAGCGACCAATGACATCAAAGCTATTATTTTGTGAGCAAGAAGTATAAAAAATAAAAATATCTGTGTCCTACATGTAACAGATATTTTATTGTAGATGTTTCATAAGAATATTACTTATTGCAGTTTTGTTTATTCCATAGAAAGTCTTCAGAGCTCCAAATTCCAAACACAACAGAAGCTGATGCTGGAGAGTATAAATGCACTGTGTCAAACCAGCTGGGGAACGACACCAAGAGAGTGAATGTCACAATATGTAAGGAAATTTTAAATGTATTTTATCTATTAATATCAATACATTGATGTCTTGTCCTAATAGTAGACGATCAATGTTTAAGTCCTGGAAAACCCTTTAAGAAAACCTCTCTGCAGTCCTAAAGCATAATACAAAGCTTACAATTCCATATTAACACTTTAGTTAGTGCTTTTTTAGGTTTTACAGTACAGCTCTATTTACCAAATGTTCCATAAACTATCCTTACTATAGTTTATAAATTGACTTACCCCTATTGTCATATTCCGCCTCTCCTGCTTTAAAATGGAGTACCATTGAAATATTCCTAATATTGCAATAGTATAGCCTGCTTTTGTTTATATATGTATTGGTATATGATTGAATTGTACCCAAGTTGAATATCATGACCTCGGCATATCAGCTATATTGATCATTTTTGTACATGCTTGTAGTGAGATATTTACTATGTTTTACCAGTTTGATTTATGTGTTGTACAAGTGAAAACATTCCCCTATAATTAAATTAGGCATGAGCTATTTAAGACCACCACAGTTCACTCCACTACTGGGGATATATATATCACCATCAAATGCTAATGGAGTAGAGAAAAATGTTCTAAAATGAAATCCAAACTGTAACCAGTCTTTGGATTTGTACCATGAAAAGTCATAGGTAAATAAAACATTAGCTCTCTTTTACTTTTCAAAAATGAGAAAAGTCCCTGTAGAATTCCTACAGTATCCCATCTGTGTTATATAAAGTAAGTTTCACATATCTTCATGCATTCATGACATTCCTGTAAGGTAAAAAAAAAACAACAGAAACTTGTTTTAGATCTTGATTAATATGCAGACAGTTAATCTTACACATTACATCACATTTTTTCCACCAATTTACAAAATTAAACTCATACAGGAGTTTAATTTTATAGGACATCTAATTTATTGTGCCGTCTCAACCTCTTGTGTTTTGTGGAATGTTAGTTTATAATTTGGTCTATTCTAAATATTTTACAGGTTTTCAAAAAGCATATAGTCATTATGCAGCCTTTAAAGAGGACCTTTCACCTCCTCCAGTAAGTCCAGTTCCTTACATCAAAAAGGCTCTCCTTCACTTATTCTGGCAAGGTTGGAATTTTTTTTTCTGGCCACACCATTCCGAAGCAATCAGTTCTGTTAGTTTCAGTGCCTGATATGCTATTTAGGCTCTATACTGTCAGGAGGGCGGTGTCAGGTAGGAGCAGGCAAGGGGTGTGATACTGAGCTGCCTCTGATTGGAGCTCTGAATCACACCTCCCTGTCTGACACCCCCTTCTAAAATTACAGAGCTTAAGTAGCACATTGAGTACCAAAACTAACTGTGTTTGTTGCTCAGGAACCGTGGGGGCTAGAGAGAAAATTCCAACTGTGCTGGAATCAGTGGAGCAGGACCTATTCACAGATCCTAAGAACTTGAATTGGTGGAGGTGGTAAAAAGTCCTCTTTAAAAGTCTGCTGGTATGATACAAATTCTACATACTATAATGAGATGTTAAACGTATGTGAACTGTAAACTAACAATAATACAGATTACATGTAACCAGTGCAGCCTGTACATGAAGGCCCCCTTCCACCCCATACAGACAGTAATGAAAATGGTGGATGGCCACCTGAAATTAATTGCGTTGCACGGATGTCAAGGGCGTAAAATGCTAATGTCATAATGCACTCTACTCATCTTACAGCAAACCCTACCATTAACACCATACATCTACTTGCAAAATGCAGAGCATTGAGGGCATAGAGTTTGTGTCACAAAAAGGGAAATCACTACACCTCATTGTGATATCAAAAGTGCTTGTGCAAAGACCAGTCAGACTGACGGTACACAAATATAAATTTACAGACTGAGAGAAAGTATTGAATGCATAGTATGTAGTTATTCTAATGCATTTCTATATATTATAAACTGTTATTCATTGTAGTTGAACGTATCTTTGAAAGAACACATTAATCCAAATTGCTGAACAAAATGTGAAATACATCAATATTAGTCATATATGTTAATATTATTGCTATGTTGCCAATACAGAACGTACCTGAAAGCAACATGCTGAGCCTTTCCCATATAGAGTACTGTGCAAAAGTTTTAGGCATTTTTTAGAATAAAATCTACAAAGCAAGAATGCTTTCAAAATAGTAGTGTTAATACTTTATTTTGTCAAGTAACACAATTAAGTGAGTGAAGAAAAGGGAAATCTAAATCAGATCAATATTTGATGTGACCACCCTTTACCTTCAGAACAGTATTCTTTTATGTACAAAGTTTTTAAAGGAACCCAAGAGGAAGTTCTAAACATCTTGGAGAACTGACCACAGATCTGTGGATGTAGGCTTGCTCATATCCTTCTTTGTTGTCATTTAATCCTAGACAGACTCTTGATGTTGAGATCAGGGCTCTGTTGGTCAAGGATAGTTGTGAAAGCCCAAAATGCTAAGATAATGATAATATAACATAATGTACTCTAGAGCCATTGCTTCGCCTGACATCAAGTAAATGTAGCCTTTTTTTCAGCGATATGTACACTTGATACACGGAGGCGTCAGAACACCAAAATAAGGGAATTATGAGCATTAATAAGAACACAATAATTTACTGCACATAGTTTCGTTGATAAGAGGGGCTTATCAACTTATATATTCTACAAACCCTTAAAGGGTATTCCCGTCTCAGCCTTTATGGCTATATGTATAGGGTATGTCATAAATACCCAATAGATGCAAGCCCTCTTCTGTGCTTGCAAGTCAAGGAAGAGTGGACATGCATGCTTGTGCCTCTCTATTCACTGTACAAGACTTATGGAAATTGCCATTGCTATAGCTGTAAATACTTAGGCAGAGGGCGCACAATGAGGAAACACTGTTTTTGACCATGAGAATAAGATTTTATTTAGTGTTTTCCCCACATTGCAGAAAAAAACATTGCACAAACCGCCGTGTTTTTGAAAATGCAGCATGTTAATACTCATGAAAATCTAGGATACTGTTCCTTTGCTGTAGGTCTCATGAGTGAGTGACCCTAGTTCAGATGAAGAGGCAGTTTCTGGGGTTACCAGCTTAGAACTGAACACATTGTTAAGGCATTGTTGTCTACATTTTTGTGCTACTTTTTTAAATGTTTCTCTGGATCGAGTTAGCCTGGAATCATTATTCTTTTGTTGCTTGTTCTTATTTTTATTTCTCAAGAAGTAGGTTCCATGAGTATAAAATTCTTTAAAGGGGCTGGTAATCTCAAAACACAAGAAGACCTCATTTAAAAAAAAAATGACAGTTGTTCTTCATTACAAAAGAAATGGCTTTCAGCTAATGCAATGCCATGCAAAGCTATTTGTATGAACTATTTATTTGACCAAAGACACATGAAAGGATGACACAAATATTGATGATCTACCATAAGGATAGATCATTTATACCAGATTGGGCATAACAGGGCATATGGAATATGGATAAGCTTTGATCTAACATGGCAATCTTTTTATATACTTTAAAATATAAGGCAAACCAGAATAAAAAATAGTTTTACTTCCTATTAGTCATACAGTTGCTCTCTATATATCATTACAAACCATTTGTGAGCTATATTTTCTTTTACCTTATAATGTTTAATGAAACAAAGAGAGAAAATATTTTATGTGCCTGTTTTAGAGACTAAAGCCATGGGATTAAATGGTTTGTACATGGTTAAAAATGTGATTGCTTTCTTTCAATATCAGTGCCACTCTTGTCCATAGATAGGGGTATATTGTGTCTCAGTTTCACTTGTTTCCATAGAGCAAAACTGCAATATCAAAAAACCTATGGATGGTGTGGCACTGTTTCTATGAGAAAGCAACTATGTTTTTCTGATCCTGGACAGCTGCTTTAACTGTATACAAATCAGGTGTGTGCTTTTGGGTCCTTCAAGTACTGGTACTAGTTTCCTATTGGTCTACTGGATTTGTCTAGTTTTTCTTACTTCCCCTGTAATGGTCTTTTGTGGAATAAATCCTATTTCCAGTGTAACATGCAGTCATAGATTAAATATTTTGCATTTAGAAGAAAATTCTTTTCATATATCACATATCCTTATTTTTCTGATAGGTACTTAGGACTGCTGAAAATGATTTTTGGCTCTTTGTCAGACATGAGGATAATTTATTCTGCACAATGCTCCTTGGAAGTGAGGATGCTGAGTAACCAGAGACTTGCCAAACTGCAGTATCATCTACAATGTGACCTTGACAGGACACAAGCATTTCTGAAACCAATCAGGAAAATGAGATGATAAGGCTTCTAATGCATTGCAATCAAAAATACGGCTGCTGCTTACGTGAAAAGCAGTCTGTAGTATAGACTCTGAAGTAAGCAGAAAAGGCCATGAAAGCAAATGCAGCTGCTTGGTTTGTAGTAACCAGTTCACTCATTGTCTCAATAATTAAAAGCAATAAATTATTGTCTGACAATTATGATTAATACATAATAGAAATACATTTTAAAGATAACACAACTTGGTTTATATTGTGAATAATATTTGTCAACAAATGCAACCAGATGCAGAATATGGACATACCTGCGAACCTTAATACCTTAAGGATCTGGCCTATTGTAACGTCTCTGTCTGTTCGGGTCTCTGCCACACTCTGCTCGCACGCTGCGGCGCAGGAGGCATGTTCAGTTGGATTCCTTGCTTAAGGTTCTTGTTGCTCAGTCTGAACACTGTCCTAGTACTTCTTCTATGCAATTGAATTTCAGCCACACCCGTCTCCTGTGCCTTGTTTCTCTCTGCAACTCTAACAGTTAATCTTAGCCTTACCTGTGTGATTGACAGCCTGTCTACCAATCAAGTCTGGGGCAGGTCCTGGAATTCCTATATACAGGTCATCAGCCCACACAAGTTTGCTGGCTATTACTCTGTCCTGTGACTTTGTCCTTGCTAGCTTCCTACTTGCTCTTACTGTATTATTCTGACCTCTGATCTTTGGCTTCCCTTGCGACTACTCTTTTTGATTTCAATTCGGTACTGCTTGTCTCTCTGGTTTTGACCCTTGGCTTGCTGACTCTGCTTCTGTGTTGTTTTGTCTTTTCCTGTTCTGTGTGTCACTTATTCAGAGAAGGAATTGTCGCCAAGTTGCCCTGCTACCGCCTAGGGTAGCTGAGACAAGTAGGCAGGGACAAGGGCTGGGTTGACTTTAGGGCTCACTGTCTCTGTCTTCCCTTCTTCCCTTTTTGCAGAAGCACTAGGGAATTGCACAACTAGCAATTCCCTTACACCTATTTTGGATGCTGCATATTTGCGTCTTTTATCCCCATCTTCCATGAGCCATAACTAGTTTTTATGGTCATGTTTTTGGATTAGTGCTCCAATGGCACTTGGGACCACCTTCTCTTGATCAATGGGCATTCCAGTCTTAAGAATAGGAGTTAATGGTTATTTGTGGGAAAACCCCTTTCTGAGAGTATATATTAATGGCTATCAATATGTGACTGTCAGGGGTCTGACCCATGATATGAAGCTCAACTTCAGCATCTGGCACAGCTGCATATATAGACATTCTACAGCCTCATTGTTCTGCTGTCCTAAGGGGGCTATGGGGGGCTACATTACTAATCACGCATTAATGGCTTATCCTAAGGATATGCATTCCTGGAAAGGCACTTTTAGTTTCAGTGTGACCAAGAATTGCATTTTGATTGTTATCAAATGTATATACAGTTATATATATATATATATATATATATATATAGATAGATAGATAGATATAGATATATAGATATATACACACATATATGTAGATTTTTGTAACATATAAAGATTGTTGTTAATATTACACAATCCAAGAGATTTAATCCCAGTCAGTGATGAAATGGGACTTGTCATTTACATGCAGCATAAATATTGATTGCTACTGTACTTCCGTTTCTTATTGTACACCCTTTCATTTTCCTTAGTGTGTTCTCTGCTCCTATGAGATGTAAGATCATGCAATGTGGTGAGATATCACTTTATCCCAGTTGAGGCTTTAAGATCGAATATCTAATTCTCCCTCTAATAGTTATAGCAACTAATAGTAAAAGGATATGTAGGTCAGCTGGGTGCTGTTCATCTTAGTGGTGCTGAACATTTCTTGAAAGTAGCTACTGAACAATAGAATATCCTTCCTTAATAAGGTTGCCTTTAATTGATGATCACTTGGGGCAGATGGAGTCACCTGCAGATTTGTGGCTACTTCTCTTCCTGCCAGTATATCCATTATACATAGACAGCAGGAAAAAAAAATGCAAACTGATACTTGGCAGTGGAAGGAGCCTCTTGGTGTTACAGTAAAACATGTTATTTCTCATTCTGAGGCTGATTAGCAGAGGTAGCTTTATAACACAGGTACCACAATTAGCTCAGTGTTTTATTGCTTCCTTTAAGGTTTGTAAAATTGTTGTTTGTTTGAGAAATTCTTACAGTTGGGCAAATCACAAAATGTTGGTATATGTGAAGAGTATACATCTTCACATATCCCAACAGCAATTCACAAGAAAATTTCAGCATCAAAATTGCTCCTCCATGAAAGATCCACAAGTACACAATGGCCATTGTGATAAAATTGTAGCTTTTACTAATTGATTACAACTAAGGCCCCATGTAGCGAGTCACAGGCAAAAAGTGCTGCGGGAAAAAAACAGAAGGAAACGCATTGCTTTTCACATAAGTCCGCAGAGTTTTCCTCTGCAGACTTTCTGCTTCAATTATACCTATATGGAAAACGCCAGTATTTCCGTATGTATAATTGACATACTGCAATTTACAAAAATGCAGCGTTTTTTGAAATCGTAGTATGTCCACTGTGGATATTTTTCTGCAATGTGCCAATGAGATTAGCCAGGTCCCATCCACTTTTCAGAAATATCACAGCATTTATGCTATGTGGGGCCCCAACCTACAACAGTCTGTGCTGTACTTTATTTCCTGTAGCATGGATGATGACAGTCAGTAGCGTGTATACAAGCTGCAAGGAGAAAGTCTTTGCTAGAACAAGTAAACCAGGGTAAAAACTATATGTCAAAGTTTGGTGGTTTATACAGTATGTCTTTTGGTTGTGGGATATAAAACACTCTAAACCTTATTGTTGGGCTATAGTAAATCAGCTGAAAGTACCTCCTCTATTTTCTACAAGTGCAAGCTAAAAAGATTTATTAAATGTAGCTGGTACAGAAGGCTGTATAGTAGTAGTAATAGTAGTAATAGTAACTTGTGCTGTTTTATATCTATGAATATATTTTTTATAAAACAAAGCTTGTCAGCTGAGCTATTGTAACAACAGCAGTCTGCAACTGCTGTTATACTACTACTCCCAACAGGTGTCTGTCTTGACCACCCTTTGGCTTGTTTTCAACTTTGCATATTTGCCGTCTGCCGCAGACCTTCGACCCGGGCTTAACCACTCTTTTGCCTAACCCAGCATCTCTCTATGCTAGGACCACTCGAGAGGTCGTAACCTGGTATTCTCCTTGCAGCAAAGATCAGATCCACATGTATTATTTATTTATTTATTATGCTTACTTGTATAATGCCATCATATTCTGCAGCGCTTTTACAGACATTGTCAGTCACTGTCCCATATAGGGTTCACAATCTACATTCCCTATCAGTATGTCTTTGGACATGTGGGGGTTAAAAGGTGAAAACTGGGGGGGCTACTTGGAAGTGGCCCAAAACCAAACCAGTTAGGTGGCACAGTGGGTCCACGTCCACTGCTTGTTACAGTTACAGTGAGTCAGGAGTATTATATGCATTATAGCATTTACAATGACTTGCAGAATTCTTTCAGACAAAACTGCATTGTGCTGGCAGACACTGCAGGTGAGAGCTGTTCTTTTTGTATTAATAATTGTTATTACCATGCTATTTTTTGGCATAATTCTCCTCTATTCCATCTCCTAATGCACTGGCAAGCTTCCTGCTGCCAATAGCTGGATCTCGCCACTGCAGTGGTAAGTAAGATAGCCTCTGCAGCTATTTAAATTATGCATCCCACTTCCTGTAACTACATGAGCTTGCAGACTGATTAGATTTTTTATTGAAAGCTATAGGAATGATCAGTATGTAATGTGGTAGAAGCAGCATGAATAATAATTAATTCTGATATTTCTTACATCCTATATTGCACTGGATTAGCTACAGTAGTAATATTAAAGAGCGGCATATTCTCAATGATATGTCCTGCATAGTAGACTTGTTCTCAGGTATTAGTATTACACTACTCTGCTCTGTGCAATTTTTGTGAAGTTTTATTTTATTTAAATGTTTGTTCTTTTTATTTTGAATTATAGTACAATACATACAGAAAATTAAAGCGGTATCTCAAGGGTACAGTATGTCTAGTCTAGAATATTCTGAATATTCTGAAAGAATATTTACCTTGAACAAGCATATTCTGTCATCTCATTTTCAGACTGAGCTCTAAGCTATACGTGATATATCTGAACTATATTCACAGAAACAAGAAGATTGTACCATTCTCTGAATTAAACATATACATTCATATATATGTGAATATATATGACAATGCAATTCTGTAATATACTGTATTTTTCTAACTACTGTATAAGGACCTATGCACATGTGAATATTATGCCCTAGAAAAAATATAGAGCAGGATGTGGCAGCAGATAGAGTTCCTTGTGCTAAGCCACAGAGACACCATATAGCTGTATGTATTTTAAAGGTACATGGCTCTGCTTTGTATATGATGCTTAAAGGGGATTACCAACAGTTTAAAAACTTGTCTGTGAACAGATAATGAGGTAAATGAAAAAGTTAAGCATAACACCCTTTTTTAAATGCCCCTCTGTAGCAACTCTACTGGTCCAGTCTCTAGGACATCCGGTCTAGCCAGACTGGAAGTGATGACGTCACATTCATGGCTTACATGAACACTGAACCAGTCGCTGATCGCAGCAGTCACTTGTGAAAGAAACGGAATGTGACCATTGAAGCTAGTGAAATGCTGAGTGGTCACATGAGCCATGAACATAATGTCATCACTTCCAGTCCAGCGGGACCAGAAACCGTGGGGACTGGACTGGTGGAGCTGCAATAGAGGGGAAAAGTGAGTAATGTTTATTGCTTTAATTTTCCCCATTATCTACTCCCTGACAAGTTTTTGAAACAGTTCATATCTATGTAAACCTTTAAAAGGACTACAAAAGTTCAGTTCGAATAGGGCTCAGAACTTGAATAAAACATCTTGAAATATATTGAATGTTTAGCCAATGACCTGAATATTGTATGTATGGTCATAGATGTTACTGAATAATTTTCCCCTCCGATATGGGTTGTCCTGTCAAGATAATTCCCTCTCCATGTGAGTACCTCTGATGATAAGCTGCCATCTTCCGGGGAAGTGGGCAGATGCATATTTGTGGCCACTGCAGTAAAAACATGCTATAATAGGGTAACCATTCAAATAAATTATTGACCATATGACATTGCCAGTTCACATGGATTGGAAGCCAGAGTAGAAGCCATTGTTTTCTGTTTCTCTGTGCCTTATTAATATGTTGTAGAAGGGACTTGAGCAGTTTATGATTTATAGTACATGTGTCCTTTTATTGCATATGTGCAGGGGCAGTCCTAATTAGACAACTACTTTTAGCAAAGTCCATTTAGACTTCGCTTACTACTCCACATGCCACTCTTTTCTGGATAATTCAAATTAATTTACTGTCATTTAGTTTCTATGTTATCTGTCTATTAACTTCTTCCCTTCATTGCCTTAAGTGGAAAATTGGATGAAATGTATTTTGCCTATAGTGCTGACATCAACACATTTTATCATTGCAGCCTGAATATTAATACTTTAGCGTTTTCTAATTTATTGTGCTGTTGCCTGTGGTGGTATTTTCAGTGGTAGGGCATTGTGCGACTCTTCACTCTGGTGTACAATTTCTGGAAAAACCTGGAAAATGAGTGTATTATATTACAGTGCTATGGTCCTCATCCATACAAGCATTGCACTGTTTCACAGAGCAGTCTAGAATAGATTTATGTATATTGCTTATATCTTGTCTATTTTTTGTGTGTTATTTGACTAGCTAGAGTTATGTTGAGCTCAGTTTTTAATGCCGTGCTAATCAGTGATAGATTATTACATAATACGGGATTTGTTGTGATGGATATATGGTCATCCTAAGTAGTTACATTTTCGCTTCCACGTGCATGAACAGCTATAATGGTATTTATCTGCAGAATTATCACTCTCTCTGTTAGCTGAATTTCTGACTCGCCGATTACTTTTGCATATCATCCTTTGACATCAGTCAGCCTCTCTACCAAAAGTTTACGAGGGAGCAAATATAAAATTGTTCATCATTCTATGCCTGTGATTGTAAATGCTATAAATCGAGTTTTCCTCATCTGGATTTTTTAACCCAGGCATATTCAAAGGGTTATTTATGCTATACCCTGTAAAATGAAATCATTAGTAGGTTATATGTTTATTACTTTATTGTCATGTTCTTGCATATGTTTTTATACTTATATTTTATACAGTGTTCATCTACTATACATTGAGATCTTTGGAATGTCATTGGTAGAAGAAAAATGTGAATGGAAAGCTATGAAATAGTGCAAGATGTTGTTTTCATGCTGGCTTGTGTTCCTAGTTTGGCCATAAAAAGCTTTCTGAGAAATCATGATCTGGCTGTCACATGCGGAAAACTCCCACAGCATGATATTGAAAGAGCAAAGGCATGAATAGTACAATTAGATAAAATTGTTAGATGTAGGTTGAACAACCATTTGGCTTTGATGAACAATTGGTGCACCATATTTATTATGAGGCACATAAATGTAGCACACTCTCCACGGGGCTGTGGAGTGAAAACCATGCCAGCTCATAGCTGGTATAGATTTCCAAAATCATTTACGCTTTTCTGGTGTGAATGATAATAAATGTGGCAGGGCCATCAGTGCAAAAACGCCGGTTTCAACAGTTGATGTCTCAACTGACATTTAAAAAGTTGCAAACCCGACTGGCTTAAAATAATAAATCTGTACCATTTAGTTTATTTTGACTATTGTTGAAACTGACCATGAATGTTCAGTGACATGAAGCAAATAACAAATAATATTTTGCAGAACGTTCTTTTAACGATAGATTGTTCAAGCACCAAAGACCTTTTGTGAGACTAAAATCTGTTGCAAGAACAGTTATTGGCCACTTGTTTTCCAGTATCTCAGTATAGAGCACCCCCTTATGTCTTTCTGACAATCCATCAGTAACCGTTAGCCATACAGTTCATTAGCTTAGACATTTACCTGCAATGTAGCACACAACAGAAAGCTGATGATACAACGATAAGACCCCCTCACCTACTAGGCCCCTGTGCAGCTTTGCAGGTTGCACCAGTGGTATGTCTGCCCCTTTAATGGTGATCTGAAATTAAGATAGAAGTGACAACCCAAGAATTAAAGGTTAGTGAATAACAGAATCAGAATTATCCCAGTGTCAAAAAGTCCATACGTACATTTAAAGTCTCCTTTTCCACAAGCTTTTTAAAACATTTTTGAAATTTGGTTTCATACTTTTTGTTAACATTGTTGCCCATATTGTGCCTATAATTATTTATTAAGATCACTGTGTCAGTGTTGTTTCAGCCATGCAGCTAGACATATGGAAAACATAAAAACAAAAATAGAAGCTGCATATTTTTTCAGCCTCTATTGACAAAGTACATTAACTTTACCAACATTGATAATACAAACTGCATATCTGAAATATGGGCTTACAGAATACATATGCATTTACTAACAGTTCCATACTTAGGACCTTGTCCAAATATAGAAGGACTGTGAAAATAAAATAAGCTGTGAGGCCTAGCTACTTTTACTGTAACTTGTATAAGACGCAGGGAACTTTAGTTCCCAAATCTCTTTTTCTGGGACAAATCCACATAGATTTTGCCAGGCCTATTTTTGAAGAAATGTTATATAAAGCAAACACAACAGATGGACTACATCACGTCTTTTCCCCCACCTGTATATATATATATATATATATATATATATATATATATATATATATATACAGTGGGGAAAAAAAGTATTTAGTCAGCCACCAATTGTGCAAGTTCTCCCACTTAAAAAGAAAAACCCACAATGGTCACAGAAATAATTTGAATCTGACAAAAGTAATAATATATAAAAATTCTATGAAAATGAACAAATTCTTCTGGGAGAATGTCCTATGGACAGATGAGACAAAAATCGAAATTTTTGGCAAGGCACATCAGATCTGTGTTCACAGACGGAAAAATGAAGCATATCTTGAAAAGAACACTGTCCCTACTGTGAAACATGGAGGAGGCTCTGTTATGTTCTGGGGCTGCTTTGCTGCATTTGGCACAGGGTGTCTTGAATCTGTGCAGGGTACAATGAAATCTCAGATATCAAGGGATTCTAGAGAGAAATGTGCTGCCCAGTGTAAGAAAGCTTGGTCTCAGTTGCAGGTCATAGGTCTTGCAACAGGATAATGATCCAAAACACACAGCTAAAAACACCCAAGAATGGCTAAGAGGAAAACATTGGACTATTCGGAAGTGGCCTTCTATGAGCCCTGACCTAAATCTTATTGGGCATCTTTGGAAGGAGCTGAAACATGGAAAAGGCACCCTTCAAACCCGAGACAACTGGAGCAGTTTGCTCACGAGGAGTGGGTCAAAATACCTGTTGAGAGGTGCAGAAGTCTCATTGACAGTTACAGGAATCGTTTGACTGCAGTGATTGCCTCAAAAGGTTGTGCAACAAAATAATAAGTTAAGGGTACCATCATTTCTGTCCAGGCCTATTTCTTGAGTTTTCTTTTTTTAAAAATTCTGTTGAAGCATGGTTGAAAAGCAATGTCTGACTTTCATTTGTTCATTGTCATAGAATTTTTATATATTATTACTTTTGTCAGATTCAAGTTATTTCTATGACCATTGTGGGTTTTTCTTTCATTAAACAAGTGGTACCAACAATTTTGTCCACGTGTGTATATGTGTATTTATTATGCACAGTATAAGACTTATTTTGCTGTATTAATAAATAAAGGAAAGAGTATATGGGTGGAAATGATTTTTAGGAAAACATAGATAATAAAAGTAACAAACTTCAAGTATATCATTTTAATGTGACTACATTTTCCTACTTTGATACATTCCTTTCCGCTGTGTGTGGGCAATCTAGTTACAACACATCTGCATCTTCTGCTATTCATGGGATAATGTCAGTTTTTACTTGAAATTCCACTAGTTTAGTGTAGAAATGTTCTACCTCCAGGTGCAATGACACCAGTGTCTATTTCAGTTCAGTGTGAAAAGGATGTGAAGTGCAAGTGGGTGTATTAATTGGAAAATGAAACTGTTAATGGGTGGCATTCCCTTACAGTATCTGTGCTAAATGTGAACACTGTGCAATTACTGTTTTACTCCCTCCTTTCGATATGTTAGCAGATATCTTTAAGATGAAGGATTTCTTTTACAGTCCATGTTTTCACTGTAGCAGTGGTTCCTGAATACATACCTCCCAACTTTCAAAGGACAGAAAGAGGGACAAAATATGCGCGCTGCGGCAAAGTTATCTCCACCCACTTCTACGTTGACTCTGCCCATTCTCATCTATTTTTCCATGTACACAGTATTATGCTCCTACAGTCACCCTAACCTTCTATGCCCCCACATTATAATGTTCCCCTCCAATTGCCCCACAGTATTAAGTCCCTCTCCTCGTGCCCCAGTTTAAACTGGCGAAAACTAGAGGGGGACATTAAATTGGGACAGCTGGAGGGTGACATTAAACTCTGGGGGTAGTTGGAGGGGGACATTAAAATGGGGCAGCTGGAGGGTGACATTAAACAGTGGGGGTAGTTGGAGGGAGACATTAAACTATGGGGCAGCTGGAAGGTGACATTAAACAGTGGGGGTAGTTGGAGGGTGACATTAAACTATGGGGCAGCTGGAGGGTGACATTAAACAGGGGGTAGTTGGAGGGGGACATTAAACTATGGGGCAGCTGGAGGGTGACATTAAACAGTGGGGGTAGTTGGAGGGGGACATTATACTGGGGGCAACTAGAGGCAGACATGTCCCCCTCCAGCTACCCCCCACAATTTAATGTTTTTCTCCAGTTGCCCCCAGTTTAATATTGCCCTCCATCTGCCCCCCCCAGTTTAATGGCCCCCCTCCATCTGCCTCCAGTTTAATGTCCCCCTTCATCTGCCACCATCTTAATGCCCCCCTTCATCTGCCTCAGTTTAATGTCCCCGTCATCTGCCACCATCGTAATGTCCCCCCTTCATCTGCCACCAGCTTAATGTCCCCTTCATCTGCCCCCAGTTTAATGTCTCCCTTCATCTGCCACCATCTTAATGTCCCCCTTCATCTGCCACCAGCTTAATGCCCCTTCATCTGCCCCCAGTTTAATGTCCCCTTTTATCTGCCACCATCTTTATGTCCCCCTTCATCTGCCACCAGCTTAATGCCGCTTTCATCTGCCCTCAGTTTAATGTCCCCTTTCATCTGCCACCAGCTTAATGCCCCCTAGTACGGGGTTCTATAGTTCATTTGAGACAGTATTTCGGCAATTGATTCAACCTGTAGACTTTCTTTATTACTATTTAGGCAGTTTAGTTAGACCCCACAGGTCTAAGTAAAGTTATATATGAGACCACTCTGTATAGGAGATTGAGGTTTGGTCACACTTACTCATAATGATCTATGGTTAATGCACGGTTAGTGCATGGTTTGGACTGCACAGTGATTTATAGATCTGTTCAGTTTTGGATGGTATTATCGGATTTTTATATATTTAGCCCTGATAAGGTGTGGGATATTCATTTTTTGATATGCACTAATAAAAGTGAAGTTTTAGGTATTTATATCTCCAATTTAAGGTTCTGTGAAATTGTTGATGAATGAGGAGATAGTTTAACTTTAATAGGTCAGTGAAGTTAACTACTGTCTGCCTTCAATATCCAGTACTATTGGCTAACTTGTAAAGTTAAAATGCATTGTCGTATACACAGTCATACCTCTATGTACTGTATAATATGTACACATATTGTTTAATATACTGTATACATGTTTGTATACACACACATTTATTATAACCACATTACCGGGTAGATAACTGTTACAGTATCTCAAGACATATCTAAAGTAGGAAATAAAAGATGCCTTAAGGTTCAAAATCTACAACACGATTTTGCAAATTCACTGCCACACCTTCCATTAGTCTGCAGATTTTAAGCAAAAAAGATGTTGCCGCTTGCTTGCAGTCATTGCCCACATTTCATTAGATCAGCTTTTTTCTGATTTCCATCTCATCCCCTTGCCTTCAGTATAGAAATTTACCCTTAAAGTAATAAGGTTAATATTTCAGCAACACATGTGCTCACTATTGCTGTGACATCCTTGTAACAATAGATATCTCTGTGTATTGTTTTTCATGTTATAATAATTTCTGCTCTAAATGAGTCTGAGTTTACACATCTGGTTTGCAGGATGTACAGTATTCATGTATTTTAGTCTTTAAAGCTCCTTATTGAATAATCACTTGTGTGTATTTACCGTTATGTTCTTTACAAAGATAATCTTGGATTAAGCTTGTACTATTTCAATCTCACACAATGCTGCTTCACTGATGGATAAACTTACAAGAACAGCAGGCTGGAAGAAACAGCAGTTAGGAAAAAAAATGCCTCTCAGGGGAGGACTCGAATATCAGACCTGCTAGGCTCTGGGTCCTGCCTCTACAGCTACCCATTTCCATCTCCTCCCCATTGTAGCCTGGTAGGATTGCTATAATCGATTGCTGCGCCTTTCCCTATTCTAACCATAGATGAAGAGTGAAAAATCTGAAGGAGAGAGAGAGATCCTAAATGCTGCCTGCTGTCTCCTCTTTGATTTGATGGCCTTCATTCCTTCTAATTGGATAAAGTAGGAAGTCACTGTTAGTACTGTGATGCTTGATGCTCTGATTTTATTCAGACCAGCCCTGCAGTGGGTGGGGGAGAGCAGTCAGAAGGGAAAGGAGAATCTAAGTGATAAGGTACGTGACTAGTAGAGTGGATAAGGAAAAGCCTCCTGATCTAAAGGAGAAAGAAACAAGGATGCTGAAGAGGACTAAGCGAGGGGAAGAGAAGAGAAGGGAGTAACCACACAGCTCTCCTTGTCCTTCCTATCAAGTCACAGCCTGTAATAATAGTGTTTGCAGTGATGCTCAGAGAGCAGGCACCTGCTGCTCTGTAATGATTCAGCCTCTTTCACTGGTAGCTTTAACACAACAGGATGATATTGCTGCTGTCACTGCTGTCTCATCTTCTGCTGCTGTTACTGCCGGTCTTACTGCCTTTCTTGCTCTTGCTACTTCATGACATCTATATCCTACCAAGCAGATACTATCATCACATGCTCCAGGTGAGAACACAGCTATTCACCCTTGGCTACTGGCTTACTTAACTAACTAACTCATTGACAACTATCCGTAAGGGAGTACTGAGTATGCAGATCCACCCGAACTGGCAGTGAAGACGAGCATGAAACGTTTCAATGTCCACCTCCCTTTGACTAAGAAACCTATTTTCATTCAGTGATCTTCTGCTTAGACTACTTATTGATTTGCAATGTAACATGCAGCATAGTTTTTTACTATATGCATTTGTTGATCTGGTAATGGACCATGTACACCTTCCTTCTTTAGTAAGACAAGCTGATTGAGATTTATGCCTTTAAGATGCCTGGGGATACTGCAGAGGGTTTTCAGAATCACTGCTCTGAGCAGAGCTCAGACCCCCCCTCAACTGAACTTCAAGATGAAAGAAACGTGCCAGAGACTCAAGCTGAGGATGGAACTACCCAAGGGATAGCAGGCCTCGCTATTACCTGCTGTGTGTGCCTGGAGGCAGACAGACTGAGAATCTGTCTTAACTCAGAAAAGATCTGTATCCTTCCTATCCTGGCATGCCTGATAAGTCTCTGCCTTTGCATTGCTGGCCTTAAGTGGGTATTTGTAGACAAAATATTTGAATATGATTCTCCAACTCATTTGGATCCTGATAGAATAAACCAAGATCCTATTATCTATGCTGACTCTGCACCAAATACATTGGTCCCATCATCTATATATACTCTGCCTTTTGTTCTTCCTACTACTGAAACTAAGATTACTGTGGAAACTGGAACCTCACTTTTATCCGCAGACCCTACTTTTAAGCCATTGTCCACTGACAGTAATTTACCAAAAGCCACTTCAGTGGAAAAAATATATCATCCTTCTACTGTAAATAATTTAGGAACTACAGAATCGAGTACAGTGATCACATCAAGAAAAGGTAAGTATGTTTCCAATATTCATGTCAATGAATAATCCTATTGCAAAGTACAGATGGACAGATTACCAATAAACAGATTATTTTATTCTGTTTGACTGATTTATATCTATTTATAAGGTTTACTTATTTAGAGTTTTGTGCCTTGAACTTGGCATGAGGGCTGTGTTCGCAGATAAAATGTTATCACTTCATCTACCGTTATAGAAAACCACAACACTAACTAAGCGTCAACACAAAAATGTATGTAAGACTCAACAAAGATGTGTGTTGTAACCTGAAAATAGCTACTTAGGTAGCAGTGAGTACCATGTACTCTTCACGTTGCTTTCATGGCTTCCTGTAAATTGAAAGACCTTCTACTGTCTTGGTCTTTAAAACCTCTGAGGGATCATTCATTTGGTTCCAGACTTGGAGTGTAACTCATGATTAATATTGCAGTAAAATGATGCATTTTAATGTGCTAAGCACATGGGATAAAGGTACATGAAGTCATGAATCATGAGTTATGCTGGTCATTCTACATGGACACATTTGCTCTTTGTTGTTGACACTGTACATTAGAATTTTGCCTGGTTTCATGTTATATTTTAGTTACCTTGTGTGATATTATGCCCTTCTTTTAGAATGATGCATCATGTTTGTTTGGATCGTCATGTGTTCAAATATACAATCCTATGAGAAATGGACCTCTTTGACATCCAACTTTTTAGAATACAAGTATCAATGAAGGTTAAAATGTTATCAGATTGCATTGATATTCTATAATGTTAGCGTATGTGTCTACCTACATTAAATAGGTTAGTGTTGTAGAATGTAATAGTAAAATAATCTAGTAATACCAATTTGAGTTGTAATGGGTTGCAAAAGAAGTAGTTCAATGAAACATTCAGCTTTGCTACATATAAGTACATACATATGAAGAACTGAGAGCACCTAATGTGCAACAGATGCAAACTCAAACATACCATAAAGCATTCAGTACTTATTCACACACATAGATACACACAGCAGCTCATGTTGAATGAATCTCTACATTGTTAGCAGGTTCTTTGCAAATATATCCTTCAAGGTCATAGCCCGGTAATGTATAATTGATTTTACTTTATTGTCCAGGCTGGGGGGAGGGAGACAGATAGGAAAATAGAAATGAAAGTCAAACAAGGTATAAGGGGAGTCAGTTGGTGTACATGTTTATGACCTAACACATATTTTATAAATGTGTATGTATATTGTAAGTACATTTTTGACTCTAGTGTGCTGCATCGGAGTGGGCAGATGAAATTTAATGTCTCAGTATACTTTCATTTTTCCTGTCTGCCTAATGCCTTTGTGTGCATTATTAATAAGTTGAGTAGAATGCGGAAAAGCACTGCTGAATTCTGGGCTTCCTGCTATCTACATTATAACGATTGTGAAGGTTTTATAAAACATATCATGCATAATAAAAATAGTTGCAACCTCTATAGAGAAGGTATTGGAATAGAGACTGTAGGGATTTCAGTAACAGAGTTGGGCACATGGGTTTTCTGCATTTGCTAGCCATAGAGTTCTGGTATTCATTGTGTTCTGGATATATGGGAGTGTCACCATGTGTTTCCAGACTGCTAATCTTTTTTTTTTATTAAAATCATCAGTATTTAATGATGTAATGCATACATCTGCTTAAAGTATCTCACGTTGTGAATACACTTACTAAATATGAGTTGGCATTATACCATTTACATTTGCAAATGTTGCAAAAGTCAGTGTTGGCATTGTCTACTGAAAGCTCAGTTTTAATATGTCCTTTTATTCATAGACAACGTATTTTATTTAAAGCAAAGTAGAAAAGAATCATTTTATCTATTACATGATCCTGAAAAGGCTTTTGTTTCAGAAATCTGATTCAGAATCAATATTGATGAGTAGGGACAGCTGGTCTTTTACATCAGTAACATAATGTAGACCAGGCATGTAAAGAGCTTCAATCTCTCCACATGGACTATTTCAAAATCATAGGCCCACAACCTATTTAAGGCTGAGACCCCACGTTGCAGAAACGCAGCTTTTTTTGTTGCAGATTTTGCTGCTGTTTTTTGAGTCAAAGCCAGGTGTGGATTAAGCAGAAGGGAGAAGTATAAGTTCTTCCTTAGATTTTGCATTCCTTTTGTAGCCATTTCTGGGTTTGCCTCAAAAAAATACAGAGAAATCTGCAACTAAAAAAGCTGCTTTTCTGCGATGTGGGGCCCCACGTAGTGCAAATGCTGCAAAACCTCTGGTTAATCCTGTCCAAACATTGCAGAAAAATTGCAATGGAAATGCTGCGCCGTCGCGTTTTTGTAAATCACAGCATGTCAATTATACCTACAGAAATGCTGGCATTTTCCATATTGGTATAATAGAAGCAGAAAGTCTGCAGACTTTCTGTGAGAAGCGCTGCAGAAAAAATACCGTATGCGTTTTGTCCACATTCTTTTCCACAGCGCTTTTTGGCTGTGGCACGCTACATGGGGCCTCAAATTGATTTTTTATACTGGTGACCCATCCACAGAATCAGTATATGATCTGTTGGGGTCAGACACTCAGACCCCGCCCAGGTCAGCTATTCTAGTTGCCTCCGGGTGCTGGAAGCTGCTAGTGGACGGGGAGCACATGCAGCGCCTTTCTATTCAAGTAGTAGGAGTGCTGGTGCAGTTAATTTTCATGTACGACTACCTATGGAGAACATGGCGCCATCATGCATACCTAAAATAAAGCAAACCTGTATATAAAATGGCAGGGATGTAAAGGTACCCTAGGTGTTGTATTATGGCTCTCACATCTCAAAAGAAGAAGCCTTAAACCACGCCACTTTTACTGTGAATTTGAAGTTCAAAGTGCCCTCCTCTGTGCAGAAATGCTAGAGAGCACATCATCACTAAGCAATCACTAGCAGTTCTGGTCCCCCAGGTCAATGTAGATATAGCTTTGTCACCCAATGTACTGTATGACTCTGGTGGTTGCCACACAACAAGCCAAGCATGATTTATGCTAACCTAAAGGAAAAACAGCAGTATAACATTTGTGCATTTTATAAATGTTCAGTGTTTCTTTTATAGCTGGTTCCATTCTGGAATTTTACTTTTAAATATTTGTCATCTACTAAGCTTTTGATGACCATTGGAAAAATTATATAAATGTCATATATTATACAAAATCTAGAAGCTGAATATCCAGTGCATAGGAGAAACCCAATTCCCAAGTAGTAACATATTTAGGTTTATATTATAAAATATATGAATATATATTTGTGAATTGAGCATACGGATAATTGATATAATTGCATGAAATGTTATGCAGCAATCCATTTCATATTTTTCTTTTTGGTGTGTCAACATGTATTCAAATGTGTATATCCTAACCTTATAGGAAATATTGTATATATTTTAATGAAGGTAATATCTCTGTGATCTTTTGATGCCCTCTGTTACTGATTTACTAAATGTTCATTGTCAACAAAATCTTTCAAGGCTCTGCCTCCCTTCTCTTACACGTTTCAGGCTTTAATTAGTTTTGCTCCCTTATGATTTAGTAGCTGTTTCCTTGTAGACAGCTGGTTGTCTGTTCATAAGACAACATGATATCTGATAGTTAAGAGTTAAGTTTAGGTCAGTTAATGTGCCAGGCAAAAAGTCATCTGGAATTTTTTATGTTTTTACATATTGTTATTAGGTTTTGTCAGTTCGTAAGTTATTTGTTGGATCTGGAAACAAAATATGGGTGACATGCAAACACCTTAGCAAAATAAATGTGTTATGGCATTGTAATAGAAATTGGCTGCTACCAACAATATTGGACGTTAGATAGAAACTAGAAACTATTAAAAAGATATATATACAGATGTATGTACAGATGTAGCAAAGGTTAACATGACTCATTACGTATTAACAACACTGGCACAGAATGTTAACTCAGCTCTTTCAATGGGCATTCAATGGCTTTTGTTGCCTTCTAAGATGGCATTGAAAGTTATCACACTGCAGATCAAGTTAAACAGTGCTGCATCGATTTACATACAAACTCCATAAAAACAGGAAAAGCTCTGTCTCCAAGTTCAAAGATATTGGGTAGCCGGCCTTCTGGCTGGTGCTTTAGGCTGCCATGTAAATGGGGTTTTCAGGAAAATGAAAAAAAAAAAAAACAAGCTGATGTTAGTAAATTGGATCAAATTAAAGAAAATTCATTTAGCTGGTAAATCTTTGCATATTTTGTGGCACTGTTCTGGAGGTCCCTTCTGGTTTTGGTTTTGTTAACTTACCCTGCAGTCATGATGTGCCATGCATGTCTACATAGATGCTGCAGCCAGTCACTGACCTAAGTGGTCTCTCTCTTACTTGAAGTCATGTTAAACCATCTTTGATAACACATTGCAGAGACATCCTAGTCTAAGAAGAAATTGCCAAGTTTATATAATTGTGCAAAGCCTAGGTTTGTGTGTTCAGTAGTAGTTCTCATAGGGTTTCTTTGATTTGGATGGGCAAGGTAATGGTTTGCACAGTACTGCAATTTCTGGGTGATGAGAAAAGCTGGATCCATGGCTGATTTCTTAGGCTGAATGCACACAAATATGTGCAGCAATGGGTCCATGAGAAAACGTCACAGATAGCAAATGGATAATATCCGTGTGCAGCCCATACCACACACTGACCCATTGATTTCCTGCAGTGATCACGGGCCACAAAATGGACAAGAATAGGACCAGTCCTGAGCTTTGCCCCCACACTCACGGTCCCCTACACAGACCCGTGATAATTCATGGAGGTGAATTATAGGGCCATAGAAAATAATGGGCTGTTAAAAACACGGTGTGCATGGAGCCTTAGCAGGAGCTGTCCAAAATATAAACATCATTATTAACCAGCCACTATTATTTTTTTTCTACTGCTTCCCTAGCTATTGTTTTATAGGAATTACAATACTTTAACTCTATGGTGCAAAATTGTATCAATTTTGTGTGTTGTGAAACTGAAGTTCTTAATGAAATTCAAGAAAGGTTAAGTATGTAGACATTTGCATATCATTTCAATTCCTATATACTAGATTTAATATTTATAGTATTGTGTTTAACAGTATTTTTACGATAATAGAATTAAAAAATAAATTTGGCCTAGAGTATACAATATTACATTAACAAATTGTGGCTGAATAGTACTGTTTCCATTCCAAGCCAAAATTTAATTGCTTAGTTATATGTAGCCAAGAAAATAATGGGAGATACAATAGATGTTAAATCCAAATGGCTAGTATGAGTGGAACATAAGGGATGAATAAACAAGTGTTTGTGATGTTTATGAAAATGATTTGCTTGTATGATGATAATATGATTCATTATCAGTACTATTAATGGTAAATTGTAGCAATTAGAAATCAGGACTTGCTGCGGTCCTCGATCATTGAATGTTTATACATACATACAACAAAAATGTATTCCATGGCTTCACTTCACAATGGTGCCTGAAAATTGCCATGATCCTCAGAACTTGATGTGGACTGCCAAAGATCTCTTAGATAAATCTCTGTTAGGCTATATTTACACAACCATGCTAAAAATGCCCTGGAAATATGGATATAATGGTCCATTTATGTTTGTGTAGCACCTATTTTCACAGATCCCTCATAGACTTGAGTGTAATAAGTGATCTTATTACTAGCAAAAATAGGAAATGTCCTATGTTTTCAAGAAAAGGACATGTGAAGTGACTTAGTCCCATAGGTTTTTTTGCCTAGAAAATGGTAGTGCGCCGGACATTTGTCACCATCATGTGAATATAACCTTAACTTATCATATTATTATTTTTGTGTAACAAATTATGAAGATTCCCAGTGCAGTTCTAGCATATAGAACATTTAAAATACCATTTTTATTATGATTTTTTTTTTTTTTTTTTGTTCCTATTATTACTATTGCTATTATTTGCAGACAAGCCTTACATTGCCTAATGTTCTTTTGATTTGACTTCGTCTATCCCCAAAGAATTGTAGCTGAGTATTATTAGATGGTGGCCTATGGGATTAGTGAGATACGTCAACTAAGTTATATAACCCTTTATTATGCTGTAAAATTAAAAAAATATATAATTTTAGATTATTATGTTTTATATCAACTATAATACAGCACATAAGGTGTGGAACAGAAAATAGAAATCTCAACTTTTATATAGTTATTTCCTGATAAATCCTGGATTTAGAAATCTTTACATGACCTGAATTTTTGTCTCTTTGGTCATTGAACGACAGGTCAGAAGGGTTACTATATCTCCTTAGGGAGATGTTGCCTTTGCAGGCCACTGTGCGGTCTCTAGAGTCTAGCAGACCATACATGCTCTACTAGGAATTCTGTGAAAGGAACATGCAACTAGAGTGAGTTTTCCTTTTTCCATTCCTTTCCCAGAATTCCTAGTAGAGCATGTATGGTCTCCACATCTACACACGTGGACAAAATTGTTGGTACCCCTCGTTTAATAAAAGAAAAACCCACAATGGTCATAGAAATAACTTGAATCTGACAAAATTAATAATATATAAAAATTCTATGAAAATGAACAAATGAAAGTCAGACATTGCTCTTCAACCATGCTTCAACAGAATTTTAAAAAAAGAAAACTCATGAAACAGGCCTGGACATAAATGATGGTTCCCTTAACTTAATATTTTGTTGCACAACCTTTTGAGGCAATCACTGCAATCAAACGATTCCTGTAACTGTCAATGAGACTTCTGCACCTCTCAACAGGTATTTTGGCCTACTCCTCATGAGCAAACTGCTCCAGTTGTCTCAGGTTTGAAGGGTGCCTTTTCCAGATGGCATGTTTCAGCTCCTTCCAAAGATGTCTCAATAGGATTTAGGTAATGGCTCATAGAAGGCCACTTCAGAATAGTCCAATGTTTTCCTCTTAGCCATTCTTGGGTGTTTTTAGCTGTGTGTTTTGGGTCATCACCCATGACCTGTGACTGAGACCAAGCTTTCTGACACTGGGCAGCACATTTCTCTCTAGAATCACCCTGTGCCAGATGCAGCAAAGCAGCCCCAGAACATAACAGAGCCTTCTCCATGTTTCACATTAGGGACAGTGTTCTTTTCAAGATATGTTTCATTTTTCTGTCTGTGAACATAGAGCTCATGTGCCTTGCCAAAAATTTCGATTTTTGTCTCATCTGTCCATAGGACATTCTCCCAAAAGCTTTGTGGCTTGTCAACATGTAGTTTGGAAAATTCCAGTGTGGCTTTTTTATGATTTGTTTCAACAATGGTGTCCTCCTTGGTTGTCTCCCATGAAGTCCACTTTGGCTCAAACAACGACGGATGGTGCGATCTGACACCAATGTTCCTTGAGCTTGAAGTTCACCTTTAATCTCTTTAGAAGTTTTTCTGGGCTCTTTTGTTACCATTCGTATTATCCTTCTCTTTGATTTGTCATCAATTTTCCTCCTGCGGCCACGTCCTGGGAGGTTGGCTAAAGTCCCATGGATCTTAAATTTCTGAATAATATGTGCAACTGTAGTCACAGGAACATCAAGCTGCTTGGAGATGGTCTTATAACCTTTACCTTTAACATGCTTGTCTATAATTTTCTTTCTAAGCTCCTGAGACAACTCTTTCCTTCGCTTCCTCTGGTCCATGTTGAGTGTGGTACTCACCATGTCACCAAACAGCACAGTGAGTATCTGTAGCCCTATGTACAGGCAGGTCCACTGACTGATTACAAGATTGTAGACACCTGTGATGCTAATTAGTGGACACACCTTGATTTAACATGTCCCTTTGGTCACATTATTTTCAGGGGTACCATCATTTCTGTCCAGGCCTGTTTCATGAGTTTTAGTTAAAAAAAAATTCTGTTGAAGCATGGTTGAAAAGCAATGTCTGACTTTCATTTGTTCATTTTCATAGACTTTTTATATATTATTTCTTTTGTCAGATTCAAGTTATTTCTGTGACCATTGTGGGTTTTTCTTGCATTAAACGAGGGATGCCAACAATTTTGTCCACGTGTGTATATTAGGAAGAGATTGTTTGATAGCTATTTCCTAAAATATGATACTTATATAAGCAAATTCATTTTTTTTGCTCTGACTGGGAGTCTGTAGTATATAGCCTATAGTCTATATCCATAGCTAGCTTTTAAGCGAACCTAAGTTATAATAATTAAAATAGCATAATAATATGTATTTCTTTTTTTCTGATATTCTTTTATTTTTGGATAGTAGATTTCATCTCCTGTACATGATTATGGAGTCAGGCATTTTGCCTGTGCTGCTGTTGCCACCATACAAAGTTTACTTTACAGTAGCCATCATGGGAACATGGAGTTGAGTCATTGACTTCTATCTGAGAGCTTTCCAGGCATGCTCTATTACCTGTACAGAAATCACTGTGCAGGAAGGGGTGTGCTGCTATTGTGAATGGTGTGATACTGATTGACACTGTGTTATCTATAATGTATATAGATGTTTACTATGATCTTATCTACAATGATAATGATCACTGAATAATGATCTTTAGAAAGCAGAAAGCATGATTTTATGATTTACATTTCCTTTAACCCCTTCCCGCACCATGAGTAATAGTAGCAGGTTAGCGCACCATTGTGTACTATTATGTCTCGAATATGGCACCAGTAATATACAGCTGATACTTTGCTGCAACACCCATGGGAGATAACTCTAAATGTGGTTGTTTAATCCCTTCATTGTCACCATAAATAGTGACCACAAGATGTGTGACACTTAAATCCCTTTCATTGCTCCCCCCCTTCTCTACGCTATGACAGATATATCAACAAGGCTTTGTTTTGTTTTGCTTTAATTTTCTTATGATCTTCTCATATTACATTATTATAGGTCACATTAGCAAAAGAATGGAATATTATAAGGTCACAGATTGTATAGTGCATGCTTCAAGCAACTTTAGGGTAGTTAAGCTCAAATATGTCCGGTGCACATTTGTGCTTAAGGCTAAGACCCAACGTAGCGTCCCAAACCGCGGCGGCAACGCATCATGGTTTGTCCTGCATCGCTTTTCACAGAAAGTCCACAGAGGTTTCCTTTCTTACTTTCTATTTCAATTATAGCGAAACCACCAGCATTTCTGTAGGTATAATTGACATGCTGCAATTTCTAAAACCGCAACGGTTTTGGAAATCGCAGCGTGTCCTCAGCACGTATTTTTTCACGAGGTGTGGATGGGATTTGCTAGAATTCCATCCATCTTGCTGTGACTGTAAAACGCCATGTTTTTTTCCTCTGCGTGGAGCCCTGGTCCAATTTTGAATGTTGTAGTGATACAAGGGAGTTCAGGTTTAACTGAATGGATATGGAGAAGTATGTCAAGATAAATATGCCTAGAGAACCACATGTCTATCCTAAGATTAAAAAAATAATAATAATATCAGGGCACAGTAGATGGACCATATGGTCTTTTCCTGTTTCAGTGTTCTATGTTTTTATGACTTAGTCCTCCATATGGAAGGCACATGTAATCTTATATATTGCCACATCAGAAAGCTTATTACCAAAATATTTTCTCCCTATGAGGACTCGGAAAAATGTAATAAATGGAGTGTATGCGCACAGTATACATAGTTCAGTTCTTGGCATTATGTTTACATACTGTATGTAATATTTACATGCATATACTGTATAGTTTGTTTTATCTGCACAGTAATAAGCTGGCAGGCTAGTGTCATAAATGTACTGACTATGAGCTTTTGTAATTCCATGCGAAATGATAGATCTGTGAAGATGCCCCTACACATTATATTAATGATAATTGAAGTTGACTGACTTCTGGATACATTCATTAGCTAAACATCAATGAATGTTACACCAAAGGAAATACTTTGTAAAGTATAAAGGTCCCTGGGGGATTTCCTGTTATCATTAACTTGCCCCCAAGCACTTTTTTTTTTCTCTGAATGTACACTTCTTTGCATTTTACAGGCCATATTGGTATTATAGATCTCGCCAGTTTGCCAATATTTATATGTGCATAATGTATCCTTTACTCATGGCAGCCATTACATTTGGCGGCTTATCTTTTTTCAGCCATGCATTTCTAGCATGTTCTTTCTTAAGGCAAGCTGGAAATAAAGTCTGTCCTTTCAAGTGCATATAAACATGTACAATCTTGTTCCCATGATTGATGTTTCTCAGTGATCAATTTCCTTTGCATAGGGCTAATCTACTTAATATTTCCAAAGCTGTTTAGTGTTCTCATTGCCTCTCAACTTATACTGGGGTGGTTTTCTATTACATACCCTGCTGCAGATGGATACCCACATTAAATTTAAGCAAAGAAATAAAACGTGTCTGTAATAGGACATGTTTTTTCCACAAAATCACAGTGTCTTATTGATGTCATGTGACAGGGTTAATGTCTTACTGATAAGTCTATATGTATTTCTTGTTGCACATCTATAGGATAATTTCTGTTATTGATCACTCTGTAGTTCTGTATACTTTTCTGTACTGATCAGTAGATAAGCATTTCTTCAAATTCCTGTACCATAAATGGTCACGTTATAAGCTGCCCGCTCAACCCATAAGCTTGACCACTCAGCCCCTCCCCTAAACGTACTATAAAAACTGTAAGGGCTCTTGTTTGGTAGTCTCAGTATGGATCATGAAATGGATGCCATGCATCTCTGGAAGTCATTGACCGATGGGTATATATCAGGGCATGATATATAATGAGGCTCCCCATCCAGTGAGCTATTACATCATTTGCAACCACAGCTAAGTATTATCTCTTTTCATTTATTAAACACTTATTATTTTATTATATTCTGGTGTGATTATAGTCATTCTTTGACCACCTATGAGTTAACCTGATTAAAAAAAAATCTGTTTGCCTACAGTGCCTTATGCCACAAAAACAATACAATTTTTTTCCCTTAAAATATACACCAAACAGACCCAAAGATTCTGTTTGAATATACAAAATGACATCATCATTCACTATTGCAGGGACCATATAGGTTAACAGTCTCTTATCAGCTATATGTCAATGTTCACACTCTCTTTAACAGTAGAACAAAAGGCAGATCATAAACCTTATTACAAAATGAAATTTTTTACATATATTTAGACACGGTGCATTTTTATGTATGGTTGAGTACAGTTTGTCATATTAGATACCTTTGCCTCAGGGCTAACAAAATATAACAAGAAGTTAGGAGTTGTCATGTTAGATTACCAAATTCATAACCAATGGAGCATTCCAAGGAGAATGTAACTTCATGTTATATAGAGAATCAGGCATCTTATATTCCATACCAGCAAATAGTTTTACTGACATGAGTTAGGGACTGTTACTGTCCAGAATTAGAAAAACAAAATTGCTTTCTTTCAAAATCAGCACCCCACCTGTCCATTGGTTGTCTGCGATATTGCATCTCAGTCCCATTCACTTCAGTCGCACTGAGCTACAATACCTGATACAACCCATGGACAGATGTGACATTGTATTGGAAGATAGCAGCCATGTTTTACTGGACAACCCTTTTAACCTCTATCTAGTCCTGCAGTTAGCTGAGAGATGGATATAATTGCATGCTTTGTGAGCTAAATACATCACCAGCAGCAATAGAACATCTCTCAGATACTTGCTACAATGTATCAGTCAAGAGTCCAGGCATGTTTAGATCACAGAGCATTGTCTAAGCGGCAATAATAGCATCCTCTTCTCATCTGAGAGGAGGACTAGCTATCCAATGAATCTGAATGTAAGCAATACCTGGAAAATGATGAGGAATTGAATGACAAAGTAAGTTATAATTTTTCATTGTATAGCAATTCAGTTTCCATAAATGTTTATCTATAAACTGAAATCTTCATCTGGATGGTAGGCTGAGTATACACACCACTGATGATTTGTGGTTTGTCATGATTGTTTCCTTTCATGAAAAACTGTGAATGCATCTGAAAAGAGGTGGATCACAAATGACAGATTTGTATGAATAAGCTATCCACAAATATACAGTAAATTTAATTAATAGTAATAATTAAGGCTTAGTTCACATCTGCACCTTAGTCTCTGTTAGAGACTCCGTTGCAATGTCCACCTGAAATCGGCGGAGGAAAAAGTCCTGCACAGAGGACTTATTCCTCCATCAGTTTCAGTTATAAAATGATGGACACCCGACAGACCCCATGGTCAGTGAGGTCCACCAGGCTGCACTTGTAATTGCTGTTACAGCAGTCTGCCTGTTTGTTGTTCTGGTCCTCCAATGGACCAGAACAACGGATAGGCCTAGCATAATATTTATATCTTGATGAAACTGAGTACAGCACATTTCTGCATCTTTGGTCACATATGACCCTGGCAACCTCTTAAACACGTTTCATATCTAAGTCTGAGTAATGGCATATGAGAAAGACAAATTAATAAATTATATTCTATTTCAATTCATGTTACTACCAGCTAAACAGATCTATGAAGAATGATATCCAGTATGTAGTTGTTAGGCAATTGACATAACTTATTTCACATTAGACAAAAACAATATTCATATAGCTACTCCAGTTGGTGGGTCATGTCGTACAAGCGCACTAGCTCCTTGGAAGGATCAAATTTTCTCATAAAGAAATGGATACAAGATATTTATACATGATTAGAAATATTTTGTTTAGCCAAGTTAATTCAATAATGTTTAAAACTGGTCTCCGTGGTCAGAATTGCCCTTTTGTCATATTATTGTAGCATGGCTTATTTTGCCAGAATATCACACTAGTTTACCTATACTGTTTATTTGCATTTAAATAAAAAGGATAGTAGCAAGTGTAAGCAAAATCTCTGTGGGCTATAACTGGGTGGTGTCCTTGAGAATATACAATATACCTAAATCTACCTGGTGAATAAAAGAGCAAAAGAGACACCCAAGCTTCTTACATTTCTCCTTGGTTGTACTACAAGAGGTCAATGAGATGCTGTCAAGTTTCTTTAATATCCAGAGATTTATAATGTCTGTGCTGACTCACCACTTAACAACAGACACAGCTTGAATACTTGATGTGCAAACCAAAAAAATAATCTGAGAATGTAGACCTAGTATAGTTCAGTCCAAAAATATTAGAAGATGTACAGTATGAATAAAAAGATTAATGCTTCCATCAGGAATTCTTCTTTTAAATATTGAAGTGGTCATATTCCATTTTCCATGTATCAGTGAACTGTTAAATTGCCATACTTTATCTGAGACTTCTATTCACATTTATTTAATTATGGGAGACGCAGTTAGTTTATTATGGCCTTTGGCAGGTCATCTTAGTCTGTTTCTGGTCATTCCTGAAAGACCACTGTTTCTCTGTGTTCCATCCTAATCAGGATTATTGCTAGTCTGGTTCCCTTAACTATTTATATGCTGCATTAAATCAATAGTGTATAAATGAAAATATCTTCTATCTATCTATCTATCTATCTATCTATCTATCTAAAAATAGAGTATATATTGTTTTCATTCCCCCATCTGCCTTAGGCTATTTTAAATGGAGTAAGCTCTGGATCCTACTTGCCCTGAAATTTGTAGACCTGTTCTGGGTCCAAGAGAGGTATTTTATTTAGTGTAGGGTCCCATCTGAATGAGATCACCTTGTCGTGGCAGGTGGGCTTCTTACTGTTTGATCAAATGTGTATAACAAAGAATCTCTAATTTGTATGTATAGATTATACTAGTTTAAAGTAACAATAGCAGTAATGCCTTTCTATTCCTTATACCTTTGTGCTGTGTACAGGGTGCTCCTACATTTTCTATATTTGTATATTGCCACGGTAGTTAAGCACCTGTTCACATTGGGATGTGCAGTCTGATATACACTATCTATCTATCTATCTATCTATCTATCTATCTATCTATCTATCATCTACCTTTTTTATTTATCTATATAGCTGTTTATGTGTGTATATATTTTATTCATATATATATAGCTGCTTTTTGACCTTTGAAACAGAGAACAGCTTGCTCCACCACTCTTTTAGATATGTGAATAACCAACTTATCTGGTGTTATTGGATTTTCACCACAATGCACTGCTCTTAGGCTTAAAGAAATCATCAGTATACTAATTACAAATAGTTCAGCTATAAAATGTTGCATAGATTTTTAGAAGTGGATTTTTAAGTGGATTTATCTCCTGTAACTTCAGATGAAAGTTGTAAGAAAGGTATGGATTGGAAACACATCAGTATGCAGCTACAAACTCCTATTGAAATATATTGGGAGGATAATACTTTTTAGACTCCTTAAGGCTAAGGCCCCATGTTGCAGAATGCAACTAAAAAATGCAGCGGAAATGCATCGACTTTTTTCTACAGTGTTTTTCATTGCGTTTTTGTTGTGTTTTTATCTGCAATTTTTCTTCCTTTATTAAATCTATAAGGAAAACATGAGCGTTTCCGCCGATAAAATTGACATGTGTTTTTGGAACTGAAGATTTTCCACAGCGTTTTTTTTTTTTTTTTTCGCAATGTGTGGATGGGATTAGACAGAATCTCATGTACTTTGCTGGTTCTCTAAAACACAATGTTTTTTCTTCCAAAGCAGGCAAAACATTGTGTTTCCACAACGTGGGGCCTTAGCCTAAAGCAAAGTTTTTACAGCGATGATAAATTTAAATAAACTAAAGGCAGCTGCTTATATGATTATTATCATAAGGCACGGAAACCACAAGTAAGTTGCCCTACATTCTCATGAGACAGAAGACTAAAATGTTTCTTGTCCTTCCCTTGTATAATAAAACAAGGGGCATATATCAACTTTGTGCAGGACAGTATAAGATATTTGGTTTCAACACCAATGTCTCCCTCTTGTCTCTGTATAAAGTTAACTATGATATTGCTTCAAAAAGAGGATGAGAATTACATTGGTGAAAATGTTGGATTGTTCCATTTAAAGCTTTACATTAAATGTCTAGTCACAAATTCCTAGCACGTAGAAAAATTAGATGGTATCATGAGTTCTTATGAAGTATTGACACACAGTAAAAAAAAACAGTCTGTCTTATTTTTTTAGTCATGTGTGAATTTAAAATCATAAAAAAAAAGAGTATTCGATAAGATCTGCATTTAGTATATTACTTTCAATGCCTGCATTTCTGTGTCAGTCTTCAACATTCCTATGTACTGATAATGTCTTTTTATGACTGTGCTAGGATGAATTGAAGTACACGGTGTTTCTTTTTGCTTTGGATAAATGTATTTCTTCTAATTCTTCATTTGTCCCAACATTTTCAGATTTCCAGAAGATGATCTTAAGATAGGTGCTTAAATAATTGAATAATAGAGACAGGTATCCACTTCAAAGTGCTTAATTCTAGCTATGGAATCTATACCACTGTCAGACATGTGTTTCCAGAACTTACTTCTTCCTGTAGACATGGAGCAACAATAGTCAATGAGATCAACATTTACATATAGCCAATATTAGTTTTTAGCGTTTATGTTCTAACTTTTTAGAACATTTTAGGATTTAGTACAGTGTTGTATTGGTTAACCAAATAGTTCTAGGTGGTCCATTTTTTAAAAATGTGTTCTGACAGTATGGTCTCCTAACATATTGTTGGAACTGCAGGAACTAATGCATTTGTACTGGTTTAAAGTGCATTCCATAAGTTGTACCCACAGTAAAAGTGCCAACATTATTTGAAATTGCTTGGTTATTTATGTTCTTTTTATCATCAAATAGTAATGCAAGCCCCTGTCCATCTACAATACTACAGTACTTACTGCAAATTCCATATTGGAGACCGGTGGCCATCTTTCTCTTTTAGTGGTTAAAGTTGATGTGCTAGTGATACATCACAAATGTGCAGTCATAAATTTGTAAGCCCTTTTCCAATATAGTTGGTGGCCAAGGGGCTCTCCACTGGAGTTCTAGGACTAGGCCACATCACCATTTACTTGTCTGGTGCTGTGAAATGGTTCCCTCTCTGTTAAATATGTGTTGACATTTCCTTTTTCTTGATCAAATGTTGATTCTGGTATGAATTTGTATTATTTGTGTTTTGTACATACTGATATTAAATGCAAATAATTGTGTGGATCTCTCATGAGATTAGGAAAAAAAGGTCATTTACATTAATAATGATGTTTTCCAATGAGATGTGGCGATAATTTTGACATTCATATGGCTGGGTAGTCTGTATAATGATGGCATAATATTTGATATAACAAAATTCCTGATAACATACTTATCCCCTGGCAGTCATCCTCATGATTTGCTATGTAGAGCTATTTACTAGTAAGTTGGCTTTCTGCCAGTTGCCTAATGGATCATGTGTGAGTCAATTTCATTCAGCCTTTTAGCATAGTCAATCTGTGTGATGGCACATAATTTGCTTTCATGTGGATTTCCTGGCTAGTATTGCTATCAAGCATGATGAAGAAGTGTACTTGGTAGCAAGCTGACAAGAGGCTCATCATGGAAGAAAATTACAGAACTAGTTGACTAAAAGCTTCTGGGTATAAAATCTGTCCTCCATGGACATTAAATTCTTCTAACAAACAATTGACCCATAGAGGAAGCTTGTGGTGCCACTGGAATTGCTTAGATTAATACTACTATTTTCACTTAATGTTGCATCATGATGCAGAAATAGTGACCTTTGGAAAATAGATTTTCTTGAAATTCTAACTGGTTTGGATTTGGACACAACAGGCTATAAGTTTGGTTACCAGTATAGAAAATAATAACAATATGAATTGTCATCTGTTACACCAATTTCCACTTACATTAGAAAAAAATGTAAAAAATTATATTGTTTTCAAAAAATAAATTTTTGTTAGATTTTGTACCATTTTTCGATATTATATTTTCTATGTTTTATTAGAAGAGAGAGAAAATATGAGGAAAGAAAAACAAACTGTGAAAACTGTGCACGCAACATACATATTATATATCATGTATACTATATATAAATTATATTAAAGGAAACAAATGGATAAAAGCACCACTAAACATAACAATTGCAAAACATTTCTAAATACGCTTCAGGTTAAAGTTTATATTACTTCCTAAAATATGTGCATGTCTTGAGAAAACATTTATTTCTTCATCTAGCATTATGCTAGAAGCCAGAATGGAAAGGCCAGGTGCAGAACTTGCTAGCAAGCAGACTGTGTGCTTCCACGTGAGTCAGCAATCTTCTATGTGCCTGTTAGGTATAGTTTTGCTCAGTCCTGAAGATGGAGCAATTCATTTTGTAGAAATAGTATTTCCCTCAGGCGTCATATTTATGAATGATTTGTCTTTGTTGCCTTGCCTTAGGTGATGTGCAATAGAACATTCCTACGTATGCAAAAAAAGTCAATTAAACAAGTCAATGAATGTTTTTTTGAATATTTTCAGAACCACCCTAAGAGAAGGCAAATAATTTCTCCATATTCAAGCTGGCATATTTTCTGATGTTTAATCATAGTTGTTTCTGTTAACACATCAAATGTAACAAAGTAACTCAGTTCATAAGACTGAAAAAAGACATAGGTTCATCAAGTCCAACCTTAATTTTACCATGTTAGGCTAAGGCCCCACACTGCGGAAAAGCGGCAGAAAAAATGCTTTATTTTACATTACCAGCAAAGTGAATGAGATTCTTGCTAATTCCAAACACACACTGTGGAAAAAAAAGGAACTGCGGAAAAGTTGCTTTTTCAAAAACACATGCATAATTTTACTTGCGGAAACGCTCACGATTTACCTATAGATTTAATAAGGGAAGAAAAACAGCAGAGAAAAACACAGCAACATGGGGCCTTAGCTTTAAACTAGAAGTCAAAAAACACCCATGAGGTGGATGCCAGTTGCCCCATATTAGGGGATTCTTTATAGACTCCAAAACTAGCATAACTGGTTACAGAATAACTGATTAGTCCAACCATCACAATGTCCTGTGGAAGCAAGTTCCATAGTCTGACTGCAAGTAGAGTGGAGAAGGCCCTTCTATGACGACAGTGAAACCTTCTTCACTTCTTCTTCTGTTTACAGAGATCATTAGTAAGAGTATTGTACTGTTCATTCATATATGGTATTTGTTCATTGTAATGAAGCTATGCAAGTGTAGCTATGAAGACAAGCAGGGGGAACGCTCACAGATAAAGAGGCGTTCACTAACAGGGAAGAGACGTTTAAAAGATGATGACGCTCGGAGCACAGGGATAACACCCCCTGTGCTCCATGGAGCTAATTAGCATATGGATACAAAACTACCAGGAGTGATCTTGCTAATAAAGGTATACCTGGAATAGCCTTTATAAAGGCTAGTTCATTGTCTGATTACTTTTAAATTGAGTTTCTTAATGATAGACTCCCTTTAAGGCCCAGTTCACATCTGCACATGGGTTTCCGTTTGGGTAGTTGCTTGGGGACCCCCCCGAACGGAAACCTACTCTGCATAAAAAAGCGGTTACCTTAGGAAACCGGTGGACCCCATAGACTATAATGGGGTCCGTGTGGTTTACACTTGGTTTACGCATGAAAAATACGGAGAGAAAAGTGCTGCTTGCAGGACTTTTCTCTCCGCATGAAATGGGGAACGGAATGACCCGAACGCAGATGTAAACCAGGCCTTAGCCATCTTTTTGCCAAAATGAACAACACCAACTTTGATAACCTGTTTTTTACTCTGACCTATGTATTCTCTTTCCTCTGCCCCACTCTAGTTCAGCTACCATATGTTATTTTTATACACAAGTGGCTAACATTGTACACAATATTCCATAAGTGGTGTGACTAGTGATTTGTATGGAGGCATAACTATGTCCTTATGACCTTAGCATTTATGCCTCTCTTCATGCATTCCATGTTTTTATTTACCTTGGCACTTGTTAAAGTTAAGTTTATTGTCTACCAAACCCCAAGTCCCTTTCAGTGGATGTTTTAGCCAAAGTTTTACTATATAATGCATAATTGTAAAACTTTTTTTTTTGGCCCAGATGCATAACCTTTAGTTTTTTGACATTACATTTCATTTCCCATTTCTCTGCCCATCTTCCAGCTTCCCTGAAGCCCTCTGTAATATAACACTATCCTCCTCTGTGTTGACTACTTTACAGAGTTTATTATCATCTACAAATATTGAGATTCTACTGTGTAACTCCTGTACAAGGTCATTAATTAAAAATGTAAAAGAAGAGGACCCAGTACTGACCCCTGTATTACCTAACTGGTGACCGTAACCCAATCAGAGTATTTACCATTTATGTGTTGGCGCAAATACGAGAAATTAGTTTCATTCCTCTTAACTAGGTCCAGCTCAACACTCTCTTGACTGTGTGCTTAGCTTTACAATCTCATAGCCATAGTAATCCCATACTGTTTCTATCCAATCACCATTAGTGTGAAAAGGTTTTCCAGGACTAGAAATAAGAAGCCTTTTTTTCCCCGGGGGCTTTTATGCCGGGCGCTTTTTTTTTTGTTTGGTGCGGGGCTTCCCGCCCCTTCTTTTTTTTGGAGGGGGGGGGGGGGGGGTGGTGGGGGAAAAAGAGGGGGGGGGGGGGGGGTTTTTGTGAAAAAAAAAGAGGTGGTTTTTTCTTTTTGGTTTTTTTTTTTTTTTTTAAATATTTTTTTTTTTTTTTTTTTTTAATATAAAATAAAAAAATATTTTTTTTTGGGTGTAAGGTAATTTTTTTTTTGTTGGGGGGGGGGGGGGAAAGATTTAAAAATTAAAAGGGTGGGGGGGGGAGAAAAGAAAAATTTTTTTTTTTTTTTTTTGTGGGGGGTTTTGTTTTTTTTTTTTTAAATGTAAATCTGTGATACTGTTTGTCTTTGTAGTTTGTCCCCTCTCTCTCTCTGTATCCTTAGCTGTGATGCTGTAGCTCCTCCTCTCTCCCCCTCAGTTTAGTTTCACTTCTTTGTAAGCAACATGTCTGCTCAGCTCCTGGTATTTCATCATTTTTCACCTACTGCTGTATGAGGTTCTACAAGATTTACCTGGATTAAAGCATCTGGAATCTTATCTACACCTCCTCAGTTGAGTTGAACACTATCTGATAAATATCTTGGTGTAAATTGCTGGTTAGCATAGAGACTACAGGACACTCTCACAACCTCACACTTGCAGCCAAGCTATTGAGTCAGAACAGTGAAAAATGATGCATAAAGACTGCCAGATACGGCTGTAAGACAGTTCACCAACTTCTGACACACAGTCAGTCACAGCAAGTTACCTGAAGCCAGAAGGAATCAGCATTGTGTAAGTTGCATCTGCAGCTCAGACCCCCTCAGCATAGAAGATTCTATCAAGCAGCCATCTTACTCCAGCAAGGTTATATTTATCCTGTTTGTGTTGCATCATGGCTGAAGGGCACCCTGAAGCACAAGGTAGCATGGACCTCAGTCAGCAGCCCAGTGAGAAGGCTAGACGCTTGATTAAACCTACGTGGAAGGTTAGAGACAATCTAGACGGTTTAAAGCATGAACTTTCCTGTGAACTCTCAAAATGGTGGCAGAAAATACAGACTAAGATATCTGCCATGTGCTTGCCTGCATACCATGTATCACCACTAGAGGGAGCTCTGCGACAGCTTTGTGCTATGCATGGACATTATAAAATGAAAGCTGAGGAGTATGAAAGCATATTGAGAAAACTTCATACAGACGATTCTTTAGCTGAATTGCAAAGCTTCCAGCATCTCGATTCAGAACGAGACAGCTTAGTACATGAAACTAAGTTAAGGACAGAGGCAAGAATTGCGCAACTGCAGGAAATGGCATCCCATGTTTCTGAGTCTACCAAGCGTTCAAAGCGTACATCTAAGTCACGTTCCTCAAAATCTTCCACACTCAGTGAGCAACTTATAAAAGCACGTGCAGAGGCGGAAGCTACTAAGATACAGGCAGCCTTTGCACAACAGAAAGCAGAGATGGAAGCTAATGCAGCAGCGATGGAAGCTAAGGCAGCTCAACAGAAAGCAGAAATGGAAGCTAATGCAGCAGCAATGGAAGCTAATGCAGCTCAAAAAAGGGCAGAACTAGAAGCTCTAGAGAAACAGTATGAGCACGCTGCAGCCATGGCAAGGTTAAGCATTTTAGAACAGGCCATCAGTGAAAGTGACAGCACCAGTTTGTGTGATGTGGAAGCAGAGGATCCCCTCAAGCGCACAAGAGACTATGTACTAAGCCAAAGCAGTGAATCCCTATTTGCCACAAATGTTCCTGTCAGGGACGACATTTCTCCAGTGCAACAGGGCACGGTATCTTCTGAAGCACACCGCATTCAAGGTCAGTACAATGCCCTGCCTGTCCAGCATCCAGTTTCTTCTTCCTTCATGGATTCCCAAAGCCTTGCACCTCAGCAAATGCAATATACTGATACTCAGGTAAACACCAATGTGACACCATACCACCAGACTGCAAACAACCGTCCAGTCTCACATCCATATGTGGCTAAACCTATGGACTTTAAGCTAGCTCCTAGGCTGAATGCCTACGCAGCCCCTACACTACCTACCTCTGTTAACCAGAACCCCACTAACAACGTAATCACCGCTACTCAGCCAGCAACTTAATATTTAAAGTCAGAGAGAACAGACATGTCAGAGTTTGCAGGGTACATGGTTCGCCGTGAGCTTACTAAGACTGAACTCACAAGGTTCGATGACCAACCTGAGAACTACAGAGGCTGGAAATGTGCCTTCAAAACTGCAATTAGTGACCTTGGCATTACTGCAGCTGAAGAACTAGATTTGCTTATCCGGTGGCTTGGCCCACAGTCCACAGAACGTGCTAAAAGAATCAGATCCGTCCACATTTACAACCCCATAGCAGGCCTTACCGCTGCTTGGGAAAGACTGGAGAAAACCTATGGCAGTCCTGAAGCAATAGAGAATGCTCTGTTCAAACGGTTGCAAGGGTTTCCAAAGATATCTGGTAAGGATCATCAGAAATTTCAAGAACTTAGTGACCTACTCATGGAGCTCCTACTGGCTAAGGCGGACACTCTCCTACCGGGCCTCAGTTACCTGGACACTGCTCGTGGGGTAAACCCGATAGTCACCAAGTTGCCATATAATATTCAAGAAAGGTGGACCACAATTGGGTCAAGATACAAAAATGAGAATCAAGTCTCCTTTCCTCCATTTTCCTACTTCTGTGAGTTTATCAAGAACATTGCAGAATCCAAGAATGACCCAAGCTTTTCCTATGGGGATCCCAGTGTTCCTGGTTCACCTCCTATTAAGTATGACAGCTCACATTCTAACTACAGAAACCGCAGAGGCCCAGTTTCGGTGAAAAAGACTGATATTCTTCCTATACCTACATCAGCACCAGAAGAAAGCAGTTGCAACAGCAACCAAGACGAAAAGGTAGAAAATCCTAACCGTCTGTGTCCTATTCACAAGAAGCCTCATCCCCTCAAGAAGTATATTGGCTTCAGGAGGAAACCAATCCAGGAACGTAGAGAGCTTCTTAAGAAACTAGGGATATGTTTCAAATGTTGTGCCTCTACTGAACATGTTGCTAGAGACTGTAAAATTGCTATTAAGTGTATAGAGTGTGGCAGTGAGAACCATGTACAAGCTCTTCATCCAGCCCAGCCTAGTGCCACACCACCTAGAGGTTCCCCTTCCCCAACTAAGCATGGCGGGGAGAACACAGATCAAGCAGCAAATACTACCACAGTATCTTCCTCATGTACAGAAGTCTGCGGAGAAGACCTTTGTGACAAGTCCTGTGCAAGGATATGCCTAGTCAATATATACCCCAAGGGCCAACCAGAAAGGGCTCTGAGGGTGTCCGCCATTTTGGACGACCAGAGCAACCACTCACTTGCAAGGTCAGAACTCTTTGATCTGTTTAACTTAAAGGGTGATACTTATCCGTATACCTTGGGTACTTGTAGTGGCATATCAGAGGTTTCTGGAAGAAGGGCCAGTGGTCTCGTAATAGCTTCTCTCAAGGGCAATTTGGAGATACCTTTGCCCACACTTGTTGAGTGCAACCAGATACCATCAAACAGAGAAGAGATACCCACACCAGAGGCGGCTTTCCAGCACCCTCATCTAAGGGCTATAGCCAGTGAAATACCATCCCTTGACAAAAATGCAGACATTCTACTTCTGCTAGGTAGAGACATTCTCAGACTGCACAAAATACGCCAGCAAATTAATGGACCACATGATGCACCATTTGCCCAGCGCCTCGATCTAGGATGGGTTATCATTGGCAACGTCTGCATAGGTAGGATGAAAAGGCCCACCAATATTTCTTCATTTAAGACGCATATGTTACCAAACGGTCGCAGCACTTGTTTTCAGCCATGTCCACATCACTACCAAGTGAAAGAGAAGATAAGCAGCAGTAAGTGGCTGCATAATCACCGAGACAACGTGAATACTTTCCTGCCTGGGGACGACACCCTTGGATTAACAGTGTTCAATACAACAAGTGATGACAACAAGCTGGCACCGGCTATAGCTGATAAAGAATTTCTCAAACTTATGGACAAGGAATTCATTCAAGATGATTCCAACAGCTGGGTAGCACCCTTACCTTTCCGCTCCCCAAGATCAAAATTACCAAACAATCTGAAGCAAGCAGTTTCTAGATTTTCCTCTTTAAAACGTACCCTCAAGAGGAAGCCAGAGATGGAGAAACACTTTGTAGGTTTCATGCAGAAGGTATTTGAGAGAGATCATGCAGAGCCTGCACCTCCACTAAAGGAAGGAGAAGAATGCTGGTACCTTCCATCATTTGGCGTGTATCACCCTCGCAAACCTGACCAAATCAGGGTCGTGTTCGATTCTAGCGCTCAGTATGAAGGCGTCTCTCTCAACAACCTGTTCCTCACTGGTCCTAACTTAAACAACAGCCTCATAGGAGTCTTAATCCGTTTCAGACAGGAACCAGTTGCAGTGATGGCCGACATCCAACAGATGTTTCATTGCTTCATTGTTAAGGATGATGACAGAAACTGTCAGGTTCCTATGGCATAAGAACAATGATGTCAACAATGAAGTCATAGATTACCGGATGAAGGTACATGTCTTTGGCAATAGCCCATCTCCTGCAGTAGCGATCTATGGACTGAGAAGGACCGCCCATGAAGGTGAGAAAGAGTATGGCTCTGATGCTCGTCAGTTTGTTGAGAGGAACTTCTATGTTGATGATGTTCTTAAATCCTTACCTGCAAGTGAAGAAGTGATCGATCTCCTCTCTAGAACACAGGAAATGCTGTCTGTAGCTAACCTCAGACTTCACAAGATCATCTCCAACAATATGGAGGTAATGAAGGCATTTCCCTCTGATGATCATGAAATCAACTTGAAGGATCTTGATCTCAGTTCTGATACTCCTCCTATGCAACGCAGCCTAGGATTGCTATGGAACACTGAACAAGACACATTCACATTCCAAGTGTCTTCTTGTGACAAACCTTTCACCAAACGAGGAGTTTTATCTGTTGTGAACAGCATTTATGATCCTCTTGGTTTCATTGCTCCCATCACCATTCAAGGCAAGCTACTACTAAGACAGCTTACCACTGAGAACATGGACTGGGACACTCCACTGCCTGCTGAGAAACAACTGAGGTCTGACTGTGGCACTAACTTCGTTGGAGCCTGCAAAGAACTGCAGTTAGACAACTTCTTATCCAACAATGGGTGCACTTGGACGTTTAACCCTCCACATTCATCCCATATGGGAGGTTCCTGGGAACGTATGATTGGGATCACACGCAGAATCCTTGACTCTATGTTGATGGACCACAAGTCGACACTGCTTACCCATGAGACGTTAATAACCTTTCTTGCTGAAGTGTCTGCGATAATCAATGCAAGGCCACTTGTCCCAGTATCTTCATACCCTGAATCTCCAATTATCTTAACCTCAGCAACGCTTCTTACTCAGAAAATTGGTACTGCTGCTACCTCTCCACGTACCTTAGATCACAGTGACATTTACAGACGCCAATGGAAACAAGTTCAACACCTGTCCAATGTGTTCTGGCACCGCTGGAAAACAGAGTACCTCCACATGCTACAGAGCTGTCACAAATGGCAGACCTCAAAACCTAATCTCCAGGTGGATGACCTCGTCCTTCTAAGGGATAAAGAAGTCCATCGGAATGAATGGCCTATGGGTCTCATCACTAAAGTTGTCCCTAGTGATGATGGGAAGACTCGGAAAGTGGAGGTCAAGGTAACCAAGGGAGGCTCAGTGCGAGTTTTCTTCCGCCCAATTAATGAACTGGTGCTTCTTCTTCCAAGAGGAGACGTCACATAAAAGAAGATAAGGACACCATTCACAGCTCATGGCGGGGAGCTTCCTTCCATGAACTAAAACCGTGTTCTTGTGGATTACAGTGTGGGTCGGTGGAGGTGTTGGCAAATTGCGGCTTCCCGACCTGAAGATTGGTTTATTTGGACTAACTGTTGATTATTGTTTGTTGTGCATGTTTCTTTTTTTGTTTTTCAGGTTTGAAGAGGACTTTATGGACATCTCAGGACATTTAATGTTTGTTTTCAGTGAAATCTAAAGATTTCAGGCGGGGAGTGTCATGTCCCAGGACTTGGTTTAATTCACTGACATGTATCTGTGATACTGTTTGTCTTTGTAGTTTGTCCCCTCTCTCTCTCTCTGTATCCTTAGCTGTGATGCTGTAGCTCCTCCTCTCTCCCCCTCAGTTTAGTTTCACTTCTTTGTAAGCAACATGTCTGCTCAGCTCCTGGTATTTCATCATTTTTCACCTACTGCTGTATGAGGTTCTACAAGATTTACCTGGATTAAAGCATCTGGAATCTTATCTACACCTCCTCAGTTGAGTTGAACACTATCTGATAAATATCTTGGTGTAAATTGCTGGTTAGCATAGAGACTACAGGACACTCTCACAACCCCACACTTGCAGCCAAGCTATTGAGTCAGAACAGTCACTGTTTATCACTGATATTACAATCTATTTTATTCACTTCTTACTTACTGTAAAATGATATTATACACTTTGAGTTCATAAGTGCAGACCTGAAAAGCATATTGTCATACCTTCTGCAGTGGTTCACAGAACACTCATATATGTGATTGGTGTAGAAATTAAGCGTACATTAACCATTTCGGAACGCAGGCCAATTTCCCCGATTCAGGCCCAACCAAATTTTAGTTTTTTTTTTTTTTTTTTTTTTTGGGTTTGGGGGGGGGAAAAAAAATTTAAAATTTGTTTTTTTACAAAAATTTCTTTTTTTTTTTTTTTTTCACAGCCATCTTTTTTTTTATTTTGTTTTTTTTTTATTTTTGTATGTTTTTTCTTTCTATTTTATATCCGGAAAAATGTAAACAAAAAAGGAGGAAAAAAGTGACTGTTTTTAACATTTCACTTCTTTTTTTTTTTGTATAGCACAAAGTGCTATTAAAAAACTGTTTAACATAATTTTCTCTCTCTTTATTGTGTCGTTAACGGTGGGGTTAGAACCTGTGATGTGGGTGTGGTATTAGTGTTTTTTTTTTTTTTTTTTCAATTATCTTATGGGTACATCCTTGCAGAGCTAAGAGTGTAATAGTCTATGAGCGGTCTGGAACTGGTTAATGTTATTCTCAAGTACACATATGTCATTGTAGCTGCAGTTGCAAAAACAGGATATCATATGACATATATAAATATAAACATATTTATTGTTTTTTGTTTTTTCTTAATAAGGTCCATAGTTTTCTTTTTGCCTTACTTGCTTAGTGTAGCTATAATATTTCATTTTATAGCATATCACTTAAAAATATTTCTAGCTGCTTCCAACCACTTTTCTCCAAGTCCTTCCTGTGACAGATGTACATCTTCCGCATATGACTTGTACAAACTAAGCTTTCTTCAAATTAAGGAAACTTCTTTTGTTTAGATACTTAGTCTAATTAAGTAATCATTAAAAATGAAACTGTTCCACTTCCTTCTGGTCTGTAGGTGACATTGATGGAGTACCTCAGTATGGCCATGATGGCACAAAATTGAATCATTAAATTAGGCCAGTTGTTAATGTCCTGCTAAAGATTAAGTGAACAGCTTGCTCTTTGGTGGTGATTGATTTGGTTTTAATGTAAATTATGTCTTTAAGCAGCTTCATTGTCAGAAGCAAAATACTTACATATTAGGATTTTCATGTAGCGTGGTATCCCTGTGTTAGAGCATTATGTTTTCAAATTATATAGCACCAGAGTATTTCACTAAGCATAAAAGGACTTACAGAAATTGTTTTACAGCAGACTGAATACAAGAGTTGTAATTTTATAAAACTAGTCATTAGGTAAATACAACCTTAGGTGAACAACAACACACAACAAATTCCTCAGTTCAACAAAATTTAACAAAGATTAGGCCAAAAAGCATGTGTTACCACCTCTATAAACAGACATTGGAAGTTTGCTTGCCTGTATCATTCAGGTGTGTGTTAACACAATGCTAAGGAGCAAACGTATCAGCAATGGTCTTAGAAATGCAATTGTTATTGCCCATAATCTGGGAAGGGTAATATGGCCATTTCCAAACAATCTGAAGCCCAACATTCTACAGTAAGAAAGAATATTCACAAGTGGAAAAAAATTCAATACAGTTCACCCCAAGATTAAACAGTGCAATGATCAGGGAAATTGCAAAAAAATAATACCTACATCTGAGACTCAGTGGGCCTCAGCTTATAAAATGTTCAAGTTCATGGCAATAAAATGAAAAAGACTGACCAAGTCTGCCTTGTTTGGAAAGGTTGCCAAGAGAAAGCATTTTCTTTCTAAAATAACATGGCAGTATGGCTTAAGTTTGCAAAGTTGCATATAAACAAACTGCAAGACTTCTGGAGCAATGTCCTTTATATAGTGTGATTATTCAAACCCAGAGGGCGCTATTGAGCGACCCAGGGCCAGGCCTGAAAAGGCCCTCAGCCATACCTTTTGGTGGGGCGTAACTCCAGAGGCCTGGGGGAAACCTGCAGGAAGCAGTAAGTCGTGACCCAGCCAAAGACAGACAAGGCGGTCTGTTCCCAGAGGGCTGGGGTCCTGAGAGGACTTACTGAGCCAGGCTGCTTGTTGCCCCAGAGATCAGTCAGGGAGCAAGCCGTGAGTTAGGGCCTATGCGTGGCCTAGGTCGTTTATTATTTTGTGTATGTTTCCAAAGCTGAATAAAAGCCATTTTGTTTTGAATTGGCACCGTCTGAATGCTGTCTCTCCAGCGTCCAGTACCACAACCACTGCGGTCGGATCCAGGAGTCTGCCGCCATTGAGATTAATCCCCTCAAATTGTCACAATAGACAAGACTAAAGTGGTGATGTTCGGCTATGATGCACAGCGAGATTTGGTGAAACCTGAATACAGCATATCAGCACAAACACTCAATACCAACTGTCAAGCACAATGGTGAGCGGGTGATGGTTTGGGCTTCTTTTCAAGCCACAGGACCTGGGCACCTTGCAGTCTTTGATTCAGCCATGAACTTCTTCATATACCAAAGTATTTTAGAGTGAACAACTAAAGCTTGGCCAAGCGACATTACAAATATCACTCTCATGAAAAAGGATATACACTCTATCTATCTATCTATCTATCTATCTATCTATCTATCTCTTAATATTGCTTTACTAGACTGTAATTTCTATTCTCCCTGTTCATACTGGGAATTATGAATTATGAATATTAAAATATTCTAATTGTGTAAATAAAGCAGAAAACCAAAGAAATGGCCTCATTCGGATGTATAAAACTGACTTTTATTCAGACTGACTTAAAGCGCAACTAAACTTTCTGACAGATTTTAAAACGTACAAACTTGCTTTTGGTATCATATGGAAGAGGAAATTCTCTGATACTAAGGTTGCAGTGCTATCTTAATTATTTCCAGAGTTATCACTGGTTGAAAACACAGTTGGGATTGGGATATTTATATCTATATATATATATATATATATATATATATATATATATATTTATATCATATATATTATACAGCTGCATAATCCCGACTATGTTTTGAACCAGTGATATCTCTGGAAATAATTTAGATAGCACTGCAACTGTACATTTTATAATGTCGAAGATATAACTGTTGGAAGTGACCCTCCCATACCATCATTTTCTCTACCTCTTAGGGTGTGTTCACATGGAGGAATTTGCCTTCGGATTTGGGGGCGGAATCCGCCCCAGAATCCGGAGCAGATTCCTCCTGAATCCGCCTCCCTCGAGACTCCCTCCTGATTAGGCCCATTCATCCGGGCCTAATCAGGAGCGGGATGCCGCGAAGGAATGCTGATGCACTGCATCGGCATCCCATCGCGGCAGACCGCGGCGAAAATTCTGGCGGCGGAAAATGATTTTAATTTTCCGCCATGTGAACACACCCTTACACAGCCCTGTTCTCCCGTACTCAGTAACATTCAGTGAGAGGCAGAAACAGCTCTCAATACAGAAACAAGGGAAAGAGTGAAAAAAAAATGCAGGATTTCACAGAAAGGAGACACAATTTGTTAATAAAGTATATTATAAAATTTATTTATGACACAAATACTGCCAGAAAATCAAAAGTATTCCAAAAGTTTAGTTACACTTTAAAAGGAGTCAGCCTATACAAATAATATTTTGTACTATTACTTTTTGTTGAAAACAATATCTCATATAATACCCTTTTAGTAACAACAAGGACTAATTCCGCCTGAATAGACATACAGTCATATGAAAAAGTTTGGGCACCCCTATTAATCTTAATCATTTTTAGTTCTAAATATTTGGGTGTTTGCAACAGCCATTTCAATTTGATATATCTAATAACTGATGGACACAGTAATATTTCAGGATTGAAATGAGGTTTATTGTACTAACAGAAAATGTGCAATATGCATTAAACCAAAATTTGACCGGTGCAAAAATATGGGCACCTCAACAGAAAAGTGACAGTAATATTTAGTAGATCCTCCTTTTGCAAAAATAACAGCCTCTAGTCGCTTCCTGTAGCTTTTAATCAGTTCCTGGATCCTGGATGAAGGTATTTTTGACCATTCCTCTTTACAAAACAATTCCAGTTCAGTTAAGTTTGATGGTCGCCGAGCATGGACAGCCCGCTTCAAATTATCCCACAGATGTTCAATGATATTCAGGTCTGGGGACTGGGATGGCCATTCCAGAACATTGTAATTGTTCCTCTGCATGAATGCCTGAGTAGATTTGGAGCTGTGTTTTGGATCATTGTCTTGCTGAAATATCCATCCCCGGCGTAACTTCAAATTCGTCACTGATTCTTGTACATTATTCTCAAGAATCTGCTGATACTGAGTTGAATCCATGCGACCCTCAACTTTAACAAGATTCCCGGTGTCGGCATTGGCCACACAGCCCCAAAGCATGATGGAACCTCCACCAAATTTTACAGTGGGTAGCAAGTGTTTTTCTTGGAATGCTGTGTTTTTTTGACGCCATGCATAACGCCTTTTTGTATGACCAAACAACTCAATCTTTGTTTCATCAGTCCACAGGACCTTCTTCCAAAATGAAGCTGGCTTGTCCAAATGTGCTTTTGCATACCTCAGGCGACTCTGTTTGTGGCGTGCTTTTAGAAACGGCTTCTTTCGCATCACTCTCCCATACAGCTTCTCCTTGTGCAAAGTGTGCTGTATTGTTGACCGATGCACAGTGACACCATCTGCAGCAAGATGCTGCTGCAGCTCTTTGGAGGTGGTCTGTGGATTGTCCTTGACTGTTCTCACCATTCTTCTTCTCTGCCTTTCTGATATTTTTCTTGGCCTGCCACTTCTGGGCTTAACAAGAACTGTCCCTGTGGTCTTCCATTTCCTTACTATGTTCCTCACAGTGGAAACTGACAGGTTAAATCTCTGAGACAACTTTTTGTATCCTTCCCCTGAACAACTATGTTGAACAATCTTTGTTTTCAGATCATTTGAGAGTTGTTTTGAGGAGCCCATGATGCCACTCTTCAGAGGAGATTCAAATAGGAGAACAACTTGGCCACCTTAAATACCTTTTCTCATGATTGGATACACCTGGCTATGAAGTTCAAAGCTCAGTGAGGTTACAAAACCAATTTTGTGCTTCAGTAAGTCAGTAAAAAGTAGTTAGGAGTATTCAAATCAATAAAATGATAAGGGTACCCAAATTTTTGCACCGGTCAAATTTTGATTTAATGCATATTGCACATTTTCTGTTAGTACAATAAACCTCATTTCAATCCTGAAATATTACTGTGTCCATCAGTTATTAGATATATCAAATTGAAATGGCTGTTGCAAACACCCAAATATTTAGAACTAAAAATGATTAAGATTAATAGGGGTGCCCAAATTTTTCCATATGACTGTATATGCACCTCTGGAGAAGAAGCCATGAAATGAATTGTGTTGATAGTGTTTGTCGTGTCAGTTAGAAATGAAGCTAGCAAAAATGTCCCTGCTCCCCCTAATTTTGGCCCTTTTGTCCTTTTTAATCTTTCCTAAAACTAAACTTTTTTCTCTTTTTTTCTTGTTACAGCAATAATGCATTAAGCAAACTTGTATTCCTAGATTATAGATTTCAGAAAAAAATCTGACGACATAAATAAGATTTGTAGTAAAGGTGAAAAATAAGTCATTTTAACTAAAAGCAATGATTTCATAAAAGAAAGAAGATGGGGTCAGTCTGGTCACACAGGCTCTAGCACAACTTAGCAGTGGGCGCCAGTCGCGTTTTTTTTTTTTTTTTTATTGCTCAATGGGGCAGGGTTGCAGTTACAGACCATTTTACCAACCCTTTCTGTTCTCTAAACGCATCTAGACGTGAGTGATTACTATAAAACCAAAGGACAAGATTCTTTGGTAATTCATATTGTGCAAATAATCATACTACTTGTGATGCATGAAAATGGCCATATACTTAATATAGCTCTGACTCCTCCATACACCTGCACACTTAACTTGATCAGATACTGAACCGAGAGAGGAGGAAAGTCTCTGTAAGACCAGACAGATCTTGGCGTATGCATAAAATGAAAAGTTATATTACTCATTCATAACTTGTGTTTATATGTTATACTTCCCTGGACAGGCCTTCAATTACTGTATGTGTTATAGGGGTGTAGCTATAGGTGATGCAGCAGTAGCAGTTGCTAATGGGCCCTGGACTCTGAGGGGGCACCAAAGGTCCTTCTGACATAAAATATACCGCTAGTTAAAACAGCACAGGTTAGATAGGAGGTCCCATTACAGATTTTGCACTGAGGCCCAGGAGCTTGAAGTTAAGCCTCTGTTTTGTTTACTCATATGACAGTTATTCTCGTCCTTGAATTCTGTGCTTTTGACCATTGTTTGCAAGATCTTCAGCATTGATTCAGGTGCCCTTAATATAGAGGAAAATGCACAAGTCAGCTATAATGGATTGTAATAAAATACACCATATAAAGCCAAGCCAAGTCTATTTTTGTCTTGCCTCCACCAGCACAACCTGACCTTGATGTTGTTAGTAGATGCTCTTTTCAATGAAACAGAAAATGTCTATGAAGTAGAAGTGATATTTCATAAGACATTGCATCACCAGTGAAGACGCCTTGTTTTTTTTTACCCTGGTTTTTCCTTTCGTCTTCTGTATGGGTCCCAGTATACTACATAAGGCCGTGGCCCCACATGGCGAAAACGCCACAACAAAAACCGCAGCATTATACTGTCTCAGCAAAGTGGATGGGATTCTTTACCAAGTACACAAAGACCACAGAGACCATTGGAGTGGCAGCACTGGATCAGCAGCAGAATAAATAGGTGAGTATTGTTTTATGCCATGGTGGTTTGGCGCTTTTGATTTTTTTTTACCCACTATGGCGATTTTCATATGGGAAAATATAGTTATATGTTTGTTTGCAGACAAACATATAAATTTATTGCTAGAAATTATGTCTGATAAATGCTGTCCAGCCAAACCTTCGTCTTCATCATCCTCATCCTCCCACATATCATTGTATATGTTTGTGTTATTGTTATTTTTTATTTCAAATCTAGGGAAAGCGGGTGATTTGAATTTTTAGTTTTTTATAGCTTAAAAACTTTTCTTTATCTGTTTTAACCCCCCCCCCCCCCAGGGGGCATGAACCTGCAATTTTTTGATTGCATATCCCATAGACTGCAATACAGCCTCAATAGCTATATTCCTATGACAGGCCTGGGAGCTTTCAATAGGTTCCCGGCTGTCATAAGAACAGGGTGGAGGGGAGGGGCCTCACTGAATGCAATGCAGAGTTATTTTCTTCAGAGCTGCCATCTAAGATTGTAATACATCTATTTTATGAACCCTATTAGTAGTAAGGTACCTTTACCTTTGATCTAGCCTTTACTATTTTGCCCTTTCAGACTTGTTAAGCAGAAATAGAGGGAATTTAGCCTCTGATTCTTCCTGCAAATATATATTTTATAATAGGAGCTGCTAAGAGTTATGTGAACTTTTTTCCCCTATGGAACTATTGAAAGAGAATAAAAAGTGGTAATTCCTCCTATGTTTATTTCATAGGGGAAAAGAGGTGGTGACAAGTCCTAGGATTATTCCTTGTGACATGAAGCAGCAACTACACACTGAGAATCTGCTGCTTTACCTTGATTGTTCCTGTTTAATCTGGATTTGGTTGGAGATAAAGACCATAGCTATTTAACCTCTTCAGAATCTGCTTGTTGTCAAGCAACAGAATAGATTTTCTTTGATCATTACCTAAGACCTTGCTAATATTTCTGGCTTTCATTACATTGCTTATCTCTAAAATTTAGGCAAACTTTGATTTGGGTTCACCAGTTACCATACAATCAGGATAAATGGATATATAGTACAGTGTAGTATGTCAGCAAGATTAGCACTTTCACTCTGTGTAGACTGTCATCCATACGAAATTGTATCAGCAGTGCCATCTAGAGGGAGTGTAATGCCCTGCATTGTGTCTATTTGAATTTAGAATTGGAATAAAATAGAAACGGACAAACCCAAATTTCACAACAGATTATTATTAAAATGAAGAAGATTACATAATTTACCTGAAATAATAAATTTTAATTGCGTGTAAAGTCAACATTTTAACATAAAATTATTTCAGCATACATTTACAGTATTTATACTATTGCAGAAGACATTTTTGCCTGCTCTTCTTGTCTATGTACCTGTTTTGTCAAAGAAAGTAATGATAAAATCACATTAGCTAATCTGTATATACCAGGAAATAATATTCTTTCCCTACTCTATAATACAAATATTCTTGTGGAGCTCACTCATACCTGCCAGCTGAACCTGCCAAGGAATGCATGTGCTTCTATGATAACAATGCTGTATCTCTCCGAGGACTGTTTAAGAGCTTCAATTTGCTCAGGAAATCCTGTGATAAAGATTTGGCTAATCTATACTCACAGACGTTACTGCAGATGTCAAACCTGTTCAACCAGGCTTAAAATCTAGTAAATGCATTTACCTTTACAAACCCAGTGTTCTATGTAGTATTCTTTTTATGATCAGATTATACCAGGAATAATTATGTATGCTAATATTTTGATTTATATTTATAAGGGTTAAGCATTAGAACATTACTACACTGTATATGTTTTATAATAAAAGTAATACAAAGGCTCAGCTCAACTACAGTCAACTGACGTTTTGGGCATACAGACATTGATTGCCAAGGTTATCTTGATGAGACAGCCCCTTTAATGCAGTAGGGTTAACCATCTCAACTCTGATTTGCTGACAGATTCCGGTCTACTATGTCTTTATGACTTATGGCAATGTTGTACAATGACAGACCTACAAAAAGACAATATTTTGTGCCTTGAGTCATGCCTGTTTCATTGGCAACCTGAAATCGCATCTCCTTAAGGGAAAATGTAAAGTCTTCATTACATAGTGATGAAATCCTAATAACTATTTTATACATTCTAATAGTTATGTAACATTTTTTGTGACATTCCAAGTTCTTAATAGAAATCTATTCCCAAAATAAATGACTGTATTTAGAATCTGCTTACACAACACCCGGAAACTGAAATACTGTAATCTAGTCAGGACTTGGCACAATATGTGCTGTTGTGCTACAGTATATACCGTAAAACTGATACAAGATATAGCCCCAGTCTTTTAGTAGGCAGTTGACTTTCATCAGTGATTCAGCAGTGGTTCTATGGAATCAGGATGTATGTAACTTCTTCAGGTAAGGATTATTTGACTGATATTAACCTTATTGTAAGCTATTTAATATTACCCATCATGTTATTTTAACAGGAAAACACACTTTGAAATATTTGGTATGCTGTTATCTCTAAATACAATAAAGACTGTGTTTTCTTCTACTTGGACGTGCTTCCAGGAAGTACATTGTCCAATATTATCTCCTCAGTGTTTGTCCTGCAGATACATTATCTGAGACTTGTGCTATGCGTAGTCCCTGGGGAAGCTAGAAAGAATGGTTCCAAGCAGTATACACTTTAGAAGTGAATATTCACATATAACAACACATAGCCATGGTCGTCCTACTTAAAGTGTGATTGATGAAGAAAAATTCCTTGGTAATAGCTTAATAGTGTTAGCTATCTGAGGATGTGAGAAAAAACTTCTTATGAAATATGTGAAGAAAAAGAATTGAATTATTTTAGAACAAATTTATTTTACAGTGTCCTTTTACCATGATTAAGGTTTTAGTTAGTGTGGTGCAGATTTATGTTTGCTCATGCAAGGGGCAAACTATTAATAGAATAGAGCTGATTCTGTCACTTGGCACATCTCGTAGAGGTATGATATATTATCTGTGGTTTTCAACTGCGGTATAGACTCCATTCAGTTATGATGGTTGACTAAGGAAACTATAAAAATTCATCTTGCTACTGTACATCTGAATGTCAAGTGTCTAGGGAATTTAGGTCATAGCATGCCCTTACACATTAGGTGAATATTACCTGAACTCACCAATATCTGCCATCCACTCACTGTGTATTTAGTCACTAGACTCAGGAAAGAAGGATTTATTTATTATTCTTACTTACATAGTGCCAACATATCCCACAGAGCTTTACAGATATTGTCATCACTCATTTTACTAAGTAGGACCCTATGAGTATGTCTATGGCATGTGTGAGGAAACCCATGTAAACATGGTAGAACAAGCAAACTCCATGCAGATGTTCTTAGTTAGAGTCGAACCCAATACTCCAGCGCTGCAAGGCAACAGTGCTAATGGTGGCGTGGGTATGGTTGGATTTCAATCTTCCTGTTCTTTTGTGCCTATGGGAACATCGACTCCCAGCCAAATGTGCATGTGTATGGAGTGACTGGAAGAATAGCTGAAACAAACGATCAAATGACAACTGTTAAAGGTGTATGTTGAAAGCTACTTTTGAACATATTTACTAAGATATCATGTACAAAATGGCTAACTTGTTGTGTGACATGAATTTCGTATGCTTTTTATATACCATATTTTTTTCCATTATAATATTTTTATTAATATATTTTAAAGTAGCAAGACCAGAGAGATTTATCTATAAGTAAATTGTTTAGCACTCTGTCTTTTTTTTTCCATATCACAATTGTCATAGAATAATTGTGTCCTTTTCCCAAGACAGTTTAGGGTCACACAGGGCATATTGCAATATTTTCTTTATTCCACTCAGCTGCTCAAGTTTTGTTACTAGAAATTTTTTTTAAAATCAAACTGTATCTAACTACATATTTATCTATCTTTTGGTATACCTTGCTTTTTATCTTATTATTTATTTTGCAATTATTCCATAACGTTATCAGGTCTTATTGCAAACAGTTGAAGTCAATAGTATGAGTCTGGTGATTTACATAGCATCAGGTAATAGAGACATGTCACATGGATATCACAGTGGTGTGTGACATCTACAACATGTTCTCATCCATAGCAGTTTGGAAAAACAGATGTAGTCCATCACTGCTCACTCTCTAATATGGGCTAAGAACCTTGGTGATTTCTTGATCTTTACTCTTCTATTTCAAAATGCAAGTTACAGTGTAGGCTAAAACTATCTGATATCAGATCTCCTCTAAAATTGGGGCTGTTAATACATTTTTGTGTGCCTTACATTTTTTCCATTTGTGTACAATTAGAAACTTGGAACCAGTGTATGAGAACTGCGTACTATAGTTTATCATGTGAGGTATTGCAGAGTAGTTGTAAACAACATCTTTCAACTGTCATACAACCTTACATGACTTTAAACTGTCCCTTATCCATATGACAGAAGTTCATTTGGAAGTTCAAAGTCCCTTTTAAAAACAAACTGGTTTTGCACCTTCCAATGGTGGTATTATTTTGTCATGAATTTGTCTTAAGATAAAATTGTACATATTTTTAAGCCTAGGATAGGCCATAATTGTATCCAGCAGTGTAGCAAAGTTGAGTTATACCCAGGGTAATGAAAATAAAGAAGTTAGACCCACAATGTGATAATGTGACAGTTGCTTAAAGGAGAGTGCCACCCAAAGTAATCTAATGGAATGGCAATAATCTCAGACTTCAACTGGTTTCCAGCAGCCTTGACTTTTCGCTGCTCAGAGATTTCCATTCTTAGAGATAGTAGATGGAAGATTAAAGAGAAAGGTACTTTCCTTGTTTAGGCTATGTAACAACTGCACTGGTTGCTCTGAAATCTTCATCATAGATTCCATCAATATCACTTGATTTTAGCAGAATTTTCTCTTTAAGGATGCCAGACAGAAACACTAGGACAGATTTACTAATGCTGTCTGTCAGACTAGTCAGTCTTAACCTGCACCAGATGAATCACAGTGGGTGATGCTGAATGATAAATCTGGTGCATTTTTAGACTGTCTAATCTAAACTTACTCCACCTATTTGTTGACACCAAAAAATGCACCAAAATTATGGCACACAATGATGCATTTTAAGCTGCACCCTTCCCCAGTAAGCCATGCCCTCTTTCAGTGAGGCTATATTCACACAACCATCTCAATTTCTCAGTCTGTTTTAATGGCCCTTTTGCATCAATTCCGTGTCTGTTTGTCCATTTTTGATGGCAGACTGTCATATGTTTTGCATCTATTTTAACAGACCATTAAATAAATGGATTAATTTCTGTAACTCAAACGTCAGTCTGTTTTTATGTCCATTAAAAATGGACCCATTGATTTCTATTGAATCCGGGTGTCTGTCACAAAAGACAAACACTTCCGTTTTTTTAACCGGCTGTTTTTTTGACAGACATTAAAGCCATGTGCAGCACTTTTGGACACAAATTGCGCCAGAACTGTAGAGAATTTTTATCAGTAAATCTTTCACAATTTCTATTGTCAAAGTTGACTGTTGGTATATACATGAACAAATTAAAGTGAAATTAAATTAAACTTAACTCTGTCCTTTAATTAATCCTTTAACTGCAATAACATGTTTACTGGAATGAAGGTATCAATAAATTTAACCACTTGTTTGTTTTTTAATTTCTTTACAGCGTCCACAGGGCATCTATCAAAATGTTCAGAAAAAGAGAAGACATACTGTGTTAATGGTGGTGAATGTTATGTGATCAATGGAATCACAAGCAGTCCTGCAAGAAAATACATGTGCAAGTAAGACCACCAATAATAAAACTTTTTTTCTAATACGATACATTTGTCTGCAAGTTAATATTCAGCCTTGCATGTTGTGTTTCTAAAATCTGAGGTCTCATGCTCACTCCAGCTCCTAATCCATAGAATGCTAGCACTGAGTGAGTCAACACATTGCACCAAAATATGGTCCTATATGACTGTACATACTGAAATACAGTTTTCCCTTTGATGAGAAGATCATTCTAAATACATAAACAATTACAAAGTTATAGCAAGCACTAATCACAAAATAAGATTTTATATTCAGAGAAAATATATAGCTTTTTTCTTTGGTTCTTTATTTTTCTTGACCTGCTAGAACTTATGCTGCACTTTTTCAGCACTATGTGGATGGGATTTGTTTTCCACTGCATTTACTATGCCGGTGGCTAATGTGCTGTGAGCATGCCATATGTGACCCTGGACTAGTTTGTGTTTCTACACAGCATTGCATGGCTCTGGATGTTATCTTGCAGGAGTTTAATGTTTTTATTGAACAAAAATTTTATGGGTTGACTTAGCCCATAATATGGGGAGCGTTAATAGGTTATTTTTTTAATGTTCATGGATTGTTGAATTTCATTAGTGTAGGTGTATTGAAAGGTGTATTGAAAAAGGAGAACTCGACTTATTGCTATGGATAGCTAGTATTCAATATATCTTGCAAGCCCTGTGTAGGGCATAACTAGAATAAAATCATTTTTCCTGTTTGTTTCCATTAATATTTAATATAATTAATCAGACTGTGCAATGTTCCCTGAATGTAACCCTGAAATTTTCCTGTATATTGCAAATTGCTCCCACTGCACCTCTGCCACATGCCTTTCATATGTCATATTCAATATTGTCATAAAGATGTCATATGTGTCTATGGCACCTCACCACCTTCATGGTAAAGTAAGCCATTTCTTGTAATATAATGCTTCACATTTGACTGTGTATGTCAAAGTCTATCCATTTAAAGTTTTCTATTCATTTTCTAAGATGTGTGCAATGACCCTTTCATTATATCTACTGAATAAATTGAGAATGCACATACCCACAACCGTGTCAGCATAGCTAATTTATAACAACTAAAACACCTTGCCTAGGTGTAAGACAAGTGATAATTGGGCATATTCTTACACATACATCTGAAATATTATAATTTAACAGTTCCTCTAAAGTTGCTTAGAAGGGAAAACTACTTTGAACTTTTTTTCCAAATATAGTTTGCTAATAAATTTTTTTACAAAATACTGGGAATTCTGTTAGGATTCATGTATTGATGTTACAAAAAGCTTACTATTTATAGTTTGATCATTACAGGGCTTAAAAAGGTTGTCTCACAAAGTATAGACTACAGGACTTTTGTCCTGAGCACAGGATCTTCACCCTGAGCACAGCAAGGCTGAATGTGGACGGGACTGGTGGTGGTCGCGCTTCCATTCAATTCAATGGGAGCACCAGAGATAGCTGAATACTGTACTTCAACTATCTCTGGCTCTCCCATTGAAGTGAATGGAAGCGTCGACTGCCACCAGTTCCACACATTTTCAGCCTGGTTCTTCTTCTCAGGTTGAATGTGGAGTAGGAGAAGGGTCCTGCAGACTTTATTTTGTGGGACAACCGTGTAAAGTGTGCAAGTTCCCACCATCCATTGTGCCAGAGAAAAATGAAAATGTTATTCAAAAAGACATCAAAACTGTATTTAAAAGCTGTGTTGATTGCTTAATTTTTCCTAATCCAAGGGAACTAAAAATCATAAAATGTCTGCTGCAATCTCCACTGTAGTAAAGAGAATACCCAAGATTTTTACATTTTCAAATTGACAGGGTCCTCTGTGCCTTACTTGTATTATTTGGCCTGGACATTACTTTTAGTGAATTCTATTATAGTACAATGCTGTGTAAATCTACCATCTCCATTCAGACACTCCTTTACATTGTAGTCATCGATTGTGCCTACGTTGAGCATCATTTTTCATCTTGCATGTTTTCTTTTTTTGAAAAGTGAAGCATTTTTGCCATGTCCTACAGGTGAACGCATTCAGATGGATACCGTTTTCTTTTTTTTTTTATTTTGCTCATCACATTTTTACCCTTTAGGTGCAAACCTGGATTCACTGGAGCAAGATGTACTGCGACTGACCCTGTGAGAGTCATAAGACCAGAAAGTATGTCCCAATAATCTGATTGATTTTTTTTATCTCCCCCAAATGCAGCAACAAATAAAAAATGAATCAGACATACTTGGTGAGGTCTTTTTATCAGAGATAACAGTTACTTTTTGCACCGCACATGACTTTACATCAGTGAAACAGCAAACCAATTATCTGCTATGAAAAAAAATGAATTAGTCATTCAATGTTTAGTCAGCTAGATAAAGCTCCATTTGGTGTTGTAAGTTTTGTAAATGGGCTGGATGTAAACTGCAGTAAATGTTGCTGAGTTTTTATATCAGCGCAAACCAAAAATAAAGTCATGCCAGTACAAAAAGCAAGATTCTGTCTTTGATGGTGGACCTCCATAAGCAATCAGTTGACACTTGAAGGATCTTCTTTCTTGGCATATATTCAACTCTTCTCTTTTCTCTGTTTTCTCCACCCTTTTTTGTCTTTCCTCTCAGGTGCCCAAATGAATTTACTGGTGATCGCTGCCAAAACTACGTAATGGCCAGCTTCTACAGTACGTCCACTTCCTTTCTGTCTCTGCCTGAATAGGAGCATGCTCAATTGGTGCTGCTTTCTCGTTGCTGAATCTCTCTTCAGATCTCACCTAGTACTTGATGTATTATTCTCTACTAGGCTCAGTACTGTTTGCTCTGCCTGTAGCATGACATAAAATAATAATAATTGATTATTATTATTATTATTATTACTGCAATTTCTTTTTTATGCACCAATGTCAATGAGCATGCATGTATTGTTATATTAAATATAAGTTTTAGCCACTGTAAAAGGTAAGAAAAGAAAAACATGTAAAGAGCTTCTTCATTGAAGTAAACTAGTTTATATAAAAGTTTTGGCCACAATTTATATATTTTCATTAAACCAGAATTTAGTTTTAAGATAATTTATATACTTATATAACAGTCACACAAAAAAGTTCACTTTTAAGCCATAACTCATCCTTTACATTAAAAAGTATCCCATTAGTAATGTGTTAAGCTAATAATTCATCAGCAGGTATATCAAAACTATATCTACAGCATTCCTCCTATCTGCAGACATATTTTTCAGCTGCAAATATTTCCACATTAGTTTACAGATCTATCTATGGACATGTTAAGACTTGAATAAACAATTGCATTATTTTCCTAATGTTCAGGTACAACAATCCATACAGTAATTTTTAGGTACTGTAACCAACACAATATTTCAGATTCAGGATCATTTTTATGTGGAGACTACTGTAAGACTTGCCTTTTCATGTGAAAACAGAGCTAAAGTACTTTAGATTAAGGGTACCATGAAAATGAGTTATTTTTTATATTTTAGTATAGTTTACACCACTTGTTTAGTCTATTGAGCTGATTGTATCAAATGTTCACACAGTGCCAAGGATAGCCCCTCATTTTAATACAGCTTTAGCGCAATGTATTGATTAACCCAAATATTAAGACCAATCCACAGATTCATGACATGTTTCAGACTCATCCGAAGACACATAACCAATTGCTTTTCATATCATTTCATTTGTGGACATATCAGACCTAAGAATTTTATGGAAAACATTGAAGCTTTCATATTTATGAATTTGAGTATATATTGTATAAAGGGGTAATCCCATATCATGGGGTGATGGTATATCGCTAGGATATGCTGTCACTTTATGAATAGTAGGTGTGCTGTACAGCAGTGCTGTCAGCCAGGAAACTGCCGCTGACCCAATTCACTTGCATAAAGTTTTGCAGGTAAAGCTTGTAAAGTGGCCACAGCACTAAATCAGCACTCCTTCATTCTGAGGATCAGTGGGCATTCCAGAGGTCGGCCCCTGCCCTATGATTATAAATTTGTAGCAAATCCTAACAATATACTATCATTTTTTTAGATGGGAATACACTTTTAAGATCTATCTATATTAATATCAGAATCATGCACACATAAATTATATCCATATACTTTTTAAGAAGTTTTCCTATATAATATGTTTATGGCATATACACGAGTTGTTAAAAATGTCTGCTAGGAGGATATCCCTCTGGAATATCCACCAACTGTGACATCCAAATGAAGGTTGAATGGAGAGGTAGCTTTGCTTTTCAGAGGCTCTCTCCATATACATGGGCATTAGAAAAACAGCAGCACAAGTGAGAAAACTCCTTTGCTCAATACTGGAATTGCTACCAAATTGCATTAATACCTGTTCATATATGTAGGAAATTTAACAATGCTATAAAATAGTGACTTTATAATATATAAAAAGAAAACAAGAAGTCTCTAAATATCATATATGATATCAGTATATTTAAGCTCTAGAAAACAATTATTTAGTTTTGCACTTGAAATGCATGCAGCATGGGTAAACACTAAAGGAAAACATTTCATGATCAAATATAAAGTTTGCAATTATAGACAATGGTCCACATTTACTAAAAGTGTTGTTGTTTGCACTGTCCTTCATAAGTAAGTTGCCTTGCATTCAATCTAGCACACAGACATTCATAATTTTGGTACTTCAGTGAATTAATCCTGATACACCAAAATTGGATTCTCATGAGCTAAAACTCTGTCTATATGTGCCAAAATTTAAATTTTTTTTAATATACCTCTAAATTGGTCTAATCTGTGACACTTTAATGCACCATAATCATGGATTTCAGCTTCAAAAATGTGTTTGAAAGAGACAGAAGCTTGCCATGACCGTTTTCAAGTCTGAAAACAGAAAACATTGAGGATGTCAGAAAATCTCACTTTATTTGGCACAAATGAACTATGATAACTGTGTCTAAATTGAAATGAGCCAAACTTTTGCATAAACTACACCATGAAAGTGGCACATGGTAAATGTATCCACAATACATATGGTTCAACTTCAAACCAGTGACATCGACTTGACTTGACATAAAACCTTATCCTATTCTTATATCCTCTATATATAAATACATACTATAAATAGACTGATAGACTTAGCAACTTAGGATGCAGCTTTTGATTTAGCATACATTTAAAGGTGCTTTCAAACACTGATAAACTTAAATGATACATTTCAACACTTTGGAAAACTATTGTATGATTTATTACTATCCTTAAAATTCAAGACATTTATTTACTTCTATCAAAAAGATTATTAAAGTGTTAGTAGGTGGGGCCATGTCAATTGTTCTTTATGTTTTATAGAAATTGTGCACCAAAACTCAAATGTGTAACTCAGACACAGCTATTAAAGGGAACATTGTTTCAAGCAACTGTAGTGAGATCTCATTCTGTATTACAGCCAAAATAATTAGATGTGCCATGGTGGCATTTGACTGTCTAAAACCATTAAACCAGTCTACTTCATCTTATGAACTGTTATAGTGACATGTCAGAAGATGTCAGTGTATCAATGTTGTGCTCTATAATGCAGCCAAACCACTTTGGAAGTAGTTTCCATCAATGGAAATCATTGACATAAACCCTGTGACTGCACATTTGGTCTCAACATCGATTTTAATTTTGCACTAGTCCCTGTAATATATTGCATGGACTATTGCATTAAAAGATTAGCAGGTTGGGGTTAAAATTTCCAAAAATGTAATCATGCAGAGTTACAAAATGACTATTTTTTAGGAAACAGCACCACGCATGTCCATTAGTGTCTGGTATTGCAATTTTGGAATGAGGTTGACCTACAATATAAAACACAGCCTGTGGAAGGCGTGACACTGTTTTTGAAAGAAAGGAACAATGTTTTTCTAGTCCTGGACAACCCTACAACATAGTAAAATATTTATCCACCCACTATCCATAAATATATGGATATATTATCCATAAATGGGAAATATCCAAGAATTTTCCCATTTTAGGAATGTGATGAAGCTACCTTCAACTTTAAGGTCAGGACCCCACGTTGCGAAAACTAATCCCATAAACACATTGTAGAAAAAAATCTGGAGCAGAAATGCTGCAATTTCAAAAATGCAAATGTAAATCGCAGCATGTCATTTATACCTATGGAAATGCTGGTGTTTTCTGTATAGGTATAAAAGAAGCAGAACGTCCACAGAGGAAAACTTTGTGGACTTTCTGTGAAAAACACTGCAGAAAAAAACACGGTGCAAACAGGACTTTTCTCTCTGCATTTTTCGGGCAGAAACCCGGCAGAAACTCGGCAGACTGCATTATAGTCTATGGGGTCCGTGGGTAACCGCTTTTTAAGCGGATTAGGTTTCTGTTTTTTGGGTCCACAAGCAGACCCAAAGAATGGAAACTCCAGCACAGGTGTAAACCTAGCATCACCTGGTATTGTTCTAGAAAACATGTTACTTGGAAATCATTTATTTCATATATCCATTTTCTGAAAGCAAACGCAGATTTGAACCTAGCGTAAGAAGGTATTGGTATATTTTTCAATAGTTTCCCATTTTATAATAATACATTATTAGTACAAATAGTTAATGATATATAATATATATCCTGTTAACCTATCAAACTTCTTTTTAATAGAAAACAGGCTGTAAAGTTCTCTAACTAAGCATTGCCAGGGAGATATGTCTGTACCCCTGTACTCAATGCAGCATGTACTGAAGCATTTACCAAAGAGGGGATGGTCACATGAAATAGTAAAAAGTAACAGCTATAAAGGATTTATAGATATCACTAGTTAAAAACACATTTGGGTTTGTAATTTTATATGCATGAACTGCTGCATATTAAGTTCAAGTTCCCAACTGTGTTTTAATTAGTGATATTTCAGGTTCTGTTATTGCTAGTGCTGAGAATCTCAGCTTTCTTGTGATACCAGAAAAATTCTACTGTAGGTGGTATAAAACCAAAGTGACCATCCACCCTTTGGTAAATGCTTCAGCTCTGCATATTTACAATACAAACAATGTGGGAGAGTGTTACAGCCTGTTTTATAATAAAAAGGAAGTTAGATAGGGTAATAAATTATGGTACAAAATAGTACAAACACCCCCCAACACAACAGCGAAAAAGAAAAATGGGAGTCACACTTCAACTCTAGAACTGCAAGTATACTTACTGGTGATCTCCCTTTTATATAACAAGTAATTAATACATCACAACATACTAAACAAAGGATGTACAAAGCATAACATATTTCCCCCATGATGATTAACACAATGAAAGCCTACAACTATTTATGATATGTATGAATTGCCTCTGATTTTACATAAAGGGGTTTTCCAGGATCTAGATATAGAAGAACTATCCTAAGAAAAGGCCGTTAATATCAGATTAGTAGGGGTCTAACACTTAGCTCCCTCACTGACAAAACAGCAAACAAATCAGACAGCTGCATACATTGTGCAGTGGCTATGCCAGATTGCTGCGGTTATGTCCCATTCTTAATATCTGAATCCCTACTGGGTATGCAGAACATAATATAGGCTGGGTTCACATCATGTTTTTGCTCTCGACTGAGAATTTCACTAATGGATATGGTTTAATATGTTGGAATACTATTTTAGATATTCAAATATACTCCCCAATATAGTGTACTGCAGAGAGCTAAAACTCATGAACTGTGAAATATGATAACAATAAACAATGTTTGTAGCAAGGCTAAGTCTCTCTGACCCTACGTGCCTATTCACACAACTGAATTTCTTGGGTCTTTTGGTGCCCATGAAAAATAGAAAAAAATTTTTTTTTTTTTCATGGATCGGTTCCTCAGGTTCATTTTCACAGACCTGATTCGCTATTGATGTAAGTGGGTTTGGGAAAAAATGAATCCCACATGGATCCATGAGAAACTCTGCTTAGTCATGTGATATGCACTAAGATCCTTTTCTGCCCATAGCTGCAGAGTGAAGCAGGCATACATCTTATTTGTCAGTCTGTCCCCTCTATCAAGACTACCACTTAATCTTATGACCCATGCTGGTCTAATATCTTACCACTGTAATCACACTAGCAGTTTACAGTTTCGCTTTGATTTCTATAGAAATAAAATCACAATGAATGTAGCTGTTTAGCTCTTGACAATCTCTGAAAAGTGACTGGCTGGATGGTTGCTTTGATTGAGTTTTATAATTAAAAAAAATGATAGATAGATAGAGAACATATATGAAAAAAAAAATTAAGTTGTATGGAAAATAAATAAATAGATATTAATAGAAAGAAAGATAGGTCAATTAAAAGATAAAATGTTGGAATGGTAATGTGAAAAGGAAAGATTGCTGGGTTGAAGGATCGATAGAAACCTAGACACATAGATGGCTATATAGATAAATAATAAAGGGGTATATATTGTAGATGGAAAAATTCTAGAAATGCATGAAATTCCTTCGGTAAACACAATGTACTCTGCCATATTCATACATTCAGTTTAATACATGTTAGCAGTTTTACCCCACAGGTAATGAACCAAAACACAATGTTCCTTGTCCACCGTAATAGAAGTGTAGCTGTGAATAAAAATGAAACATTAACTACTTCCCTAGTGCAGGATTTAAAGAACAATGCATGGTTTCTCAGCATGTTATCTTGTTAAGTTACACAGCCAAATCATTCTAGATATGCAGATCAATTTCTGATTGATTTATTTTAAATGGAAGCTGCATAATAACTTCTTATGAAAAATAATCTAATAATCAAAATTTCCTGCCATAAACGCAAAAATATGTATGCATGGGCATGCTACTAACTAAGCTTTGTATGCAACTAATGTCTAATGAGCAGTGTCAATATAGGCTGTTATTAATGGCTGTCTTTGGAAGAAATCTGGATGGATGCCATTTGATTTAACATATTCCTTTGAAGTGTTACTGATTGATGTCCTCAGATCCTAATAATTCAATTTTATTTCTTTATTTGTTGTTGTTTCATTTGGATTTAAGTTATCATATTGTATTAAAATATTAGTTATTGCTTAGTACACAATATCTTTTATTGTAATTTTAAAATTGCTAGTTATTGAAGTGCATACAACTTTTTAATACTGCAAAGCCCATGTTTTAATACTATGATATTAATAGAATGTAGAATGTAACTGGGTTTTAAAAATAAGAAATACAATTAATAAGTTATTTTTTATCATGTAGCTTAGCATACATTGTTGGAGATAAGTGCAGTTATAAGTTATACAATGGACACAAATAAAATATGTAACAAACATTTTACTATAATGTTACCTATGTCGAAGCAGATAAAGTATGAGAAAATGTCATAATTATGTAACATTGTTAAGAATATGTTCTTATGGGTTATAGTAAATTATAATGTTTTTACACAGTAATGAATATATATGCATCTATATATGTATACATTCAGATTTCTTCCTGTGTCCCATGCTGATATATTAAGTCTATGTTTACACTTTAAATTAAATACGACATGGACACTTGAGTTAACCATTTACCATCATGTGTCTTGTTTTGATGTGCAGACACAGAGTAGCCATGGTATTCATGTATAATTTGTTTTTTTGGAGTACAGTGTATTGCTCTTTTCTGAAACTTTTCCCTTTTCTTTCTTTTTGTCAACTTTCTGCATTGGCAGAGCATCTTGGAATTGAATTTATGGGTATGGACCAATCATTCCTTTTAGCCTGCAGATATTAGAGCCTAAAAGCTTAAAACCTTCTTTTTTTTCCTTCAATTTCTAACCAATTTCCTTATGCTTTTGGAAGGGATCATACAGCTATAACATAATCATACCTTCTAGAGTCTGTTATTTGTACTTCATATAACATAATCTTTAACACCACATAGAAAAATTGTGGTTCATTTTGCTTGCACTTTACTAAACTGATTTAATTATCAGCTACTCCCAGTTTATTGGAATGTGTAGGTTATGTTTGGAACACTAAACTAATAGACAATACACAAACTTCAAAAATACCAAGTATTTTTGTAGAAATTATCCAAGTGAAACAAAATCAAAATGTTAAGTTCACAATTAAATAATATGGGAACATGTCGAAGCTGAAGATATTGACTCAGAGCTAGTGGTCTAAGCTCCACTACTATTGAATATTTCTGAAGTTTTTTAAATTGAATTTTATTTTGCTGGTTCATCAAAATAACATAACAGTCAACATAACATGAGATTAACATTGTAGTATATATAATGTCATAGATACATTATAATAATAATTAAATTGATTATATAATTTTTATATTTGGATTATATGCAGAGAGTTGTATTTATGTTTTTTTTTGTGTGAAGAATTTGTGGGTTTGTTTTTAATTTTAACATAGAAAACCAAAAAGTCTACATGCCATTTATCTTGGCACAGCTGTAGAGTATGGGATATCAGTTTTATGTACAGAAATGTAATAATATAAAGAAAGGATGATGTTGACAAAAAATACAACCATTCCCACAGGGTTTGGATAGTTACTTCATTTTTACATCCCTTGTTGGTGTAAAAGAAGTTGTATGAAATTAGGAAAAAAAAAAAAAATCTTTCTTTCCAAAACAGAGCTACTCTTGACCATGGGCTTGGGCTATGTCTGGCATTGTAGCTGAACCCCATTCACATGGCTGGAGCTCATGTCAGAAACAGCCCATGGAAAAGAGTGGTGCTGGAAAAAAAAGAAAAATTGATAATTTTCTCTAAACTCAGGCATCCATTTAAATGGACAAAACACAGTTTATTTTGATTTATGGAGTAAAATATATGTTTTTTCTTTAAATAAGTTGTATAGTATTAAGCTAGATGCACACGAAAGAGGTGCAAAACAGTCTTACACCCGAGGGGCACTCGTTTTCACAGATCTCCCATGCATTTTAGCATATGAAGGGATTTGTGAAAATGGCAAAAATAGGACATGACCTATATTTTGATGGTCCATGTAAACAGACTATCAGAATAACGGTCATGTGAATAGTCCCCATTCACTGACAGTGAAAGTAATGCTGCCGCATGATGTCTCTTAAAAAAAACGTAGCCTTAGAAAAAAGTGCAGACAAGTCTTTATTTCCTTTTTAAATCCCTTCTGAACAAAGAACATTACAAATATATCTGAGCTGTGCCTAAACTGTGAACATAGCATAATATTGCCATCATTTTATTATACCTAAATATGTTTTTATAGATATTGCATTATGGCCTATCCTTAACTTGATTGGATTGAGCGGCTGAGTTATGGAGCTCCAGCAAGTGCTGCTGCCCCTTTGTTCTGTCCCCGTAGATGGGGTCCTCACCAATCAAACCAACATTGATGGTCTTTCCCAAAGATAACCCATCAATGTATACTTACAATTCACATGATAGCATTCATTGTCCTCTACATTTTATTTCTAAATTCATCTCCACATTCATATCGTTCATACTACAAATTGATCTTAATCATTTCATGCTTCTCAGTACATCTTATTTTTCATTACATTCGCCAATGGCCTAAGACATTTGCTCATGTAAAAATGTCTAACAGTCAGTGCTTCTAAAAGGTGTGTTCACATACAGATTTGGTACTAATTCTCTTGAAATTTTAGCTTTGGTAATATTTTGAAGGATATAATGAACATTATTGTTATAACATTATCATACATGTACAACATCGATCATCATAAAGCCTGATGATGAGTTTATACTAGGGGGTATAAAGAACAGTAGTTTTAAGGAGGTCTTCCATATAAGTTTTAGGTAAGCTGAACCTGCCAATATTTATGAACTGCTTGAATGAGTTTTGTTCAGCATGCATTATGCCAGGAGAAGAAAGCAATGGACATGTTAAATTTTAACATGTTTGACCCTTTTTTTTCTCATTGGTGACAAGCCACGCTTGTCTGGTAACAGTATTAGCTCCTTTTCTTATTGAAAATACATGCACACTCAGCCGAAAGGAGTATGCATGTATATGGGGAGTTCATTTGTACAGCTCTTCAAAGCATATGGCCAGCTTTAATGTATAACATACCTACTGAACTGTATCATTGTTACAGTAAATCTGTTCAGCAGTCTTTTGAATACAAAGATTTAGAAGTACATGTACATGATGATGTCCTACTTGTAAATAGGAAACCATGTTATTATCTGGGTTTCTTAACCATCTAGTCTCAAGCTGTTACCTATAGAACATCTGTTCTCACAATAATCATATAGTTGCTGTTGCTCATTCTGGAAAGTATTGCTTTGAAATTGAGTAATTTGTAATGCCTTGATTTATATGGTTTAACCTTTAACAGCAAGTCAAAGTCTTGATGTGGTGCCTTACTAGCACATTATAGCTATATAAGAGCTAGATGGCAATTGACCACTGGATGACTGTTTGCCAATTCTGGAAATGATGGATAAATAGGAGTATTAAGTAATATGCAGGTTGAGGTTAACACCTCATCCCATGACTGCAATGACCCTAATACATGGTTAGTAGGATGCTGTCATCATGTTTGTGATTATTTTGTCTATTGGTTTTATCAGTTCATCAAACATACCAGGTTGGTGTCAGTTTAGAGTGTGAGCAATAATTTTTAAATGATGATTTCCCACTGTATGAATAATTCTCAGCTTTAAAGTAACACCCTATAAATTGAGTATCCAGCCATTACAGGTAGCTCAGGGGTTATGCTGTATGAGAATTCCCTTCAAACTCTGCTTCAACCTTTTTTTCAAGCATTTCCTCACTCTTTTTTTCCAGTATCAAGCATGCTGTGCCAGGCCTACAGTTGACTCCTAAATTTGTGTTCTTTAACCCGTTTTCCTTTATAAGATCCCTCTCTGACTCTCTGCCTGTCCTTCATGATTTTTTTCTCTAATTCTGTCTCCTTTAGTCTGTTTTTCTTTTTGTAATCAAAGCGAATTCCCCTTAGTAAATGCTGACTTCTCTCACTTTATTAATAATCTTTGCTGTTCATTTTTGTTTGACTATGTTCATAACTTGTTAACTGTATATTTCATGTTCATGACATTGGCTTGCAAGTTCCTCATTCCCATGCAAGAAGTGCACTGTATCTTAAAATAACTTTCAGTTAGGAGGGGTACTTACAATACTAAATTTGTAAATCAATACTACTTTTGATGTGAAGTATATGATTTGGATGTAGCAGAAATATGTTACAAATATTGGCCCTATAGGTTTTATTTTCAATTTCTAATCTAGAAGTCTTATAATTTTAGCCTCATCTAAACTATATTCATATGTATAAATTTCTATACTGTTTAAAGCAGATTGGTCATCTTATTATGCTGCCAATGTGAGGGCAGCATATTACAGCTACAGTTGTGTACTACTAGTAGCCAAAATAGAACAAAAACCTTAGTTCTGTTTAGGAATGCTGAAACAATACAATGGACTTCTAGATATATATCCAGTGTATTCATGTGGAGAACATACCCCCTGTCTCTCCCTGCCCGTCATGGCAGTGATTGATAAGCTGCTGTATATACAATATGTGCATACACAAGAAACCTGGCAGTCACCGCTTTGAGGGCCTGGAGGAAATAGGGGGTTCTCTTTTTATGAGTACACTGAAATTGTAACAGTAATTCCTCCATATTCTTTTACTGGCCCTATTAGCTAAATTTCAGAAATTATTTGTGTCATTTTGTCTATTAAGAGTATAGATGTGTAGAATATTAAACTGACAAATCTGCTTTGTATAAACAAAAAAATCCCCCAAATTAGCTATTTTGAACCCATTAGATTTACATAACATAATTTCTATTGCTTTCGCTAACTTTCCATACATGCCCTTCAAGGTATTTTAATGCCTGCAGGCTATTTAGGAAACCTGGGCCATTGGGGATTTGGTTAATTGCAAATGTATTTTCCTGTTTCTTTTAACTTCCACCAGTTACTTAATTCAATAGGGAACTAATAGCATATACAATTTTTTACATTTTAAAAAAGATCTTTCAGGTAAGTTCAACTCAGGTACAAAATCTTCCTTCCATAATGGCTCCTATTGAAACTACATCCCATCTTTCATATTTCTTTTTCACTGTCAGCAAACAAACTAGGGATGTCCAATAACAACTTTGGCACTCTGGATAACATTTACCTCAAATTACTATACATAATGATTGAACACAGAATATTGTGTTAAAAATTATAATAAAACATTATTTATATTTGTGAAGTTTTGCATTTAAAATAAAAATTTCACTGAAAATTTCTAAAAACTAATGGAGCAAGTTTACTTACACAATTGTATATGTAACCAAAATTTTCAATGGTATATTTTGCTTAATTTCTCTAGTACATATATGGTGAGAAATGAAAGCTATATATGTATTTTTTTTTTCCTGAGATACATTCCTTACCAACTATCTATAAATATTCTATTAATGTAAACTATATAAAATGATTGAAAGGATTAGTGAATAAGATTTTTGCGCTGGTTACTTAAGCATACTTCCATCATCCTGTTATATAGCTCACTTGAAATAAGCATGAAAGTAGTTATTGGAACATGATAGGCACTGACATCACATGATGGAATGGTTTTCTAATATTACATTTTTTTAGGCATATCATTTAGTTCTAAGCAGAAAGACCACATGTGAAAAGTTATACAATTAATCAGTATTAATCATTAGCTTTGTATGAAATAATATTAGATATTTTAAACAGTGAAGGGTTTTACTAGTTACATATCACCTGCGATATACAGGTTGCATGGCATAAATGCTTATATTTCCCATTTTCTCATACATAAAGGCAATTGCCAAGCAGCATATTGAATAGCGACTAGCATCATTAGGCTACATTTGTTAAGGCTCAAAAAAATGGGGCTTGCAAAAAGAACAGTTAACATATTCTAGTACGTATTACATTTTCATAACCATCTAAACTTTTTGTTGCTTACTATGGAAATTATTGCGTTTTCATTCTGTGAACATATATCCTATGGTCTATGGCATCGTGTTTAATCTTTGTCCTTTTTCTAAAATGTAACTAAGTTACAATACACTAGACACTGAAATTATTTTAAGTAAATGGGGGATGGGAGGACATGTTTGGGTAAGCCATGTTAAAGAGAAGCAAAGCTTTATGTAGATAAAGTGTTTGTTTAATAGTGAGTGAAAATTCATTTATCGGGTAATTTAATTAAACTGTATACTAGATAAACAAGAAAATCATATTTTTTTTCAACTTATATTCCATTGGCAATTGTGGCATAGACGCTCTAGCCATACTGGTGAATTTTATTTCAATATTTAATGTCCAAAATTTCCCAATTATTTTCTGCTAAGCTACTGATTAGAATTACATATCATTTTATATTAAGATACAGTGCACTACAAACAATAAAATGTCTTTACTTTAAAAGAGTCACTTGCCATGATTAAGATATAATATACCTCTTGCTGATGTAATATGTGCAAGCCAATATCAAATGTTTAGTTTAAGTATACATGTTTGTCTGAGGTGATCTTGTGAAGTTTTGAAGACAGATACATTTGGTATATTGTTTATGGCAAAAAGATGCCACATTTTTCTAACCTCATATAACCCCTTAAAATAGTTCATACATTACATTTCTCAAAAAAATGGAATGTAACTTTTAGTCAAGATTTCTTACTACTAGCATCAAATTTTATTACAATATTTATTATTGTATATACATTATTTTACATTATAATTTGAGTTGGCTTTTTAACAGTATAAAATATCCCTTCACAAGATTTGCATCAGAACTTATGTTTCATTACTCCATACATAAATGTTGAAATATTTTCTTATATATCTCCTCTATTTTTATTATTTATAATAATTAGAATTTATTATGATTTTTTTAGAATTATAATTATGTAGTTTTAGACATTATTGCTGTTTGTAATAAGCATTTTACTAGGAGAAGTATGATATTATTTAATGGTAACACATTGCAAAATTAGAGCTTGAGTGCATCTTTTTGTTTTATTTTTTATTTTTGCCTTTCTAGAAGCCGAGGAATTATACCAGAAAAGAGTGCTGACCATTACTGGCATCTGTATTGCTCTACTTGTGGTTGGCATCATGTGTGTTGTGGCCTACTGCAAAACAAAGTAAACCTTTTTATTATTTTTTCTTTTGTTATATCTTTATGAATATTTTATATAAGAATATTGGGTGTTGAATATAACTAAGTCAGTATTTATCAGTGTGTATACATGTTTTTATCAAAGAGGTACAGATCTCACTAATAGGGTCTTCTAGCATAAGATGGCAGTCAGATAAATTATATTGAGTGTAGCCTCTTTGAAAGCAAGAGATATATAAATGAATTATACTGAATACTATACTGAATGAATACAGGTGTTAATCATGTAAATTTAATGAACTGAATCAATGAATTTAAGACTTTAAAAGACTTACTCATACAGTGGGGAAAAAAGTATTTAGTCAGCCACCAATTGTGCAAGTTCTCCCACTTAAAAAGATGAGGGAGGCCTGTAATTGCCATCAATTCACAAAATGAGAAAACAAATCCAGAAAATCATATTGTCTGAATTTTAAAGAATTTATTTGCAAATTATGGGGGAAAATAAGTATTTGGTCAATAACAAAAGTTCATCTCAATACTTTGTTATATATCCTTTGTTGGCAATGACAGAGGTCAAACGTTTCCTGTAAGTCTTCACAAGGTTGGCACACACTGTTGCTGGTATGTTGGCCCATTCCTCCATGCAGATCTCCTCTAGAGCAGTGATGTTTTGGGGCTGTCGCTGGGCAACACGGACTTTCAACTCCCTCCAAAGGTTTTCTATGGGGTTGAGATCTGGAGACTGGCTAGGCCACTCCAGGAAATTGAAATGCTTCTTACGAAGCCACTCCTTTGTTGCCCTGGCGGTGTGCTTGGAATCATTGTCATGCTGAAAGACCCAGCCACGTTTCTTCTTCAATGCCCTTGCTGATGGAAGGAGGTTTGCACTCAAAATCTCACGATACATGGCCCCATTCATTCTTTCATGTTCACGGATCAGTTGTCCTGGTCCCTTTGCAGAGAAACATCCCCAAAGCATGATGTTGCCCAGATGCTACACAGTAGGTATGGTGTTCTTTGGATGCAACTCAGCATTCACTCTCCTCCAAACACGACGAGTTGTGTTTCTACTTTGGTTTCATCTGACCATATGACATTCTCCCAATACTCTTCTGGAACATCCAAATGCACTCTAGCAAACTTCAGACAGGCCCAGATATGTACTGGCTTAAGCAGGGGGACACGTCTGGCACTGCAGGATCTGAGTCCCTGGCGGCGTAGTGTGTTACTGACGGTAGCCTTTGTTACGTTAGTCCCAGCTTTCTGCAAGTCATTCACTACGTCCCCTCGTGTGGTTCTGGGATTTTTGCTCACCGTTCTTGTGATCATTTTGACCCCATGGGGTTATATCTTTTGTGGAGCCCCTGATTGAGGGAGATTATCAGTGGTCTTGTAAGTCTTCCATTTTCTAATTAATTAATAATTATTGCTCCCACAGTTGATTTATTCACACCAAGCTGCTTGCTTATGGCAGATTCAGTCTTCCCAGCCTGGTGCAGTTCTACAATTTTGTTTCTGGTGTCCTTCCACAGCTCTTTGTTCTCAGTCACACGCCAAACTCTTCACCATAGTGGAGTTTGGAGTGTGACTGTTTGAGGTTTTGGACACGTGTCTTTTATACTGATAACAATTTCAAACAGGAGCCATTACTACAGGTAATGAGTGGAGGACAGAGGAGCCTCTTAAAGAAGAAGTTACAGGTCTGTGAGAGCCAGAAATCTTGCTTGTTTGTAAGTGAACAAATACTTATTTTCCACCATAATTTGCAAATAAATTCTTAAAAAATCAGACAATGTGATTTTCTAGATATGTTTTCTGTCTCTCATAGTTGAGGTCTACCTATGATGTCAATTACAGGCCTCTCTCATTTTTTTAAGTGGGAGAACTTGCACAATTGGTGGCTGACTAAATACTTTTTTTTCCTCACTGTATATAATTTACAAAATATAGACTTTTTATAATAATTCTTCTTGATTTGGTATGTTTTTTGTTTATTCTGTTATTTCATGATACGTTAAATGTATTATTTGTTTATTTAATATTTTTAGAAGTATTGCATTATAGTGAAGAAACCTTGTCCATACATTTTTACAACTCCACATGTAAAATGCTCAGCATTTCAACTTCAACTTTTCTTTAGGAAACAGAGAAAAAAGTTACATGATCGCCTAAGGCAAAGTCTTCGATCAGAGCGGAACAATATGGTCAACATGGCAAATGGACCACATCATCCAAATCCACCACCAGAAAATGTCCAGCTGGTTAATGTAGGTTTCTGTAAAGTAACTTATGTACACACCTTTTTTATAATTTAAAACTCTAATTCTGGCAACATCACAGAACTGTCTCTTGTAGTAGAAATATCTAAGTAGAAAGATGAGCTAATCACTTTACCAAGTTTACAGTTGATAATATGATTGATGAATCTTTAGCATTACTTGAGATAGATGAATTGATTCACCAATTAGCAATGGCTAACCCGTTAAGGACAGAAGATGGTTTGGATGTTAATGCTCGACAGCTTTTTCATATTTTCCTTCTTCACCTTCCAAAATGTATAACTTGTGTAACACCACCGTCACTTTGCGTCATAATGCCAACATGATTGGGCCTCAGCGGTCTCTGGTGTCATGCAGAGACATCTCTGTAAACAGAAGACGCAGGAAAGCCGAACCCAAAATTCGGAAAGAAAACTGTATGGGCCACTATAGGGCATTTTAGTGTGTGGAGTGTCCACTCTGAGACATTATACTGTGCGGAGGCCACTATCGGAAATTATAGTGTGTGGAGGGGCCACTATGGGACATTATTCTTAAACAGGTTGTCCAGGAATTGGTTCAAAATATTTGTTTCCTATTTTCCTCCTCTAAAATCTAGGGGCGTTTTATCATCAGATGCATCTTATAAATCAAAAATATGGTAATTTGAGCTTTTCTTTTATACGGTGTTCACGGCATAAATAACACTATTTTTGGATAGTGCAGACTTATACGCACATGGGGATTGCTAACATGTTTATTTTATTTTGTTTACATTATGTGTTTTCAAAATTAAAAAGTATTTTTTGAACTTTATAGTATTTGTTTATTTTTTGCACTTTATTTTTAACTTTATAAACTTATTTTTACTTTTTCCTGTCCTACAAGGGGATTTGAACCTGGGATCTGCTGATCCCCAGTGCAGTGTACTACAGTACATTGTATTGTAGTACATTGCACACAGGCACCCTATAATAGAGATAGGCAGCCAGGGGGCCATGGCTTGGCCATGGCAACCCCTTGGACCGAGGGTGGTGATCATGCTCCCGAAACACCTAGATGCCTTGATCACTATTCATCAAAGCATCTAGGGGGCAAAGCTACAGGATTTGGAGTATTTTTCAACTCCCGTGGCTAGCCCTGTGATTTGTCCAGAGGTCATTGTGTAGAAAGGGGAGCAGATAAGCTGTGAAATCACCTATTGTGTCTAGTGGATTCTGTGTCTTATCTACATATACATGATAGCTGTGATCACCGGTGTGCTTATAAATGAGGTGGCTGCTGAAAATAAATGACTTAGTGGCTAGAGTCAGAACTGCAGGATTTTTAGGCTGTTTTTCAAATCTAAATAATAACATGGAATTTTTTTAAAAACCTAAAAAAAAAAAAAAGATATTTAACATAAAACGTAATAAAAAAAAAAAAAAGTAAATTTTCTGTTGGCACATTTCCTATAAATCAAGTGTATTATTCTGTGTGGCTAGCATGGTGCCTAATTATTTTGTTATTCCAGATCTGTGACACTTCGTAACTATGGTTTACACATATAGACCTGTCATTTTTTTAGCTAACAGTAAATGAGCTGAGCTCAGCACAACTCTGAAGCCTGGCTCTATTTTTGCAACACATTCCTGTAAGTCAGAAGAAGTGCTAAAGGGAATATGGTGCTTGGCCCAAAAACTGGCGTAATTACATAGTTTTTTTCTAATAATATTGGTCCTTAATTGTAAAGCTAATGTTAACATGCATTTAGAATTGAGCAAGAACTACTTACTTTGATGGAAATAGACCTTTTAATGCTTTAACCATCTTGGGTTATAATGAAAGATTGCTTTATTTATATATTTACAGCAATATGTATCGAAGAATGTTATATCTAGTGAACACGTAATTGAACGTGAGACAGAAACATCATTTTCAACAAGTCATTATACTTCAACAACACATCACTCAACAACAGTAACTCAAACACCAAGCCACAGGTATGTGCACTAAATCACTTAAATTAGTGGGAAAAAAGTGTAATCCAGACAATGAACAAACTAGTATTTTTTAAATAAATATAAAATAGTAATATATTTTATTATATATTATATTATATAAAAAATAATAAAATATTACCATTTTACACAATACTTATAGTATTTTGTTTACTTTTCTCTTCTGATTTTTGGTTATTAACAATATAGAGTAAATTTGAGAAATTGAAAAACTATTTCAAACAATGTACTGTACTATATGTCCAGACATAAAATTTGAAAGGGATGCATGGAAAATATAGACATACTTTACATTGTAATAACAACAAAAAGTTGAATAATGTTCTATTACAGTTGTATTTATATTTTGATTAGAGATGGGCGAATTGGTTTGCAACAAACTGGATTTGACCCGAATATTCCAAATTATTTGGTTTTTAACAAAACCAAACAATTTGGGATTCATCTCAGACAAACTGAAATGGCTGCCGCAACATGCATTGTGATAAGTTATTATACGCTGGGTTCTCTTCAGACCCCAGGGTATAATAGCTGGAGGCCAAGGGGAGATGAAAAAAATAAAAAAATATACTCACCTTCTGTTACCTTTTTTGGGTCTCATCACACCATCTGGCACACTGTCTCTGCCTCCTCATGGCATCCAGCAATCTTCTGCGACGTTATGTGCCCAGGGTCACAGCTACGGCCTGTAATGATGCTCTGCATGCCCAATCACAGGCCTCAATGGTGACCCTGGTCGCATGACATCTCAGAAGAGCGCCAGATGCTGTGAGGATGCCCAAAAGAGGTAACAGAAGGTGAGTATAAATGTTTTTTTTTTTTTGTCACCTCCCCTGGGACTCCACCTATAATACTCTGGGGTCTGAAGAGACTCCACAGTATAATAATTTTACCTCCAAATTATTGCCATGGGTTCACTTCGTCAGAACACAGGATAATACAAACCTTCCGAGATTCAGCCATCTTTAATTTTGACATTCAAATTTTCCAATAACAAGTAAGATGGTTTCTAAGATACCATTAATAAGGTTGAGTAAAGAAGCAAATCCATAAAGTTCAACCTATAGTCCAACTCGGAATCCTTGGTTTTTATCTCCCTTTTTATACTCCCTAAAATCTTATTTGCCATTGCAGGCAGTGTTTCACATTGTAACAAGAATACTCAAGTCCTTCTCTTTTTCTGTTCTCTCCAGTGGTTTTTCATGTAGCAAGTGCCAAGGTGCATTCACATACATATATCAACATTCTTGAGTCTCGAGTACTGTATATATTGTATTACTATGTAAAATAGTACTCTTCTATTGGTCACCTTAGTCTATTTATTTAAAAGTATTGTATTGGCCTGTGTGGTGAGATGCACATTAAAAGATAACTCTCAACATACTGCTTTTACAGAGTCTGTTAGTCCCAGACATGTGTCTTGAGCTTTTTGCTTCCTCTTTCCAGTCACTAACCCTGGGTTTGGCTTTACATTTTTCATAACATTTCTGTCTTAATAAAATATATTTTCTGAAAATAATGGGGATGACTGAAATTGAAAATCTCCAGGAGGAACTAACCTCTACCACTATTGGCTCAATAGACTGATTCTTCAGTTTAGCATCATTCAGTAAGTAGCATCATGAAAAAGTCAGTTCCTGTTCTCACACAAATACTAAGACCATTTTCAGATGCAGGCTCTCTAGGGGAGATTCATGAAAACTGACAGTATAACTGTCTTTGCTACCAGTAGCAACCAAACACATCACAACTTTTGTTTCTTATAGTGTTCTTAAAAGTAAAAATCTGCCATGTGATTGGCTGCTATGGGCAACAAAGACAGTTTTTGTAATTAGACAGTTGTCATGAATGGGCCATGTTAACCACTGAGCCCTTGCATCCTTTAAAGTGATATGTCTCATCACCAGCTATTGAGTTATGCAATATTTACTATGTTTTTAAGACATAATATATATATATATATATATATATATATATATATATGGAAATAAGTATTTTAAAGCAACACTTTTGTTTCTGTTATTGATAGCTGGAGCAATGGTCAGTCTGAAAGTATCATTTCAGAGAGTCACTCTGTAATTGTCACATCATCAGTGGAAAACAGTAGACACACAAGTCCAACAGGACCAAGAGGACGACTCAATGGCATTGGAGGTCCCAGAGAGTGCAGTTACCTCAGACATGCAAGAGACACTCCAGATTCATACAGAGATTCACCCCATAGTGAAAGGTATGCTATATATAATTTTGTGTGATTATTTTGAAATAATTTAGAACAATTTTTTAAAGATCACAAACTCCAATCATGTTTTATTTTATAAACTGCATTTCTGGTAAACATCAATACAGTCTGTCAGTTATGAAATATATATTCCTATTAAAGTCATATTTAGTTTATGAAATAAATAAATAAATAAGGGGATTGCACAAAATTTGAAAAACATGGCACAACTGTACGTAGGTTGTATGTGGTCTCGCAAAGTCAGACACAAGGACAGGTGTTGTGCTTTTTTGAAGAAGGCATTTGTGATTTTCTAATCCTGCGCTGCACCTTTTTTTTTAAAAAATAAATAAATAAAAATTAGAAGCCCCGGATGGGTTTAGGATTTGTTTCTTAGTGGACTAGCTTGACTATATTCAAAATTTTAAGACTAAAGCATAACTGAAGTCATAAATTTAAAGAAACAAAAACAAAACAAAAACACAGCTATAACACAGTAAAGAGTCTAATCACACTACATTTGCATTGTACATCTGATGTACAATCTCCAGGGGTAACTACCACCATTGACAGGATGACAGGATATCTTGTTGTCTACTTCCAAGTTCCATATGTAGGGTTAACCCGAATTTCTGCCATTTGTTAAAGAGTGCAGCATGAAATCTTATCACAGAAGACAACAAAAACCAATGAAAAAGTATTGACAAAACATTTTTCAATTACTTTTTATTGGTTTTTGTTGTCTTCTGTGATAAAGATATGCTGCAGCAATTTAACCAATTGCAGAAGTTCAGGTTAACTCTGCTACATCTGTACATACGGTGGCATCTGGTACCAATAGGTTCCCATGCAGTGAATGTTTTCTTACTGGATGCCTTTATTTGTAATAGCATAATACAGTTGAAAAAGGGCATACAGTCATATACCAGACCAGCAGATTCCAAACAGATTTTTATGTGTTTTACATTTGTGTTAGGTTCTTTCTCATACACCAGCTTGGCTCTGCAAACATAATATGAATATACCCTAAAACCAGAGACCACATTCCTAGATTTGTGGCAGCAATATACTATATTTATTAACCTTGCTACACAGGCGTTGGGAGGGGGCACGTAAGCTCCATTATGATGAAATTGATATGAACAATAACTGTTCATAAAGTTATGATGGGAAGTTTTTTTTTTTACTGTCTGAGCACCTGTCACTGTTTGTAAAACAATGTCTATTCTGCTGGAAAGATTTAATGATTTGAATGTTTTGAATATCCTAAAATGATTGGTCCAAATGTGTTGAAAAAGCATGACAGATACTATACTAAAGAAATTATGAATTATTATTATTATTGAGATGATTATATATCTCTAGACTAGGTCATCAATGTTTAATCTGTGAGGGTTCGACCTTCCAGGACCTTCATAAATCAGCAATGAAGGCTCCCTTTCCATCCTTTCATTTACACAGGCACAACACTACTTACAAGTATTGGTATTACTACTATGACAGCTCAGTCTTATCCACTTGACTATGAATGATCTGCAATACCAGACACAGCCATTCATACGGATGAAGCACTGTCTGTAAGCACAATGAAATAACAGCACTAACTGAATAACAGCAGCCCCTTTATTTTGGTGATCTATGAGAAACCCCACCAAACATTTTTATATATATATATATATATATATATATATATATACAGTACAGACCAAAAGTTTGGACACACCTTCTCATTCCAAGAGTTTTCTGTATTTTCATGACTATAACAATTGTAGATTCAAACTGAAGGCATCAAAACTATGAATTCACACATGTGGAATTATATACTTAACAAAAAAGTGTGAAACAACTGAAAATATGTCTTATATTCTAGGTTCTTCAAAGTAGCCACCTTTTGCTTTGATTACTGCTTTGCACACTCTTGGCATTCTCTTGATGAGCTTCAAGAGATAGTCAACTGAAATGGTTTTCACTTCACAGGTGTGCCCTGTCAGGTTTAATAAGTGGGATTTCTTGCCTTATAAATGGGGTTGGGACCATCAGTTGTGTTGTTCAGAAGTCAGGTGGATACACAGCTGATAGTCCTACTGAATGAAGTGTTAGAATTTGTATTATGGCAAAAAAAAGCAGCTAAGTAAAGAAAAACGAGTGGCCATCATTACTTTAAGAAATGAAGGTCAGTCAGTCCGAAAAATTGGGAAAACTTTGAAAGTGCAGTGGCCAAAACCATCAAGCACTACAAAGGAACTGGCTCACATGAGGACCGCCCCAGGAAAGGAAGACCAAGAGTCACCTCTGCTGCGGAGGATAAGTTCATCCGAGTCACCAGCCTCAGAAATCGCAGGTTAACAGCAGCTCAGATTAGAGACCAGGTCAATGCCACACAGAGTTCTAGCAGCAGACACATCTCTACAACAACTGTTAAGAGGAGACTGTGTGCAGCAGGCCTTCATGGTAAAATAGCTGCTAGGAAACCACTGCTAAGGACAGGCAACAAGCAGAAGAGGCTTGTTTGGGCTACAAAACACAAGAAATGGACATCATACCTGTGGAAATCTGTGCTTTGGTCTGATGAGTCCAAATTTGAGATCTTTGGTTCCAACCACCATGTCTTTGTGCGACGCAGAAAAGGTGAACGAATGGACTCTACATGCCTGGTTCCCACCGTGAAGCATGGAGGAGGAGGTGTGATGGTGTGGGGGTGCTTTGCTGGTGACACTGTTGGGGATTTATTCAAAATTGAAGGAATACTGAACCAGCATGGTTATCACAGCATCTTGCAGCGGCATGCTATTCCATCCGGTTTGTGTTTCGTTGGACCATCATTTATTTTTCAACAGGACAATGACCCCAAACACACCTCCAGACTGTGTAAGGGCTATTTGACCAAGAAGGAGAGTGATGGGGTGCTACGTCAGATGACCTGGCCTCCACAGTCACCAGACCTGAACCCAATCGAGATGTTTTGGGGTGAGGTGGACCGCAGAGTGAAGGCAAAAGGGCCAACAAGTGCTAAGCATCTCTGGGAACTCCTTCAAGACTGTTGGAAGACCATTTCAGGTGACTACCTCTTGAAGCTCATCAAGAGAATGCCAAGAGTGTGCAAAGCAGTAATCAAAGCAAAAGGTGGCTACTTTGAAGAACCTAGAATATAAGACATATTTTCAGTTGTTTCACACTTTTTTGTTATGTATATAATTCCACATGTGTTAATTCATAGTTTTGATGCCTTCAGTGTGAATCTACAATTTTTATAGTCATGAAAATACAGAAAACTCTTGGAATGAGAAGGTGTGTCCAAACTTTTGGTCTGTACTGTATATATTATATGTACTCTGCAACATCTAATTTTTATCTAATTATGCAACATCTAATTTTTACTTTCTTTTTGCTCTTCATGGCATAGGTATGTTTCGGCAATGACAACACCAGCTCGTATGTCTCCGGTAGATTTTCAGACTCCTCTATCTCCCAAATCACCTTGTCTGGAAATGTCTCCACCGGTATCTAGCTTAGCTGTATCTGTTCCTTCCGTGGCTGTCAGTCCCTTCATAGAAGAAGAAAGACCATTGCTTTTGGTGTCACCTCCAAGATTACGAGATAAAAGATATGACTTATATTACCATCATCACCATTACAACCAGCAGTATAATTCTTACCATCACAATCCTGCCCATGACAGCAGCAGCCTGCCACCAAGTCCTTTAAGAATAGTGGAGGATGAGGAATATGAAACCACGCAAGAGTATGAGCCGTCAATGGAGCCCGTAAAGAAACTAGTGAACAGTCGGAGGGCTAAAAGAACAAAACCCAATGGTCACATTTCCAACAGATTAGAATTGGACACTGACACAAGCTCTGAGAGCAGTACATCTGAGAGTGAGACAGAAGATGAAAGAATAGGCGAGGATACACCTTTCCTGAGTATACAAAATCCTTTGGCAGCCAGCTTAGAGTCAGCAAGTGCATACCGGCTTGCAGACAGTAGGACTAACCCAACTAGCCGATTCTCAACACAAGAAGAGTTACAAGCAAGGCTGTCCAGTGTAATAGCTAACCAAGACCCTATTGCTGTATAAAACAAATAAAACATAGATTCACCTGTAAAACTTTATTTTATATAAATGAAGTATTCCACCTAAATTAAACAATTTATTTTATTTTAACAGTTCCGCAGTAGAAAACAGGAAAAGTTTTATAAATTAAGTATATGTACAAATGTGTTATGTGCCATATGTAGCAATTTTTTACAGTATTTCAAAATAAGAAAGACATCAATGGTGCCTTTATGTTATGTTATGTTGAAAACAGTTTTTGTATGTCCCAGTGATTGCTGTCCCACAGTATTTTTGCAACACTGCCCTATCTTTTTATTTTCTTTCTTTTCTTTCTTTTTGTTCCTTTAATGGCTTATTGTGCATTGCATTAACAGTGTAGACTGAATGTATGATTTGCAAGCGTTACAGCAATCCCTCATTGTTTGCTTGTGGTACTGTAGACTAACTGTCCCTACAATGCAGTACTCATACAATTTTTTTGTAAGAAGACTTGTTTTGCTTTAAGTATTCAACCAGGTTATATCTGCTGTTTGCTGGCCAAAGCTTTGCTTATGAAGCTCTGATCTAATAGTAGATTAAAAAGCATGCTACTATTAATCACAGCAGGATAACAGAGACTGCAAATACACAATGTTTAATACTTATTGGAAATGCAAATGCTACTGTGACATACACAATACTTAACTAGAAAGTTGATCACTTCTGGAAATGAACACTTTTCAGATAATATGATCCAATTACTGTTTCAATGACAAACTTGTCTATAATGACTAATGGCTTCACCCATTCCCCTCCCACTTAAGCATTCCTCAAATGACGGGTCCCATATTTAATGAACAAAAACACTACTAAGTAATATAAATATCCAACATGACGACTGAGCAGGCAACTGAATAAAAATAAAGGTGCAATTATTTTTGACCATTTTTGTTTTATTTTTATTTTTTTTTACTAAGATATGTTATGTGTTATATGGGGTTTACTTATGACACATTGACACCATAGACTATTTATTAGTTAGCAAATTCTGTTACTTAGAATAACAAAATAACCTTGTATGAGAGGATACCTTCAGTTTCTTTGAATTTTATTTTTTATAGGATGAGTATGAAAGGTGTGCGTTTTTTTTTTTATTTGTATTTAGCAAGATGAGAGTGGTTCTTCTATTTTGATATAACGAAAACGTATTTATTTGAAAAGCACGTTTGCATTCTACAGGCTGAAAACATGCATGAACATTTGGTTAGGAATGTGCATGACACAGTGATTAAACGAGACTCAGTGACTGTTAGTAGTTTCAGTAGCTTTGGATACATGTTGGAAATATTGCACCTTTTACAACAAGAAGGACTTTTTTTGTCCATCATGTTTTCCCAGTGATTAGTTAAGCATGATTCTACCTTTAAACTACCTAATTTCTCGGGACAGGTAAAATATAAAAAATTGTCTTCCATACTCAACGATTGACAGTTACGAGTACTGAGCAGGGGTCGAAAGAAATGTTTGTCTGTTGGTTTTGTTGTTATTTTTTAAAATATATTTCTCTCTTAGAGAATGTATGAGTAATAGATTTCAGAGCTGCCATTTTCACTGTGATTAGTTAAAGAATGATGCTATTAAGTTAAGGTTTTTATTGCATTTTAAATGCTAGAGAGATTTTTCAATTGGTGACAGTTATAAGATTTCCTTGTGATTTCGATATAATTGGCTACTTAAAAGAAGAAAAAAAACACTCTATTTTTTAGAAATATTGCAAATATTGCCAGAACATAAACAGCGTTCAGATTTGAATAACAGAAATACATGGGGTTGAATGTTTGTGCTTTTGAGAGAACTTATGCATTTTGTATTAGTAACTCTTCTTGCTTGTTGCTTCGCTTTCCAAACATGTTTTCCATTTAATTTTTTTATATTTCGTGTATTTTGTAAGCCATGATAGAAAATATGTTACACTTGCATTTGTGGGACTCTCTACAAAACTGACATGAATTAAAATACTTTGCTTGTTAAATATCTGCACCTGTAGTTTTCAAAGCATATCCCATTATAGTGTATAGTAGTAACGCCTGCCTCTGCCTTTTAGGCCATATTGGCTATTAGAAAATTGTATTTTATTAACAAGCGCTGCAGAGTAATAGTAACAACACAATTGGCACATATCACAAGGTCAAATATATGTTTTTATGTTTGTTTTGTAAATACACATTCCTAGATATTTTACGTAATCAATTACTGTTAAAGTACAGTTTGCGTCATTAGCCCTCTCCTGGTTATGTGTGTAAAAAGTTAAATACATACAAATTACTTTTATTTATATTTAGGCTACACAACTAGGAGAGAATTTCATACTATTTTATCTTAAATGTTTTAATTATTTTAAAGTCTTACATTATTATATGTTTCTTTTCAGAATGTAATGTATTCTTTTCCGTTTTAAGTAATTTATTGCTCAGAAGAATGTAATGGAATTGGTAAAAGAAAAGAGAAAAAAATATATCGCAAGGTACTTAAAATACTAAAGAATTTATTATCCCAAGAACTAAGCAATAAGTAATTGTTGATTTTGTTTTTTGGTTGTTATTCCTTACCTGCAAACAAACTGCTAATGCAATAAAATGCTACAATATACAACCAAGAATTTTGTGAGAGCCAGCTGACACAACAGAGTGACATATAACCTCTGTCATTACTGACCCAGATTTTCAATCATTGGTAATAAGACAGGTTATTCCCCCTCAACAAAAAGGTTCTGGTCATGCTGTGAATCTCTGATAATTTGTACAAACCTTGCATGTGAAAATCTGTCTGAATAAATTTTCCACTTTTAGCGACTTTGAGAGCTCCCCTTGTCAATCCTTACTGGTAAAAGTGTTAAGAGCTACTGACTGGCCAAAACCCAACTGTTACATAACCCAAATGTTATTTGGGTAGCAAAATTAAATGTCCGATAAAAATATATTTAACAATGATAATAACACACTTTGCCTACAGGAAACCAATAAAATGCCTTATCATTTACGCCCTCTCTCTCTTTCTTATCTTTGTAACAAATGCAAATGTATGAAATTGCCCAACAATATGCGCATGATGCTGCCTGATGCAAGGGTTGCTTGAGCGGATTAAAATATTAAAATGACAGAATTACTTGAATAGACAGGAATAGTCATATAGCACCAATGCTCCAAATATAAATATATCAAAACAGATTCTTGACATTATTCCTTAAAATAAACAAAATATATTATACAGTGTTTGATAAGGCTTCGGTGTTTAACAAAGGACATGTCATCATTCTTTCTCTATGTTGTACTGTTCCACTGTTATTCCTATTACACACAACCAGGTGTTACCAGTTCGCGTGTATCCCTACAGTCTGACAGCACTGACTTGATTGTGTGAGGTTGGAATGCTGACAGGTCCTCTTTAGTAGAGAGTTCTGCTTGTATTCAGGTTCATAATAGTGATAGAAATTGTGTACAGATCTGCTCCTGAAGGTAATGTAGCTTATGTGCTATATGAAAATATAAAATAATACATTATTGTTTCCTTATACAATACTTGTAGCTAAAATAGCTTATAATGGTAAAAGTAAGATAGTCTGGTTAGAAGTTAGTAAATAATTATGGAGTGTTAACAAATTAGCTAAATAATTCCACGTTTCCTTCTCATTACTTAACCAAGCAATATGGCAGCAGCTTAGAAGATAAAGCAATAAAGTGGGATCAGAACATGTTTCTTCTATTTTCAACAAACAACATTGCTGAATATTCTGAAACACTTTATGTAGTTAGATTAGCATTTAATACACAAAATGCATATTGTAATTGTTAAAGTCAGTAATCTGGGAGTAACATAATTAGGCTTTTTAATTTATGGGTATTAAATATGAAATGACTTGGCGCTGCAGCAGTTTTAAAATGTGCAGTGATGTTTGAGTTACAGTTTAGCAGCGAAAACTAATAACAGTTCTGTAAGTGAAATAAATTTATGGCATGAGGATTATGTAACACCTTAAAGGAAGTCTGTCAAAAAACGTTATTAAAACAGCCCAGTACCTTATAGTTCTCAAAGCCATGAACACAATTCAAGAATTTGTTTGTAGAATGACTGCTTCATTTTGACCAGAAGTAATAAAACAACTACTTTTTATTCATATACAAATGAACTAAGAGTGCATCGGGGGGGGGGGGGGGTGTTCTGGGGCGACTGACATCACAGAAAGATCTTTCTCTTGCTCAATAGCCGTCCCAGCAACACTGATGTAATCATAGCTTTCCCCAGTTCCTCCTGAGTATAAGTAAATCTTGTCATGCTGTTCATCCACCCAAGAACACTCCCCCAATGCTTTCTTGGCTCATTTGCATAGGAATAAAAAGCAATTTTTCATCAAGATTAGACAGCCATTCTACAAACAAATTATAGGACTATGCTCATGTCTTTGAACACTATGAGGTACTGGGGATGATTTAATAATGTTTTTGGTGGTGACTAGAGATGAGTGAATCGAAGCTGAAGAACTGGAATTATTTCCAAATTTCAGGAAATATTCGATTTGCATTGAATCCGAATTTCCTCACGCTTCATTGTAACGAATCGCATTTAGTTCAAAATGGCTGCTGTACATGTTAGGACATGGGGCAAGGAACTCGGAACGCGGGATCACCCACAATGCCATGCGTGCAGCCAGCCCTGTGATGTCACAGCCCTTTAACCCCTTCGCAAATGCCCACGGCGTGTTTGACCACTGCATTCAAGGTGTTAAAACCCCCGATTGGTTATGGAGCAGGGTGTTAGCTGTCAGTTAGAGCTAACACCCTGCTCCATAACCGATCGAGGGATTTTAACACCTTGGATGCCGCGGTCAAACATGACCGCGGCATCCAAGCTGTTTCACCATTTTGCTTTCACCACCCCGGCTCTCTGCAACCAATAAATAGCTGTTTTTGTTATGTGATTTGCCGCGATCAAATTCGGATCAAATAGAATCATATCGTGAAATTTGGCGAAGTTTCCGAATCGCATTTTTGAATACTTCACTCATTTCTAGTGGTGACAGACTTTCTTTAAAACATTAGATGGAATCATGTTTCCAAGGTTTCTCCCATTACAATCTACAATATTAGGGACAACCAATGGTGTCACATTCTAAAAAGAGGATGAAAGTTGTCAACTAATTCTTGCACAGTGTGAAGCTTTATATGACGAGCCAGAACATGTACTCACCTATTTTAACATTTTGTAAAATGAGGCACAGAGACATAAGTTTTTTTTGCATCACATAAATTTATTTTTAAGAAGAAAGAGGTCAAATAAATTCTCTACCATTATGGAATCCATTTTAAAGGGGCTATCCAGGATTTAGGACAAACTCAAGGTTGGTTGGGGTGGGTGTAAAACAAACAAACAACAAAAAAAAAAATAATTAGATACATACATAATAAGAACATTAAAAGAATAAACCATAAAGGGAAAGGGGGGTGTATTCTGTGGTAGCTGCATCTGAATTTTGGCCTGAAATTAGGCATATACATATACAGTGGGGGGAAAAAGTATTTAGTCAGCCACCAATTCTGCAAGCACTCTCACTTAAAAAGATGAGAGACCTGTAATTAACATCATACGTAGACCTCAACTATGAGAGCCAAAATGAGAAAACATATCTAGAAAATCACATTGTCTGATTTTTAAAGAATTTGTTTGCAAATTATGGTGGAAAATAAGTATTTGGTCACCTACAAACAAGCAAGATTTCTGGCTCTCACAGACCTGTAACTTCTTATTTTAGAGGCTCCTCTGTCCTCCACTCATTACCTGTAGTAATGGCACGTGTTTGAAATTATTATCAGTATAAAATACACTTGTCCTCAACCTCAAACAGTCACACTCCAAACTCCACTATGGTGAAGACCAAAGAGCTCTGGAAGTACACCAGAACCAAAATTGTAGACCTGCACCAGGCTGGGAAGACTGAATCTGCAATAGGCAAGCAGCTTGGCGTGAAGAAATCAACTGTGGGAGCAATAATTAGAAAATGGAAGACATACAAGACCACTGATAATCTCCCTCGATCAGGGGCTCCATGCAAGATCTCACCCGTGGGGTCAAAATGATCACTAGAACGGTGAGCAAAAATCCCAGAACCACACGGGGGGACCTAGTGAATGACCTGCAGAAAGCTGGGACTAACGTAACAAAGGTTACCGTCAGTAACACACTATGCAGCCAGGGACTCAGATCCTGCAGTATTGGGAGAATGTCATATGGTCAGATGAAACCAAAATAGAACTTTTTGGTAGAAACACAACTCGTCGTGTTTGGAGGAGAGTGAATGCTGAGTTGCAGCCAAAGAACACCATACCTACTGTGAAGCATGGGGGTGGCAACATCATGCTTTGGGGCTGTTTCTCTGCAAAGGGACCAGGACGACTGATCCATGTACATGGAAGAATGAATGGGGCCATGTATTGTCAGATTTTGAGTGCAAACCTCCTTCCATCAGCAAGGGCATTGAAAATGAAACGTGGCTGAGTCTTTCAGCATGACAATGATCCCAAGCACACCGCCAGGGCAATGAAGGAGTGGCTTCGTAAGAAGCATTTCAAGGTCCTGGAGTGGCCTAACCAGTCTCCAGATCTCAACCCCATAGAAAACCTTTGGAGGGAGTTGAAAGTCCGTGTTGCCCAGCGACAGCCCCAAAACATCACTGCTCTAGAGGAGATCTGCATGGAGGAATGGGCCAACATACCAGCAACAGTGTGTGCCATCCTTGTGAAGACTTACAGAAAACGTTTGACCTCTGTCATTGCCAACAAAGGATATATAACAAAGTATTGAGATGAAATTTTGTTATTGACCAAATACTTATTTTCCCCCATAATTTGCAAATAAATTCTTTAAAATTCAGACAATATGATTTTCTGGATTTGTTTTCTCATTTTGTCAATTGATGGCAATTACAGGCCTCCCTCATCTTTTTAAGTGGGAGAACTTGCATAATTGTTGGCTGACTAAATACTTTTTTTCTCCACTGTGTATGTATATATATATATATATATATATATATATCTGGATCATAATAATAATAATAATAATAATAATAATAATGCTTTATTGATCCTCACAGGAATTTTACAGTTTGGGCCACTTCGTTTATACACAGTAATAGTGAATGAAGTCAGAAACAGACAGATATGATACACTTAGAATGAGTACATTTGCCTGATGCTTCAGGCTGGCTCAGTCCGCTTGGGGTAGGGGATCCTACTTTATAATTAGTTGATGAGGACAATTGCCTCAGATTAGGTTCGGGGAGTTAAGTCATGAAGCGCCTGGGTGTGCTATTACCCTAGTCGGCTACTGTGCGATTATAGAGCAAGATCACAGAGGAAATAAAGGACATTTTGAATCTCTCCTTTTTGTCACTGAACAAGGTTTTCTATCAAGCTGGCGACCCATTACTGACTAAGCCCTTTTGATTAGCTTGTCAATCCTTTCAGCATCTTTCCTTCTGGCGTTTCTCCTCCAGTGGTCCCATACTGTAGAATAATGCCCCAGCCATTGCCGATTGGTAGAAAATTTAAAGCAGATTGACCTTTATCCCAGACAATCGGAGTTGCCATTGGAAGTAAAGCTGCTGGTTCCTTTATTGTGGATTTTGCCTGCGAGTACGTTCCATACAGGAGATGAATAAGGGCAATGTCTACCCCCACCCTCACGCAGTATGCAAATTGCAGCTGGTCAAGCTGCAGGGCAACACATGTTTTTAGGTTTGCTAGCAGTAGGCTTTCAAACACTTTCATGATCTGTGACATTAGCACAAAAGGATGATAGTTTCTCGGATTGTCATTCAATCTTTTATTAGGTACAACGATTAGCCAAGAAGAAGTCCAGAGTTGAGTCACGCTGCACTTGTAAGCTCAAGTTGAGCATGTCGGTAATCACACCACTCAGTTAAGCCCTACAGCATTTCAGGACTTTCAGGAGCACATGATTGGGTCCCACTGGCTTTGATTTTTCCTAGTCCTCTATTTGTGTCTTCTGGAGTTATTGTTCAGGGGACCACATTAGATTTCAGGGTTGGCCCAACATCCTCAGGGAGTACCTTGACTTTCCCTTCGAGGTTGTCTTACTGAACCTGTTGAAGAATTTGTTTAGATTGTTAGCGTATTCGTTGTCACCTCCAGCCTGGTTTGCGGGTTTGTGTAACCCTGTTATGATTTTCAGCCCATACCACAACTCCTTCATTTCATTTCTTGCCAGTTATCTTTCAAACTTCTGTTTATAGTCCACATTACAGTCTTTTAGTCTGGCCCTCAATTATTTTTGGGCCTCTTTGGCAAATCCTTGGTTGTAAATGCCATCTTTTTCTTTTTCAGGAGACTTTTGAACTCCTTGGTGACCCATGGTTTGTTATTGGGGTAGAGCCTGACCTCCTTAGATGGCACTATGCTGTCAGTACAAAAGTTGATGTAATCAATAACTATCCCCACCGCCAGGTCGACATTGTTCATTGTCAAGAAGCACATCCCATTTAGTGTTCTTGAAACAGGACTGCAGTTTTTCCTTCAGCCACCCTAGACCCCTCCTTTAACTGCTTCTTTGCCACTGGGCAACGCAAGACCACTGGTCTGTACACAAGGCACATAAAGATTAGGTTGTGGTCAGACTTGCCAGGCGGAGACAGGGCAACAGATCTATAGACATCCTCGGCGTTCACAAATAGAAAGTTTATTGATTTTGCATCCCTGGTCATAATACATCAAAGTTTGATGCAAGTTGGGTAGGAAGACAGTCTCCTATTGCATGATGGCAAGTCACCATTTATGATGGTAAGGTCATTGGGTACCTGTTTTGTAGCTTACACACTTTGGTGGAGAGAATCTCACGTGCCATGTCCCTAGTGGCGGATGATGGGATATAGACTAGTACTACCAGCAAAGCCGAGAATTCCCTCGGAAGGTAGTAAGGCTACAGTACCACACCTAGGATCTCAATGGCCTCGCAAAAGTGCTGGACTCTGACTGTAACATGGGAATCAGGACACAATCCTTCATTGACAAAGACCAGTAGCCTTCCACGTCTGTTCTTGTCCATCTTACCGGAGGTCACCTACCTTCCAGGACCTGTGTGTCTACCAGCTCCAATATGGTAGGCTTTTGGTCATGTAGAGCAGCTGGGAGCAGGGGACATTATTAATCAGTCAGTAACAGAACAAAAAAGAACAAAAGTGAACAAAAATAGTCGAAAACATGGAAAAAGCAAGCAGGGAGCCGAAGAATGTGCAGCCTCTCAGCAGGTGCACAAGGTAAAAAAAAATATCACTGTGATAAATCAGACTGCCAAAGTTTACAATATCTAACTGTTCGGAAATGTGGGGAAAAATGTATGCTATCTGATGGCAAAAAAAGGAAAGAACTCAATACATTTTTTGCATTCAACCATCAAGTAAGTAGGCCTGAAAAAGAATGTTTAAAGTAGTTTCTAATATTGATGGCCTATTCTTATGATAGGTCATTAATATTAGTTCTGCGAGGGTCTGACAGCCAAGACTCCTGCAAACAGGGTCGGTTTTAGACAAACGCCCCCTTTCTGCCCCCAAAATAGTAACATGCAGTTATGCCCACACACAATTCAAATAACCACCTTTGTACCGCCTAATAGATTTTTGCACCTCATCAGTTATTATAGCGCCTCCTTATAAATAATAGTCCCTGCTTATAAACAGTGTCCCATATCAGTAATAGTCCCCCTCATAAATAATAGTGCTCCCTTGTAAATAGTCCCCCTTCTTAATAATAGCCCTCTCATTAATAATAGTTCACCTTATAAATAATTGTCCGCATTATCGATATTAGCCTTCTTATAAATAATAACCCTCTTAACAATACCCCCTTTTAAATAATAGCCCTCTTATAAATAATAGTTCCGCTTTATAAATAATATCCCCTTTAACAATACCATCCTTATAAAGTTTCCCTCTTATAAATAAAAGCGACCACATTATAATAGCCACCTCCATATATCTTCCCTTATAAATAATAATACCTTGTTTCCCCCTTATAATAGCCCCCTTACATATAATAATTTCCTCTTATAATAGCCCCCTTATATTTAATAGTCTCCTCCCTTATAAATAATAACTCCTTATAAATAGTTCCTCCCTTATACATAATAGCCCCCATATATAACAGTATCCCCCTTATAACAATCCACCTTATATATAATAGTTCCTCTCCTATAATAGCCCCCTTATGTATAATAGTTTCCTCTTTATAAATATCATTTTCCTATTTATATATAACAGACTCCTCCTTATATATTAGTTCCTCCCTTACAGATAATAGCCCCTTATAACAGCCAGCCAGGGTCGGACTGGCCCACCGGGGAACCGGTGAATCCACCGGTGGGCCCCGAGCCCCTGACCAGTGGCGCCCCTTACGACCCGCCGGCCCGGCAGGGTCGGGCCCGCGGCCAGATGGAGATGGCCGGGGCCCCGGACCACTATGATAGCGGTCGGGGAAAGCCTGGTTCCCCGACCGCTATACATACTGTTATTGGAAAGGGACCCTGGCATATTGCAGGCCCCTTTCCAATAAATGGCAGCCCAGGGGAGGTGACTGAAAACAATAAACACATATTCTCACCTCTCCTGGGCACAGTGTCCTCTTCGGCACTCCTCCTTCATGTGACTGAGGCCTGTGATTAGGTCCTAGCGGTCACATGGGGCGCGACCGCGTAATGACGTCAGTGCGCCCCCACGTGACCGCTGAGGCCCAATCACAGGCCTCAGCAGCGTCGTCGGAAAAGGGCCTGAAGACGCTGAAGACGACAGGATGGAGCGAGGATGCCAGGGAAAGGTAAGGCAAGGTGAGTATGAGAGTTTGTTATTTTTAATCACCTTCCCCGGGCCTCCGATTATTATACTCTGGGGTCTGAGGAGACCCCAAAGTATAATAATAGCACTGAAGCGGAGCGGAGGGGGCTGTTGGGCGCATATAATACTGGGTGGGGGCCACTGTGGAGCTTATAATACTAGGAGGGGGCCACTATGGAGCTTATAATACTTGGTGGGGGCCACTGTGGGGCTTATAATACTGGGTGGGGGCCACTTTGGAGCTTATAATACTGGGTGGGGGCCACTTTGGAGCTTATAATACTAGGAGGGGGCCACTATGGAGCTTATAATACTGGGTGGGGGCCACTTTGGAGCTTATAATACTAGGAGGGGGCCACTATGGAGCTTATAATACTGGGTGGGGGCCACTGTGGGGCTTATAATACTGGGTGGGGGCCACTGTGGGGCTTATAATACTGGGTGGGGGCCACTGTGGAGCTTATAATACTAGGAGGGGGCCACTATGGAGCTTATAATACTGGGTGGGGGCCACTGTGGAGCTTATAATACTGGGTGGGGGCCACTGTAGGGAGGATATAATACTGGGTGGGGGCCACTGTGGAGCTTATAATACTGGGTGGGGGCCACTGTGGAGCTTATAATACTGGGTGGGGGCCACTTTGGAGCATATAATACTGGGTGGGGGCCACTGTGGAGCTTATAATACTGGGTGGGGGCCACTGTGGAGCTTATAATACTGGGTGGGGGCCAATGTGGAGCTTATAATACTGGGTGGGGGCCACTGTGGAGCTTATAATACAGGGTGGGGGCCACTGTGGAGCTTATAATACAGGGTGGGGGCCACTGTGGAGCTTATAATACTGGGTGGGGGCCACTGTGGAGCTTATAATACTGGGTGGGGGCCACTGTGGAGCTTATAATACTGGGTGGGGGCCACTGTGGAGCTTATAATACAGGGTGGGGGCCACTGTGGAGCTTATACCCCATACAGTGGCTCCTTCATTTTTTTTTTTAATAACGCAGGGGCAGGTGAAAAAAACAAAACAAAAAACCCCCCCACAAACTTTCTCTCCTGTCCCCAGTGTCTCCCAGAGCAGTTTGGTCCTGCAGTTCTGTTGTTTTCTTCCAGCTGACATTCCCTCTGCACGTGACTACCTGTGACGTCACGTGACCCCTGAGGCCAATCAGTGGCCTAAGGGAAGGGACCTGGGACGTCACAGCCAGTGAGGAATTCCGGCAAAAAGAAGACAGCGGAGCTGCAGGACCGGACCGTGCTGGGAGGACACCGGAGCACCGGAGACAGGTGAGTATGTTTAGCATGTTTTTTTTTTTTTTGGGGGGGGGGGTAGGGGGGATTCACCTCCCCCAGACTAATTATAAAAAAGAAAAAAATTATACTGGACAATCTCTTTAAAGTGTGGTGCATTAGGGGTGTATATTAAAGGGATTGTCCAGGCATAATTTGTTATGGTTTATCCTCAGGATTGGCCATAGATACCTGATCTGTATGGGGCTGACCCCGGACCGATCAGCTGTATGGAGCCACTTCTGATGCCCGTACTGTACACAATACAGGGCCAGAAACAGAAAGCTCTTTCCACTGTATAGGGGCTGGGCACCTTCACTGTATCTCAGCACTTATTGAAGTCAGTAGGAGCTGAGCTGCAGTGAAGGCGCCGGGCTGCTGTACAGCGGATGGAGCTTTCTGCTTCCGGCCCTGTATTGCGTACAGAACAGGTGCCGGAAGTGACTCCGTACAGCTGATGGGACCGTGTGTCAGCCCCCTACCGATCAGGTATTTATGGCCTATCCAGAGCATAGGCCATAAAAAAGATTAACCCTGGACAACCCCTTTAATATGCCCCACACAGTTTAATGTCCCCTCCACAGGATGTTAGCCCCCATCACTGCTCCCACACAATATAATGGCTCCATCACTGTTCCCCATACAGTTTTGGGGACCAGTGAAGAGGCCACTATGTGGGGGGACCAGTGAAGTGACCATAGAAAAATTTGGCCCAAACAACCCCTTAAAAGAAGTTGTCCATAAACTGGACCGATCACTGTGTTGGCCGCCAGGAAGGTGTAAAAATAAGAAAATTTTTAAAAAAGCATACTCACCTGTCCCCAGCACCCCGTTGTCCCCTGCCTGTGTCTGTTCGGTCTCATGGCTGCACCTCATTTCTGGAAATCCTGTACCTAATTGGTCTTAGCGATCATATGAGGTGCAGGACTCCCAGCAAGGAGTCGCCGGCATGAGACTGAATGGACACTGGCAGCAGACAACGGAGCGCCGGGGACAGGTGAGTATGCTTTTTAATTTACTTATTTTTTACTTTACACTTCCCGCCAGCTACATGGGTTGCTCCAATTCCTTCGGGGCAGCTGTGGGAATCAGACACGCCTGTCTGAGCTCCTGAGACCAGAGGCTATAGTCTGTTTGTCAGCTCAGAAGAGAGGCTTGGTGTGTGGTGTTTGTGCAACAGCAGCAGTTTTTCCAGTCATAGTTGGAGGCTCCAACCCCTTTCCTCTTCCAAGGTTGGGGTTTTTTCACCATGGAGCAAGGTGCTCCTGCCCCCCGAGCCAGCTTGGCGGGGGGCAGAAGGCTCTCAATGGACGGCAGTAGCAGCAGCAGCAGGAGAAGATTGGAGAGGCAGCAGGCTCCAGTGGAAAAAGGTATGGCAACCCGCAGCAAGGGACGTCTAGGTCAGAAAACCCCCGGCGGAGGCTGAGCCCTGTACAAGTAAAAAGGCCAGCGAAGCCCCCCCCTCCTTCCTTGCCATCATCAGGTTGGGGGATTCGGAAGGCTGGCGAGGATGTGCTTGTATACAGTAAGCGTATTAACACTACTCTTGAAGAATATGATAAAGCCAGGAGGTCCCTGTTCGCTATGGGTGCGGAGCTTCAGAGTGTCCGTGCCCGTAGTGACAGGGCCTCAAGGCATGAGAGACCGGCACTGAGTAAGCAGGTCAAAAAGCTGAAGGAACAAATTAAAGGGCTTGACCAAAGATGCCGAGAGATCCTGGAGGGCGCGGGGCCTTTCAGGGAGAAACTCCTGAATGATGACCGTTTTTACCGCAAGCAGCAGGGGCGGCTGCTGCGGGAAGACCTCGCGTCCTCCGAAAGCTCGGATCCAGAATATGAGACAGATACTGACTCAGAGGGGAGCCTGCTGGCAGAGTACGGCAGTAGCCGGAAGCCTACGAGGGTGAGTTCAGGTATTCCGACCTATACGCCCCCAGAGAAATTGGCAAGATTACCCCAGCTACCGGAGAATTTACCACCATTACCGGCAACATCAGAAGACGATATGGGTTCTGCTGCGGGGAGGCTAATCCACGAAATATGCATGCTAGAATCCCCGGCAAGAATGGAGAAGATGGCTTTTTCCGTAGACGACCTTGCAAACGAGGAGGAATCAAAAAAAAGGAAAAAGAAGAAGGCTAAGCCGCAAGAAGTCGGCACCCTGAAATATGTGAGTGTCGCAGCAGGTATAACTGTTCCCGCAGGGCAACCCCCATTGACTCTAGCACAGGCTGAATCTGGGGTGTTGCCCGCGGGTGAGATAAGGGGGCGCAGACTCCCCAGACCCCGCTTTCTCTAAGTAGCGGTGTGGCTGGGGAGCTGGGTGCAGTATTGAAAATGGCGCCCGAAACTGCAGCGGACAAGGTCGGAAAAGCACCTCCCACGAAGGGAGGTAGAGAAGCGGTGAAGCCTGCCCCTGTGGGCAGGGTCAAAGTAGCGCCGGCCCCTCCCCAGGTCCATCGTAAGGGGAAGGGGCGTGCGGCTTGTCCCTCCCTTCCGGTTTCAGGTGCCGAGGAAGCCAATGAGACCAGTGATGCGGAGGCTGCCGTCAGCGCTAGGAGCAAGTCCGCTCCTAAAGCATTGAGCGCTGCGACAGCTGACGATGCGGAGGTCGAGGCAGAGGCACAAGTCGCCCCAGCTAAGCGGGAGGAGAGTGAAGCGGAGGCCCGGAATAGGCCAATCCCGCTCGTGGAGCCGCCCAAGGCCGCAAGCCCCGGTGTGAATGAGGTAATGGTGAGCGTGGGTAAGAAAGCGGTGAGTAAGAGCAGACTGGGGAGTAGGAAAAGCAGGCGTCAGGAGAGGAGGGCGGAGGAGGGGGAAAAAACTGTGGTTCCAGAGAGTGACTTAGATGTTCCTTGTGAGGGAAAGGGGAGGGGGGGCTATGGAGGCTGTCACCCCTTGTGTTGCTGCTGCTGCTGCTGCTACTGCTGTCCCTTTTGTTAAAGATGCGGTAGTGGAGGTTCCTAGGACTTTGGAAAATGTAGGCATGGCTGCTGCAGAAGTAGCTTTGCCAAATGTGTTTGCCCGGTCCACGCCTGCGACGCTGGGAACGACCGCTCCTGTCTCTGGTGTCCCGGTGGCCGCGGTGGTGGCCGGGCCGAGCGGGCTTCAGGGGGCGCCCGAAGGTGGCACTGGAGTTGCGGGGGCTGGGACTGCGGCCTCAAGCTTGGTACGTTCCTATGCCAGTGTCGCCTCGGGGGTCCCAAGGGGTGCCTCGTGTCCATCACTGGGGGCCAGGGACGGTGAATTACAACAGCAGCTCCTGGCGGCCTTACGAGCAGGGCAGAGAACGATGATAGTGGATGGTCAATCGAGGGACCTTAGGTTTTGGATTGAACGTTTTGGCCTAGGGAAGTTCCGAGATGAGGGGGGTGAGACCAGGTGGACTCTCCCGACACCCGGGCAGCGGCCGGTCCGGAGGAATGTAGTCCGTCTCGGGTGGGGGGGAGAAGGCCCTTGTCCTCAGAGGAGGAGGGTCGTCGAACTTCTGCTCGGGATGGGCTTTAGGGCAAGTGACATCTTTGCCCTCATTCACCCGGTCGGCTCCTCAGAGTTTGATGTCAGCTTTGTTACCCCGGGGGGCTTAGAAACCTTCTGGGGTAATTATGAGTTGGCAAAGAACGAGCCCGGCTGGCGCGACTTCAATGTGTGGGCGGTGTCGCGCCAGGATGCAATTAAGAAAGTGACCGTTTTGACTCGTAACGAGTCGCTTTCTTACATGGACATTATGACCTGGCTCAACAGGTATGGGGAAGTGAAAGACTTCCCCCGGAAGAACCTTGATGAGTTTGGCATTTGGTCGGGGGCCTGGACATTTATGGTCAAATTGAAGCATGAGGAAAACTCGGTGATGCATATCCCGTCCTCAACCTTCCTCGGGAAAGACAGGATTCTTGTCTTCTACCAGGGGCAGCCGAAGCTCTGTCACAGGTGTGGTGATCCCTCGCACTTGAGTGCCTCCTGCAGGGTGCAGAAGTGTGCCATGTGTGGGGGATTAGGTCATCTAGCTGCAACCTGTGATAGGATTCGGTGCCACCTGTGTGGTGACCTTGGTCACCCAATCGGGGCGTGTCCGAGGTCGTTCGCTAATGTCACCCTCCGACAGGCAGGGGCAGGTGAGGAGACTGTCCCTGTCACCGAGGAGGGGGTCGGAGGTGGAGAGACCAGGTTGCCGACGCGGAGGGAGAAAACCCAGCCACCATCAAGGGCGAGAAGGAGAGATAGGAGAAGGGAGCAGAGGGAAGGTATTATGTGTCTCCCCTCTGCCCCTGATCCCACTGGGTTGGATTCTAATGCTGAAGTAGCGACGGGCACGGCCCTGATTGAGGAGATGAGAAGACTGCAGAGGGAGGAAGAGGCTGACCTGTCTTCATCTTCCCAGTACGTTAGTGCTGGGGAGGAACAGACGGTCAGGAGGAGAAAGTCACCGAGTAAAGCGAGGGTAAAAACATCTGCCCCCCCCCCGGCAAAGGAACGGAGACTCGAGGACCTTTCAGTGATCAGCCCTAACCGGTACCAAACCCTCTGCGAGGACGCATCAGCCTCAGGGGAGGCTTCAGAGGGGGAGGTGGGACCGTCGGGGGCTGCTGAGTCTCCCTCAGGGAAGGGCCCCCTGCCTTCAGTGGAGGAGGCTGGCCTGGTACCCAGAGATGGAGACGATGCACCTCAAGCTGTTTTGGAAACCGTGGAAAAAAATGATACCAATACTCCCCAGGGAGAAACTACGGGGGAAGTCCATCCCTTGCCTGGCCAAACCGCACGAGGTGAGGTGATGGACCAATCCCAATGTAAGAAGAGGACCCGTAAGACGAGGAAAAGTCGCGGGTCCTCTTCAGACTCATCTAGGGGTGGTGGTGGTAGGAGGAAAGGGGGTGGGAAACTGAAGGTCATTGAGCTCAATCGGTCTTAATGGCAGTCCCCTCTCCACTGACGCTGGCCACCATTAATGTGGCCAGCATTAAGTCTGATACGGCTAGGTTTGCAGCCTTTGATTTTCTTGGCCGAGTTGAAGCTGACATTTTGTTTTTGCAGGAGACCAGGCTCTGTACTCTATCAGAGATAAACAGAGCAAGGAGGGAGTGGCGCAGGGGGCCCTCCTACTGGTCTCTTGCGGCTGAGCCGTATAGTGGAGTGGCGGTGCTTTTTACCGCAGAGGTGAAATGCCAGCGGCTGATCGAACTCGAAATGGGAAGGTGCCTAGTCTTAGACGTCCTCATGAAGGGGCAAAGCCTGCGCCTCATTAACATCTACGGTCCCCAGTCAAAGTGGGACCGTAAAAGCCTCTTTATGAAGATCAAGCCTTTTCTTTTTACGGGCAAACAAGTCATCTTTGGTGGGGATTTTAATACCATAACTAGACCCCAAGACCGAGGAGGTACCAGAGATAGACTGCCCTATGATGGCGTCGCGTTAAATAGCATAGTGAGTGAAGCTCGCCTGGAGGATATCCACATCAGGCATTCCCCAGGTCACCGTGGGTTCACCTTTCAGAGAGGAAGTGTTAGGTCCAGGATAGATAGGTTTTTTTTGAAGGAGAATTCCGTCACCACCCCTGTGTCCGTGGTGGAGGTGGAGTTCTCCGATCACTGCCTAATTTTATTTTCTTTGAATATTTCAGAAACCCTCCGGAGAGGAAGAGGTTTGTGGAGGCTGAATTCGTCACTCCTTGAGGAGGCAGCTGTAAGACAAGCCTTTGAGGAGTTTCTTCAGGATCAGGTACTATTACTGGGTCTTGAGGGCACTAGGTCAGAGTGGTGGGAGATATTCAAAAAAAAGGGTGGCGGGATTTTTCCGCCGGCTCTCAAGCCTCAGGTCACTGGACATGTACCGCATGTACAGTGCACTGAGGAAGAGACTTGAACATCTGGTCTCGACCGGAGGTAGCCAGGAGGATATCTCCGGTGTGAAGGCTTTGCTTAAAGGGTGTCAGTATGATAGGCACGCATCCTTGGTTCTTGAGAGGGATTTCGGGAAATACCGCTCGCCCGACCCCTACAGGAACTGTAAGATGTCAGTGACTTGTAAGACAGTAACAGGCCTGATTGACAGTACAGGATCCCTGACAAGATCCAGGTCAGGGATCTTGGAGGTCGTCAGGTCTTTCTACTCGAACCTTTTGGCAAAGAAGGAACTGAATCGGGATCGGATTTCAGGTTTCTTGGCTGAAGCCATTCCTGAGTCAGCAGAAGACCCTTCTCTTGGTGTTTTGATAGAACCTATAAGGGAAGAGGAAGTCGTCAGGGCTATTGAGGGTCTTGCCCTCAAGAAGTCACCTGGCCCAGATGGCTTAACATCTGAGTTCTATCGGACCTTTAAAGGAGCGTTGGCTCCCCTCTTGACTGACGTGCTTAATGAGTGTCTATCCTCGGGCACTCTGCCAAAGTCAATGAGGAGGTCCGCCCTTATAGTTCTGTCAAAGGGTAAGGATCCGAGCCGTATTGAGAACTGGCGGCCCATAGCACTTCTCAATACGGACCGAAAGATTCTGGCGAAGGTACTTTTCAACCGGCTGGTACAGTTTGCGCCCCGGCTCCTCTCGCCGGCTCAGCACTGCTCTGTTCCCGGTCGTAGCACCTTAAGTGCGGTCCTGAGTGTCAGGGAGGCTGTGGAGCAGAGTAGGGCAGGTCGGTGGAAGGGGTACTTGCTGTCCCTAGATCAGGCTAAGGCTTTTGACAGGGTGAATCATGAGTATTTGTGGTCAACTCTCTCGAGGTATGGCCTACCTGGGGGGTTCATTCAGTGGCTGCAGACCTTATACGCTGGGGCTGAGTCTTTCCCACTTGTGAATGGTTGGGTTGGTCGTCCTTTTGAGGTGGGGTCGGGCGTCCGACAGGGATGCCCCTTGAGCCCGCTACTGTATGTGTTCGCCATTGATCCCCTGATTAGACGGATTAATGGTGGGCCGGTGGCGGGAGTCAGGATGGACCTGGAGGGCACCGGCTCCCCTTTGAGGACAGTAGCCTACGCGGATGATGTCACCGCTCTTGTCTCGTCGCGGGAGGAGATTGAATGGGTGATGTCTGAAGTGGACAGTTACTCGGAGGCTTCCGGATCAGCTGTGAACAAGAACAAGTGTGGAAGCCTCTGGCTGGGAGGGGGAGAGCCTGGTTTTTCTCTCCCGGACACCCTCCCAGAACCCCAGGGGTCTGTAAAGATCTTAGGCATCCATTTTGGCCAGGGTGATTACCCACTCCAAAATTGGGAAGGTAGGCTTAAGGATGTCGCCCAGAGAGTTGATTGCTGGAAGGGTTGGTCCTTGACCCTGAGAGAAAGGGTTCACCTTGCCAAAGCCTTCCTGCTCCCGTTGGTGATCTATCTAGGTAGCGTCTGTGCCTTGCCGGAGTCTTGTTGGAGTAGGATCTGTTGCCTGTTCTTCCAACTGTTATGGGGGAACAGGCTCAACCTAATCAAGAGGGAGGTTACATACCACACAAGGAGGCTAGGGGGGTTAAATATGGTTAACCCCGTGGTGTTCTTAATGAACACCTTTCTTAAGATCAATTTACCAAACCTCTCCGCCGAGGGGGCTCCTTCGTGGGTAGCCTCCTGCCAGGGGTGGTTTCGGCCCTTCTTCCAGAAATGGGAGGCAGGAGGGCAAGTGAAAGATCTTCGTGCACCCCATGGATATCTCCCGGCCTATGCTTCCCTGGTCTTGAAAGTGATTCGTCGGTGGGGTCTGGGGGTGTGGGAGATGAGGACTCAGTCAAGACGTTTTCTTGATGACAAAGTCCTGTTGACCCGCTTCCAGAAGCCTCTGGCGCTCAAAGATTGCCCAGGAGAAACCTTAGAGGGAGGGTTGCATTTTCTTAACTCCAAAAGGTTTCCTCGGAAGTTTTGGGATCTGACCTGGCGCTGCCTCCTAGGTAAGTTATATGTGAGGGGGAACTTGAAGTACCGGAACTCCGACGAGCGAGGCTGCCCTCGGGAGGAGTGTGGCGACATGCTGGAAAGCATGGAGCACTTCCTGCTTCAGTGCCCCTTCAATATAAGGGTTTGCAAATTGGTGGGGACCTCCACCGGTTGGCTGCGGCTGGCTGGCCTTTCCTACGCCGAGTGGGCCTATGGGGCATTCAAACACCCGGAGGGCAGGGACTGCCAGACACTTTTTATAGTTAGCGCAGTGGTTAGGTTCCACTTGTGGTCATCCCGGTGTCTAGTGTCGACGCGAGGCAAAATCCTCCCGGAGGTGGAGGTGGTTAAAAACATCATGGTGGACCTGGTGAGGGTGCGCTCTCGGGAGTATGAGGGGTTGGGCGCAAAAAGGGCTGGTACCCTCTGGAGGGGTTTCACCTTTTCTGTTCCCTGAGGGATAGAATAAGGGATTAAAAGGTAGTTAGGTTAGGGCCAGATAGGGAAAGGGAGGGCAAGGTTTTGCACAAGAGGTGGGGTTTGTTTGTTTTTTTTGGGTAGGGAGGGACAGGTAGGGATAGGGTAGGGATAGATTGATAGATAGGGACATAGTGGTAGGGCAAGTAGGTAGGGACGGGCCTCTTGTGCTCTCTTCCTGGTGGAGGGCTGGTGTGTCACCACATAGGCATTTTGTTTTGGAAATAGGATGAAAGGGTAAGAGGCTTGAGGATAACCGACCCTAGGCCTGTGGGAGGTTTATGGGAGGGAAGGGGGTGTCAACGGTTTATATAAGATTGTGGGTTTTGTTATTGTATTTTGTCTGGTTTTCTTGTCTGGTATTTTGTTATTTGCTTTTGCCACTAAACATATTTTTTTGTTCATTTCCATTTTTTTCTATTTCCCATTGTATGTAGTTAAAAGGGTTTTTTTTTCTTAGGGGGGTAGGTTGTTTGGGAGGGGGGTTTCTTTTGGGGGTGGAGGGTTTGATATATAGGTTTCGTGTGTCCGGCCTGGCTCTGGACTATGCGGACATGGGAGGACATGAGGCGGAGAGCCAGGTCGGTTTTCAGGGGCTCGGTGGCGGGTGGTGCCAGCACCAGGACTATGCGGACATGGGAGGACATGGGGCGTGGTGCTGGCCGGGTGTGGTGAAGGGAAAAAAAAAAAAAAAAAAAATTTCTAATAAGTTTCAGTTGGGGGGTTTTTTTTTTGTTAGTTTTCTGTTAGTGTTATATGTTTTCCATTGTATATTACTTATTTGGATTTTCTTTTGTTTCCAAGATAGGTAGAGTTTTGACTGGCGGATGACTGAAGAAAGACTGGAGAGTGAAAGGCGGAGTGAAAGGCAGAATGGATGGGGGCTGATTTGCGGCTGGATTTTCTTTTTGGTCTTTAATTTTGTCCCGGTTTCTTGTATCTTATTTATTGATGTTGTTTATGCTATGTTTTGGATTTATGTATTGTTTCTGTTTATGGGTTTTATATTGTATTTTCGTATGTGACACTGTTTGTGAATTTTTACTTTTCTAATAAAAATAGTTCCAATTCCTTCGGGGCAACCGTGGGAGTCAGACGTGTCTGTTTGAGCTCCTGAGTCCAGAGGCTTAAGAGGCTTTTTTGGATACTTGGAGACCGATTATTGGGTGTGGTTTTCGGTCTTTTGTGTGATACATACCGTAGCTCCGACTCCCTTCCCCGTGCGGAGGGGAGCCTTATCATGGAGCGTGGAGCTCCTGCCCCCCGGACCTTACAGGCGGGGGGCAGGAGAATGTCTGCCGACACAGCACCAGCAGAGCAGGGCAGGCGGAGGTCGCTGAGGCAGCAAGCCTCAATGAGAATGGCGACCGGGACAACAGCATTGGGAGCAGCATCAGGAGCAGCAGCAGCGACATTGGCGGCTGCAGCATCAGGAACAGCATCGGGAGCAGCGACGTCCGTAGAGCGGGCGACGCCGGCAGGAGTAGCGGTGGCGACAGGGGTGTCAGCAGTCCCGGCAGGTGGATCCGTGAAAACGGCGACATCAACCACGGCAGTAACATCAGCGGCATGGGGTGAAGCCGGTCCGAAGGGGGCTACGGCCGCAGGATATGCAGTTCCCTCTGGAAGGGTCCCTGCAAGCAGGAGAAATGACACAAGCTTACCGTCATCGCTGCCGCAATCACCCGCAGGATGGGGCATCAGGAAGGCTGGAGAGGAAGTCGCCATTTACAGCCGGAGGATCGAGGCGGTCCTGGAGGAGTATGACCGGGCCCGGAGGTCCCTGTTCGCAATGAGTGGGGAGCTTCAGAGCGCTCGCGCCCGTAGCGACAGGGCCTCAAGGAAGGACCGCCCGGTTTTCAGTAAGCAGGTAAGGAGCCTGAAAAAAACAAATAAAGGCCCTGGAAGCCAGGTGCACGGAGATTCTGGAAGGCGCGGGGCCGTTCAGAGAGAAGCTGCTAAACGATGACCGCTTCTTCCGCAAACAGCAGGAGCGGTTGTTGAAGGATGGCCCCGCGTCCTCAGACAGCTCGGGAGAGGACGACTATTGCGAGTCAGACCTGGAATCAGATGACAGCATGGCGATACAGTATAGTCGGGCAGCCGTCCCTAGTAGCGGCAGCCTGATACCCACGTATACGCAGGCATCAGTGCCGGCAGTGAAGCAGGAAGTCAGAATGACAAGACAGGAAGTCAGAATGACAGGGCAGGAAGTGACGCAATCTCCCACACTCCCAGAGAACCAACCACTGCCCGAGACGGAGGAGGAGGAGGGCGGAGCCTCGGGAGAAGGCGGGGAAGCTGATGAGGCAAATCTACCAATTAGAGTCCCCGTCCAGAATGGACCAATTAGCATTCAGCATGTCAGATCTGGACGGGGAGGAGGCGGGAAAAGGAGCTAAGACCAGGAAGAAGGCAAGGAAGGAAAAAAAAAAAGAGAGATAGAGACATTTAAATTTGTCAGGTCGTTGCCTGGGGAGCATCGTGCCGGGACCTCAGCCCAGGTTGCGATGCCTCCAGGAGAGAAAAGGGAGGCGCAGGCACCTCGGGTCACGCCAAGTGGCGGGGTGCCCGGGGTGCCAGCAGTCAAAATGGCGCCTGATAGTACCTTTCAGGTGGTGGCGGACAAGGAGCTCATAGTTGCGGACAAGGGCAAAGGCAAAGAAGCCCCCCCTGCGGAGGGGAGTGGCGTAGGGAAACCTCCCTCCCTGGTAGGAGGTTTTAAAATATCGATGGCTTCCCCCAGAGTAAGGTGTAGGAAAGGGGGAGTGGCAGGTGGGCGTGGCTCATCCTCCTCCAGTGCTGATGAAGCCGGTGATGCGGAGGTCACTTCCGGGGCTAAGGGGGCGTGTCCTCCTACAACATCAGGTGCCGGGGTGACTGTGGATGCGGAGGCCGAGGTAAAAGCGGGGAAGCCATCAGCGAGTGGTGCAGCCGGCCCCGCTGTAAGAAGGAAGACTGCAGGTGTGAATGATGGACGAGTGGAGAAGCTAGTTAAGCAGACAGGTAAGGTAAAGGGGAAAGCGGGTGGGACAAAAGGGGTAATTAGTAGTATTCCTGAAGAAGGTGGTGTAGTATGCATGGGGGTCCAAGAGCCTGTAGTCGGGGAGGCTGTGGGAGGAGGGGCTATTACCATTGCTGCTAAAAAAAAGTGTTTCTACTGCTGGTAATATTTCTGTTGTGGCCCCTGTTGTTTCTGGTATTTCCTGCTGTTGTCCCTGCTGTTGTTTCTGCTGCTGTTCCTGATGCTGTTCCTGATGCTGTCGTTGCTCCTGTTGTTACTCCTGTCACTGCTCCTGATATTGTTGCTCCTGTTGTCCTCTCTGCCGCTGTTCCTTCTGCTGCAGTTGGAGTGACCCGGTCCGCGGCGGCTATGCCAGGGCGGACTGTTGCCGCCTCTGGTGCTCCGGTTGGCGTGGCTGGGCTAAGTAGTTCTGCGGGGGTCCCTGGGAGTGGCGCTGGTACTCCGGCAGCGGAGGTTGCTGCGGCCTCCGGGCCCCCACGCTCCTATGCCAGCGTCGCTTCTGGGGCCCCTGGGGGTGCATCATGTCTTCCGCCCGGCTCCAGGGACGGCGATTTGCAACGGCAGCTCCTGGAGGCTTTATGGGCGGGCCAGTCCACAATGACCATAGATGGGCAGTCGAGAGACCTTAGGTTCTGGATCGAGCGTTTTGGCCTAGGGAAGTTCCGAGAGGAAGGAGGTGAGACCAGATGGACTCTCCCTACACCCGGGCGTAGGGGGCCGACACGGAGGAACGTGGCCCGTCTCGTGTGGGGGGGAGCCGGCCCTTGTCCCCAGAGCAGGGGGGTCGTGGAACTCCTACTCGGGATGGGTTTCAGGGCAAGCGACATCTTTGCCCTGATTCATCCTGTCGGCTCCTCGGAGTTTGACATCAGCTTTGTTACCCCGGAGGGCTTAGAAACCTTCTGGGGAAACTATAGGCTGGTGAAGGACGAGCCCGCCTGGCGTGACTTTATGGTGTGGGCGGTGTCACGCCAGGATAACATTAAGAAAGTGACCGTTTTAACTCGTAACGATTCACTTTCTTATATGGACATCATGACCTGGCTGAACAGGTTTGGGGAGGTCAAGGACTTCCCAAAGAAAAATCTCGACGAGTTCGGGATATGGTCGGGGGCCTGGACCTTCATGGTCAAATTGCGACACGAGGATAACTCGGTGATGCATATCCCGTCCTCAACCTTCCTTGGGAAAGACAGGATCCTTGTCTTCTACCAGGGGCAGCCAAAACTCTGTCACAGGTGTGGTGACCCCTCACACTTGAGCGCCTCCTGCCGTGTGCAGAAGTGCGCCATGTGTGGAGAGGTGGGCCATCTCGCGGCGACCTGTGGCAGGGTGCGTTGCCACCTGTGTGGTGTCCTTGGGCACCCGATCGGGGTGTGTCCACGGTCTTTCGCCAACACCACCCTTCGGCAAGCGGGAGCAGTTGAGGAGGCTGTCCCTGCTGCGGAGGGGGTGAGTGGGGGAGGAGAGACTAGTCTGCCAAGGCAAAGGGAGAAGGCCCAGCCACCATCAAGGGCAAGGAGGCGCGAGAGGAGGAGGGAGCAGAGGGAGGGAGTTATGTGCCTTCCTTCTGCCCCTGGCTCTGCTGGGCCAGATCCTGATGCCGAGGCAGCAGTGGGCACGACCCTGGTTGAGGAGATGAAGAGACTGCAGAGGGAGGAAGAGGCTGACCAGTCGTCTTCTTCTCAGTACATCAGTGCTGGGGAGGGAGAGACGGTCAAGCGGAGAAAGTCACCGAGTAAAGTGAGGGCAAAAACATCTGCCCCCCCCCCCCCCGACGAAGGAACGCAGACTCGACGGCCCTCTAGTGGTAGGTCCCAACCGGTACCAATCCCTCTGTGAGGATGCGTCGGCCTCAGGGGAGGCTTCAGAGGGAGAGGTGGAGCCGTCAGGGGCTGCTGAGTCTCCCTCCGGGAGGGGCCCCCTGCCCTCTGGGGGGGAGGCTGGCCTGGAGCCTGGAGGAGGAGATGATGCACCCAGGGCCGAAGTTGCTACTGTCTCTGCGACCACTGTAACTCCTCAGGGAGAAGTTGCGGGGGGAGGTCCATCCCTCCTCTGGCCAAACCGCACCGGGGGAGGTGATGGACCAATCCCAATGTAAGAAGAGGACCCGCAAGACGAGGAGAAGTCGCGGGTCCTCTTCAGGCTCATCTAGGGGTGGTGGTGATAGGAGGAAAGGGGGTGGGAAGCTGAAGGTCATTGAGCTCAATCGGTCTTAATGGCAGTCCCCTCTCCACTGACGCTGGCCACCATTAATGTGGCCAGCATTAAGTCTGATACGGCTAGGTTTGCAGCCTTTGATTTTCTTGGCCGGGTTGAAGCTGACATTTTGTTTTTGCAGGAGACCAGGCTCTGTACTCTATCAGAGATAAACAGAGCAAGGAGGGAGTGGCGCAGGGGCCCTCCTACTGGTCTCTTGCGGCTGAGCCGTATAGTGGAGTGGCGGTGCTTTTTACCGCAGAGGTGAAATGCCAGCGACTGATCGAGCTCGAAATGGGAAGGTGCCTAGTCTTAGACGTCTTCATGAAGGGGCAAAGCCTGCGCCTCATTAACATCTACGGTCCCCAAACAAAGTGGGACTGTAAAAGCCTCTTTATGAAGATTAAGCCTTTTCTTTTTACGGGCAAACAAGTCATCTTTGGTGGGGATTTTAATACCATAACTAGACCCCAAGACCGAGGAGGTACCAGAGATAGACTGCCCTATGATGGCGCCGCGTTAAATAGAATAGTGAGTGAAGCTCGCCTGGAGGATATCCACATCAGGCATTCCCCAGGTCACCGTGGGTTCACCTTTCAGAGAGGTAGTGTTAGGTCTAGGTGATAGGTTTTTTTTTAAGGAGAATTCCGTCACCACCCCTGTGTCCGTGGTGGAGGTGGAGTTCTCTGATCACTGTCTAATTTTGTTTTCTTTGAATATTTCAGAGACCCTCCGGAGAGGAAGAGGTTTGTGGAGGCTGAATTCGTCACTCCTTGAGGAGGCAGCTGTAAGACAAGCCTTTGAGGAGTTTCTTCAGGATCAGGTACTATTACTGGGTCTTGAAGGTACTAGGTCAGAGTGGTGGGAGATATTCAAAAAAAGGGTGGCGGGATTTTTCCGCCGGCTCTCAAGCCTCAGGTCACTGGACATGTACCGCATGTACACTGCACTGAGGAAGAGACTTGGACATCTGGTCTCGACCGGAGGTAGCCAGGAGGATATCTCCGGTGTGAAGGCTTTGCTCAAAAGGTGTCAGTACGATAGGCACGCATCTTTGGTTCTTGAGAGGGATTTCGGGAAATACTGCTCGCCCGACCCCTACAGGAACTGTAAGATGTCAGTGACTTGTAAGACAGTAACAGGCCTGATTGACAGTACAGGATCCCTGACAAGATCCAGGTCAGGGATCTTGGAGGTCGTCAGGTCCTTCTACTCGAACCTTTTGGCAAAGAAGGTACTGAATCGGGATCGGATTTCAGGTTTCTTGGCTGAAGCCATTCCTGAGTCAGCAGAAGATCCTTCTCTTGGTGTTTTGATAGAACCTATAAGGGAAGAGGAAGTCGTCAGGGCTATTGAGGGTCTTGCCCTCAAGAAGTCACCTGGCCCAGATGGCTTAACATCTGAGTTCTATCGGACCTTTAAAGGAGCTTTGGCTCCCCTCTTGACTGACGTGCTTAATGAGTGTCTATCCTCGGGCACTCTGCCGAAGTCAATGAGGAGGTCCGCCCTTATAGTTCTGTCAAAGGGTAAGGATCCGAGCCATATTGAGAACTGGCGGCCCATAGCACTTCTCAATACGGACCGAAAGATTCTGGCGAAGGTACTTTTCAACCGGCTGGTACAGTTTGCGCCCCGGCTCCTCTCGCCGGCTCAGCACTGCTCTGTTCCCGGTCGTAGCACCTTAAGTGCGGTCCTGAGTGTCAGGGAGGCTGTGGAGCAGAGTAGGGCAGGTCGGTGGAAGGGGTACTTGCTGTCCCTAGATCAGGCTAAGGCTTTTGACAGGGTGAATCATGAGTATTTGTGGTCAACTCTCTCGAGGTATGGCCTACCTGGGGGGTTCATTCAGTGGCTGCAGACCTTATACGTTGGGGCTGAGTCTTTCCCGCTTGTGAATGGTTGGGTTGGTCGTCCTTTTGAGGTGGGGTCGGGCGTCCGACAGGGATGTCCCTTGAGCCCGCTACTGTATGTGTTCGCCATTGATCCCCTGATTAGACGGATTAATGGTGGGCCGGTGGCGGGAGTCAGGATGGACCTGGAGGGTACTGGCTCCCCTTTGAGGACAGTAGCCTACGCGGATGATGTCACCGTTCTTGTCTCGTCACGGGAGGAGCTTGAATGGGTGATGTCTGAAGTGGACAGTTACTCGGAGGCTTCCGGATCAGCTGTAAACAGGAATAAGTGTGGAAGCCTCTGGCTGGGAGGGGGAGAGCCTGTTTTTTCTCTCCTGGACACCCTCCCAGAACCCCAGGGGTCTGTAAAGATCTTAGGCATCCATTTTGGCCAGGGTGATTACCCACTCCAAAATTGGGAAGGTAGGCTTAAGGATGTCGCCCAGAGAGTTGATTGCTGGAAGGGTTGGTCTTTGACCCTGAGAGAAAGGGTTCACCTTGCCAAAGCCTTCCTGCTCCCTTTGGTGATCTATCTAGGTAGCGTCTGTGCCTTGCCAGAGTCTTGTTGGAGTAGGATCTGTTGCCTGTTCTTCCAACTGTTATGGGGGAACAGGCTCAACCTAATCAGGAGGGAGGTTACATACCGCACAAGGAGGCTAGGGGAGTTAAATATGGTTAACCCCGTGGTGTTCTTAATGAACACCTTTCTTAAGATCAATTTACCAAACCTCTCCTCCGAGGGGGCTCCTTCGTGGGTAGCCTCCTGCCAGGGGTGGTTTCGGCCCTTCTTCCAGAAATGGGAGTCAGGAGGGCAAGTGAAAGATCTTCGTGCACCCGATGGATATCTCCCGGCCTATGCTTCCCTGGTCCTGAAAGTGATTCGTCGGTGGGGTCTGGTGGCGTGGGAGATCAGGACTCAGTCAAGACGTTTTCTTGACGACAAGGTCCTGTTGACCCGCTTCCAGAAGCCTCTGGCGCTCAAAGATTGCCCAGGAGAAACCTTAGAGGGAGGGTTGCGTTTTCTTAACTCCAAAAGGTTTCCTCGGAAGTTTTGGGATCTGACCTGGCGCTGCCTCCTAGGTAAGTTATATGTGAGGGGGAACTTGAAGTACTGGAACTCCGACGAGCGAGGCTGCCCTCGGGAGGAGTGTGGCGACATGCTGGAAAGCATGGAGCACTTCCTGCTTCAGTGCCCCTTCAATATAAGGGTTTGCAAATTGGTGGGGACCTCCACCGGTTGGCTGCGGCTGGCTGGCCTTTCCTATGCCGAGTGGGCCTATGGGGCATTCAAACACCCGGAGGGCAGGGACTGCCAAACACTTTTTGTAGTTAGTGCAGTGGTCAGGTTTCACCTATGGTCAGCACGGTGTTTAGTATCGACGAGAGGCAAAATCCTCCCGGAGGTGGAGGTGGTTAAAAACATCATGGTGGACCTGGTGAGGGTGCGCTCTCGGGAGTACGAGGGGCTGGGCGCAGAAAGGGGTACCCTCTGGAGGGGGTTCACTTTTTCTGTTCCCTGAGCGTTAGATAAGGGATTTAAAGTAGGTTAGTTAGGTTAGGGCCAGATAGGGATAGGTAGGGCAAGGTTTGCACGAGGGGTGGGGTTTATTATTTTCTGATAGGGAGGGACAGGTAGGGACAGGGTAGGGACAGAATGATAGATAGGGATATAGCGGTAGGGCAAGTAGACAGGGATGGGCCTCCTGTGCTCTCTTCCTGGTGGAGGGCTGGCGTGTCACCACATAGGCATTTTGTTTTGGAAATCAGATGGAAGGGTAAGAGGCTTGAGGATAACCGACCCTAGGCCCATGGGAGGTTTATGGGAGGGAAGGTAATTTAACAGGTTATGTAGGATGGTGGGTTTTTCTTACTTGTCTGTTATTTCTTATTTGTTATTGTTGTCGTTCATATGTTGTGTCCATTTTCCCATTTTCCATTTTTCCATATCCCATATTCATTTTCCATTTCCATTTTTCATATCCATTTCCATATCCCATATTTCTTTTTCCATATTCCATAATTCCATTTGTTTCTTAGTAGATAAGGGTTTTTTTCAGGGGGGTAGGTTGTTTGGGGAGGGGGGTTTCTTTTTGGGGGTGGAGGGTTTGGTTTATAAGTTTTCGTGTGCCCGGCCTGGCTCTGGACTACGCGGACATGGGAGGACATGAGGCGGAGAGCCAGGTTGGGTTTCAGGGGCTTGGTGGTGGGTGGTGCCAGCACCAGGACTATGCGGACATGGGAGGACATGGGGCGTGGTGCTGGCCGGGTGTGGTGAGGGGAAAAAAAAAAAAAAAAAAAAAAAAAAATTTTTTAGTAAGTTTCAGTTGGGGATTTTGTTAGTGTTATAAGTTTCCGTTATAAGTTTCCGTTATATGTTTTCATTGTATGTTGCTCATTTAGATTTTCTTTTGTTAGAGTTTTTGACTGACGGATGACTGGAGAAAGACGGGAGAAGAGTGAAAGGTGGCGTGAAAGGCGGAGTGAAAGGCAGAATGGATGGGGCTGGTTCGCGATTGGTTTTTTTTTTTTTTTTTTGTCCCGGTGTTTTCTTGTATTTTATTTGTTGATGGTTTTATGCTATGTTTTAGATTTATGTATTGTCTCTGTTTATAGTTTTTATATTGTATTTTCGTATGTGACAGTGTTTGTGAACTTTTTCTACTTTTCTAATAAAATAGTTCCAATTCCTTCGGGGCAGCTGTGGGAATCAGACACGCCTGTCTGAGCTCCTGAGACCAGAGGCTATAGTCTGTTTGTCAGCTCAGAAGAGAGGCTTGGTGTGTGGTGTTTGTGCAACAGCAGCAGTTTTTCCAGCCATAGTTGGAGGCTCCAACCCCTTTCCTTTTCCAAGGTTGGGGTTTTCTCACCATGGAGCAAGGTGCTCCTGCCCCCCGAGCCAGCTTGGCGGGGGGCAGGAGGCTCTCAATGGACGGCAGTAGCAGCAGCAGCAGGAGAAGATTGGAGAGGCAGCAGGCTCCAGTGGAAAAAGGTATGGCAACCCGCAGCAAGGGACGTCTAGGTCAGAAAACCCTGGCGGAGGCTGAGCCCTGTACAAGTAAAAAGGCCAGCGAAGCCCCCCCCTCCTTCCTTGCCATCATCAGGTTGGGGGATTCGGAAGGCTGGCGAGGATGTGCTTGCATACAGTAAGCGTATTAACACTACCCTTGAGGAATATGATAAAGCCAGGAGGTCCCTGTTCGCTATGGGTGCGGAGCTTCAGAGTGTCCGTGCCCGTAGTGACAGGGCCTCAAGGCATGAGAGACCGGCACTGAGTAAGCAGGTCAAAAAGCTGAAGGAACAAATTAAAGGGCTTGACCAAAGATGCCGAGAGATCCTGGAGGGTGCGGGGCCTTTCAGGGAGAAACTCCTGAATGATGACCGTTTTTACCGCAAGCAGCAGGGGCGGCTGCTGCGGGAAGGCCTCGCGTCCTCCGAAAGCTCGGATCCGGAATATGAGACAGATACTGACTCAGAGGGGAGCCTGCTGGCAGAGTACGGCAGTAGCCGGAAGCCTACGAGGGTGAGTTCAGGTATTCCAACCTATACGCCCCCAGAGAAATTGGCAAGTTTACCCAAGCTACCGGAGAATTTACCACCATTACCGGCAACATCAGAAGACGATATGGGTTCTGCTGCGGGGAGGCTAATCCACGAAATATGCATGCTAGAATTCCCGGCAAGAATGGAGAAGATGGCTTTTTCCGTAGACGACCTTGGAAACGAGGAGGAATCAAAAAAAAGGAAAAAGAAGAAGGCTAAGCCGCAAGAAGTCGGCACCCTGAAATATGTGAGTGTCGCAGCAGGTATAACTGTTCCCGCAGGGCAACCCCCATTGACTCTAGCACAGGCTGAATCTGGGGTGTTGCCCGCGGGTGAGATAAGGGGGGCGCAGACTCCCCAGACCCCGCTTTCTCTAAGTAGCGGTGTGGCTGGGGAGCTGGGTGCAGTATTGAAAATGGCGCCCGAAACTGCAGCGGACAAGGTCGGAAAAGCACCTCCCACGAAGGGAGGTAGAGAAGCGGTGAAGCCTGCCCCTGTGGGCAGGGTCAAAGTAGCGCCGGCCCCTCCCCAGGTCCATGGTAAGGGGAAGGGGCGTGCGGCTTGTCCCTCCCTTCCGGTTTCAGGTGCCGAGGAAGCCAATGAGACCGGTGATGCGGAGGCTGCCGTCAGCGCTAGGAGCAAGTCCGCTCCTAAAGCATTGAGCGCTGCGACAGCTGACGATGCGGAGGTCGAGGCAGAGGCACAAGTCGCCCCAGCTAAGCGGGAGGAGAGTGAAGCGGAGGCCCGGAATAGGCCAATCCCGCTCGTGGAGCCGCCCAAGGCCGCAAGCCCCGGTGTGAATGAGGTAATGGTGAGCGTGGGTAAGAAAGCGGTGAGTAAGAGCAGACTGGGGAGTAGGAAAAGCAGGCGTCAGGAGAGGAGGGCGGAGGAGGGGGAAAAAACTGTGGTTCCAGAGAGTGACTTAGATGTTCCTTGTGAGGGAAAGGGGAGGGGGGCTATGGAGGCTGTCACCCCTTGTGTTGCTGCTGCTGCTGCTGCTACTGCTGTCCCTTTTGTTAAAGATGCGGTAGTGGAGGTTCCTAGGACTTTGGAAAATGTAGGCATGGCTGCTGCAGAAGTAGCTTTGCCAAATGTGTTTGCCCGGTCCACGCCTGCGACGCTGGGAACGACCGCTCCTGTCTCTGGTGTCCCGGTGGCCGCGGTGGTGGCCGGGCCGAGCGGGCTTCAGGGGGCGCCCGAAGGTGGCACTGGAGTTGCGGGGGCTGGGACTGCGGCCTCAAGCTTGGTACGTTCCTATGCCAGTGTCGCCTCGGGGGTCCCAAGGGGTGCCTCGTGTCCATCACTGGGGGCCAGGGACGGTGAATTACAACAGCAGCTCCTGGCGGCCTTATGAGCAGGGCAGAGAACGATGATAGTGGATGGTCAATCGAGGGACCTTAGGTTTTGGATTGAACGTTTTGGCCTAGGGAAGTTCCGAGATGAGGGGGGTGAGACCAGGTGGACTCTCCCGACACCCGGGCAGCGGCCGGTCCGGAGGAATGTAGTCCGTCTCGGGTGGGGGGAGAAGGCCCTTGTCCTCAGAGGAGGAGGGTCGTCGAACTTCTGCTCGGGATGGGCTTTAGGGCAAGTGACATCTTTGCCCTCATTCACCCGGTCGGCTCCTCAGAGTTTGATGTCAGCTTTGTTACCTCGGGGGGCTTAGAAACCTTCTGGGGTAATTATGAGTTGGCAAAGAACGAGCCCGGCTGGCGCGACTTCAATGTGTGGGCGGTGTCGCGCCAGGATGCAATTAAGAAAGTGACCGTTTTGACTCGTAACGAGTCACTTTCTTACATGGACATTATGACCTGGCTCAACAGGTATGGGGAAGTGAAAGACTTCCCCCGGAAGAACCTTGATGAGTTTGGCATTTGGTCGGGGGGCCTGGACCTTTATGGTCAAATTGAAGCATGAGGATAACTCGGTGATGCATATCCCGTCCTCAACCTTCCTCGGGAAAGACAGGATTCTTGTCTTCTACCAGGGGAAGCCGAAGCTCTGTCACAGGTGTGGTGATCCCTTGCACTTGAGTGCCTCCTGCAGGGTGCAGAAGTGTGCCATGTGTGGGGGATTAGGTCATCTAGCTGCAACCTGTGATAGGATTCGGTGCCACCTGTGTGGTGACCTTGGTCACCCAATCGGGGCGTGCCCGAGGTCGTTCGCTAATGTCACCCTCCGACGGGCAGGGGCAGGTGAGGAGACTGTCCCTGTCACCGAGGAGGGGGTCGGAGGTGGAGAGACCAGGTTGCCGACGCGGAGGGAGAAAACCCAGCCACCATCTAGGGCGAGAAGGAGAGATAGGAGAAGGGAGCAGAGGGAAGGTATTATGTGTCTCCCCTCTGCCCCTGATCCCGCTGGGTTGGATTCTAATGCTGAAGTAGCGACGGGCACGGCCCTGATTGAGAAGATGAGAAGACTGCAGAGGGAGGAAGAGGCTGACCTGTCTTCATCTTCCCAGTACGTTAGTGCTGGGGAGGAACAGACGGTCAGGAGGAGAAAGTCACCGAGTAAGGCGAGGGTAAAAACATCTGCCCCCCCCCCCCCCCGGCAAAGGAACGGAGACTCGAGGGCCTTTCAGTGATCAGCCCTAACCGGTACCAAACCCTCTGCGAGGACGCATCAGCCTCAGGGGAGGCTTCAGAGGGGGAGGTGGGACCGTCGGGGGCTGCTGAGTCTCCCTCAGGGAAGGGCCCCCTGCCTTCAGTGGAGGAGGCTGGCCTGGTACCCAGAGATGGAGACGATGCACCTCAAGCTGTTTTGGAAACCGTTGAAAAAAATGATACCAATACTCCCCAGGGAGAAACTACGGGGGAAGTCCATCCCTTGCCTGGCCAAACCGCACGAGGTGAGGTGATGGACCAATCCCAATGTAAGAAGAGGACCCGTAAGACGAGGAAAAGTCGCGGGTCCTCTTCAGACTCATCTAGGGGTGGTGGTGGTAGGAGGAAAGGGGGTGGGAAACTGAAGGTCATTGAGCTCAATCGGTCTTAATGGCAGTCCCCTCTCCACTGACGCTGGCCACCATTAATGTGGCCAGCATTAAGTCTGATACGGCGTGACTTTATGGTGTGGGCGGTGTCACGCCAGGATAACATTAAGAAAGTGACCGTTTTAACTCGTAACGATTCACTTTCTTATATGGACATCATGACCTGGCTGAACAGGTTTGGGGAGGTCAAGGACTTCCCAAAGAAAAATCTCGACGAGTTCGGGATATGGTCGGGGGCCTGGACCTTCATGGTCAAATTGCGACACGAGGATAACTCGGTGATGCATATCCCGTCCTCAACCTTCCTTGGGAAAGACAGGATCCTTGTCTTCTACCAGGGGCAGCCAAAACTCTGTCACAGGTGTGGTGACCCCTCACACTTGAGCGCCTCCTGCCGTGTGCAGAAGTGCGCCATGTGTGGAGAGGTGGGCCATCTCGCGGCGACCTGTGGCAGGGTGCGTTGCCACCTGTGTGGTGTCCTTGGGCACCCGATCGGGGTGTGTCCACGGTCTTTCGCCAACACCACCCTTCGGCAAGCGGGAGCAGTTGAGGAGGCTGTCCCTGCTGCGGAGGGGGTGAGTGGGGGAGGAGAGACTAGTCTGCCAAGGCAAAGGGAGAAGGCCCAGCCACCATCAAGGGCAAGGAGGCGCGAGAGGAGGAGGGAGCAGAGGGAGGGAGTTATGTGCCTTCCTTCTGCCCCTGGCTCTGCTGGGCCAGATCCTGATGCCGAGGCAGCAGTGGGCACGACCCTGGTTGAGGAGATGAAGAGACTGCAGAGGGAGGAAGAGGCTGACCAGTCGTCTTCTTCTCAGTACATCAGTGCTGGGGAGGGAGAGACGGTCAAGCGGAGAAAGTCACCGAGTAAAGTGAGGGCAAAAACATCTGCCCCCCCCCCCCCCGACGAAGGAACGCAGACTCGACGGTCCTCTAGTGGTAGGTCCCAACCGGTACCAATCCCTCTGTGAGGATGCGTCGGCCTCAGGGGAGGCTTCAGAGGGAGAGGTGGAGCCGTCAGGGGCTGCTGAGTCTCCCCTCCGGGAGGGGCCCCCTGCCCTCTGGGGGGGGAGGCTGGCCTGGAGCCTGGAGGAGGAGATGATGCACCCAGGGCCGAAGTTGCTACTGTCTCTGCGACCACTGTAACTCTTCAGGGAGAAGTTGCGGGGGAGGTCCATCCCTCCTCTGGCCAAACCGCACCGGGGGAGGTGATGGACCAATCCCAATGTAAGAAGAGGACCCGCAAGACGAGGAGAAGTCGCGGGTCCTCTTCAGGCTCATCTAGGGGTGGTGGTGATAGGAGGAAAGGGGGTGGGAAGCTGAAGGTCATTGAGCTCAATCGGTCTTAATGGCAGTCCCCTCTCCACTGACGCTGGCCACCATTAATGTGGCCAGCATTAAGTCTGATACGGCTAGGTTTGCAGCCTTTGATTTTCTTGGCCGGGTTGAAGCTGACATTTTGTTTTTGCAGGAGACCAGGCTCTGTACTCTATCAGAGATAAACAGAGCAAGGAGGGAGTGGCGCAGGGGGCCCTCCTACTGGTCTCTTGCGGCTGAGCCGTATAGTGGAGTGGCGGTGCTTTTTACCGCAGAGGTGAAATGCCAGCGACTGATCGAGCTCGAAATGGGAAGGTGCCTAGTCTTAGACGTCTTCATGAAGGGGCAAAGCCTGCGCCTCATTAACATCTACGGTCCCCAAACAAAGTGGGACTGTAAAAGCCTCTTTATGAAGATTAAGCCTTTTCTTTTTACGGGCAAACAAGTCATCTTTGGTGGGGATTTTAATACCATAACTAGACCCCAAGACCGAGGAGGTACCAGAGATAGACTGCCCTATGATGGCGCCGCGTTAAATAGAATAGTGAGTGAAGCTCGCCTGGAGGATATCCACATCAGGCATTCCCCAGGTCACCGTGGGTTCACCTTTCAGAGAGGTAGTGTTAGGTCTAGGGATAGGTTTTTTTTGAAGGAGAATTCCGTCACCACCCCTGTGTCCGTGGTGGAGGTGGAGTTCTCTGATCACTGTCTAATTTTGTTTTCTTTGAATATTTCAGAGACCCTCCGGAGAGGAAGAGGTTTGTGGAGGCTGAATTCGTCACTCCTTGAGGAGGCAGCTGTAAGACAAGCCTTTGAGGAGTTTCTTCAGGATCAGGTACTATTACTGGGTCTTGAAGGTACTAGGTCAGAGTGGTGGGAGATATTCAAAAAAAGGGTGGCGGGATTTTTCCGCCGGCTCTCAAGCCTCAGGTCACTGGACATGTACCGCATGTACACTGCACTGAGGAAGAGACTTGGACATCTGGTCTCGACCGGAGGTAGCCAGGAGGATATCTCCGGTGTGAAGGCTTTGCTCAAAAGGTGTCAGTACGATAGGCACGCATCTTTGGTTCTTGAGAGGGATTTCGGGAAATACTGCTCGCCCGACCCCTACAGGAACTGTAAGATGTCAGTGACTTGTAAGACAGTAACAGGCCTGATTGACAGTACAGGATCCCTGACAAGATCCAGGTCAGGGATCTTGGAGGTCGTCAGGTCCTTCTACTCGAACCTTTTGGCAAAGAAGGTACTGAATCGGGATCGGATTTCAGGTTTCTTGGCTGAAGCCATTCCTGAGTCAGCAGAAGATCCTTCTCTTGGTGTTTTGATAGAACCTATAAGGGAAGAGGAAGTCGTCAGGGCTATTGAGGGTCTTGCCCTCAAGAAGTCACCTGGCCCAGATGGCTTAACATCTGAGTTCTATCGGACCTTTAAAGGAGCTTTGGCTCCCCTCTTGACTGACGTGCTTAATGAGTGTCTATCCTCGGGCACTCTGCCGAAGTCAATGAGGAGGTCCGCCCTTATAGTTCTGTCAAAGGGTAAGGATCCGAGCCATATTGAGAACTGGCGGCCCATAGCACTTCTCAATACGGACCGAAAGATTCTGGCGAAGGTACTTTTCAACCGGCTGGTACAGTTTGCGCCCCGGCTCCTCTCGCCGGCTCAGCACTGCTCTGTTCCCGGTCGTAGCACCTTAAGTGCGGTCCTGAGTGTCAGGGAGGCTGTGGAGCAGAGTAGGGCAGGTCGGTGGAAGGGGTACTTGCTGTCCCTAGATCAGGCTAAGGCTTTTGACAGGGTGAATCATGAGTATTTGTGGTCAACTCTCTCGAGGTATGGCCTACCTGGGGGGTTCATTCAGTGGCTGCAGACCTTATACGTTGGGGCTGAGTCTTTCCCGCTTGTGAATGGTTGGGTTGGTCGTCCTTTTGAGGTGGGGTCGGGCGTCCGACAGGGATGTCCCTTGAGCCCGCTACTGTATGTGTTCGCCATTGATCCCCTGATTAGACGGATTAATGGTGGGCCGGTGGCGGGAGTCAGGATGGACCTGGAGGGTACTGGCTCCCCTTTGAGGACAGTAGCCTACGCGGATGATGTCACCGTTCTTGTCTCGTCACGGGAGGAGCTTGAATGGGTGATGTCTGAAGTGGACAGTTACTCGGAGGCTTCCGGATCAGCTGTAAACAGGAATAAGTGTGGAAGCCTCTGGCTGGGAGGGGGAGAGCCTGTTTTTTCTCTCCTGGACACCCTCCCAGAACCCCAGGGGTCTGTAAAGATCTTAGGCATCCATTTTGGCCAGGGTGATTACCCACTCCAAAATTGGGAAGGTAGGCTTAAGGATGTCGCCCAGAGAGTTGATTGCTGGAAGGGTTGGTCTTTGACCCTGAGAGAAAGGGTTCACCTTGCCAAAGCCTTCCTGCTCCCTTTGGTGATCTATCTAGGTAGCGTCTGTGCCTTGCCAGAGTCTTGTTGGAGTAGGATCTGTTGCCTGTTCTTCCAACTGTTATGGGGGAACAGGCTCAACCTAATCAGGAGGGAGGTTACATACCGCACAAGGAGGCTAGGGGAGTTAAATATGGTTAACCCCGTGGTGTTCTTAATGAACACCTTTCTTAAGATCAATTTACCAAACCTCTCCTCCGAGGGGGCTCCTTCGTGGGTAGCCTCCTGCCAGGGGTGGTTTCGGCCCTTCTTCCAGAAATGGGAGTCAGGAGGGCAAGTGAAAGATCTTCGTGCACCCGATGGATATCTCCCGGCCTATGCTTCCCTGGTCCTGAAAGTGATTCGTCGGTGGGGTCTGGTGGCGTGGGAGATCAGGACTCAGTCAAGACGTTTTCTTGACGACAAGGTCCTGTTGACCCGCTTCCAGAAGCCTCTGGCGCTCAAAGATTGCCCAGGAGAAACCTTAGAGGGAGGGTTGCGTTTTCTTAACTCCAAAAGGTTTCCTCGGAAGTTTTGGGATCTGACCTGGCGCTGCCTCCTAGGTAAGTTATATGTGAGGGGGAACTTGAAGTACTGGAACTCCGACGAGCGAGGCTGCCCTCGGGAGGAGTGTGGCGACATGCTGGAAAGCATGGAGCACTTCCTGCTTCAGTGCCCCTTCAATATAAGGGTTTGCAAATTGGTGGGGACCTCCACCGGTTGGCTGCGGCTGGCTGGCCTTTCCTATGCCGAGTGGGCCTATGGGGCATTCAAACACCCGGAGGGCAGGGACTGCCAAACACTTTTTGTAGTTAGTGCAGTGGTCAGGTTTCACCTATGGTCAGCACGGTGTTTAGTATCGACGAGAGGCAAAATCCTCCCGGAGGTGGAGGTGGTTAAAAACATCATGGTGGACCTGGTGAGGGTGCGCTCTCGGGAGTACGAGGGGCTGGGCGCAGAAAGGGGTACCCTCTGGAGGGGGTTCACTTTTTCTGTTCCCTGAGCGTTAGATAAGGGATTTAAAGTAGGTTAGTTAGGTTAGGGCCAGATAGGGATAGGTAGGGCAAGGTTTGCACGAGGGGTGGGGTTTATTATTTTCTGATAGGGAGGGACAGGTAGGGACAGGGTAGGGACAGAATGATAGATAGGGATATAGCGGTAGGGCAAGTAGACAGGGATGGGCCTCCTGTGCTCTCTTCCTGGTGGAGGGCTGGCGTGTCACCACATAGGCATTTTGTTTTGGAAATCAGATGGAAGGGTAAGAGGCTTGAGGATAACCGACCCTAGGCCCATGGGAGGTTTATGGGAGGGAAGGTAATTTAACAGGTTATGTAGGATGGTGGGTTTTTCTTACTTGTCTGTTATTTCTTATTTGTTATTGTTGTCGTTCATATGTTGTGTCCATTTTCCCATTTTCCATTTTTCCATATCCCATATTCATTTTCCATTTCCATTTTTCATATCCATTTCCATATCCCATATTTCTTTTTCCATATTCCATAATTCCATTTGTTTCTTAGTAGATAAGGGTTTTTTTCAGGGGGGTAGGTTGTTTGGGAGGGGGGTTTCTTTTCGGGGGTGGAGGGTTTGGTTTATAAGTTTTCGTGTGCCCGGCCTGGCTCTGGACTACGCGGACATGGGAGGACATGAGGCGGAGAGCCAGGTTGGGTTTCAGGGGCTTGGTGGTGGGTGGTGCCAGCACCAGGACTATGCGGACATGGGAGGACATGGGGCGTGGTGCTGGCCGGGTGTGGTGAGGGGAAAAAAAAAAAAAAAAAAAAAAAAATTTTTTAGTAAGTTTCAGTTGGGGATTTTGTTAGTGTTATAAGTTTCCGTTATAAGTTTCCGTTATATGTTTTCATTGTATGTTGCTCATTTAGATTTTCTTTTGTTAGAGTTTTTGACTGACGGATGACTGGAGAAAGACGGGAGAAGAGTGAAAGGTGGCGTGAAAGGCGGAGTGAAAGGCAGAATGGATGGGGCTGGTTCGCGATTGTGGGTTTTTTTTTTTTTTTGTCCCGGTGTTTTCTTGTATTTTATTTGTTGATGGTTTTATGCTATGTTTTAGATTTATGTATTGTCTCTGTTTATAGTTTTTATATTGTATTTTCGTATGTGACAGTGTTTGTGAACTTTTTCTACTTTTCTAATAAAATAGTTCCAATTCCTTCGGGGCAGCTGTGGGAATCAGACACGCCTGTCTGAGCTCCTGAGACCAGAGGCTATAGTCTGTTTGTCAGCTCAGAAGAGAGGCTTGGTGTGTGGTGTTTGTGCAACAGCAGCAGTTTTTCCAGCCATAGTTGGAGGCTCCAACCCCTTTCCTTTTCCAAGGTTGGGGTTTTCTCACCATGGAGCAAGGTGCTCCTGCCCCCCGAGCCAGCTTGGCGGGGGGCAGGAGGCTCTCAATGGACGGCAGTAGCAGCAGCAGCAGGAGAAGATTGGAGAGGCAGCAGGCTCCAGTGGAAAAAGGTATGGCAACCCGCAGCAAGGGACGTCTAGGTCAGAAAACCCTGGCGGAGGCTGAGCCCTGTACAAGTAAAAAGGCCAGCGAAGCCCCCCCTCCTTCCTTGCCATCATCAGGTTGGGGGATTCGGAAGGCTGGCGAGGATGTGCTTGCATACAGTAAGCGTATTAACACTACCCTTGAGGAATATGATAAAGCCAGGAGGTCCCTGTTCGCTATGGGTGCGGAGCTTCAGAGTGTCCGTGCCCGTAGTGACAGGGCCTCAAGGCATGAGAGACCGGCACTGAGTAAGCAGGTCAAAAAGCTGAAGGAACAAATTAAAGGGCTTGACCAAAGATGCCGAGAGATCCTGGAGGGTGCGGGGCCTTTCAGGGAGAAACTCCTGAATGATGACCGTTTTTACCGCAAGCAGCAGGGGCGGCTGCTGCGGGAAGGCCTCGCGTCCTCCGAAAGCTCGGATCCGGAATATGAGACAGATACTGACTCAGAGGGGAGCCTGCTGGCAGAGTACGGCAGTAGCCGGAAGCCTACGAGGGTGAGTTCAGGTATTCCAACCTATACGCCCCCAGAGAAATTGGCAAGTTTACCCAAGCTACCGGAGAATTTACCACCATTACCGGCAACATCAGAAGACGATATGGGTTCTGCTGCGGGGAGGCTAATCCACGAAATATGCATGCTAGAATTCCCGGCAAGAATGGAGAAGATGGCTTTTTCCGTAGACGACCTTGGAAACGAGGAGGAATCAAAAAAAAGGAAAAAGAAGAAGGCTAAGCCGCAAGAAGTCGGCACCCTGAAATATGTGAGTGTCGCAGCAGGTATAACTGTTCCCGCAGGGCAACCCCCATTGACTCTAGCACAGGCTGAATCTGGGGTGTTGCCCGCGGGTGAGATAAGGGGGCGCAGACTCCCCAGACCCCGCTTTCTCTAAGTAGCGGTGTGGCTGGGGAGCTGGGTGCAGTATTGAAAATGGCGCCCGAAACTGCAGCGGACAAGGTCGGAAAAGCACCTCCCACGAAGGGAGGTAGAGAAGCGGTGAAGCCTGCCCCTGTGGGCAGGGTCAAAGTAGCGCCGGCCCCCTCCCCAGGTCCATGGTAAGGGGAAGGGGCGTGCGGCTTGTCCCTCCCTTCCGGTTTCAGGTGCCGAGGAAGCCAATGAGACCGGTGATGCGGAGGCTGCCGTCAGCGCTAGGAGCAAGTCCGCTCCTAAAGCATTGAGCGCTGCGACAGCTGACGATGCGGAGGTCGAGGCAGAGGCACAAGTCGCCCCAGCTAAGCGGGAGGAGAGTGAAGCGGAGGCCCGGAATAGGCCAATCCCGCTCGTGGAGCCGCCCAAGGCCGCAAGCCCCGGTGTGAATGAGGTAATGGTGAGCGTGGGTAAGAAAGCGGTGAGTAAGAGCAGACTGGGGAGTAGGAAAAGCAGGCGTCAGGAGAGGAGGGCGGAGGAGGGGGAAAAAACTGTGGTTCCAGAGAGTGACTTAGATGTTCCTTGTGAGGGAAAGGGGAGGGGGGCTATGGAGGCTGTCACCCCTTGTGTTGCTGCTGCTGCTGCTGCTACTGCTGTCCCTTTTGTTAAAGATGCGGTAGTGGAGGTTCCTAGGACTTTGGAAAATGTAGGCATGGCTGCTGCAGAAGTAGCTTTGCCAAATGTGTTTGCCCGGTCCACGCCTGCGACGCTGGGAACGACCGCTCCTGTCTCTGGTGTCCCGGTGGCCGCGGTGGTGGCCGGGCCGAGCGGGCTTCAGGGGGCGCCCGAAGGTGGCACTGGAGTTGCGGGGGCTGGGACTGCGGCCTCAAGCTTGGTACGTTCCTATGCCAGTGTCGCCTCGGGGGTCCCAAGGGGTGCCTCGTGTCCATCACTGGGGGCCAGGGACGGTGAATTACAACAGCAGCTCCTGGCGGCCTTATGAGCAGGGCAGAGAACGATGATAGTGGATGGTCAATCGAGGGACCTTAGGTTTTGGATTGAACGTTTTGGCCTAGGGAAGTTCCGAGATGAGGGGGGTGAGACCAGGTGGACTCTCCCGACACCCGGGCAGCGGCCGGTCCGGAGGAATGTAGTCCGTCTCGGGTGGGGGGGAGAAGGCCCTTGTCCTCAGAGGAGGAGGGTCGTCGAACTTCTGCTCGGGATGGGCTTTAGGGCAAGTGACATCTTTGCCCTCATTCACCCGGTCGGCTCCTCAGAGTTTGATGTCAGCTTTGTTACCTCGGGGGGCTTAGAAACCTTCTGGGGTAATTATGAGTTGGCAAAGAACGAGCCCGGCTGGCGCGACTTCAATGTGTGGGCGGTGTCGCGCCAGGATGCAATTAAGAAAGTGACCGTTTTGACTCGTAACGAGTCACTTTCTTACATGGACATTATGACCTGGCTCAACAGGTATGGGGAAGTGAAAGACTTCCCCCGGAAGAACCTTGATGAGTTTGGCATTTGGTCGGGGGCCTGGACCTTTATGGTCAAATTGAAGCATGAGGATAACTCGGTGATGCATATCCCGTCCTCAACCTTCCTCGGGAAAGACAGGATTCTTGTCTTCTACCAGGGGAAGCCGAAGCTCTGTCACAGGTGTGGTGATCCCTTGCACTTGAGTGCCTCCTGCAGGGTGCAGAAGTGTGCCATGTGTGGGGGATTAGGTCATCTAGCTGCAACCTGTGATAGGATTCGGTGCCACCTGTGTGGTGACCTTGGTCACCCAATCGGGGCGTGCCCGAGGTCGTTCGCTAATGTCACCCTCCGACGGGCAGGGGCAGGTGAGGAGACTGTCCCTGTCACCGAGGAGGGGGGTCGGAGGTGGAGAGACCAGGTTGCCGACGCGGAGGGAGAAAACCCAGCCACCATCTAGGGCGAGAAGGAGAGATAGGAGAAGGGAGCAGAGGGAAGGTATTATGTGTCTCCCCTCTGCCCCTGATCCCGCTGGGTTGGATTCTAATGCTGAAGTAGCGACGGGCACGGCCCTGATTGAGAAGATGAGAAGACTGCAGAGGGAGGAAGAGGCTGACCTGTCTTCATCTTCCCAGTACGTTAGTGCTGGGGAGGAACAGACGGTCAGGAGGAGAAAGTCACCGAGTAAGGCGAGGGTAAAAACATCTGCCCCCCCCCCCCCCGGCAAAGGAACGGAGACTCGAGGGCCTTTCAGTGATCAGCCCTAACCGGTACCAAACCCTCTGCGAGGACGCATCAGCCTCAGGGGAGGCTTCAGAGGGGGGAGGTGGGACCGTCGGGGGCTGCTGAGTCTCCCTCAGGGAAGGGCTCCCTGCCTTCAGTGGAGGAGGCTGGCCTGGTACCCAGAGATGGAGACGATGCACCTCAAGCTGTTTTGGAAACCGTTGAAAAAAATGATACCAATACTCCCCAGGGAGAAACTACGGGGGAAGTCCATCCCTTGCCTGGCCAAACCGCACGAGGTGAGGTGATGGACCAATCCCAATGTAAGAAGAGGACCCGTAAGACGAGGAAAAGTCGCGGGTCCTCTTCAGACTCATCTAGGGGTGGTGGTGGTAGGAGGAAAGGGGGTGGGAAACTGAAGGTCATTGAGCTCAATCGGTCTTAATGGCAGTCCCCTCTCCACTGACGCTGGCCACCATTAATGTGGCCAGCATTAAGTCTGATACGGCTAGGTTTGCAGCCTTTGATTTTCTTGGCCGAGTTGAAGCTGACATTTTGTTTTTGCAGGAGACCAGGCTCTGTACTCTATCAGAGATAAACAGAGCAAGGAGGGAGTGGCGCAGGGGGCCCTCCTACTGGTCTCTTGCGGCTGAGCCGTATAGTGGAGTGGCGGTGCTTTTTACCGCAGAGGTGAAATGCCAGCGGCTGATCGAACTCGAAATGGGAAGGTGCCTAGTCTTAGACGTCCTCATGAAGGGGCAAAGCCTGCGCCTCATTAACATCTACGGTCCCCAGTCAAAGTGGGACCGTAAAAGCCTCTTTATGAAGATCAAGCCTTTTCTTTTTACGGGCAAACAAGTCATCTTTGGTGGGGATTTTAATACCATAACTAGACCCCAAGACCGAGGAGGTACCAGAGATAGACTGCCCTATGATGGCGTCGCGTTAAATAGCATAGTGAGTGAAGCTCGCCTGGAGGATATCCACATCAGGCATTCCCCAGGTCACCGTGGGTTCACCTTTCAGAGAGGAAGTGTTAGGTCCAGGATAGATAGGTTTTTTTTGAAGGAGAATTCCGTCACCACCCCTGTGTCCGTGGTGGAGGTGGAGTTCTCCGATCACTGCCTAATTTTATTTTCTTTGAATATTTCAGAAACCCTCCGGAGAGGAAGAGGTTTGTGGAGGCTGAATTCGTCACTCCTTGAGGAGGCAGCTGTAAGACAAGCCTTTGAGGAGTTTCTTCAGGATCAGGTACTATTACTGGGTCTTGAGGGCACTAGGTCAGAGTGGTGGGAGATATTCAAAAAAAGGGTGGCGGGATTTTTCCGCCGGCTCTCAAGCCTCAGGTCACTGGACATGTACCGCATGTACAGTGCACTGAGGAAGAGACTTGAACATCTGGTCTCGACCGGAGGTAGCCAGGAGGATATCTCCGGTGTGAAGGCTTGCTTAAAGGGTGTCAGTATGATAGGCACGCATCCTTGGTTCTTGAGAGGGATTTCGGGAAATACCGCTCGCCCGACCCCTACAGGAACTGTAAGATGTCAGTGACTTGTAAGACAGTAACAGGCCTGATTGACAGTACAGGATCCCTGACAAGATCCAGGTCAGGGATCTTGGAGGTCGTCAGGTCTTTCTACTCGAACCTTTTGGCAAAGAAGGAACTGAATCGGGATCGGATTTCAGGTTTCTTGGCTGAAGCCATTCCTGAGCCAGCAGAAGACCCTTCTCTTGGTGTTTTGATAGAACCTATAAGGGAAGAGGAAGTCGTCAGGGCTATTGAGGGTCTTGCCCTCAAGAAGTCACCTGGCCCAGATGGCTTAACATCTGAGTTCTATCGGACCTTTAAAGGAGCGTTGTCTCCCCTTTTGACTGACGTGCTTAATGAGTGTCTATCCTCGGGCACTCTGCCAAAGTCAATGAGGAGGTCCGCCCTTATAGTTCTGTCAAAGGGTAAGGATCCGAGCCGTATTGGGAACTGGCGGCCCATAGCACTTCTCAATACGGACCGAAAGATTCTGGCGAAGGTACTTTTCAACCGGCTGGTACAGTTTGCGCCCCGGCTCCTCTCGCCGGCTCAACACTGCTCTGTTCCCGGTCGTAGCACCTTAAGTGCGGTCCTGAGTGTCAGGGAGGCTGTGGAGCAGAGTAGGGCAGGTCGGTGGAAGGGGTACTTGCTGTCCCTAGATCAGGCTAAGGCTTTTGACAGGGTGAATCATGAGTATTTGTGGTCAACTCTCTCGAGGTATGGCCTACCTGGGGGGTTCATTCAGTGGCTGCAGACCTTATACGCTGGGGCTGAGTCTTTCCCGCTTGTGAATGGTTGGGTTGGTCGTCCTTTTGAGGTGGGGTCGGGCGTCCGACAGGGATGTCCCTTGAGCCCGCTACTGTATGTGTTCGCCATTGATCCCCTGATTAGACGGATTAATGGTGGGCCGGTGGCGGGAGTCAGGATGGACCTGGAGGGCACCGGCTCCCCTTTGAGGACAGTAGCCTACGCGGATGATGTCACCGCTCTTGTCTCGTCGTGGGAGGAGATTGAATGGGTGATGTCTGAAGTGGACAGTTACTCGGAGGCTTCCGGATCAGCTGTGAATAAGAACAAGTGTGGAAGCCTCTGGCTGGGAGGGGGAGAGCCTGGTTTTTCTCTCCCGGACACCCTCCCAGAACCCCAGGGGTCTGTAAAGATCTTAGGCATCCATTTTGGCCAGGGTGATTACCCACTCCAAAATTGGGAAGGTAGGCTTAAGGATGTCGCCCAGAGAGTTGATTGCTGGAAGGGTTGGTCCTTGACCCTGAGAGAAAGGGTTCACCTTGCCAAAGCCTTCCTGCTCCCATTGGTGATCTATCTAGGTAGCGTCTGTGCCTTGCCAGAGTCTTGTTGGAGTAGGATCTGTTGCCTGTTCTTCCAACTGTTATGGGGGAACAGGCTCAACCTAATCAAGAGGGAGGTTACATACCACACAAGGAGGCTAGGGGGGTTAAATATGGTTAACCCTGTGGTGTTCTTAATGAACACCTTTCTTAAGATCAATTTACCAAACCTCTCCGCCGAGGGGGCTCCTTCGTGGGTAGCCTCCTGCCAGGGGTGGTTTCGGCCCTTCTTCCAGAAATGGGAGTCAGGAGGGCAAGTGAAAGATCTTCGTGCACCCCATGGATATCTCCCGGCCTATGCTTCCCTGGTCTTGAAAGTGATTCGTCGGTGGGGTCTGGGGGCGTGGGAGATCAGGACTCAGTCAAGACGTTTTCTTGATGACAAAGTCCTGTTGACCCGCTTCCAGAAGCCTCTGGCGCTCAAAGATTGCCCAGGAGAAACCTTAGAGGGAGGGTTGCATTTTCTTAACTCCAAAAGGTTTCCTCGGAAGTTTTGGGATCTAACCTGGCGCTGCCTCCTAGATAAGTTATATGTGAGGGGGAACTTGAAGTACCGGAACTCCGACGAGCGAGGCTGCCCTCGGGAGGAGTGTGGCGACATACTGGAAAGCATGGAGCACTTCCTGCTTCAGTGCCCCTTCAATATAAGGGTTTGCAAATTGGTGGGGACCTCCACCGGTTGGCTGCGGCTGGCTGGCCTTTCCTACGCCGAGTGGGCCTATGGGGCATTCAAACACCCGGAGGGCAGGGACTGCCAGACACTTTTTATAGTTAGCGCAGTGGTTAGGTTCCACTTGTGGTCATCCCGGTGTCTAGTATCGACGCGAGGCAAAATCCTCCCGGAGGTGGAGGTGGTTAAAAACATCATGGTGGACCTGGTGAGGGTGCGCTCTCGGGAGTATGAGGGGTTGGGCGCAAAAGGGCTGGTACCCTCTGGAGGGGTTTCACCTTTTCTGTTCCCTGAGGGATAGAATAAGGGATTAAAAGGTAGTTAGGTTAGGGCCAGATAGGGAAAGGGAGGGCAAGGTTTTGCACAAGAGGTGGGGTTTGTTTTTTTGGTAGGGAGGGACAGGTAGGGATAGGGTAGGGATAGATTGATAGATAGGGACATAGTGGTAGGGCAAGTAGGTAGGGACGGGCCTCTTGTGCTCTCTTCCTGGTGGAGGGCTGGTGTGTCACCACATAGGCATTTTGTTTTGGAAATAGGATGAAAGGGTAAGAGGCTTGAGGATAACCGACCCTAGGCCTGTGGGAGGTTTATGGGAGGGAAGGGGGTGTCAACGGTTTATATAAGATTGTGGGTTTTGTTATTGTATTTTGTCTGGTTTTCTTGTCTGGTATTTTGTTATTTGCTTTTGCCACTTAACATATTTTTTTGTTCGTTTCCATTTTTTCTATTTCCCATTGTATGTAGTTAAAAGGGTTTTTTTTTCTTAGGGGGGGTAGGTTGTTTGGGGAGGGGGGGTTTCTTTTGGGGGTGGAGGGTTTGATATATAGGTTTCGTGTGTCCGGCCTGGCTCTGGACTATGCGGACATGGGAGGACATGAGGCGGAGAGCCAGGTCGGTTTTCAGGGGCTCGGTGGCGGGTGGTGCCAGCACCAGGACTATGCGGACATGGGAGGACATGGGGCGTGGTGCTGGCCGGGTGTGGTGAAGGGAAAAAAAAAAAAAAAAAATTTCTAATAAGTTTCAGTTGGGGTTTTTGTTAGTTTTCTGTTAGTGTTATATGTTTTCCATTGTATATTACTTATTTGGATTTTCTTTTGTTTCCAAGATAGGTAGAGTTTTGACTGGCAGATGACTGAAGAAAGACTGGAGAGTGAAAGGCGGAGTGAAAGGCAGAATGGATGGGGGCTGGTTTGCGGCTGGATTTTCTTTTTGGTCTTTAATTTTGTCCCGGTTTCTTGTATCTTATTTATTGATGTTATTTATGCTATGTTTTGGATTTATGTATTGTTTCTGTTTATGGGTTTTATATTGTATTTTCGTATGTGACACTGTTTGTGAATTTTTACTTTTCTAATAAAAAAAAATATTTACAATTCCTTCGACAACCTCTTTAAAGGATTTATCCATCTTCCTAATATTGATGGCCTAGGGACAATATTACATCTACGATGATACAACAGCCAGGACCTCTGCAGATCAGCTTTTCCAGGACAGTGCGGCTACAGGTAAAGGTAACAATTCTAGGAGCCACGCTGTTCACTTGCCATACAAGGTGTAGCAGTAGGTTTAGGTAGTGCAGTGGTGCACATGATATAGTGGGTGAGCAGCATGGCTCCCGGCATGTTATTACCTTTAACCGGCCTGTCTCGGTACCGCTGATCTGCAGGGGTTCTGATGGTGGGCCCCTAGAAACAATTCCACTGGTGGGCCCTACACATCCCAGTCCGACACTGCAGCCAGCCTTATATATAATAGTTCCCCCCGTTTAATAGCTCCCTTATATATAATATTTCCTCTCCTATAATAGTCCCCTTATATATAACAGTCCCCCCTTATAATAGCCCTCTTTATATATAATAGTTCCTCTACTATAGTAGCCTCCCTTATATATAACATTCCCCCCTTATAATATCCCCCTTTATATATAATAATTCCTCTCTTATAATAGACCTCCTTATATAAAACAGTTCCTCCATTATAAATAACAGTCCCCTTATATATGTCTCCCCTTATAACAGCCCCCTTATATATAACAGTCTCCCCCTTATAATAGCCCCCTTGTACATAATTCCTCTCTTATAATAGTGCCCCTTATGTATAATAGTTCCTCCATTATAAATACTAGCCCCCTTATATATAAAAGTCTCCCCCTTATAATAGCCCCATCATATATAACAATCTCCCCCTTATAGCAGCCCCCTTAAGGGGGGCTATTATAAGGGGGGTACTATTATACTATTATTTATAATGGGGCTATTATAAGGGGAGACTATTATTGATAAAGGTGCTGTTATAAGAGAGGAACTGTAATATATAAGGGGACTAATATAAGGGGGGAACAATTATATACAATAGCTCCCCTTTATATATAATATTTCATCTCTTATTATAACCCCCTTATATATTTAACAGTTTCCCCTTATAAATAATACTTCACCCTTACAATAGCCCCCCCTTATATTTAAAAGCTCCCCCACTATAAATAATAGTTTGCCCCCTTATCAGGTAATCCCTTTCCCTTACCATAAAACAATAAATATTTTACTCACCTTACCGCGCTACCACGATGAGTGGAGCAGCCGACGTCTCTCCTTGTAATAACGGCACAGGTGGTGCGATGCAGTGACGTCATCACGCCACCTGCGCTGCGACGTCCTGTGCGTTACCGGCGGTCTTCTATAGTAGAGCAGGGACTTTTCAGCTGCACAGCACGCGGATACTGCTGTGGAGCGCCTGGGATTCAAGCCATCACCTCCGAATCCCGGTGGCCCCTTTGGGGATAGGGATCCTGGGCAATTGCCCAGTTCCCCCCCCCCCCCCCTCCTAACACGGGCCTGACTGCAGATCTGCTGTTCGGGAAACATTACCAGGAGCTGTGCTGCTTACATGCTGTATGATTTGTAGTGGTGGGTTTTGGTACTGCAGTGCTGTCCTTTTTCAAGCAGTGCCCTATTTATGTAATAAACTCATTCTCATATTTAGAAATGGTCTGAAATGGCAATGCTGCCTAAGCCACCAATTACAGGTTAAAGTTAATTTTGTAATTACATTGTGAACATGTTGCTTATAGTTATATTGATAACTATAAGCAACAGAAAATTATCTATTTAAGTATACCAGTAGTTAACTTTCTGCAAATCTGGAAAGACATACAGTATAGTGAGATACAAGCCTTCCAGGAATGAATAATTCATTAAGTGCCCAAAAATAAAATCTTGCACTAAATAAGTAGAAAAATGTCATTTATGTAATTGCACAAATTTCATTTGTCCATAAATGTCCATAAATGTAAATGCAGTTAAGTGGACAATTAGACGACCAAGGAGGCAGAAGGGTGAAGTCAGACCTAAACAGATTACACCTCTTGGGCTGTGATTCTGTGGGATGGAACACAAAGGAGGACTGGAAAATCTCAGGTCTAAAATTCTAATTTTGACCAGACTTAAGTATCTCTAGTTTCCCCCAAAGCAGGGCCGGTTTCAGACAAAGTGGGGCCCCGGGCAAAATTAAAAGTGGGGCCCCAAATGCTGATATGCAAACAACACCATTGTCTTGCAGTGGCAGCCCCTATAATAACGCCTCCTTTCTGCCAACAAAAAAGTAATAACAAGCCCCATTTTACCACACACAATTCAAATGAGCACCTTTGTACCACCTAATAGATTTTTGCACCCATTCATCAGTTATTATAGCATCTACTTATAAATAATAATCCCTGCTTATAAATAATATTACACTTTTATCAGTAATAGCTCCCTTATAAATGATAAATAGTGCCCTGTATCAGTAACATTCCCCCTTATCAGTAAGTCACCCCGTAAAAATAATACTGCTCCCTTATAAATAATAGCAATCTCATAAATAATAGTTACCCTTATAAATAATAGTCCCCATTATCACTAATAGCCCCTTTATAAATAAGCCCACTTAACAATGATACCCTCCTTAAAAATAGTTCTCCTCTTATAAATAATAGCTCCCCCTTATAATGGATGCCTTATAAATAATAGTTCCCCCCTTATAAATAATAGCCCATCTTATAAATAATACTTCCCCCTTATAATAGCGCCCTCATATTTAAGTTTCCCAATTATATATAGTAACCCACCCTTATAAATAATGGTTCTCCGTTATACAGTGTTGGACTGAAGGGCCTTAGGCCCACCAGATGAGCTTGTTCTGGGGCCCCACCCAAGAGCTTCCTGCTAATAGCCTACACCACGGTTCCTTCACTGAAGTCTTACATATGTGTTGACTATGCGGCATTACTGAGTATGTTCCCAGTATAGTCAACCACTATGGTACTGTGCAGGCCCCAATAACTCCATGGCCGGTTCATGCACAGTACTGTATGGTGAATGACATGGCCATGGAGCACTACACCTATGTGCAAGATAGTACTATGTGCATGGCCCATAGTATAATATGCTCCCCAGAGGATCCCCGCTAGTATAATGCTCCACAGTGCCCCCCCCAGTATTTTGCTCTACAGTGGCCCCACACAATATATTATGCTCCCCAGAGTGTCCCCCCAGTATAATGCTCCACAGTAGGCCCCACGCACTATAATATACTCCCCAGAGGGCCCCCTAGTATAATGCTCCGTAGTTCCCACCCCGAATAATGCCCCACAGTGGTGCCACGCAATACAATATGCTCTGCAGATGGCCCCCCAGAATAATGCTCCACAGTGACCCCACACAGTATAACATGCTCCAGAATGGCCTCCATACAGTATAATATACTGCCCAGAGAGGTTCCCCCCTAGTAATAATAATAATAATAATAATAATCCTTTAATAGTCCCACAATGGGGAAATTCAGTGTGTTACAGCAGCAAAGATAAGATAAGATAAGCAGATACAAATACAAATACAACATGTACAGGAATGTTCCAAGGTGAGAGGCATTACATTAATAGCAGACAGACAGATAGGGCGTAGCAGGGGGGGGGGGGGGATTTAACAGGCAGAGAGATATTTCAGTTCTCTGTGTGTAATGATCTCCGCTTAGGTCGGTGTTGGTTGTACAGCCTAACCGCGGTGGGGAGGAAAGACTTCCGATAGCGCTCCTTCTCACACCTAGGGTGGAGCAGTCGGTCACTGACAGTACTGCTCAGCGCGATCACAGTCTCATGCATGGGATGGGACTTCTTCTTCTGCATGGAGCTCACCACGGACAGTATCCTTCTGTCACCCACCACCTGCACTGGGTCCAGTGGGCTCCCCAGGACAGAGCTGGCCCTTCTAATCAGCTTGTCAAGTTTATTTCTGTCCCTGGTTGATATACTGCTCCCCCAGCAGGCCACTCCAAAGAAGATGGCTGATGCCACTACCGAGTTGAAGAAAGTTCTAAGAAGTGCCCCCCGGATTCCAAAGGCTCTCAGTTTCCTAAGCAGGTAGAGCCTGCTGTGGCCCTTCCTGTACAGGGCCTCCATATGATCTGCCCAGTCCAGCTTATTATTAAGGAGCAAACCCAGGTACTTATAGGTGTTCACAATCTCGATGCCCGTCCCCAGGATGTCCACTGGTTTAGGAGGGCTTCTGCCTTTGCGGAAGTCCACCACCATCTCCTTGGTCTTCCCCGCGTTAATCTTCAGGTGGTTCCGGTGGCACCAGTCCACAAAATGCTGGTTCAGTTCTCTGTACTCCCTGTCATCATCATCTGTGATGAGACCCACTATTGCAGAGTCGTCAGAATACTTCTGTAGGTAGCAGCTGGATGAGTTGCACCTAAAATCTGCAGTGTACAGTGTGAAGAGGAAAGGGGCGAGAACCGTACCCTGAGGTGCCCCCGTATTACAGATCACGGTACCTGACACACAGTCTCGGGCTCTCACGTATTGAGGTCGATTTGTGAGGTAGTCTAGGATCCAGTTGGAGAGGTGGTGGTCCACTCCAGCAAGGCCCAGCTTGTCCCTCAATAACCTGGGCTGTATGGTGTTAAAAGCACTGGAGAAGTCAAAGAACATTATTCTCACCGTGTTCCCTGGTTTCTCCTGGTGAGACAGAGCCCTGTGCAGAAGATGGATGATGGCATCATCTACCCCAATGCCCGGCCGATAAGCAAACTGGAGTGGGTCCATAGCGGGGCTCACTAGAGGGCGGAGATGTGTGAGAACCAATCTCTCCAAGATCTTCATCAGGTGGGATGTCAGTGCTACAGGTCTGTAGTCGTTGAGGTCCATAGGGTGGGGTTTCTTTGGAACTGGTACCACACAAGAAGATTTCCATAATTCAGGGACTATTTCCTGCCTCAGGCTCATATTATACATATATGTAATTATACATATATGTATAATATATGCTCCACAGTGGCCCAAAACAGTATAATATGATCTCCAGAGGGCCCCCCCCCCCACAGTATAATGCTCCACGGTGGCCCCACACAGTATAATATGCTCTCCAGAGGGCCCTCCCAGTATAATGCTTCAAAGCGGTCCCAGAGAATATAACATGCTCTCCAGAGCTCCCCCTCATTATAATGCTCTACAGAGGCCCCATACAGTATAATATGCTATCCAGAGGGCCTCCCCTAGTATAATGCTCCACAGTGGCCCCAAACAGTATAATATGCTATCCAGAGGGCCCCCTCCCCAGTACAATGCTCCACAGGGGCCCCACACAGTATAATATGTTATCCAGAGGGCCCTCTCCCCAGTATAATGCTCTACAGGTGCCCCACAGAGTATAATATGCTATCCAGAGGGCCCCCCCAGTATAATGCTCTACAGTGGCCTATACAGTATAATATACTATCCAGAGGGGCCCCCCTAGTATAATGCTCCACAGTGGCCCTACAGACTCCCTTAGTGCTAGTATTATATTATACTCTGGGGTCTCTTCAATTGCCCAGTTTGCCCCCCCCCCAACGCCGGCCCTGCCCCAAAACATAATGTTTCTTAACCACTTCCATACCGCCCATAGACTATATACGTCCAAGTGGTGGTTGTCTAGTTCTGCAAGGACGTACCAGTACGTCCAGCAGAACTAGCTCTACTGCGTCTCCCCCACTGTACTGAGCTCGGAGGTCGAGACCTTAAAGCTTTGCCCAGAGACCACTCTGTGTGGTCTCTAGGTCTGTGATTGCTGTGACACACCGTCACAGCGATCGCAATGACAGTCAGCACATGAGCCGATTGCTCCGCTGTGCCCCCACCCCCCTCCTGTACTTAGCTCTGAAATTCCGCTGTTAACAGAGAGCAGGGACTTCAGAACTTTGCCCGGAGACCACTCTGTGTGGCTTCCGGGCATGAGATCGCTGTGACAGCCAGTCACAGCGATCACATTGTCTGGCGCATGAGCAGAATATGCTCCTCTGCGCCCCCTCCCCTTCCCTCCATCCCCCTTGCACACAGCTCCGAAATCTCTGCTGTCAATAGACAGTAGGGATCTCAGAGCTTAGCCACTCCACTCTGTGTGGTCTCCGGGCATGTGATCGCTGTGACAGCCAGTAACAGAGATCACAATGAAGTTTGTCACATAGTGACAAACTTCATTGGCTGAACACTTCTGCCTCCACCCCCAGCAATACTCCTTGGTCATAACTGTCAGAAGACAGCTATGATCACGGAGTTATGCCCAGAGACCACCCTGTTTGGGCATAGTGGTCTCTGGGGCATGTGAGCACTGTGACAGCCTGTCATAGTGCTCACATAAAGTAAGTAATAAAAAGATAAAAGTGGCTTCCAATCTCCCCCTCCTCAGATCCTGAAAGAGGGAGATTGGTAAGTAAAAATCACTACACACACAGACACACACACACACACCCTTGAGTGCCCCCCACTCTCTTCTGTCTCCCATATCTATCTATCTCATATCTATCTATCTATCTATCTCTCTATCTATCTATCTATCTATCTATCTATCTATCTCTCATATTTATCTCTATCTATCTATCTATCTATCTATCTATCTATCTATCTATCTATCTATCTATCTATCTATCTATCTATCTATCTATCTATCTATCTATCTATCTATCTATCTATCTATCTATCTATCTATCTATCTATCTCTCATATCTATCTATCTATCTATCTCTCATATCTATCTCATATTTATCTATCTATCTCATATCTATCTATCTTTTATTTATTTTTTATCAATCTATCTACATAAATTCATATTTTTTGTGACCCATAAATAAAGATTATTATTCCACTTTTAGGATGCAGACATGCAGCGGTTCTGGTGGTACAAAATTTATTACCTAGAACTTGTTACTGGCCGTCGGATGTGCGGTCAGGGCCGCTGCATGTTTCTGCACCCTAAAATACATTTGTCATATAAAAGCAAATTTTTTTGTGCTATATACATGAAGGTTATTGTCATACTTTTAGGGTGCAGACATGCAGTGGCTCTGGACACACATAGAATAGGGAAAAAATGTATTGATTATAGTCTACAACTTGTTACTGGTCATCTGGCGTGCGGTCAGAGACGCTGCATGTTTCTGCAGCCTAAAATACATTTGTCATATAAAGTCAGATTTTTTTTGTGCTATATACATTAAGGTTATTGTTATTATTGTTATTGTATGGTGTCAGCAAACCAGCTACGAAGAATTTGGACTTCGGAAGCCAGTTTGTATACCATTCATTGCAGGCTCTGCTGTAGGCCCAGCAAGTAAGGAATGCACCTACATTTGGCATCTATGAAAGCGGCATAAGTTGCTAAATATATTATCAGGTGTGATTCTCAAGTAGCACTCACCAGATTTTAAAAACAGTCACCTGAATTCACATATTTGGGAAAAAATGTCATTTTCATTTTTTTTCCACCAAATTCATTGAAAAGTCTGGAAAAAACCAGAGGTCCAATATCTTTTATATGTCCTTTATTGAATACCTTGGGGGGGTCTAATTTATTGAGTGGAGTCATTTTGAGGGTGTTCATACTGTTTTGGGCCTTCACAGCAGCTGTAATGATAGTATGGTGTCAGCAAACCAGCTATGGAAAATTTGGCCTTCAAAAGCCAGTTTGCGCACCATTCATTGCAGGCTCTGCTGTAGGCCCACGTAATGGAGAAAATACTCAAATGTGCTATCTATACAAAGAGAAGAAATAAGAAAATATATTTTAGAAAATATTTATTATAATTTATTTTTTTGAGGTTATCATGTGTTTAAATGTAGGAAAAAGCATTTTTTTAAAAACTTTTTTTTGCCCTTTTTCCTCTATATTTTTGTAAAAAGTAAAATATATTGCTTATTTTGTTATAAAATGTGAAAGCCCATTATGTTCCGAGAAAAAGGAGACCAAATACATGTAGGTTGGCACAGTAATAGAAAAGCAATTTTCAGTTAAACTGGAACATGGCTAAAACTTGAAAATGTGCCTGGTCTGGAAGGGAGGTAAAGCATCTGGTATGGAAGTGGTTAAGGTGCCACTCAGGAGTTTATCACTACTAGGCTAGGTCTGCGATAACAGTAAAACATGTCATGTCATGATGAGCCATCTACAAGCTATGAACTTTTCTTTCTGCATAAGAGAAAAAAAATATAGGTGCAGTAATATAGATCCATACAACATGAAAGCATTAAGCCTAAGGGTATATTCACGTATTTACACATATTTGTTGCTGAAAATTCTGTGGCTGGAAATTTCTTCCATAGATGTGAATGCTGTTGTTTCTGCACCATATGCCAGACTTTTACAAACTCTATTCAGAGGTATAAAACAAATCTGCAATTTCTTAACAAAATCCTAATAGAATCATAGGTTCAATGAAGAGAATCAGGAGAGAGCCTAGGATTACAGAAAACACATTCAGTTTTACAACTAGTATAAAGGAAAAGTGTAGTAGTTGCCCATGGAATCCAGATTCTGCTTCTCATTTTCAGAGGCCTTTAATAAAACAGATGTAGCAGATTTAATACATTTCTCCTACTGGATTACTATTTCTACTTTAACTTTTGAAACACCTGAGGAAGTTAATGGGTTACAAGTATTAACACAAATGCTAATCTGAATCTTATTAACAAATTCCGCATGACAGCATTGCAATATGGTTCTGTAAAGAAAATTGTGCTTGTGAATGTACTATCGGAATAGTTTAGTTGCATTGGTACATGGGTCTTTTCTGCTAAGCTTTTGGTTTAGAAATGAATCCCAGGAGCATCTTAATGTTTATAAAGTGTGATAATATACTTTTTACATGCAACTCAAGTTTCTGAAACTAAGCTTAGGTGATCAAAGTACTAAAAGCCATGTAAAGTTTAGAATTTAATTCGGGTTAATTTGTTAACTCTTTTTTTTCAGCATCACTTTCAGTGATATGGTAGGAAAAATGTGGCTTAGGCTGGCTAAGGCCCCACGTAGCGAGCCGCAGCCAAAAAGCGCTGCGGGAAAAACCGCAGTGGAAACGCATCCTATTTTTTCCTGCAATGCTTTTCACAGAAAGTCTGTAGAGGAGAACTCTTTGCTTCCATTATACCTATATGGAAACTGGCAGTGTTTCCGTAGGTATTATTGACATGCTCCGATTTACAAAAATGCGATGGTTTTTGAAATAGCAACATTTCCGCTGCGGATTATTTTCTACAATGTGTGGATGGAATTAGCAAGAATCCTATCCTTTGCGGGGACTGTAAAATGCTGCGGCAAAATTGCAGCATTTACGCTATGTGGACCCCGCGCTTAAGACTTTTTCTTAATTGAGATATAAAAATGTGAGCAATAAACCATCATTATTATACAAAGAAAAGGCTTAAACTGCTTACACTGCCAAATCTCAGATATTTGCAAGGAAAAGGCATGGCAATGGATTTGCTTTCCTGGATGATTTACAGGAAAATCTACAGTACGCTACAAGACGTCTGTGCTATGGCATACATTATCTGTAAAAGCTTACAGCTCTTGCCAGATGAAATAATTGGCAGACTAAGTAGGATACTGTAAATTTTTCTTCAAAATGCAACTGCCTATAAATGAATAAAGGAAGAAAGACCAAATCAATGAATTAAAAGAAGAGAAATAGTCAACATTTCCTTCATTGACGGTGCTGATGAAGATTTTCTATCAATAAAACATATTGGAACATGCATCTACAGTGGGGAAAAAAAGTATTTAGTCAGCTACCAATTGTGCAAGTTCTCCCACTTAAAAAGATGAGAGAGGCTTGTAATTGACATCATAGGTAGACCTCAACTATGAGAGACAAAATGAGAAAACAAATCCAGAAAATCACATTGTCTGATTTTTAAAGAATTTATTTGCAAATTATGGTGGAAAATAAGTATTTGGTCAATAGCAAAAGTTCATCTCAATACTTTGTTATATATCCTTTGTTGGCAATGACAAAGGTCAAACGTTTTCTTTAAGTTTTCACAAGGTTGGCACACACTGTTGCTGGTATGTTGGCCCATTCCTCCATGCAGATCTCCTCTACAGCAGTGATGTTTTGGGGCTGTCGCTGGGCAACACGGACTTTCAACTCCCTCCAAAGGTTTTCTATGGGGTTGAAATCTGGAGACTGGCTAGGCCACTCCAGGACCTTGAAATGCTTCTTACGAAGCCACTCCTTCATTGCCCTGGCGGTGTGCTTGGGATCATTGTCATGCTGGAAGACCCAGCCATGTTTCATCTTCAATGCCCTTGCTGATGGAAGGAGGTTTGCACTCAAAATCTCACTATACATGGCCCCATTCATTCTTTCATGTACACGGATCAGTCGTCCTGGTCCCTTTGCAGAGAAACAGCCCCAAAGCATGATGTTGCCACCCCCATGCTTCACAGTAGGTATGGTGTTCATTGCATGCAACTCAGCATTCACTGTCCTCCAAAAATGATGAGTTGTGTTTCTACCAAACAGTTCTATTTTGGTTTCATCTGACCATATGACATTCTCCCAGTACTCTTCTGGAACATCCAAATGCTCTCTAGCAAACTTCAGACGGGCCCGGATATGTACTGGCTTAAGCAGGGTGACACGTCTGGCACTGCAGGATCTGAGTCCCTGGCGGCGTAGTGTGTTACTGATGGTAGCCTTAGGTACGTTAGTCCCAGCTTTCTGCAGGTCATTCACTAGGTCCCCCCGTGTGGTTCTGGGATTTTTGCTCACCATTCTTGTGATCATTTTGACCCCACAGGGTGAGATCTTGCGTGGAGCCCCTGATCGAGGGAGATTATCAGTGGTCTTGTATGTCTTCCATTTTCTAATTATTGCTCCCACAGTTGATTTCTTCACACCAAGCTGCTTGCCTATTGCAGATTCAGTCTTCTCAGCCTGGTGCAGTTCTACAATTTTGTTTTTGGTGTCCTTCCACAGCTCTTTGGTCTTCACCATAGTGGAGTTTGGAGTGTGACTGTTTGAGATTGTGGACAGGTTTCTTTTATACTGATAACAATTTCAAACAGGTGTCATTACTACAGGTAATGAGTGGAGGACAGAGGAGCCTCTTAAAGAAGAAGTTACAGGTCTGTGAGACCCAGAAATCTTGCTTGTTTGTAGGTGACCAAATACTTATTTTCCACGATAATTTGCAAATAAATTCTTTAAAAATCAGACAATGTGATTTTCTAGATATGTTTTCTCATTTTGTCCCTCATAGTTGAGGTTTACCTATGATGTCAATTACAGGCCTCTCTCATCTTTTTAAGTTGGAGAACTTGCACAATTGGTGGCTGACTAAATACTTTTTTTTCCCCACTGTATGTGTTGATTGTAGTATACACTGGTACTGCATTTTTTATTATTTTCTGCTGCTTATATAGCATCCATGCCCTTTCAAGAGACATTGTCAACACTCAGCCCCAGTTGGGCTCAAACTTTCAATTTCATACAGCCAATTTCATAGGAAGTCAATTAACCTATGTTTATGATTTCAACTGTGGAAAATACTGTTAACCAGTACAAAACTGCATCTACACACAATTTAGTCCTTTTAGAGTGGTTGGAGCTCTATATGGAGAAGCTCTCCATTCTGAACCCATAACCTGAAAACAGGGAAAGATATAAAATTAAATTATATACTACCAAAGCCTCAGACCGAGGCATTTGAAAGAAAAATCAATAAGGCTAAAACTTATTTTGGGTATATTATATACAGTCATAAGAACAGTGAGAAGAAATTTAGAGAGATAAATGTAAAGGACAACCAGCAACAAAAGTATTATTACTTTTATGGCTTTCATCATTTTAACTTAACAACTTTTGTAAAATATACCCATATTTCCTTGTTCAATTCCCGTATTGATGTGATCTTTTATCAAAATCAGTCCCCTAAAGCATTAGTTCATTTCTCACCACCGCCTTACTGTCTTGTCATATAGAATTAAGTTAAATAACTCCCTAAAGCATTCTCAATATATTATTTGTATTGTTCTGAACTGCAATCTCTGAAGTCTCTAATATTAGATTGGTTGGAAGTTCACATAATCCGCACTCTGGCCAGTTGTTTTCCAAACAGCTTACAGAAACAGAAGAAGATGGCTGTATACAGTGTGTGGTGGCTGTGCTGCGCTATTTCAGCACAGTTCCCATCAAAGTGAATGAAAGCTGAGCTGCAACTGTGTGGCATAGCCACTGCACATTCGGACCCCCACAGATCTGAAATTGATGACTTATCCTATTAAGTCTTGGAGAACCCCTTTAAGTAAGTTGTTGCTATTCAGACTATTCTGTGAATGCAACCTACCCATTTCCATTTGTAAAGTCCATTTAATTACATATGCCTACTCCAATTTGGCCATAAGACTGATAAGACAATGGAATATTACAGTTTGTTCATTCCATGTCCAGAGGCCTGAGAGTAAAAATTCTTTGCTGGCACATTATCACAGTTCTTTTTGGCTAAGAAAGAAGGCTTTAAGCATAATGTTTAACCCTGAATATCGGCCTTTCATGTAATGGCGCAGTGGCAGGTCAATTGCTTAAACTGCTGTAGTGTGATATCTTATCAGAGAATACAACAAAACCCGATGAAATGTCATTGAAAAAAACATTTTCCAATTACTTTTCATTAGTTTTTGTTGTCATCTGTGATAAAATATCATGCTTCAACATCTGTATATTATGCCACTGTTAGCTGTTTAACCACTTAGATGCTGCAGACAACACTTGCCATAGCATATAATTGGTTTAGAAATGGTTGAGGTTCTGTCTGTACCCCATCAGTCCCCAACAACACAAAGAGCCGATGGTTACTATTGCAGAATCTAATAGGTTATCTGACAGGCATAATACACAGTAATAAGGAAGTGTTTTAGTGTATTAGATAAATAATCCAGTGAGTGCATGAGTACCCTTGCGGTACTTCACACAATAAATTTAAAAACCTACAAAAAAATTTTTGTATGTATAAAAATTGGAAAAAAAATATAAATTAGTATGGGTCTTTGACTACAGCCCCACAATTATTTAAGTGTTTTTATTTTGAAAATGTAGTAAACCATAAAAAAAATTAAAGAATAATAGTTGATATATTATTTCTACCTCAAGCTAAACCCCCTAAAATAATTAAATAACAATGTCAGCTTTTCCCATATTAAAATCCTCACACAACTCTGTTGAAGGAAATATAAAAAAGTTATGTCGCTGTGGTAAACAGAGAAGAGTTAGAAGTGTTAGGGAGAGTAAATGTTGAAGAGACAGATTAGGAAATTTTTTAAAAAGATACTGCATGTTCTGAGGGCACACTTGAAACTGTGAAAGTTTAATAATAATCTGATTGTTCAGGGCAGTACATTCTAGAGGATGGTGCAGTTCAAGAAAAGTCTTAGAGATGAGAGTGGAAGGTAAGGGACATTGAGGATGTTAATCTTAGATCACTGGAATAACATAGGCTAGGTAGTGTGGTAGACCAACATGAGGGAGGAGAAGTAGTACAGGTTTGTGGAAGGATTTGTTGGTATGACTGAAATTTAAATTGTATTCTATTGTTGATGGGAAACCAGTGTAATGAGTGGCACAGGATAGAGGAATCGATGTGGCGTTTGGGTTTGGACTGAAGAATGAGTCTCGCTGCTTTATGAATAGATGGCAGATATTCATAAGTAGATGAATGAATAATTGTGAGTAGAGATGGGAATAACTCTCAAGAAACATTTTGCAAATATTCAGAAGGTTTGCCTGCAAGTTTCATTTTGGTCTGACCAAGAAGTGCTATGATTACAATCTGGGATCTCTTCAGACACCAGAGTATAATAACTGAAGATCCACTGGAGGTGCACAATAATAATAAACAGTCCTAACAACCTTTCCTCACCTCACCTCTCCTGGGCTTCCTCTTGGTATCAGTTCTTTCCCAGGAATATTCTACCCTTGTGTTGTAATGCAGACACCCCTATGTGACAGCTAACAAGAGCCCGGAAGACACTCAGAAAAGACCATTGGACGCCACAAGGGAGCCCAGAAGAGGTATGGGAAGGTGAATATGAGTGTTTATTATTTTTTTGCAATGATTCATGGGTGGAAAACACCCAACATTCTCATTTTATCTCAAATTAGATGTCCCAATATGCACCAAATGCATCAAGATACATTTTGGTACATTTAACGCAGAGACATGATCACATTAGTAAATCTAGTTCTTTAAGTTAGTTTTTAATGTCATAGCTTATTACAGTCCCATTTTTAAGACAAAGGAATTGAAGAAAGAGCCTTATCTGAGTATGTGTATAGTGTTGCAATTCTAACTTATCTACACTTCTACTAGTACAATTCAGTTAGGTAAACGGTGGCCGAACCAACTGTTTTGGTGGGAATGTTTGCCCATCTAGTATACTGTATATGGTACTGTCTAAACTATACTTATGTCCTGGCTATGGATTTTATTCCAGTGCCGAGGCCTCTCCTGCAAAACATGTGACTAGGAGGGCCAAAATATCTTATTGTCAAAGTATCCAGCACCTATTTCACTTGTGGCAACCGCTGCCATAAACCTGTACCACATAGTTCCAAACAGTGAAATCCGATGGTTTGATAATGATCCTGTTCTAGAGATGGAAACATCATACGTTTATTTGAATAGCCAAAAAAAATAAAAAATCTAGCAGCAGAACATGCCCAAGTGCCAGAATCTTTTTTTTCAGTTTCTTCACACTTGCTGATTTTTGTAAGTAGGTTAGAATGATCAGAATATTAAGGGTCTATTCCAATAATCAAGACAAGATCACAAGAACAGGGGCCCTAAGTTCTTTAACATCACTATATTCCAACTTCTCACTGTGGTGGAACAAAGAAATGATGAAGTCCCAGCAGTGAGGCCCACAGTGATTATACATTTACAGTATAAACCAATGTCCTGTGGATAGGCGACACATGTCCTTTGTGGCAATAGCCTCTAAACATCATGGATGAGCAGACTATCATTAGATATGTTTGGGTGTAGTACAACTAATTCATTTAGCAGAGTTTACAGTATATCCCTGGCCATGATATAATATGAATTTTCACTGATCAACGACTTGTGTGCTTAGGGTATTTGCCTTGCTGAATGACCCATGTTCTCTTGAGATTTAGCTCACAGACAGATGTCCTGAAATTTTCCCTTAGAATTTGGTGGTATATTTCAGAATTTATTTTTCCATCAATGATGACAAGCCATCCTGGATCAGATGCAGCAAATCAGGCCCATGCTACTACCACCACTGTATTTCACAGAAGGTATGAAGTTATGCTGGAATACAGTGTTTTCCATTCTCCAAACATAAATGTGAAATGATTTAGGGTTCACAAACTTTCAAGCACCACTGTGTAAAATTACTGCTGCTACTATAAAACTGGTAAGTAAAGAGGGGTAAAGAGTTAGTTTAGCCTAGCAAACAGCTGGAATCTCAAACCTGGAAAGTCTGGATGTTAAACAGATGTAAACATATGTCCAGTGAAAAAAATAAATTCATTAATATTCATATAAATTCATTTTTTGCTTAGTTGTGTGAGGTAGTTTATATTTTAGCTCTAGCGTTGGCCACAATAGTGCCTCTTTCTATTATGACTTGCTAAGTAGATGGACGTGCACCATCTGTGAAGCAGATGTCATTGTGCTAAATGGGTGTTCTCATAGGACAATTTTCCTCACTATTGGGGTTGTGCTCACATTGCTTTTTCTGTAAAGAGACAGGTGGAAAAACTTGCTGATTTTGAGTTTGTTGACAATAGTTTCATATGTTTTGGTATGTACTTATGTCATTTGCATTCATCTGTTAGAACAGCATCTGCTTTGAAAGACCATTCGGAATCCCTATGCTAATAATTAAATCAAGGGAATAAAAGCTATAAATAGTACATTATGTGCAGGAAAATGTATAAATTGTAATATATATATACAGTACAGACCAAAAGTTTGGACACACCTTCTCATTCCAAGAGTTTTCTGTATTTTCATGATTATAAAAATTGTAGATTCACACTGAAGGCATCAAAACTATGAATTAACACATTATATACTTAACAAAAAAGTGTGAAACAACTGAAAATATGTCTTATATTCTAGGTTCTTCAAAGTAGCCACCTTTTGCTTTGATTACTGCTTTGCACACTCTTGGCATTCTCTTGATGAGCTTCAAGAGGTAGTCACCTGAAATGGTCTTCCAACAGTCTTGAAGGAGTTCCCAGAGATGCTTAGCACTTGTTGGCCCTTTTGCCTTCACTCTGCGGTCCAGCTCACCCCAAACCATCTCGATTGGGTTCAGGTCTGGTGACTGTTGAGGCCAGGTCATCTGGCGTAGCACCCCATCACTCTCCTTCTTGGTCAAATAGCCCTTACACAGTCTGGAGGTGTGTTTGGGGTCATTGTCCTGTTGAAAAATAAATGATGGTCCAACTAAACGCAAAGCGGATGGAATAGCATGCCGCTGCAAGATGCTGTGGTAACCATGCTGGTTCAGTATTCCTTCAATTTTGAATAAATCCCCAACAGTGTCACCAGCAAAGCACCCCCACACCATCACACCTCCTCCTCCATGCTTCACGGTGGGAACCAGGCATGTAGAGTCCATTCGTTCACCTTTTCTGCGTCGCACAAAGACACGGTGGTTGGAACCAAAGATCTCAAATTTGGACTCATCAGACCAAAGCACAGATTTCCACAGGTCTAATGTCCATTCCTTGTGTTCTTTAGCCCAAACAAGTCTCTTCTGCTTGTTGCCTGTCCTTAGCAGTGGTTTCCTAGCAGCTATTTTATCATGAAGGCCTGCTGCACAGTCTCCTCTTAACAGTTGTTGTAGAGATGTGTCTGCTGCTAGAACTCTGTGTGGCATTGACCTGGTCTCTAATCTGAGCAGCTGTTAACCTGCGATTTCTGAGGCTGGTGATTCAGATGAACTTATCCTCCGCAGCAGAGTTGACTCTTGGTCTTCCTTTCCTAGGGCGGTCCTCATGTGAGCCAGTTTCTTTGTAGTGCTTGATGGTTTTGGCCACTGCACTTGGGGACACTTTCAAAGTTTTCCCCAATTTTTCGGACTGACTGACCTTCATTTCTTAAAGTAATGATGGCCACTCGTTTTTCTTTACTTAGCTGCTTTTTTCTTGCCATAATACAAATTCTAACACTCCATTCAGTAGGACTATCAGCTGTGTATCCACCTGACTTCTGAACTGATGGTCCCAACCCCATTTATAAGGCAAGAAATCCCACTTATTAAACCTGACAGAGCACACCTGTGAAGTGTAAACCATTTCAGGTGACTTCCTCTTGAAGCTCAAGAGAATGCCAAGAGTGTGCAAAGCAGTAATTAAAGCAAAAGGTGGCTACTTTGAAGAACCTAGAATATAAGACATATTTTCAGTTGTTTGACACTTTTTTGTTAAGTATATAATTCCACATGTGTTAATTCATAGTTTTGATGCCTTCAGTGTGAATCTACAATTTTTATATTCATGAAAATACAGAAAACTCTTGGAATGAGAAGGTGTGTCCAAACTTTTGGTCTGTACTGTATATAGATATATATATATATATATATACATACATTGTATCTATCTATTCTATCTATCTATCTATCTATCTATCTATCTATCGATCTATCTTTCTATCTATGAGATGTGGGTATTCTTACCATCACAAATAGTCCCTACTCAGGTCTAGGCACACAATACTCATATTTATCTTGAGCAAATGCAAAAGTACAGCAAAAACAATATTTTCAAAATTTAGAGGTTAAAGCTACAGCATAGAGTCAAGTACCACCCCAATACTCAACTCATACACTCTGAACTGAATAATTCCAAAGAACTCCCAGTCAGTTGCCCTTGAATACACACAGACTTCTAGTTCCCAGAATGCTATATTCTTAAAGGGACACATATTTGAGTTTAAATTGCAGAGCAGAAAATATTCCTCATAAACCTTATATTATACATTATACAGTGGGTACGGAAAGTATTCAGACCCCTTTAAATTTTTCACTCTTTTTTTCATTGCAGCCATTTGTTAAAGCAAAAAAGTTCATTTTATTTCTCATTAATGTACACTCAGCACAAGAAAAACTGAAATATCACATGGTCATAAGTATTCAGACCCTTTGCTGTGACACTCATATTTAACTCACATGCTGTCCATTTCCTTTTGATCCTCCTTGAGATGGTTCTACAGTACTCCTTCATTGGAGTCCAGCTGTGTTTAATTAAACTGATTGGACTTGATTAGGAAAGGCACACACCTGTCTATATAAGACCTCACAGCTCACAGTGCATGTCAGAGCAAATGAGAATCATGAGGTCAAAGGAACTGCCCAAGGAGCTCAGAGACAGAATTGTGGCAAGGCACAGATCTGGCCAAGGTTACATCTGCAGCACTCAAGGTTCCTAAGAGCACAGTGGCCTCCATAATCCTTAAATGGAAGAAGTTTGGGACGAGCAGAACTCTTCCTAGACCTGGCCGTCCAGCCAAACTGAGCAATCGTGGGAGAAGAGCCTTGGTGAGAGAGGTAAAGAAGAACCCAAAGATCACTGCAGCCCTCCACCAGTCGGGGCTTTATGGCAGAGTGGCCCAAAGGAAGCCTCTCCTCAGTGCAAGACATATGAAAGCCCAGATAGAGTTTGCCAAAAAACACATGAAGGACTCCCAGACTATTAGAAATAAGAGTCTCTGGTCTGATCAGACAAAGATTGAACTTTTTGCGTTAATTCTAAGCGGTATGTGTGGAGAAAACCAGGCACTGCTCATCACCTGCCCAATGCAATCCCCACAGTGAAACATGGTGGTGGCAGCATCATGCTATGGGGATGTTTTTCAGCTGCAGGGACAGGACGACTGGTTGCAATTGAAGGAAAAATGAATGCGGCCAAGTACAGAGATATCCTGAAGAAAACCTCTTTCAGAGTGCTCTGGACCTCAGACTGGGCCGAAGGTTCACCCTCCAACAAGACAATGACCCTAAGCACACAGCTAAAATAACAAAGGAGTGGCTTCGGAACAACTCTGTGACCATTCTTGACTGGCCCAGCCAGAGCCCTGACCTCAACCCAATTGAGCATCTCTGGAGAGACCTGAAAATGGCTGTCCACCAACGTTCACCATCCAACCTGACGGAACTGGAGAGGATCTGCAAGGAAGAATGGCAGAGGATCCCCAAATCCACATGTGAAAAACTTGTTGCATCATTCCCAAGAAGACTCTTGGCTGTACTAGCTCAAAAGGGTGCTCAATACTCAATACTAAGCAAAGGGTCTGAATACTTATGACCATGTGATATTTCAGGTTTTCTTTTTTAATAAATTTGCAAAAATATCTACATTTCTGGGTTTTTTCTGTCAAGATGGGGTGCTGAGTGTACATTAATGAGAAATAAAATTAACTTTTTTTGCTTTTAGCAAATGGCTGCAATGAAACAAAAAGTGAAAAATTTAAAAGGGGTCTGAATATTTTCCGTACCCACTGTACATAAACCATACTACCTGTTTCCTTTCATAATAAAAAGAAGCTTGCAAACCACATGCTTCAAAAATTTGTCACATTGAAAGGGACCTGCAATGTGGATTGTTAAATTAGCAGCATGTCAATTCCTGTTGTGGATTTCATCCCTTTCTGGGTATCAGTGGATTTGTCTACAGACCATTAGCAAAAGGGTGACATACACTAATTTTATCCATTTCATGGACAAACACTCCCTTTGAAATCTATTGGTCAGATGACATCCATGTGCAGTTCATTTTATTGGATAGACATGTAATTAAAAGAAGCAAAAGCAGAAGAAAAAAATGGATCATCCACACTGAAAAACCACTGAAATACATCCTAAACTTGAACCTTTATGGATGCAAAATTCAGGGTACTGCAGGAGGTGCAGAGCTACCAGATTCCTGTTTCTTTGAGCAGCAGCATCCGCTGGTCCACTTCACTGGTTCACCCCCATCACTATGCTCCTTCTCACTCTCATCTGGCATCATCCTCTTTCTCCTCTGGTGCTGCTAGTGGCACCTATAAGGTCCACACACTGGCTATCTCTATCTCTTAAAGGGCTAGTGTGCGCTGCTTGAAACATGCTAGACCTGCTGCAGGTGTTTGTTATTTGACCTATGGCTTGTTCCTGACTATGTACTTGTTTGCTGTATCTGTTCTACCTGTTACCAGTGTCTGATGTTGGTTTGATTCTGACTTCTGCACTTGCCACCTAAACACGTGCCTGTACCTGAACATTTTCTAGTCTGATATCAAGTACTTTACATCAGTGTCTCTCGACCCACTGGGCCAGTTACTACCAATACCGGGATCAACTCAGGAGGTAGTGACCCTGCAGTCTCCTAAAAGCAAAGTTTAGATCTCTGTACCCTTGTTAAAGGGTGAAAACTGCTTAGACAACACTCTAAGAGGTGACCCAAAGTCAAACTGTTTTGGAAGCTCAGTGGGTCCACAATGTATTGACTATGATAGAGGCATAAAAAAATATCACTGACCCATAGCTAAGAGTATTATGCTCACCCTTTAAATTAATAACTATCACTGAAAATAAGCTGTACTTGAGAACTAAAACCTAACTTTTATTAAGTCTCATTAAAATGAATAAATAAATGATCTTACACCCTGTGTATACTATCATCTGATGTGCCATATAAAATTTCCTTTGGCACCCTCCTGTATTATTGTACAGGTGCCATAGTGATACCACATAGATGCAGTGATATACTTCTATGATTAATGCAAACCTAGAGCCTAAGTGCTCCAACCCCCAAGCAATCACATAAGAGCACTGGCAGCACTGCCCTATAACTAATGGTTACATCAGCTTCTGTCCATGCCTGTGTACAGTTTATAAGATCCTACGCGTTTCTGAAATAATTTCTCATCAGGGGTCAATGTTAAATCGACATTAGATCATACGAGAAGCCAATTCATGAAACTTATCACGTGTCTGCATTAATATGAGCAAACCACGCTATGATAGAGATACCAACACTATAAACACTGATCTCCTCCCACTGTCAGGATGGACAGGAGCTTTGGCCAGTTGTCATTCCAGAACATTCCAATCAGCGAGCACGCCCGACCAGGCCTGTGCACACTCCTCATGACTCCTCCCCCTCTCTCATTCTCCCGAGGATGTGAAAAGCCAATACTATGAAAAACGTGAATAGTGGATGCTCAGGGCACGCCCATCAATGACATGCTTGCGCAATGTAATGCCTCCTACCACTGTCAATGCCAGTCAACCCAAACTAGGTGAGTATAATAAAGCAGCTCCATTATCATAATCATAAAGCAGCTATATCAAAATCACTGCATCAAATTATAGAGCAGAATAACATTAGCTACCCAGTTTGACTTATCCAATTTCAAACACTCACTCAATAAATATATATTATTGAGGAGTAAAGAGTAGTATGACTACATATAGAGCACTACTTCTCCCACCTCTATACACCGCGTTCCAAATTATTATGCAAATCAGATTTAAGTTTTCAATTAAACTCATGGAGGGTTTTGTGTCTCAGGGCTTTTTTGGATCAATGAAGTTAATCTCAAAGACCTGTGATAATAAGTTTGCCCAGTGAGCCCAATTAAAGAATTAAGAAGAACGTTCCACGTTAATAAGCAGGCCAAAGGTTTCAAGCAATATGGGAAACAAAAAGGATTGCTCTGCTGCCAAAAAGCATCAAATAGTGCAATGCCTTGGAGGTGGTATGAAAACATTAGATGTTCCTCAAAAACTGAATGTGATCATTGTACTGTGAAGAGATTTCTGGCTTATTCAAAGCACAGATGGGTTTGTGCAGATAAAGGCAAAATGAGGAATGTTTCTGCCAGACAAATTCATTAGATGAAGAGAGCAGCTGCTAAAATAACATTACAAAGCAGCAAATAGGTATTTGAAGTTGTAAATATCATTTGCAGAATAATTTGGAACATGGTGTATACTACTCAATTAACTATAATATACTAATGTAAATGTTTACAGAGATTCTCAGGGTTTCAAGAGCAATAAAGGGTGAATAGAACCAGATGTAGGTGTACATAAAAACCTCTACTTCCCCCCCCAGACCCCTTACATATAAGACTCCTAGATATCCTATTACAGTAGAGCAAATGTATAGATCTGTAATGTCCCCCAAGGTGACCCTCTAGATCAGTGGTTCTCAACCTTTTCAAGTGAAGTACCCCTTGGTGAGAAAATGTCCCAACTGAGTAGCGGTCACTTATAAATGTTAATAAAATAAGGCTTTTTTTGGAGCTTTCGTTAAAAAGTATGTAAAGGCCCCCTCAGTGCCTCGCATGTAGTATAATGGCCCTCACACTTCAGTGCCCCACATGTAATATAATGACCCCCACAGTGTCCCCTACATGTAATATAATGGCCTCCACATGTAAAATAAAAATCTTTACAGTGCCATAGCGGCCCCCATATAGTATAATGTCACATAGTGGCCCCTCTATTCAGTATAATATCCAATAGTTGCCCCTCTATGCAGTATAATGTCCCTGAGTGGCTCCTCCATGCAGTGTAATGTCCCTGACTGGCCCCTCCATACAGTATAATGTCGCATAGTGGCCCCTCTATTCTGTATAATATCCAATAGTTGCCTCTCCATGCAGTATAATGTCCCTGAGTGGCTCCTCCATTCAGTATAATGTCCCTGACTGGCCCCTCTATGCAGAATGGCCCCTACATTAATAAAATCCCACATACATAGGGATTTTCTTACAATATCGGGTTAGGCCGAACCCAAAATTTTGGGGGGTTTGTCATACACGAGCTACAATTATACCGGCATACAGAGATGACGTCAGGCGGTCATGTAGCATATGCGTCATTACGCTATGTGACCCATGTGACTGCATGATGTATGAAGTCACCTCTGTAGGCCATGTGACATAAGACTTCAACTTTGTAGGCCGGAGGAGCACGGGGAGCAGCAACGGATCCCAGGAGAGGTAAGTAACACTGTTTTTATGTTTGATTACCTCCCCACAGTATAATTGTAGTTCGTGTGTGAATGTGCCTTGAGATAAAACAGATGAAATTCAGCTGGTGATTCAGTCCTCGGTTGCTTGGAATTGCAAAACTCTCATATCCACTTGTTGCTTGGCCCAAACATGTTTCCAGTTTTCATAAATAGGCATGCTCTACGCAATCCACACCTAAAGGTGCCAGTGTATTTGCGATCCTGCCATGTGCCCTCAGTTAGCATGGGCTCGAAATGACTCCTCATTTCCTCTACTGCACAGACGTGGGAGCAGCATCACAGACCTGCACAGTAGAGGTGGCCGTCCAGCAGGAGTAAGATAGGTAAGTATATAATGGGGTTGGGGTTGAGCTGAGTAGGTAGGGAAAGGCTAGTAGTTGTGAGCAGGATAACTAGAGACAGGGAGGGGTGTATGGGATTGAGGGAGAGAGGAGGGAGTGAGAGGTAGCTAGCGTGGAAGTTACATAGCAGGAAGCTGAACCATGTAAATAAATGCAGAAGATTCCAGGAGCTTCCAGAGACACCCAGAAATCACTCAAAACACTGCTAAAGGTATATGGGTGCATTTAATAACCCATTAATAGCACTAACAGACCTTTTTTAAAAAAACATTTTTTGCCTGGAAAACCCCTTTAATCTATCACGGAGGGTTTTACCCCTTCTATAAGCGACTGACGGTTTCTATGAGATCTGATGTGAAACATCTGTACCCAACAGCAGAATTTGTCAATACCTCCCCAAAGTTTCTAGTACTTCAGGTTATTTATTGTCCAACATACCAATATGTCTTACAATATTAGAATTTTTCTTACTCTTTTTCCTGTACCCAGGCTTTCCAAACCACTTGTTTAGCAAAACCTCTGTCTTGAAATCTCCTTTTCAGCTCTGCAGACTGCCGATTAAAATCTTTAGTCAAACTGGAATTGCAACAAATCCTTAAAAATTGTCCTCTAGGAATACCTTTCTTCAAGGGAATCAGAGGACAACAGCTCCATTCCAGAAGGCTATTTGTAGATCTATTTTTTTTTGTGCACCATCCAGCTGGTGGAAGACAAGTCCCTTGAATTGGAATACATTTCTCTCCAGGACAAAAATGTATTAGCCTGAGTATGAAGTTGGTATGGCATATGAACTGTATCTCTTTTAACTTAAATAGTAATGAACTGCTTCACATCCCTTGTCATGTAGGATGAAAAAATAGAGGACCTCCATATGCAAGCTTGCAAAAAAGACTCTTCCAGACTGATGCCCTCTAATCTTTTTAGCAGATGTGTTGTATACCTAACATAGGATGGCAATCTAAGTACAAAGGGTCTCAAGACCTTTTCAGTGGTACTGTATGTATTAAGAATCTGGATAATGCTGGTGGTGGGTGGGGGGGTACCACTTATGTATTTCTGGCAGGCTATAGAATGTTGCCACAAGGGAAAACTTGGGGAGAAGAAACTCAAATTCATTATGCTGTATCATTCAAGATACTCAGATGCCAAGCAGCCTGTGTTTCTGTGTCTGCAAAATGGCGTTGGACATGTGAATAAGGTCTAATCTCTCATCTGCTGCTGCTCCCTTCATCCCTTCTATTAGTGATTGTAAGAGATTGCAGGATTGACAGGTGGAAACCTTGTGAAGGCTCCCAGGCCTTCCATAAGCACATTGCAGTATTGCAGTCTATGGGACAATCAGTCTGATTATTGGGTAACTAAAAAAATATTTTAGAAGTTTTTGAGAAAAAAAAACCCATCATCAATTCAAATCACGCCCCTTTCCCTGTATCACACATAAAAATAAACAAAAACAAACATTAGCAAATTAAGCATCCACGCAGCTCAAAATGCCCAAACTACGAAACATATAAAAATTATTTTTCCATGCACTGAACATCATAGCAAAAAAATATCCAAATGCCAACCCGCCATTTTTTCTCCATTTGCTTCACAAAAATTTAATAAACAGCTATTAAAATGATCAATGAGTTTTAGCTGTGAAACTGGGTCTGTGTGTACTGTACTCTGTACAGAACAGTATGTCGCTAGGAGGCAGGGACTCCTAGCAGCATACATAACTATACCGCTAGGAGTCCCTCTCCTGGTACAAAGTGCAGGCCAGTAAATACAGCCAACACATGGACAGACTTTCATGACTATAAACACAAAAAAAGGAGAACAAAATAACTAGCTCCTCACGGATCAGTTAATTACCAGAAGCATAGAGCCATAACATATCAAAAAGATAAATAAAACTTAACATTTAATATAATAGTTAAAAATTCAACAAGGTCCTAATTTGCATGTAAATAGACAAATAATCGGAACAATCTTACCGATTTCAACGGTGGATTGTAGTGGTTCCAAATGTGTCAGGGATTGTACCAAAGGATGGGTATTGGAAACTGATAGAGTCATAGGAGGAATATCTAGCTCTTTCCCTAATACCCGAAGGTATAAAGCTCCCGCCCTGACAAGGGCAGTCCCAAAACTTGCCCTAAACAAAGCCCTATATGCACCTCCTATCGACGCATTTCATCACCCTGTAATGGGTGCTCCTCAGGGGAATGTGGAGGAAGAACCCGGTGGTTCAAAGTGAAGATTGCGCTACAACCCCTTGTACAGGGGAGCTTACAGCAGTCCCTCAGTGGAGAGATTTACGGTATCTTGTTATTTGCAAGAAATTACTGTGTGTGGACAGATTGCAAAATTTTCTTGTAAATGCGGGCTACAAAACTGGAAAATTACTGTGGACAGTATGTAAAATTTTGTGGTAAATGCAGCTTACAAAAAACTGGTCTGGAACTCCAAAAAAAGTTGGCAAAAAGGGATTTGGCACTCAAAGGGTGATAGGAGGTAAGACTATCTGTAAAAGAACAGAGTACACTGCTGCTGTGGTTAACAAAAAGTAAGTTGGCACTCAGTCAGTGGTGGGAAGACTGTATGTAAAAAACTGCTGTGCAGTGTCACAGAAACTGTCACAACAGTCACTCACTTCACAGGCAGAGCTAATTTCTGACTCCCATGATCTTTCCCTGTATCTGTCCAAATTAATTAAATCTAACGTATTTGTCCTCCTTTCCTATATCTATCTGAAGTACAGCAATTTTTGTCATATTTTCCACTATCTCTGTGAAGGCTGAGAAGCCTGAAATCTCTCCCAGCGCTTTCTCTGCTTCCATCTCCACAAAATGGTACTTATAATCTAATTTATTACCTATGACATCACCACTGTGACCACTTAATCCACTCCTCATGAATGACTAAGAGGTTGTCAACTGATAATGGCAAAAGCCCTCATCAGTCACAGAGCATGCGATCCTCCTCTACTTGGCTGTACTTCCTCATGTGGCAGCAGCCATTTTTGCCTTTTTGCCTAAAACAAATCAGAAAAGTTTTATTTTCATTTGAGAAATTCAGGTCACATCCAGATAGTTACAAACCAGTTCGCTGAACTCTACTTGTTCACCGTGCAATCCACAAATGCAAGTTAAAGCTGTATTATGCAAAGAAGAAGCCATTTATGAACACAATACAGAAATGCTGCCGCCTTCTTTGGGTAAATTTAAGATAAATCAAAGTTTTAAATTGTTTATGGAAGCCACAGATGCCATATTCTGGGGACTAAAGAGGGACCATCCTGCTTGTTATCACAGCATAGTTCTACATCTCCGATGGTGCATGGGCAGGTTATCTTGAAAGGCACATTCAATGGTGAGTGGTATATAGAGGTTTTAGAACAACATATGCTCCCATCCAGACAATGTCTATTTTAAAGACCTTGCATATTTCAGCAAGACAATGCTAAACCACATACTGTATGCATTACAACAGCATGACTTTGCAGAAGAAGACTCAGAGTGCTGAACTGGCCTTCCTGCAGTCCTGACCTTTCACAAATTATGGGAAAAAAAAATCCACCAAAGACGACCCAGGACTGATGCGCAGCTAGAATCCTACATTAGACAAAAATGGGACAGCATTCCTCTCCCAGAACTCTAGCAAGTGGTCTCCTCACCTCCCAGATGTTTATAGACAGTTATAAAAAGATGAAGGATTGCTACACAATGGTAGACAAAGCATTTTTTGAGATGTGTTGTCATCGGTTTCTAAACGGTCAACTTTCAGCTTTTGGTATGTGTTCAATATTCTATTGTGAATAAAATATTTGAATACAAATCATTGCATTCTTGTTTTCTTTGCATTTTACACAAATATCCCAACTTTTTTGTAATTGGGGCAATACAAGT